>CM037586.1:38120406-39320406 GCA_021018995.1 Chloranthus sessilifolius
GCAGCCGTGTTCACGCTCCACAAATGGGGTCACCAAAAAGGGAAAGGACTAGGTCCGCGCCTTCAAGGAAGAAGAGACCCAGTCAGGGCGAAGGGGCAGCAAACCAAATTTGGCCTGGGCTACAGGCCCGATGAAGAAGTCAAAGAGGCCAAAGAGAAGATAAGGCCCGCGGCAGTCGCCAGGGCCTGGGGAATTGACCTGGAAGAAGAGCATCCCGCCCGACCCGACATTCGCTAAACCTTTGTAAGCGCCGGAGTGGTAAAGATTGATCTGAATGGGGAGACAAGGGTAACCCCACACAAGCTTGCTTCCACCCACCCCACTAACCCTTACATCATCCCCTCCGAACCTCGCAGTGGACTTGGCAGCCCTCTCCTTATTTGAGGAGGAAATCCCCAAGCCCACCCATCACTCTAGCACTAGCCACTTTAGGCCCACCCTAATCTTCAAAGACAGGGTCCCAGAGGATCCCTCCATAAACATGCTGAGGGGGTAACTGCAAGAGCCTACTGATGCTGTTTCCAACAGAAAGGGTAAAGGCCAAGCCTCGCAGGTATGTAACTGGGCATCTTTGCCCCAACTCCTAGGAGCCGCCAAATGTTGTGAATACAGCACTGGCTCTCCAAATAAAAACAACCTGTAAGAAGTGGGGTTAGCCTCTGGGACACTCTACCCTGTATATATAGAGATCCACCTCGCCAAGGGCTAACTTTTAAAAAATTGTAAAAAACAATAAAAATAGAAAAAATACCAATTCTAAAAATATTATCCTTTAAAATTCCCAATAAAATTGAAAATGATGTCGTGATACCCGTCCCACGCGAAGCCGACTCCTTCCCTGTAGAAATACGAGAAGAGGTAGGAGTCACGAGTCTGGACGAGGAAGGTCAAGTCGATGAGCTCCCCAATGAGCTCCTCAACCAATTTGCCAATTTTGAGCATGGCCCTACCCCGATCGTCGAAGAGACAGAGGACGTTAATTTGGGCACCGATGAGGTCCCTAGAATCACCAAAATCGGAACATCGTTATCCCCTGCAGAGAGAGAGAGTATGATAGACTTCCTCCAGTCATACGAAGACATCTTCGCATGGTCGTATGAAGACATGCCTCGTTTGGATACCGATCTGGTTGAACATGAGTTGCCACTCTACCCTGATTGCAAGCCGGTTAAACAAAAGCTGAGACGTCTTCGACCTAAATGGATGTTGAAAGTCAAGGACAAGGTCATTAAGCAGTATGACGCGGGTTTCCTCATGGTATCCAAGTACCGCAGTGGTTGGCCAATATCGTCCCCGTGTCAAAGAAGGATGGAAAGGTTCGAATGTGCATTGATTTCCGAAATCTCAACAAGGCAAGCCCTAAGGATGACTTTCCATTACCCCACATCGATATCTTGGTCGATAACACTGCTAAGCACGGAATGCTCTCGTTCATGGACGGGTTCTTGGGCTATAATCAGATTAAGATGGCGGAGGCCGACCGAGAGAAGACTACATTCATCACTCCCTGGGGAACCTTCTGCTATAAGGTGATGCCATTCGGGCTCAAGAACGTCGGGGCAACCTACCAGAGAGCAATGACGGCCCTATTCCACGACATGATGCACCGAGAGATCGAAGTGTATGTCGATGATATGATTGCCAAATCATCGAAAGGGGATGACCACTTGGTAAACCTTCAGAAGTTGTTCGAAAGGTTGAGAAAGTACAGGCTGCGGTTGAATCCCTAGAAGTGCGCATTCGGCACTATGTCAGGAAAACTATTAGGTTTTATCATCAATAGGAGAGGCATCGAGGTCGATCCGACCAAGATTAGGGCCATCACTGAAATGCCACCACCGTCTACGGAGAAAGAGGTCATAGGCTTTTTAGGCAGAATCCAGTACATCAGTCGGTTCATTGCACAGTTAACTCCGATATGCGCACCGATCATCAAACTACTAAGAAAGGATTCACCAGTTGAGTGGAATGATGACTGCCAAGCTGCATTTGACAAGATCAAGGGTTACCTCCTAAATCCTCCAGTATTGGTACCACCTGTACCTGGTAGACCCTTGATAATGTACCTGTCCACGATAGAGTTTTCGATGGGATGTGTTTTGGGGCAGCACGATGAAATAGGAAGAAGAGAGCAGGCCATTTACTATCTGAGCAAGAAGTTTACTAATTATGAGACGCGCTACTCTCATTTGGAGAAAGCATGCCTAGCTCTTGTACGGGCTACTCAAAGGCTCCGCCACTACTTGCTATCTCAAGCCGTTCTACTCTTGGCCCGAATGGACCCATTGAAATACCTATTTGAAAGACCAGCTCTCACTGGACGAACCACACGCTGGCAACTTTTATTATCTGAATTCGACATTACGTATGTCACTTAGAAATCGATCAAGGGGCAGGCGCTTGCTGATCATCTTGCTGATAACCCTCTGCCTGACTATGAGCTGTTAAGAACCGAATTCCCAAATGAAGATATCCTGTTCATGACAGAAGATTATATAGAAGAAGCAGAAGAATCATGGGTAATGCACTTTGACGGAGCATTGCATGTCGGAGGCCAAGGAGTTGGCGCCATCCTGATTTCGCTAAAAGGATCCCATGTACCGATCTCTATCAAGCTCAACTTCCTCTGCACTAACAATATGGCTGAGTATGAAGCTTGCGCCGCTGGTCTACAGGCAGCTCTCGATCTGAATATAACTCACCTTTGAGTTTTTGGGGATTCACAGTTAATCATATGTCAGACGAATGGTGACTGGAAGACGAAAGACGAGAAACTGATCCCCTATCATGAACACGTCAAGTATCTAATAGCTTGCTTCCAAAATATAACTTTCTCATACGTCCCTCGGATAAGGAATCGCTTTGCCGACGCATTAGCAACTTTGGGGTCAATGATTGAAATCCCCTATGGTGTTGAGATGAAGCCGATCATGATTGAGCAGAGGAATGAGCCGGCCTTCTGCCTCCAGATTGAGGAACCTACAAAGCCTGATGATGAGCCACCTTGGTTCTCAGACATCAAGAATTTCCTGAAGACCCTAACCTTCTCAGAGGGTACATCCAGGATAGACCAACGAACCATTCAACGCTTAGCAGCAGGTTACGTCATTTGTGGGGAATGCCTCTACAAGCGATCATACAATAACATCTTACTCAGGTGCCTCACTTAAAGTGAAGCGGTCTGTATTATGAAAGAAATCCATGAGGGGGTATGCGGATCCCATGTCATCGGTCACATGCTCGCTAAGAAAATCCTACGGCAAGGATACTTTTGGACCACCATGGAATCAGATTGCTGCAAACATGTCCAAAAATGCTACAAGTGTCAAGAACATTCTAGTCTGATACACACACCCGCCATTGATCTTCACTACATGAGCACTCCTTGGCCATTTGCTACTTGGGGCCTTGACGTTGTTGGAATGATTAATCTGAAAGCATCAAACAGACATCGGTTCATCCTCGTCACTATTGAGTACTTCACCAAGTGGGTAGAAGCTGCATCCTATGCCAATATCACGACCATTCACGTTGAGAAGTTTCTCAAGAACAATGTTGTGTGTCGATTTGGAGTACCCAAAGATATCATAATGGATAACGGCACAAACTTTGTGAATAAGCGCATCCAAGACTTCTGCGAGCAATACAAGATCAAGCACCACCGCTCGTCCCCTTATCGGCCCCAAACTAATGGAGTTGTGGAAGCTGCGAACAAGACAGTCGCCCGCATCCTTGAGAAGATGGTAGTCACTTACAGAGATTGGAGTGAGCAGTTACCCTTCACACTTTAGGCCTACAGAACGTCGATCCGTACCGCCACAGGGGCAACACCATTCTCCCTTGTGTATGGAACCAAGGACGTCCTCCCGATAGAGGTTGAAGTACCCTCACTTCGAATCCTCATAGAATCAGGCTTACGCAAAGCAGAAAGAGAAAGATCACACTTTGATCAGTTGAACTTACTGAATGAAAAGAGACTCCTAGCCTTATGCCACACTCATGTTTACTAGGGGCGAATCGCACGCGCTTACAATAAATGTGTCTACGGTCGAGATCTAAAGGTAGGAGACACTGTGCTGAAGAAGATCTTCCCATCCCTCCATGCCGATCTAAGAGGAAAGTTCAAGCCAAACTAGGAAGGACTGTACGTCATTCGAGAAGTGCTGTGGGGATACGCCATCTGCCTCGCCACCATGGACAGAGATCATCTTCCTGAGCCCATCAACGCTGGATACGTCCAACGGTTTTACTCGTAGTCTATCATGATAAGGTAAGTATTGATGAAGCAAATACGTGATTGCTTAAGAATCATCCAAAAGAGGCCATCATTCCAAGGATAGTAGCCCAAAAGCATCCCTAAAAATGATGATATCCTTTGCTACCCCATTTGAGCCTGGGCCTTTCTTTCAATAAACCCATCCCCCTAAAAAAATATATATATCTACGTGTACGTATACCAAAAAAAAAAAAGAGAGAAAAGATGCATGTGTATAAAGTTACTATCAAATCCAAAAAAATCAAAAAAGTAAAACCTCAAAAAGAGATTGCCTAAAATGGAGGAAAAAGAATAACAAAAAAAGAGACAAACAAAAAAATGTGTATAGAGGAATCACGGGGCATATACAGCAAAACCCCCAAGGAAGAAAGTATGTTGAGAAAACTGAAGCCGTATCAAGGAAACACTTTTAGCCCAGCATACCTTCAAATCCTAACCTAACCCATGGCCAAGCTACACCCTGAAGGAAGCCCTCTTTGTAGGTTCGCAAGCAGTCACAATATCTGTTAAGTGAACATGAGCCGAGTCGTGAGACGACACCAGAACCCCATCCAGCCGGTTATGATGAAATCTTCGTCCATGTCGTGGCTTTCTGGTTCTAAAAAGAAAAAAGAAAAAGAAAGAAAGAAAATTAATTTGAGTTCAAAGCAAGATGGACGTGGTGAAAACCAGCAAGGGCACCGCGGGTAAAAACAGTGAACTCACATGGACCAGATGAAAACCTGAAAGGGCACTTGGGGGTAAGAAAACGAACCCATGGACGTAGTGAAAACCCGAAAGGGCGCAACGGGTAAAAATAGGGATGACAGGCATGGCGAAAACCCGTCTTGGACGCTTTGAGCAAGAATGTCAAAAAAAAAGAGAGATTAGGAGAGGATCTATTCTAGCTCACCTATTTTAGCCTAGACCCCTTAAGCCCCTTCCCCCTTCTTTTGTTGGGCCGCTCATGTTAAAATTAGATCGGATCCTAATCAAGTATGTCGTCTCTACCGCATCGTCTAACACATGACCAAAGGTAAGGCTAGAAGATCAATCAATCTCGGGGGGGGGGGAGCTGACCCCTCCATGTTAAAAAGAAACACCGAAGACTCTTAAACGGGGTTTGACCATGGTCAAAAAAAGGACCCGCCGGTTGGCCTTGAAAATACCGACATCACAAAAAAGAGAAAATTAAAAAAAAAGATAATATATTTTCCTTTCTCATAAGAAGCCTCACCCGGTGCAGGAGAAAAATTTGAAAAAAAGATAATAGATTTTCCTTTTCCATAAGAAAAACCTTACGTTGCGAGACGTATGGAAGAAAATTCGAACACCAAAAAAAATATATATGTATATATGTGTATAGCAGACTTCATTTCTTTTCTTACAAGCATCACGTATGAAGTGTCATGTCCCAAAAAGATAACTACATGACACACTTTCTACTTTCTACCTTCTGTACAAGTATAAAATAAATAAAAAAGGAAACAATCCAAAAAAGGAAGGAGATCTCTGCTAAGGGGCATCAGGCCCCCCTCTGTGTATATGATCTATGGTATGTGCAGGAACAGGTCAGGCGCAGGAACCACGCTTCAAGGCACTGATCTCTGTAAGAAGAGAGTCCTCACGGGCATTTCGATCTGTCAACCACCTACCATGAAGACTCTTTTGCCACCTCCAAGCCACCAGATCATGAGACTCAAAAAGCCACCAACCAAGAACCTCACTCTCGGCCGTAGCATCCCTCACCTCCGCCATCTCGGCTCTGGCCCTCTCCTTCCCCAAAGCCTCAGTCAAAGCTAGCTTCTCTACAAAAAGAGACTCAATTCTAGTCTGGAGCACCGTTTCCTTGTATGGCCAGGGTCTCATCTCTATTGCATCTATCAAACCGGTTAGGTGTAAGCTCTCGATGCCACCAAACCTCAGAATCAAGAGGGACGCCTCAACCAAGCTACACATGATTGACATGGGTCTCCCAGAGTGCTATGTGATCTAGGTCACGAGAGAACCCCAAGAGAATATCAGAACATAAGGCCTCATAGTGCATGTTGGGTATATCCAATTGATAAGCACCCGAGATGGGAAATAGTAGGTACTACCACCAACCCCAAAAGTGTGATACCTCACAATCTCGAAAGGGACAATAAAGGTGTCGTGTAACCAGATCAGCTCAAGATCGAGTAGCCATAGTTTCGGGCTTCTTTGATGTCATACCCTCGAGTAGCGTGGTCGTAAAGCACAGCAATACGTAACTGTTACCAAGCAGAATCTCGGTACAGGCCCCATGATAGCCAAATGCTCTCCTAGCCAAATCTGAATGAGAAGTGGACTCCCGCAAAGAATCCCAACTCGCCAAGGTCAAGCATCGAGCCCCGATACATCTCTCAAAAGACTAGGTGCACCGTGAGTGGTCAATGACAAGTGAAAAATACCATTTTCACCCTGAACTTGAGTCTTGATAGACCTTTAAGAGAACTAAATAAGTGTTTTAAGTCCTTATGTTGCAGCTAACAATAAAGACAGGCTTTACCATAAAAGCAGCTTAAAAGTGCCAATAAGATGACAATCCATGTCAATCCAAAGGAAGAAAGTGAAGAAACAACCTCATCAATTTGTTGAAAGGTCCGAATAGAAGAAGCAAAGACACGGAAGAAGTATGGAACAATTCAAATAGAAAAATGCACTCTGAGTCATTTTCAGAAAGAACTGTACTTTTAAAGAACACGAAACTCTGCGAAAAGGAATAAAACTCAGTAGCATTAAGAGCATCTGAACTCAAGAAGAAGATTGAACTTTGCGAAAGAAGAAAACACAATTGAGCAGAACGAACATTGCGAAAAGAGCTTGAGAGTCACAATACTTTGCGAAAAGGCCCTAAGTCTGCGAAGAGGCATTTGAGATTAGCGGCTTTAACAAGGGCAATTCGGTAATCTATTACAGCGTCCCAATGCATTTTAAAACCTAGGGACATTCCGGAGGGTTCTAAGCATGAAGCGAAGGAATATTCCACCACGAGAGCACCTAGAGAGGGAATAACTTGGAACTTCTAGAAACTCTAATAAACTTTCAAAATGCATAATGTAATTGATGCTTTTTCACCGATTGATTGAACCGGATCGAGGAATTCTAATTGGCGAATAGATCTCGATCCCGTGCTCGACTACCATTGGTCAATCGAGATCCGAGAACCTCTCGATTGGTTGATACACATCCTGAAATTTGGACTGGGAAAGCTATAAATAGACGAAGCATTTGCCCAATTGGGGCATCCAGTTTTGAGTTTCATTTCTAATCCCCATTTCCCACCAGAATCTTTGTAATAGCCTACTTTGTACTTGCATTTGAGAGTCAGTGAGATCTCGTAACTCAAAGGAGAGTTTGCATCAAGATCAGAATCCGAGTACATTAAGCCGTGCTCTATAAATTGTAAGGATGAATTTTAAAAGGTTGCTGTAAACGATGCATTCTCCATTGGACTCATGTCAAGGGTTCCCTCTGATCTCCTCAGTACATTAGACTCCTTTAGATTCATTGTTTTGCATGCAATTTCCCTTGATTCATTAATCCTGTGAGAATTAGTGTTTGTAACCTAGTCTCTTATGGCATTTGTAGTGGTGTTTCTTGTTCTGAATTGAGGATTTGGATTAAAGACTATTGGATGGTTTGTGGCCATTAAAGTGGACAGACCATAGCCATAAGTGTAAGCCTAATCCTTGAATTAGATTTATCTCTCTTACATCTGTGCTTGTAGCCAGATGAAGATTGGATCACCTCTGTTGAGCTATAATTATTCTCATTAGATTTCAAAGACCAAATCAGATTTAGATATTACTTCTCCATCTTTGTTTCAATCATTCCCCCAACTCGGATCTGGATCATTTAGTTAAAATTTTTCTTTGTTTTTAGTTAGTTAAACGTGACAAATTCAAACCTCTCATCTTATCAGTTTTCTAGATAGGATAAGAAGCCAAATCTGGTAGCTCAGATCTGGAGGTTTATCTTACATTTTAGACAAATTCTCTGTGGACGATCTTTCACTCACTTACTTTTAAAACTTGCTACAATTGGCCCTGATCTTGCAGGCTAATTCTCTTCTAACTGTGCTGATATTTCTTTATTTTTTTTTATATAGTCAAGAGCCACTGTAATTTAGCAGCTATAAATCTGTTTTCAAAACACACATAAATCAAGCACACTAAGAATCAACAACAAGTTTTTGGCGCCGTTGCCGGGGAATTTGTTCTAAAATAGATAGACCTAAGTTTTCACTTTTATCATTACTAAACTATTCTATTGTTTATACCTGTGCAGTTATTCATATTTAGATTTTTGAAGAAGGGAAACTACTTAAAGGAATTCTGAAGGTTTGCTGTGAATAATCAAATTTTTTTGTTCTGAGTTGTATGTTTGGTAGGAGGACTCTCAGCCCTGAGATTCTCCCATTGAATTTAGAAGTTGAAAGGCTACTACGAACCAAACAAACAACACAGAATTCTGCTACTATGGGTGAAGAACCTCGACTTTTGAGGGATTACTTTGCACCTGGTGCTTATAACTCTCCCTTTTGCATTCAATTTCCTACTGTTGAAGGAAATTATGAGATCAAGTCATCAACTATCCAAATGCTTCCTTCCTTCCATGGGTTGAGTAAGGAAGACCCATACAAACATGTCGATGAATTCTCGGCTCTTTGCACCACATTCAACATAGCTGGACTTGGTCCAGAAGCAACCAAGCTTAGGCTCTTTCCTTTTTCATTAAAGGATAAAGCTAGAGCATGGTTATCCATGTTAGCACCAAACAGTATCACTTCTTGGAATGATTTGCAGTGTCAATTTTTAGCCAAATATTTCCCAATGTCTAAAACAAGCCAATTGTGACAAAGTATCATTTCATTCTCCCAAAACTCAACTGAAACTTTCCATGAAGCATGGAAAAGATTTAAGGAACTTTTAAGGCAATGTCCTCATCATCAAATTCCTAGATGGCAGGTAGTTCAAAGCTTCTATCAAGGAATTGATCAAAAAAGCAAAAATATGGTGGATGCCTCCTGTGGAGGCACTTACTTGTAAAAAACAGTTGAAGAGGTTTGGGACTTATTTGAAGTGATTGGTGAAAACTCAACTCAGTAGGAATCTCTGTCAAGAGAAATTGAAAATCCTGCTAGGTTGAACAATCACCAACCCACCAAAGGGAAGATCTATGAGGTGAATGAGCTGGAAAGAAAGATGGACAATCTAACCACAAAGTTTGATAGATTGATGGACTCACTTAAAATTCCAAATGTTTCAAGAGTAGAGGAGGCATGTCTGATATGCCAGTCCCCTACTCATTCAATTGACCAATGTCTTGCTGCATCACAGTTCCCAAATTTAATGGTGGAACAAGCTCATGCTGGTCAATCATTTGGACAGATGCAGTCAAATGAATATCCATGGAGAGCACACCCTAATTTGAGGTGGAACCAAGGGAATTACCAATCCCAACAACAGCAACAACCAAAGAATTAAATGCCTTTCAAAGCGCACGACCTTATCATGAGAATTTTTATGTCAAACCAAACTTCTTGACCCATTCCCAACAACACAAGCTATCGCCCCGATTCAAACCCCTCCGGGTCCCTTTCTTTTGAAGATCAAGTCCTAAATTTACTTGAATTTAGGATCTTTAACTCAGGCGTGAACTTTTCCAGAGCATAAAGAAGATTGAAGAAACATTGGGACATCTTTCAAATACCTTGGCAAAAAGAGAGGAAGGAAAGTTACCCACCAACCTTTGAACAATCCCAAAGGGCAGTTCATGGTTGGAAGCTTCTAATTCACATGAAGAAGTAAAAGCATCACCACTTTGAGAAGTGGAAAAATGATAGATAACAAAGTGGAGTCAAGAAGAAAGAAATGAGGAAGAGGATAAAGATATGCGAAGAGCGGCATAGTGATAGCGATGGGGTTGATGTACCTCGGAAAAACCAAAAAAATGAAAACAGAAAATTCAAAAATTTACGAAAATACTTCTAAAGTCAGTAGATGAAAGATTAGTTCCTCATTTACCATTTCCTCATGCAATGAAATCTGTATCCCTTTTGATAAAGGAACACAAAATAGATGACATGATGGAGACTTTCAAGCAAGTCAAGATAAATTTACCTTTGCTTGAGGCAATCAAACAAATTCCGGCATATGCAAAATTTTTGAAAGATGTTTGCACTCACAAAAGAGGCAGTCTAGGATACTGATTGTCCAAGAAGGTCTTTCTTTGTGGAAAGAATTAACGGTGTTATCCATTGCTACACCTCCTAAACTTCAAGATCTGGAATCCCCACAATCCCTTGCATTATTGGGGAACACACCATTGAAAAGGCTTTATTAGATGGGTGCTAGTGTCAACCTACTTCCATATTCTCATATGAGAAACTAGGTTTGGGAGAATTAAAACCCACTCATGTGGTGTTACAACTAGCGATAGATCCGAAAGAAAGCCGAGGGATGATTGAAGATGTATTGGTGGGAGTAGATAAATTCTTCTATCCTGCTGATTTTCTAGTTTTGGATATGGAACCAACAAAAGCAAAACTTCCATCCACTGTCATTTTGGGAAGACCATTCACTCTGACAAATGCTTGCATTCAATGCAGGTGCAGTATTATGGAAATCTCATTTGGAAACATGAAGGTAAAATTAAATGTTTATAATGGAGTCAATTCAGCCTCTGAAGAGTGTTTTCATGTTGATCTATTGGATGAACTTGTGGAAGGACTTTACAACAATTTCTCAGGTGAAGACTTCACCGATGTTAAAGATGCTTGGGGATATGTCAAAAAGAAAAGCAAGTTGTATCTCAAATTTTGAGGAAATAAATGTTGTGCAAGGAACTCTTAATCAATCAATAAGTTTCTTCTTGGAAACTGCTACTCCCCTTCCACAAACGCCTAAGGTACCTTTTGTTACCTTCTTTTTTCCACGATTTAGAACTAAGCAAATGCCAAAAAATTTGAAGTATGTGTTCTTAGGTAATCATAAATCATTGCCTGCCATTATTTCTTCCTCTCTCATAAAGGAGCAAGAGAAAGAGCTGCTGGTAGTCTTGAAAGAACATAAAGGGCAATTGTTGGACTATTCTTTGATTTATGAGGAATCACCAGCTTGCATGCACAAAATCCACTTGGAAGAAGATGCAAAGCCTTCTAGGGAAATGCAAAGGAGGTTGAACCCTCATATGCAAGAAGTGGTCATGAAAGAGGTTGTTAAGTTGTTGGATGCAGGGGTCATTTACCCCATTTCAGATTCAGCTTGGGTGGCACCTACACAGGTGGTACCTAAGAAATCTGGAATCACTGTTGTAACCTCAGATTCTGGTGAGCTTATGTCAACCAGACAAACAACTGGATGGAGAGTCTGTATTGATTACAAAAAATTAAATGCAATGACCAGAAAAGACCATTTCCCCCTCCCATTCATTGATCAGATCTTAGATAAGCTAGCAAGAAAAGCTTATTACTGTTTTCTTGATGGTTACTCTGGTTACAACCAGATTCCTGTGTACCCACAAGATCAAGAAAATATCACATTCACTTGCCCTTTTGGCACTTTTGCCTATAGGAGAATGCCTTTTGGTCTTTGTAATGCTCCTGCTACCTTCCAAAGATGCATGTATGCCATTTTTTCTGATATGATTGACCAATTTATGGAGATTTTTATGGATGATTTTTTAATCTATGGCGACAGTTTTTCCCAGTGTTTACACCATCTCAAATTGGTACTACAAAGATGTGAAGAAACAAATCTGGTTTTGAGCTAGGAAAAGAGCCATTTCATGGTCACCCAGGGCATTGTCCTTGGCCATGTTGTTTCCCACAAGGGCATTGAGGTGGACAAAGCAAAAATTGAGTTAATTGCACATTTACCACCTCCCAAAACTGTTAAACAAATCAGAAGTTTCTAGGACATCTTGGATTTCTGGAAGGTTCATCAAGGACTTCAGTAAAATAACCAAACCTCTTTGTCATTTGCTGTGCCAAGATGTCCCTTTTGTTTTCAATAATGAATGCATGAAGGCTTTTGAATTCCTAAAGAACTGTTTGATTTCAGCTCTAATATTGCAGTCTCTAGATTATTCATTACCTTTTGAACTGATGTGTGATGCATTAGATTATGCTTTGGGAGCTGTCCTTGGACAGAGAAAAGATAAGCTGCCTCATGTCATAGCTTATGCCAGTAGATCAATGATTGATGCACAGCTCAATTACACAACAACTGAGAAGGAGCTATTGGCAATTGTTTCTGCTTTAGAGAAATTCAAGTCATATGTCTTGGGTTCACAAATAATGGTGTTCACTGACCACTCTGCTTTGAAATACGTTCTGTCTAAGAAGGACATTAAACCAAGATTAATCAGGTGGATTCTCCTATTACAGGAATTTGATCTACAGATTAAAGATAAAAAGGGGGTGGAAAATGTGGTGGCTGATCACCTCTCCAGAATTTTAACTGCTGAGATTGATAGGTTGCCTATCAATGAATCTTTCCCTGATGAGCAACTTTTTGCCATTAGTGTACACACTCCTTGGTTTGCAAACATAGTCAACTTTTTGGCTACTGGAAGAATTCCTCAACATTGGAATAGAATGGATAAAGATCTTTTCTTCTCAAAGGTTAACCACTTCATCTGGGAGGATCCTTATATGTTTAAGAGTTGTGCAGATCAAATAATAAGGAAACGTGTCCCTGACCAAGAATTTCATAGAATACTTTCTATGTGTCATGAACAGGCCTGTGGAGGTCATTTTAGTGGGAACAAAACTGCTGCAAAAGTTTTGCAGTGTGGATTTTATTGGCCTACACTTTTCAAGGATGCTGAACATTGTAAGTCTGCCAAATCGCCAAAATTAGGCAGCATTTCCAAGAGAAACTCAATGCCTTTACAGCCTATTTTGATAGTAGAATTGTTTGATGTTTGGGGGATAGACTTCATAGGTCCCTTCCCTCCTCCCAATGGGAATAACTTCATTTTAGTAGCTGTGGATTATGTATCTAAATGGATTGAAGCCACAGCTACTAAAATAAATGATCACAAAGTGGTTATGAAATTTCTTAAGGATCACATTTTTTCCAGGTTTGGTTTTCCAAGAGCCATTATCAGTGATGGGGGAAGCCATTTTTGTAATAGACATTTTGAAACTTTGTTAAAGAAATACTCTGTGACTCATAGAGTAGCCACTCCATATCATCCACAAACCAGTGGACAAGTGGAGATTTCCAATAGAGAAATCAAACATATTTTGGAAAAGACTGTGAAGAAGGATGTAAAGGATTGGTCCTTGTTTAATGATGCATTGTGGGCATATAGGACATGACCTATAAAACCCCAATTGGTATGTCCCCATTTAGGTTGGTCTATGGCAAAGCATGCCATTTACCGAGAGTTAGAATATAAAGCTTTTGGGCCATTAAAACATTGAACATGGATCTAACTTCGTAATCACAGAAACGCAACTTGCCGAGTTAGAAGCCGAGAATGTATGCATACACAAATTCAAGATTGTATAAAGAGAAAGTCAAAACTTTTCATGATAAAAATTTATTGAGAAAAGAGTTCACAGCTAGTTCTAAGGTATGATTATTTAACTCAAAGCTCAAGTTTTTCTAGGAAAACCGAGATCCAGATGGAAGGGCCATACATCTCATTCATGCATTTCGGAGTCATTGACATCCTTGATCCAAGTAATGGAAGAATCATAAAGGTAAATGGTCGAGGCTCAAACCATGGATTGAAAATACCCAGAGCCTCGGTCTTTGCCCATCTATCATTACGAATCTCCAAAATCTGATGGTAGAAAACTGTACATTATGTTTGTATATCATAGTTTTTGCTTATTTTCTCTGTTTCTACTTTTATCTCTTTTCGCATAGTTTAAACATGCTCAAAGTTAAGTCACACAGTAATAATTCTCTTTTCACAAAGTCCAATTTACTTTTCGAATAGACTGATCTGTGGAGGAATCGTCAAAGCAAGGATTTGCTTTTTGAATAGTTGGTTTCTAAAGCCATTTTCTTTTCGAAAAGATAGTTCGCTTAATTCTTGAAATAATGTTTCAAGTCGTTAACTTGTCGCATGGTAATCGATGCCATTCACAATTGTAAAAGGTCTCTTTTGGAACTTTTCAAAACTTAAAGGCACTTTGCGATATTAACTTTGAGTATATTTAAACCCTTTCGAAGTGGGGTTTCATTTTAAACTCTCTCTGAGAGCGACTCTTTCCGAAACCCTATTTCGTTTCTTTCCTTGCACGATTTAGAAGCTTACTACACTTTTGTCTTCATTTGTTCGATCATTTGCGTTGAGAGAAGGATTTAGCTTTTAGTACTGGGGATTTCGCAAGCAAACAACTCGTTCAAACATAAACCCTAGATCTCGGTATTTCTCCCCATTCTCTCTGGTTAGCATTTAGTAATTTGATTTGGTGACATCTATTTTGGGCATTTTATACATCAATCTAGAATGGGAAAAGCGGAGAAATCATTGGCGCTATGTTCCCCAAATCCTCGCTAAGAAAGTGAGGAAATCGACCCCAAAAGTAAAAGGGAAAGCCAGAACTTTAGCTAAACGGAATCTATCTATGGATAAAGTAGATAGGGTGGAGAAAGGAAAGAAAATTAGACATAAGGAACCCATCACTAGCCCGAGCACGAGCTTCCTCCTCTACCCATTCATTTGGTCTTACCTAACCCTTCATTGAAGCTCAAAACTAATGCGAGTTGATGGTGAAACTTTTTTCGTCACCAAACCATTGCTTATCCTTAAGATACATTAGAGATGGCTTCACTAAGCAATATCCTTACCCCTTGCAGAGAAAATTTACCCAAGAATGGTGAAGTTACCTAATCAATGGTCACTTTGAAAGAGATCTGATGTCCCTACCCTAGTCATTTTTATTGATGATTGCGATCTTCTTGTGATATTTGAAGACATAGGGAATGCTTTGGGATACCATTCCAATTTGATCCCTCTGGTCCTTTGGCCTCGAAATAGCCTCCTTTAGAGAAATGGTGCACATTTAACCTAAGGGGTATTGTGGGCCTGGGCAATCCATCATGAGAAGAGACCTTGCCCCAATTTCTATTAATGGATTCCATTTTGAGGGAAGCTTCTATGTCATGAGCACAGAGAAAGAGAGACACCAATTTTAGAGGCCCTCTTTCATTTCTCTAAGGCGGTTTTTCAATGCCCCTATGCTTAATTTTGAAGCCATGGTGACATTAGTGCCAAGTTGAAAAGAAAATTAGTGGCCTACCATTTGGCAGATTGATCACAGACCCTCCTCGAGCCAAATTTGACATTGATAGTGAGGAGCCATTTGAAGTCATTACCTCCTCACAATTTTGGGAAAAAGGCTTGGACTACAAGCGGGCTATGCTAAGAAGGATGAAGAGAGGCGGGTGAACGCACATGCCTTTGCCACTTGAACCTGCTGGAGTGAACCCTATCCCTAGCTTGTGAGTGAGCAGAACCCATCACTCTGAGATGAGCACTGAACCCATCCACTGGCTGAGAGATGACTGCCCTTCAATTTTGCAGATCCAATTTGTAGAATCAACTTTGCTGATCCTTTGCCAACTCCTGGTGACCCACTCTTAGCACCACTTCTTGAACTCAACTCTGCTTTGTCCTGTGGTGACCAGCTCTTAGCTGCACCCATTGTTGATAAAATCCTTCCTTTGGTGACCACCTCACTCACGGAGGACGTTGGCCTTCCTACCCTACTCCAGCCGACATTTCACCTATCCGGCTATCCCATCTCCCACACACCTCCATCATTCCAATTGTGGATTCCCCTCTACACCAACCACTCCAACCATTCTCATACCACCAATTTTGCCCTCAATGCCCCAGGTTTAGAGGAGTTAGGCTGCAGATTTTATTGCCCCATCTCCTCACTCCTCGCTCCAAAGCCTCTCACCTTCCCCGCTCATTCACACACGAGGTCTCCATACACACCGAACTGCGCCCTTCACTACAGAGGCCTACTCTTCCTTAATGGGTTCTATTTTTGAATCCATGGAACTTGAACCTACCCCTATACCTGCTCCTCATCACTTCACTCACTTCCCTACCTCTCCTTCTGACCCATTGCCTCCACCCTCCACATCAATTATCCCATACCATGCCCACCTCTCCCACATCCATCTCCCAAATTCTTACCTACCTCCAATCCATCCAAGCCCAACTCCAAATCAACACAGACAACCAGTTTGTAACCAATGAACTGCTCCAAACCTTAGCTTCCACATCCCAAACAACCACCATTACCCCTGTACCTATTGTTGATTCCCAGGCCACCCAAACGGACCCAGAGATATTATTGGTTGATCTGACCACCCCCACCACTACTGCCCATGCAACACAAACTGAACCTGAAGTCCCCTTGGTTGCATCCCCTCCACCACTCCCCATTTTCTGAGCAAGCCACCTGCAGACCTTCACAACCTTCTAGACACTTCTTCCCCCCCTCCCATAGCTGGGACACCTTTGGTCCCCTACCATTCCATTCCCCTCCCCCGATACGCCACCCTCATCAAAGTCATGGAAGAGAATCCCTATATCCACAGAGATGTTCAAAAGGGGCTAGCTGATTTACAAGCTTACATCTGTACCCCTTATGAAAACCAGATTCGGAAGTTGGAGATCTTTATGAAATTTGAAAGAGAGAAAATGAAGGACCTGATGGGTCAAACATTTCAGCTGGTGAGGACTGAGCAACACAAGGTGTCCATGTTGCAAGCCCAACTTGACCAAGAAAAATTGAAGACCACTAGCCTTAGCAAATACCTTGGCTTCACCAAAAAGATCAAATCTTAGGAGTATACCGAGCTACAAAACACCATTCCGGAGAAAGCTCAATCAAGTTCGGACTCCAACACTGACTCTATCTCTGATTCTAATAGTGACTCTAGTTCGGAGCCACTTGAACCAACCTATGATACAGATTTTGACCCCAATTATTAGCTCTCATTATACTTTTTGTGTTATAAAGTTGTAATAGAAAATTCTGTTTTGTGTATAATGCATTGTACATACATGTGCATTTCTTGCCATCATTACTTTTGTTGTTTTTCTTTCTTGCATATATTTTTCCTCTGTTTTGGACCAGTATGGACCCTGCTACCCTTTGGTTTGGGGGTGTGACAGAAATAGCAATAATCAATAAAGGAGTTAACATCAGTACAGTTTTGTATCAACAATTTTTTTTTTTTTTTTTTTTAAATATTTTTTTTCACACCTGTTGTTTTGAAATATATTAAGAAGTTCAAAAAAAAAAAAAAACTCTTTAAAATTACTTTCCTGTGTAATTCTAAAAGACTTTCATGAAGTAAATGTTAGGAAATTTCCAAAAGAAAATTGATGTTTTAGTAAACCTAAAATGAAGGAAAACAGTGAAGATATACCTCAAGAAGTTGATATAAAACCACACCCAGTGAGGTTTAGGCCTGAAATGTATTCTTTAGAGGTATGCTTTGGCAATCTTTTCTGCTTTTGGGACTATGTGAATCTGCTTACTTACACTAGAAGTTACACATATCCAAATCGAAATAATTTGATAGCACTCATGATATTAAAGAAATGATGTAAGGCCTCCTTTTGGACAGTTTGAACCTTACAAAGCCCCACCTTTTGAAACTGCCCTTGATACACACCATTTGAGCTAAATAAATCTATGATTCCTTTGGAATCTCCCCCAATAAACCTCATCAACCTCATTTATCCTAACCTTACCCCGAGAAGGCAGAAGATAAAGGGAAGGAAGCGGAGGAAGGAGAATTGAGTAACAATTTAATAGCAAAAGAAGGGTAAAAGTTGAAGGCAATGATGAAACAACAGAGGGAATGTGGCATGCAGTCAGTGCTAATTCGAAAAAGAAAAGAAAAATATTTGAGCAAAACAAAAGAAAGAAGGCATTTTCATTGGATGTTTGAAAAAGAAAGAGAAAAAGATGGCCACTTTGGCTCTGGAAATTCAAAAGAAGAAGATGAAACTATGTCAAGAAGAAGGTTTGTATATAACCTCCTGACCTTGACTGACTTCTCAAATATGAACACCATTCCAACCCTTTTGAGAAATTTCACCCATAAGCCACAATAAAACCCAAGTAAAAGTCCTTACTGATCAATGATGGATTGAGCTATCACATGGAGATAAGAATTTGTGTAATCTATGGTGAAAGGAGCAGTGAATTTATAACTAAAAGCAATGCCTATGCTCCTGCTTACAGTCCTATTTGAGGACTGTAACTGCTCTTGAGCTGTGTGAAATAGTACAACCCTCTCATTTGCTTATTGAGTGAAAATCCTGGTGAGAATTGGGTTTAAAATCAACTGATTAGGGGTAACAACAAAGGATTCCTAAATCAAAAGGCTAGTTCATTAATTTTCTTGTAAATGGCCTCTGACATAAATCGACTGAGTAGTAACAAGAATTACTGCAGAATTTTAGTTTTAAACTGATATCTTTCTTGAAAAACCTTCTTACAAAATAACTGATGCAAGTGTGAATAATCAATTGAGGAAAGTGGCTGTAATAGAACTACAGTGATCTTAACTAACTTATTGAAGAAGTTTGTGGGTACCTTCACTGAAAACCCTCAGGAGACTTCACTCCTCCACTAGGGATCACCTAGGGCTTCAAAAGACTTGTTACATATGCTAAATGCAGCTGTGCTCCCTACAAAAGTCGCCCTTCACTTTGTTTTTCCTTTTGTTTTTGTTGCTTTGCTCAGGGACTAGCAAAGCTTAGGTCTGGGGGTGTGTTGACAAGTGAAAAATACCATTTTTCACCCCTGAACTTGAGTCTTGATAGACCTTTGAGAGAACTAAATAGGTGTTTTAAGTGCTTATGTTGCAGCTAACAATAAAGACAGGCTTAAACATAAAAGCAGCTTAAAAGTGCCAATAAGATGACAATCCATGTCAATCCAAAGGAAGAAAGTGAAGAAACAATCTCATCAAAGAAAGGTCCGAATAGAAGAAGCAAAGACCGGAAGAGAAGTATGGAACAATTCGAATAGAAAATGCACTATGAGTCCTTTTCGAAAGAACCATACTTTTGAAAGAACTCAAACTCGAAAAGGAATAAAACTCCAGAGTATTCAAGAGCATATGAACTGTTCGAAGAGAGGATTGAACTTTGCAAAAAGAAGAAAACACAATTCGAACAGAACCAGAATATTGCGAAAAGAGCTTCAGGAGTCACAACACTTTGCGAAAAGGCCCCTAAGCTGTGCGAAGAGGCATTCTGGAGATTCGCAGCTTTAACAAGGGCAATTCAGTAATTTGTTGCATGCATCCCAATGCATTTTAAAACCTAGGGACATTCCAGAGGGTTCTAAGCATGAAGCGAAGGAATATTCCACCCCACGTGAGCACCTAGAGAGGGAATAACTTGGCGGGAACTTCTAGAAACTCTAACAAACTTTCAAAATGCATAACAGAATTGATGCCTTTTTCACCTGATTGGCTGAACCAAATCGAGGAATTCTGATTGGCCAGAATAGATCTGTATCCCCGTGCTCGACTAGCATTGGTCAATACAGATCAGAGAACCTCTGATTGGTTGATACACATCCGAGGACACGGGAAAGCTATAAATAGATGAACATTTGCCCAATTTGGGAATCCAGATTTTGAGTTTCATTTCTAATCCCCATTTCCTAGCCTTATGTCCGCAATCCTTGTAATAGCCTACTTTGTACTTGCATTTGAGAGTCGTGAGATCTTCAGAACTCAAAGGAGAGTTTGCATCAAGACTGCGCAAATCCGAGAGTCATTAAGCCGTGCTCGTAAATTGTAATGAATGAATTTTAAAAGGTTGTCAGAACGATGCATTCTCCATTGGACTCATGTCAAGGGTTCCCTCTGATCTCCTTAGTACATTAGACTCCTTTAGATTCATTGTTTTGCATGCAATTTCCCTTGATTCATTAATCCTGTGAGAATTAGTGTTTGTAACCTAGTCTCTTACAGTATTTGTAGTGGTGTTTCTTGTTCTGAATTGAGGATTTAGATTAAAGACTATTGGATGGTTTGTGGCCATTAAAGTGGACAGACCATAGCCATAAGTGTAAGCCTAATCCTTGAATTAGATTTATCTCTCTTACATCTGTGCTTGTAGCCAGATGAAGATTGGATCACCTCTGTTGAGCTACAATTATTCTCATTAGATTTCAAAGACCAAATCAGATTTAGATATTACTTCTCCATCTTTGTTTCAATCATTCCCCCAACTCGGATCTGGATCATTTAGTTTAAATTTTTCTTTGTTTTTAGTTAGTTAAACGTGACAAATTCAAACCTCTCATCTTATCAGTTTTCTAGATAGGATAAAAAGCCAGATCTGGTAGCTCAGATCTGGAGGTTTATCTTACATTTTAGACAAATTCTCTGTGGACGATCTTTCACTCACATACTTTTAAAACTTGCTACAATTGGGCCTGATCTTGCAGGCTAATTCTCTTCTAACTGTGCTGATATTTCTTTATTTTTTTTTATATAGTCTAGAGCTACTGTAATTTAGCAGCTATAAATCTGTTTTCAAAACACACATAAATCAAGCACACTAAGAATCAACAACAGCGACCTCCCTCCAATTCGGTCAAAACATCGCATAACCCGAGGGAAAATGTCTCGCCCCCAGTAAAGAAGAGAACTTCCGATAGCAAATAAAGGGCGAAGGCCTTCACATTGAAAGGATCCGGGACCGGCAACTTTCAGAGACTCGAGTCGCCAAAAAGTTCTCTCAGGAATTTCACCGAGCACCTAGTGGGCCCGCCGGTGAAGCCCTTCTCATACCCACCCTTTTTCAAACCAAGAACTACGTAGACCGCCTTTGCATACCCCGATTTAGGCACCACTTTGGCAAGCCCCCGATGCATCCTCAAGTCAGTGATAGAGGCTAGCTCCTCCAAGGTTGGGGCGAGCTCCCTGGACCCGACTTTGAAGACATGAGCCCTATGGTCCCATGACGCTAAAGCCACCTTTAGGAGGTCGGGCAACAAAGGAACAGCAAGGAGAGAGGAAAGGCAAGATAACCCGAGGCGATCCAGAGCAGCGAGCTCGCACTCAGCCAAGGTAGCGCACCACTTTTGCAAAAAAACTGGGCCCCGAGTCCAAACAGGGAAATACACTAACCCCATCCCCCGTATGAGAATTTGGGCCGGGAAGCGGGTCCATAGACGTACAAAGATGTCCTATATAAAGCTCAGTCAATGTAGGGCGATGGACCCGCTTATCAAAGAAAAAAGGGGAGAGAGAGAAAAGAAAGAAAAAGGAGGGGCAAAAAGGCAAAGCCCAAGTGAATAGTGAGGCAAAGAGGGTTTTGCGCGGGTTATAAGGAACCCGTCGGGCATCAGTTATAGGAGGCGTATATAATATATACGCCCAGGCAAATTTTCAGAATTTTTGCCTGGCGTATATAATATATACGCCCACTTGAAGAAGCAGGGCCGTGTGGCTTCTCCTCACATCGGGCCATGTTTTTTTTTCCCTTCCCCAAGGGAGGGACGGGTGTCCTTCAACCTACTTTTTCTCCCGAGGCAGCCCACAGGCGGGCATGCCCACACACCCATGGGGAACCCTGGGATGACGTGGTATCCGTGGGTCATATGCGGGTAATCACGCGCGAGCTCTCTCCCGTCGTTGGAGGGGGCTCTGGCCTGCTTCATGCCAAACAAAAAAAACAACACCATAGAGGCAGAAAAATAAACAAACGGAGCATCCATATAAACCATAAAAGTTGTGAGACCATCCAAAAAAAAAAATCAAAAGGAAATTATTACATATTCTCCAATATTCCAAAATCTAAACTGTTTCACTGTTTCAAATTTTCAGGAAAGGAACTAATCCTGGGCAGCCCCCTTTGCCTTCTTTCGACGTCGGGTCGCACTTTGAAAGGTACGGGTCTCGCCCACCCGAGTCCATGCCTGAGAGATGCTGCCAAGCAGAGAGCGTGACTCCTTTTCACCAGCACGCTGCATAAGCACACAAAGGGCCATCAGTTAGGGAAACAAGCAGGAAGTAACTATGAGGATGACTAGATGCGGCCAATATTCACTCACCACCTCAACCTCCCTAAGACCAACAATGTTACGATAATATTCGGCTTGGTTTACGGCTGACTCATAATCCTGTAGTAAAAAAAAAAGATAAAGAGAGAGGTATCAGTCACACAAGCCATCGGCATAATCCAAGAAAACAGAAGAGCGAGGTAACAAGAGAGAGATTACCCCAGGGATCAGGTCAGGGGGTGGAATTCGGATAGCTTCAGCAGATATGCGTGCCTTCTCAGCCACATCGGCACACATACGCGACAGAAAGGCGTCATCCAAGCGCTTAAAGGTCCCCTGGACCTCAGTTGGTGAACTGCTGGAAGCACTAGCACCGGAAGGGTCGGAAGGTCCTGCACCAGTAGCCTCACCAGGAACAGCTGCCTCATCCCCCTCATCTGAATCGTCATCCTGTCCAAACTATAAAGAGAAACAGTATTCATTCAAATAGCAGGGCAATTAAGGTAATCATATGGAAGGCTGCTAATAGAAAGAGGAAAGAACAATACCTGAGATCGCGGACCACCAAAAGCCAAAAAGTTGGCGCCAGGTACAAATCGGGGCAGCAAGGAACGATAGGGCAGAGACTCATACCACATCTGATATCCCCTAGGAAAGAGAAGGTCATCAATGGGGACCCCGTGGTGGATAAAGCGAGCAGTGAACATTTCGATAGAGCCAATACATCGACCGGAGGAGCTTGGGGCACAGCAAAAAGAGGTCGATACTGATGAACCACCCTCTCTCCTAAGTAATAGGCCCTAGCCCAGGACCCGTAGAAGAAGATAATGCGTCGATCTAACAAAAGGCGAGAAGGGCCCACTGTAGCCAGGTTCCAGAAGGGGGATCCAACGTAGGGATCAAGGATGACCTGTTCAACGAAAAGAGGAGGGATGTATACATTTGGTCAGAACCCACAACATAAAAGAGCTATCAAATTTGCAAACAGAGAAATTGTTATACCTGCTCTGGGATCAGCAGATCAAACTGAGAGCGCAACCCTAACTCCAAGTGCTTCATACCTGCGTCCCGGTGGCGGTTTGCATGCCAATTGCTCATAAGGGGGAACGTGGGAACTTCGGAGAGAAGCAGAGGGCGACCAGGTTGGAAATGCAGATACCCCCACACCTGAGAAAGCAAGCAGATAAAAACAAATATGCAAAAAAAGAAGGGGGGAACGAGTTGAGACCAAAGGATAAATTACCGCAAGAGCGCTCCAGAAGCCCACAACGGAGCTGGAGTCCCCAAGAACGGCTCGCACCAAGCTGGACATGAGCACCGCATAGCCAGCACCTCCCCAATCGAATCGATGAACAGTGTCCCAGTTCACCATAAGACTGCGTAGGGACAATGAGACCCGCCCTCCACTGGTATTTGAAAGGAGAGTCTTGCCCAAGAGGAACAACTGAGAAATACGGGCCAACATCAGTGCACGCTCTGGCTCGAGATAGATGGCCGCATCAGGTTGGCCTAGATCCACTAACTCATGAGGCTCGAACAGACCAACCAGCCAGGATAGCTTGACTTCAGAACCACGAACGTTCCCGGAGGTCGGGTAGGCTCCTATCAGTTGAGTCACCTCCTCCCTATCAGGCGTGCAGGTAGGTATCACTAGCACCCCTCCAATACTAACCCGGTAATCATGGACCAGTCTGCAAACATGAGGGTCATCTCAGCCATGGCCATGTGAAATGTCATGGTCTCGAGGTGGAAGCGCTCTATCAGAACCTTCAGATAGGCCGTGTCAGCCCTCACAGCGGGGCATGAAATGAAGTCCCCAAAACCAGCTTGGGCGAGCAGGTCCTTCACCACCTAGGGGAGATAAAGTACGAGGCGCTGGAGGTCAAACCAACCACCCCTGAACATGATGTGTGGTAGGGGCTGTAAACAAAAAGGCATCGGTCAAAAAGGAGCAAAGTGGTATAATGAAGGCATCAAAGGAAAAGACAACGGGCTCATCTGTTTACCTGGCCAGTGATCCCAAAGTTGGAAATGTGGGTATGCTGACAGTAAAGGAGGCTAGTACGGGCGGCTTCACCTTGCATTTCGTACCAAGGTTGGGAGGAACGTTGAGAAATAATGAACTGCTCCCCGTGAGGACCATAGGCCATCTCGGGTCCCTCCTGCGGACCCTACCCTTCGTCGCCGGACATCTGAAAATTTGGAACACATCGGTATAAGAAAGGGCTGCTAAAAAAAAAAAAGAGAGAAGAATCACAAAAAAATGCACTAATCCATAAAAGAAAAAAGAGAGGGATGAATGAAGAATGAATGGTGATGAATAATGTGGAAAATGAAAAAAAGAGAGGGGAGCATAGAAATAAGGAATCACATATACCTGAAAAAAAATGCACTACAAAAAAGAAGAACATCAAGCTTTTCAAACCCGAAAAAAAAGAGAGAAGGAGAAAAGTAACAAAAATGCAAAAATATATGTGCACTAATCCATAAAAAAAAAACCACAAAAATAAAACAAAACAACAACAAAAAAGAAGAAGCATCACATATAAAAAAAAAAAAAGAGAAGCATCACATATAATATAAAAAAAAGAAGAGGCATCACACATAATAATAAAAAGAAACAACAAGCATTACATATGATAAAAAAAAAAGAGAGAGAAGGAACATCAACCATCTCCAAAAGAAACACAAAACAAAAAAACAACAACACAACATTATCAAAATTCAAAGGAAAAATCGATGATTACCTTCAATGGGAGGGGAAATAGATCCAAAATTGGCGGATAATAAACGTCTTTTGATCCGCACACGCAACTCCCGGCAATATAACTCAAGAAAAATCAAATGCCAAAACCCTAGGGGGCTGTCCCGGACTTGAGAAAGGAGGGAAGAAGAGGGGGTCCCTTTTGTGCTCGGGCTCGGGCAGTTTTAAAACTGCCAATTTTGGTCAGGCGTATATAATATATATGCCCGACCATTCTTTTGCCAATTTTGGTCAGGCGTATATAATATATACGCCCGGCCATTTTTTTGTCGCAGATAGGTATATATACTATATACACGACCAAAATCGGCGCTTTTAAACTGCTCGCCATTTTTGCTTTGAGGCCCGACCCCTCAGATGTTACTACGGACCAAGGTCCGGTCCCTCTTAGAAGCCCATGTACCATCAAGCGATGGTGCACGCATCCCCAAATGGCCCTTCGAGCTCTCTTCGATTGGCCCAAAGGGACCGTGCTATAATAAACAGATCTAGATCTGTAAGCACCCGCTGAGTGCTCCATAAAATCATAAAATCCAAAAAGGAGAAAAAAGGAAATGCTGAAAAATAACACTAGTTCTCAAAAGAGGGTCGCAATGACCATTTGTGCCACTCTGAGAACCATGTTATAATTTTACCCATAATCCTTTGTTCCTAAAAGCGTTCCTCAGAGTGAGCGACCAATAGGGCAAATGAACTCATCCATCACCGGTCGCTCTTGAGAATGTACACCTAGCCCAAGATCTTCCCCAGCAGAAGTCTAGACCTGATCCGACAAGCAAACCAAGGACCTATCACCGGAATGCGCACGTCCTTAAGGTATATCAACATGGCAAGTTGATCTGCCTAAGGATACATGCAAAAATAAAAATAGTTTGAGCATGCTCAAAGTATCGAACTGACATGTGCAAAAACAAAAAGAAGAAAAAGAAAATGAAGGAGAAGGTTCGGAATAACAACCTATTGTGATGTAATTAAAATCCTGAGTAGGTTGACCCCACCTTCCAAGCTTTGGCTCTGATCATCCACCTTCGGATCTATGTTGACCAAGAGTATACCCGACTTCAGACCATTTGAAAAGTCTATTGTCAGTCGAAACTGACCCGTCAAAAATGAAATTACAACCAACCAAACTATGTGCAAACATACAGACCGAAGGGCTCATTCCCTTTTATTTCCTTTTAGACAGGCTTAAAACTTGTATAGGCACGGTGTCCCTGTTGAATGTACGCACTTACGTCTGGGTATCCGCAGGATGGTTGTTTATCCTCGTAAATTGTACCTTAGGGTCAGGGCTTCCGTTCGCGCCTATTTGCTGCTTATCGCCCCTGATGGGTGTCTGTCTGTGCATAGTTAGTATGATGTAATTTCATTAAGGACGGAGGCTGGAATTGACCATCTCTTTTGATGGATGTTTGATTCAAGCCTGATCCTTTTAGCTTTGTCTCAAGTTAAGGCACTCCGAGTCATGTGAAGCAGGAGCACCTCGCCACCGAAACGAGCACATCCCCAAGGTGCACCTATCCCCGGCGGAGCGCATGCATTCTTAAAGCGTATCAATTGACATTTGATCCACTTAAAGAGTTGTGCAAGAATAAAATTGCCAGAGGTCCTTGAACTTCGCTTAGAGGCCTCGAAATAAAAGAAAATTCAGAAAAAGGAAACACAAAAAAAATTACTCTGAAAATGGGCATGCATTCCCAAGAAGTGTTGCGACATAAATATTCACTCAACTCGGGTAAATCATGCTAAAGCAACCTCGAGGTTGATGGGTTCACCTAGAAACTTCGAGCCTTACCTAGGTAAGGGCACCCGTGAACAATCCAATGGAGCTGTCAATGCCCCATAGGATTGGACACATTGTTTAAACCTTCGCTTTGTGTACTTCACGTCGAATCCGAAGCATAGATCGATCACCTAGTTTCATGGAGCTGTCTGGCTCAGATTAATACTCAACATCACAAGTCTATAAATTATCTTAGGAAGTGGATTATATCCCGGCTAGCGGGCTTACACTTTTTGTGATAATCGCAGTTATGCCCAGTAATGTCGTGATGCGCTTGGGGACTGTTAGCTTTGAGGTACGGACGATATCCCGAAATGAGAGGGCTTACATATACTCACCATCACCATGAATGTTTGAGAATTGAGTTGAACCAGGCAGACCCATCAAACGTTCCTTGGACCTCTTCGGATGTCTCTTATCTTTGGCATCCGATCATTAGTGATCGAATGCCAAAGAGGGGCATCTGTAGACACCCAAATTCGGCCCAAGGCCCGATCAGTCTATACTCCGAGAGAGATGTACCCCTATGGTTCTGATGGCACCGCTGAACCCTTGAAAATCTATCCAGACCTTTAGGAATCACCTAAAACCCATTAGAACCATTCCCCCAACCCTTAGAGATCACCTCTAAATCCTAGGATCCCTTCCTAGACTCAACTTAAACCCTTCTAAGCATTTGATGGGAGGAGAGCTACAAATTTTTATACATACCACTGCTAAGGATGAGCCACATACCGTTGGAAAGAGGACTTCTCCAGCTTTCCAACGAGCTAAAGATCACCCAATTTAGAGTTGTGGTTCAAAAGTTATGGCCGAATGAAAGTCCACATAAAATCATGACTTTTTACTCAGGTGTATGTATTACATACGCCCAGCAAATTTGGCCCTAGTTTGGTCAGGCGTATGTATTATATACGCCTGGCATTTTTGGGACAAATTTAGTCGGGCGTATATAATACAGACGCGCAGCATAGGTGGCCCACCATGGACACCCATCTTCTCAGATTGCCCTTGGTTTTCTTGAATTTCACTGTGCATAAACTGGGCGTATGTAATATATACGACCAACTTAGCTACAGTATCTGTCATTAAATACTTGAATTTCCTCCATCTGGTTTGACCCTTTGACCATCCCCTTGGTTAAGGTGGGTGTTTTAAGGTTGGTTGCACCCCCTTTGAGCTTATTGGCAACCCTTAAGTCACCCATGGTCTCACCCCATCATCCGCCATTGAAACCAATTTTCCAAACCTCTAGGACCTTAGAAACCTAGAAAACCTTAGATGGAGGATTACCTAATTGCTAAACCAATTAGCTCTTAAGTAATCCTCTAACCCACCTTTTCTCTATAAATAGAGAGGCCCCCCTCTTCCCAAAAGGATTGAAAAAATCAAGGTTGAAAAGATTAGGGTGAAAGCTTGAGTTAGGAGAGAGAGAGAGCCCTAGTGAGAGAAAGTTCTTTTCTTATTTCTTCAACCAGAATTCCAGCATACATACACCATCCTTTTCAACCCTTTTCAACCATTAGATCACCTCTTTTAGTTAAAGCTTAGTCCCTAGCTTCATCCCACACTTCCTATCTACCGAATCCTAGTATTAGAACCTATTCTTCTACCGTTTAAGCCATTTAAAGCCATCGGAAGCACCAAAGCGAAGGTCTTCTATGGTACAACAAGGGCCCGTGAGCTCCGGCTCACCACTCTCTTCCTCTACCTTCTTGTTGTTTCCTCTGTCCAAGGATTCAAGCCGTTACGCCGCCGAAATTTTGGTTTGGCTCAAAGCTTGATAGGACCATATTGCCTTCGGGCAACGAGAAGCTCCGCCCATTTATTTTTATTTTTGGCCATATATAGAGACCGCTACATGCGGGTTGATCGGGTGCCTAAACCCTTTCCGATGGATAACCGAAGCACCTACCCTAGAGCCTTTGGCAAAGACTGATAAATCAGAGTCATATTTAGCACTTCCGTGCTCAAAATATTGATTTAAGGGTTTCCTGGGTCACCAGAAGCTCCGGGTGGCAACTCTACATTTTATTCCATCGCGAGTGCATCGCCGCGACGAGTCCGAGAGGATCTATGCTCGCACAGAAGCTAAGCACTTCTTCCTCCTACCAGAGTCACAGAGAGAAAGGCCTCGAACTTGGGAGAGACCTGAGCTTAAGAGAGGGGAGATTCTAATTGAAATTAATGTGTTTAGGCGTAGGGTAGGAGGGTTTTTATAGGTATCGGGCAAATTTTATGCGTGTTTCTATGTGCACAATTGGTGAATTGAGCGCATGGGACATTGCGTGGAATCGAATTAAGAGCAAGATCCATAGCGTTTAATTCAGTTTGAGTCAGTCGTGGACGGAGTATCCTAGTTCCATTAGGATTTGGAACTAATTCCCCGCATGTATAACCACATGGAATCTGATTTTGTGCACTGAAGTATACACGAGATCGTGGAGTTCAGATGGTCTTGGGAAGTAGAGTCCCAGTCTAGCTCTGGACTTATTTCGTGTATGGTCGCACACGTGAAATAAATTCTGCACAGGGGTGTCTTCGTGGAATCAGGAACTTCAGGTGGTGCACGGAAGCCTATGCCCAATCCAAGTGGGACTAATTATGCGTAGAGCGACTTGCATGTAATTGAATTAAGCACTTATTGGCTTGTGCATAATCTGGGTGCGAGGGCGGTCCGTGGGAAGAGAGAGCCTGGTCCAAGTGGGACCAATTGTGCCCGTGTATCCATGCGTACAATCTAATTTTGTGCGTCTATAGGTGCACAAAATTTGGGATCTTCCCAGGTCGAATCGGGTCCGAGCCATAGAGCTATTGTTTCAGCCTGGGTCTCAACCATATACTATTGTTTCAGTGTATGGTCCCTACATTTAGAGTTTGAAGGTATTCAGAGAAGGTCAATCCTTCTCTGAATATTGTGGGTAGGGTCAAAGGTTGATCGAACATATTTGTATACTCTAAGAGGGCAAAATTTGGGTGTCTACAGATGCCCCTCTTCGGCTCATTCTTGTGGAAAAAGAGTGCGTCAAAGAAGTAGACACCCCTCTTCCGAGGTGCCTTCTCATTTTTTTTGGAAAATCACAAGTGTGAACTGAGGAGCTGACATGAAGTGCTTGGCTTTCTTATATTTATCAGTGCAAGCTAAAGGGGAGCATTCATGGGCCTAGTGGTAGCTGTTGAGGGGTTTATCCTCATCTGTGGGTGCAAGTGGCATCCCACCACATATCGTGACTTGCTTTAAGGGGCAGTCAAACAGAGAGAAATTGATACAATCGAGGTACCGAGGGGGCATCATACGAATGTCCAGAGACAAGGTCAAGTGACCGGATAATATGATGTAATTTGATGGTGAATGCTTTGCAAGTCATGTCAGACCAGGCATGTCATTGCTCACACCAATGGCGCGTTAGGGGCCCCTTTTCGGTGGATATTTGTGATTTCTCAAAGATAAGAATATTTAGTGTTTAGTTTCTCAGAGGAAAGAGAGAATTCTGGTGATGAGAAGTGAAAGTTTGATAGATAGGAGTTTTTTGAAAGTTTGGAATTTTTAAGTTAAGATCAATTCGGTGGTAAAACAATGAATAATGTGGCTTCCGAGACATCGCTGAGTAGATCCATTAGAACAAAATTTATGGACCCGACCTTTGTTTGGTTGTCAAGACGACGCTTGGTGTGTCAGATACTCCAACTTTCTCATGAATACTGATGATTGTCTCTTATGGGAGGACTATAGTGATTCACGGATTGGGAGAGACATATTTTTGAAAATGTTTGACTTAATATTAGCTAATTATATTTTATTTTACAAGAATATCAAGTGGAGTAGAAAGTGATACTTACTCGAGTCGTCTCGTGATGGAATGTCTAGATCGCCTGATGAGATGCTAGCAATGGGACTTGATGGGCGATGAGACATCAGAGGGGATCAGTCACATAATTACCATTTTACCACCCTTAACTTAGTGATGCTAGATGTTAGTTTGTTACTAATAAGTTAATGATGTATAAATATTAAGAAAAATTAGTAAAAGAGAACCAAAGTGTTAAACTTCGTCAAAATGAACTCAAAAAGTAGTAAGAATGACGATGGATCGTAAAAGACGATTCGGTATATGCCTTAAAGTTAGAAAATCACAAAAGATGATTGAACGTAGCTAAACAAGAGATAAAAAGTAAGAAATCGTAAATTATGATTCTTATAAAAATGTTCAATACGATACGAAGGAGAAAAGCGATCAATTGTAAATAAAGAATCATCGTGAGAGTGAAAGTTGTAAAAAGAAAACAATCGTAATTTACGATTGTATAAATTAAAGCTCTTTTGCTGTTGATCATGTGAAGAAGACATACATTGCCATGCATATAATTAGAAGAATCTTAAATTAAAAGCTTGGCCATTCACGGATATGAGATGATTGACGAAGGAAGACTCCTAAAAGGACTCGGTTACTGAACTAAGGAGAAAGTTTAGAAGTTGATCTACCATTCAAAGAAAGGAAAAGGTAGGATTAGAATTAGAGTTATAATAGGAATCTTATATTTTAGTAGTTTCTTTGGTTAGAATTAGATCAATATAAATTGACTCCTTATGATCTATAAATAAGAGAGCCTGTTATAGGAATTAATCATTGAAGAAATTCTCAGCATTAATTGACGACTGAGGTTGGGTTTTCTTCTAATCAAATTTAGAGTAGTTTAGTTTAGATATCCAAGGCTCCTCGATCACAATTGATGATTGGGATTGGGAACTGAAAGATTAGTGTAGATATTTGTAATTTCTCAGAAGCAATTGATGCTTACGACTGAAGGGTGAAAGATATAATTTTTATTGCTTTCTAGTTTAGATTTCTTTTTATTGCAATTTACTGCTTTATAAACATCTCTAAGTTTTGATTTGAATTGACGACTCAGGTTGAGATTTTGTAGATTAGTGTAACGGTAATTTAAATTTATAAACATTCCATAGCTGAAGATTGTGATTGACAACCAAAAACTGAAGGAGGATTTAGGATTTATTTCTATAAATTAGTTTAAGAAACCATTCTTTTATTCGTATTTCTCAAGTAGTTTAGGATCTTAAAGATAGATATAAGTTTTCAGCATAATGAAATATAAGATAATTCATTTCTTCATGGGAACGATCCTATGCTAGTATTATAATTTCCATTGTGCACTTGCAATAGGTTAAGAATTAATTAGAACAACATAAAGAGCAATAACAGGTTTCCTCTCCTCTTTTGTTTATGCAGTGGCGGGGTCTAGTAGTTGTTGCGTGATGGGATGTGTTGTTTGTCATGATGGGATATTTGGGGGGTTTGGATTTACTAACTGCTTTTTCCCGATTGTATATTGGTGAACCTCCCCTTCTGGTTTGTTGAGTTTCAGGTTTAGTGGTGGGTTGGTTTAGTTTATCGTGATGGTGTTGGTATGCTCATTTCTAGGTTCTTTTCGGTCCCTGAAATAAGTGGCCCAATTTGGTCGAAGTGGACTCTGGCAAGGGACGATGGAGTAATGAACTATGAAATATTAAATGCTAAAATTAAAAAGATAAATTCTGGGGGAGAACTACCAGGGTTTGATATGATCACCAGCTGCAGATATTTATCGACATTACAACATGTCACTGATCATGTTTTACAGGGTGTGGGTTAACTCCTTTGTTGAATGTCGGACGGCATACTCCAATAGTTGCTAGTCTATCTGGTTTAACTTTCTAATTCTGCTTTAAGTCTAATTAACCTTATTTCCTTATCCTACTCTAAGTTTGACTGATTGGGGGTTTCCTAGTAGTATTCTAACTCTAAATGGCTAGGCTTCCTATCATTACTATAACTGTAATTATTCTAGTCTCCTAATGTTACTTTGATTGTAATTATGTTAATCTCTTAATAATACTCTGACTAAAAAAAGGTTTGTGGCTCGTTATGCTAAGGAGGATCGGCCCCGTTCATGGGTACCCTCCATAGGCTCCCTTTGGCAAATAAGATGGCCAAGGGGTATTCTAAAATATTATGGATTAAAAACTGAATTTAAGTTTAATAATTGAAGATTTAAGGATCAAAATTATGAGTTTGAAGGTTAAAAATTAAAACTAGGACTAAGGACTATGAACTAGAAGTAAGAAAATCAGGAACTAGAACTAGAAATTAAGAACTAGAACCTAAAAATAAACTCTAAGATCTAAAACTCAGAAAGGTTAAGAACTAAGAATTAAAAACCTAAGATCTAGAACTAGAAATTAAGAACTAGAAAGTGATTACCTGAAGCTAAGCACTTCTGCCTCCTCCGAGTCCTATAGAGAGAAGAAACTTGATCTTAGGAAAGGCCTGAGCTCGAAGAAGAAAGGATTGCTATTCAATTATGTGTTGTGTTGTGTCGTGTTACGTCGTGTTGTGTTGTGTTGTGTGGTGTTGTGTCCCTTAGGGCGAGGTAACGGGGTCTTTTTATAGGTAGTGGGCTAATTTCGCGCAAGTGGGCATGTGCGGAATTGGCCAATTTCGCGCAAGTGAAGTTGTGCTTAATTGAATTCTACACATTGGAATATGCACTTGATTCAACTTGAGTCAACCTATGAATCGGGTTTCCTTATCCTAGTGTACCTGGGAAACCAATTTCACGTAGTGGGGTATGCGCGGTATTGAATTCCACGTAGTGGCATATGCGCAAGATTCTGGAGTTCAAGCGGTCTAAAGAATTAGAGGTTAGGTTTGATTGGGAACCAATTTTGAGTGTCTAGTGATGCGTGGAATCGAATTTCGCACAATGGCATATGCGTGGGAATCGGGTCCCTGGGCAGTAGAGTCCCAGTTCAATCTAGACTGATTCTGCGTGTATAGTGACACGTGGAATCAATTTCGCACAAGTGTATCAACGCAGAATTTAGGTCTTTGGGCGGTTTGTGGAAGGCATGCCCTAGTCCAAGTGGGACTAATTTCGCACAATTGTGTCTACGTGGAATAGGATTTCGCGCAAGTGTATCTACGCGGGATCCGGGTCTTTCGGCGATGCACTTAAGGCCACCCTAGTCCAAGTGGGACTAATTCCGTGCAACTGTGTCTGCTTGGAATCAATTCCGCGTAAGTGTATCAATGCGAAATCCGGGTCTTGGTGGTCCGCGAGAAGGGTGAACCTGGTCTAAGTGGGACCAATTCCACGCATGTGGCCACACATGGAATCGATTTTGCGCAAGTGTATCTGTTCAGAATTCGAGATTTTCTCGAGTTAAGTCAAGTCCGAGCCGCAGAGCTATTGTTTCAGTCTAGGTCTCAACCATATACTATTGTTTTAGTAATGGTCCCTGTATTTAGGGTTTTAAGGTCTTTAAAGAAGGTCAGTCCTTTTTCGGAGATCGTGGGTAAGGTCAAAGGTTGACCGAATAGGATTGTATACTCCGAGAGGGAAAAATTAGGGTGTCTACAGATGTCCCTCTTAGGCGCGTCCTTGTGGAGTAAGGATGCGTCGAAGAAGTAGACACCCCTTTTCTGAGGTTCCTTCTCTTTTCTTTGAGAGATCACAACTGTGAATCGGGGAGCTGACGTGAAATGCTTGGCTTTCTTATCTATCAGCAGAAGCTAAGGAGGAGCATTTGGAAGCCCAGTGGTAGCTGTCGAGAGGTATATCCTCATCTATGGGTGAGTTGATTTGCTTACCTTACAATTATTAAAGGGTTAAAATAGCAAATTAAAAGGCAAAACCAAAGAGAAATGGGATCAAGGTAAGCAACCAGTCCTGCAAGAACTAGGGCTGTTACAGTAAGCTTTAATAGGTAAGTCAGGATATGTCCACAAGGAAATGCGCTTAGAAATGGGGGAAATCTCTAGATCTATGACAGATTTGACACTCTATCCTAATTTAAACTAAATCAAAATAGGAAAGAGCAGAGGTTTCTAAGATTTGTCACTTTACTAAAAACTATAGAAATCAAATGCAAATGATCCAGAACTGATTGAAACTTAAATTTAAGAAAAAAATGGAGAAAAAGATGAAATTCTAAAGATGGAGAGTAGCAAATAGGGATTTTGGTCTTTACTGAAAATCAATTGGTTCAAAGGCAGTGCATAAAACTGATTTGCAACAATCCTTCATCTGGCTACAAGCTCAGATGCAAGGCATAAGAATCAAATCTAAACCAGAGAATTGGAGTAATCTTAAGGCTATATGATTTGTCCACTTGAATGATCACAGATCATCCCAAAGACTCCTCTACCTCAATGATCTTAATTAGAACAAGTAAATTATTGCAGATGCTATGGATGCAAGGCTACAAGCTCAAGCATCCACAGGGATATTAGATCTAGGGAAATCATATGAGAATCAAGAGATATATGGATCCAAATTAGCTTTACATTCAACAATTACTGAATCAATACAACTTACAGTCTAATTGTTCTCAGATCTACAATCTGTGCAACATCCAATCCATGTACAAAGCCTTGAACTTCTCAATTTACAGCTCTCAACCGCACCCTAGGTACTAAAGGGGTTTAGCCAACCATGGTTGGTCTAAAGAGAGAATGGGGAAGAAAGAAAGAAGTGGGAAGGAATTTGGAGGAAAATAGAAATTCCAATTTGGCGCTGGTTCTCTCAATTTTTGAATGCGTATCTCTATAAATTCTTCAGGCTTTTATACTCTTCCCTTCTATCCTTAGATCTATTTCAGCCAATCAAAACTCAAGAGAATAATTTAGTTATTCTCACCTGCTGATGTGGCTGATTTCTCTTCTAGAAACTCTCCACTGATTGGTCCAAATTTGACATGTGCATGTGAAGTGGTTAGAGTTCCCATTCGTGCCCATATGCTTTCTAAAAATACCCCCAAGGGTTGTTAAAATGTCTTGGAATGTGTGCATAAAATTCTAGAGTGAGCAACAGTTGTGAATGGAACTGAGAAGTTCTAAATTTGAGTGTCAAGAGGTTCAGGGAACCACTCGACAAGTTCTGAGTCCTCTTTGTATTCACTTCGATAGGTTGTTGTAGGCTTTTGATAGGTTGCTTGACTTCTTGACAAGTTCTTGAAACTGTTCGACAGGATTGAAGAGAAATCCTAACTTCTGTCCGAGCTCCCTCAATCCTCTAGACATGTTATAAACCAACCTGTCGACTTGTTATACAAGTTCAATTGAGTGCTCGACAGGATCTCTTCTACTTTTCGACAAGTTGGCTCAACCTATCGCAAATGAACACAGCTTCAGGTAAGGCTTCGACAGGATGACGTTAACTACTCATTAGGTTCTGGGGAACCTCTCAATATTTAGTTCGAACCTCTCGATCTTCTCTGCATCTCCAAGTAAGACCTCGATAGGTTCTTTTGCTGCAACTCCAACCTCTTGACAGGTTCTGTCAGCCTCTCGAGATCTCTACTTTTCCAACTTAGTACCTCTCGACAGCTTGGAATACACCTTCAGAACTTCTCAACAGGTTATGGGGACCTTTAGAACTTCTCGACAGGTTATGGGGACCTCTCGACATGTTCATATTTAAACACCCTACCTCTCAACATGTTCATATTTAAACATCCAACCTCTCGACAGCTTCATTCCTCACTCCAGAACCTCTCGACAACTTGAGTTAACCTCTCGAGCTCTTTTGTTCTTTGCTTCCATAGCAGGCACATAGCTTTGGAGTGCTGTCTTTCCTCTATCCAGTCCTTAGCAGCCTCTTGGTGGGTTTAATCCTCATCAGATGCAGCTGGTCTTGCTCCCATGTGTGCGCATGTGGACACATGTCATTGTCATGGAGCTCTGAGGCTTTGTGGATTGCTTGATTGGCTGGCCTTTTTAGGTTGCATGAGCATATGTTGAGCAAAAGGTTGCTTCTTTTACCTTTTTAGATGGATGTCTACACTAAGACTGTAATTTATTGCTTATCTATAAAACACACTCAATGTCATAACCCCGACTTTTGGGAACCGTGCACGCCACGTACCATGCACGTGTGTTTGTGGTTCACATGGAAACCACAATTAATATATATACACATGTGTGTATGTGTGAAACACGCTAGCTTTCACTAGATAAGTGGAAAAAAAAGGGGAGAGGAGTCTTCCATACGTGACCTAATTTAGCTTAGAAAAAGAGAGAGTTAAATAGAGAGAAAGAGGAGAGGGTTTAGAAAGGGTCGTTTGGGTTTAAGCCTGTGGATAATCTGGAAAGAGGTTGGAGGAAGGGCTTTTGAAACTCTCCTCATTTGGGTGATCTTGGATTAGGTCTATATAAGATCTAATAATTTGAGGTATGTTTTAAATGTTTTTTTTGTGTGTTACAGATAAAGTAAAAATTTTTAGTCAAATAATTTTGACATTAATAGGGCCTTAAATGGAGTAAGAAACTGGTTCTCGAACGGATCGAGAGTTAGTTATCATCGCTCCTCGCTCGAGTGGTTTAAATGGCTCGCTCGAGCGAGGTCGGAATATAAAATCTGAGCATAAACTGTGTTCTGGGCTCGCTCGAGAGAGACCCTTAGTGAAGGGAAAGCTCGCTCGAGCAAGGCATTGCGTGAGCTTCAGATACCTAGTTTTAGCCGCTCGAGCGAGGAATAGTCCCCACTCGCGCGAGGCACTACAGGTTTATTTATTTTATTTATTCTTTTGGTGTAATTCATGGGAGCTAAGGATCCCAAGGGTTCTAGAAATCATTCTAAGGGTATCCTTGACATATGCAATATAGGTTTGACGTGAGATTGTTACGTGTAAACCTCTATGAGAAAGGAGTGCGTTGGATTTACATTGAGGTAGGAAATGTCTTGAACATGTACTTTAATTCTTCCAAACCATATATGTAGAGTAATTGAAGAAAATAGTCATGTATCAAATGTGATTCCAACATGGGTATGTGTGTGTGTGAGTTCAAAATGAAACCATGAGGTCCCCAGGGGACATGGAAATGTGATAATGGGCATCAAAATGATGCATTGAATCTGTGGCATCCTAGGGATGCAGATCAAACCTAACAGTGAAACTAAAGAAAAGTGATAAGGCCTAATATAATAAAATTAGCATAATCACGGTGAATAACTATATGTAAAACACATTTGATATTTTTGTTATTTAAAGTTTAATTTGATTACCCCAGCGACGTGGCGGGATACCCACGACTGACTCGGCAGGATATCCGTGACCTGTACGGCGGCCAAACCGTACACTTGTAGCACATCCAAAGGATGTAGATTTGAGAATAGACCCCGCCACCTAAGAGAAAGGGGCCTGGGTAGTTTTGAAATTAAGAATATATAACAAGTGTCTATTTAGATGACGATGGTAGATATTCCATCGGGGCTCGATGCTATATTGCTCGGGGACTACTTAAGTTAAGATTTAAGTGATTAGGCCGAATCCGTAACTATACCAGTAAGATGAGAATAAACAAGATCATGTAAAGTAACAGTTGCAGTTATCATTTCACTTTCGATTATTTAAATTATTTTCTCAGAAGTTCTACCAGATAAATCGTGCTTTAAAATCTGTTCTAACATGTATGTGAGAGCTTAATTTATATGTTCACTGTGTTTCCCTATTGAGCTAGGATGTTGCTCACCCCTTTTGACTATACATCACAAGTCTAGTGCTAGCAGCAGCAGAGGCTTCGGGAGACGTGGATCCAGAGGATTCAGATTTCGGGCCCGGAGAAGAGTTAGAGCCTCCTCCTGAGGACTTCTTCTAGGAGACCCCTTGCGCACTTTGAGAGTTAGTTTTGAGAGCATTCTGTACGGCTTGGTATGTCAAGCCTTAATTTTTAATGTAACTAAATACGATGTTTCTTTTATCGAACCATGGATTGCTAAATTATTATTATTAACGCATGGAGACTTAGTTAGACTAAAATTCTTATACTTTACTCGATGTATGGTTGCCTATTTATACCAATGCTCCGTACAGGGTTGTAGGGTACAACCTTGAGGGTCGTGCTGATGGCACGGATTTTAGGGTGCCAAAATTTGGGCTGTCACAATCAAAACACCTTTTTAGTTAACTTAAAGGTCCATCAAAGGTCATGTTAGGAGGTGAAAAATAGTATTTTCACTGATTAACAGGGTGCAAGTGGCATCCCGTCGCATATCATGAGATGTTGCAAGGGGCAATCAAACAGAGGGAAATTGACGCAATCGAGGTGTCGGTGGGCATCATACGAATGTCAAAAAAAAAGGTTAAGTGATTGGATAATATGATATAATTTGATGTAATGGCGAAGGCTTTCGCAGGTCATGTCAGACCGGGCGTGTCATTTCTCACACCAATGGCACATCAGGGGTCCTTTACAGTGGACATTTTTGGTTTCTCAGAGTTGAGTGTATTTAGTGCTCGGTTTTCCTAGGGGAAGGAACATATTGGAGTGGTGAGAAGTGAGGTTCAATAGATAGGGGGTTTATTTATTATCATTTTGTATATCTTTTGTATTTTTTTGTTTGTGTATTTTTTTTGAAAGTTTGGGATTTTTAACTTAAGATTAATTCGGTGGTAAAACAGCAAAAGATGTGGCATTCGAGATGTCACTGAGTAGATCCACCAGAGTGGGATTTGTGGACTCGACTGCTTATGTGGTTGTCAAGATGACACTTGGTATACCGGATACTCCGTCTAATCTTCTCGTGAATACTAATGATTGTCTCTTATGAGAGGACTACAGTGATTCACGATTCGAGAGAGACTGGTTTTGAAAATATTTGACTTAATATTAGCTAACTATACTTTACAAGAAATATCGAGTAGAAAGAAAGGGGGTGATACTTACCTAATTTGTTATGTGATGGAATGTTCGGATCGCCTGATGAGATATTTGCGATGGGACTTGATATTTGATGGGTGTTGTTGGTTTGTGGTGGTCGGGCGGTGGGACATTAGGGCGCGTGATGAGAGGTTCGCGATGGGGCTTGATATTTATTGGATGCGATGGGACGTCGGAGAAATTCCTCTCTTTTTCTGTCGACGAGCGTGTGTTTTTGCTGCGGTGGACTATGGAGAATGTTGCATGATGGGACATTTGGTGAGTCTGGGTTCATTCTCCATGATGGGACGTTGGTTGAGCTTCTCCTTCTGGTTGTGTGCCGTGGCGGGTTGCGACGAACCTTGGTGGTTATGCCATGGGGCATTTCGGTTGATGACTCCTTGACTTTTTTGACGTTGTGATGGGGCAATGATTGTGTATTTCTTTCTTTAGCAGATCTTGGTTATAGGATGGGTTGGAGTCTGTTTGAATGGTGTCTTAAGATAGCGACGAGACTTGCCTTTAGCCTTGGTGGTGTGGTGGGGATTTAACGTCGCTTTGGGACATGAGGGTGTGGCTGATTTATGCCAATGAACTTAGGTGTTGGGAGAGCGTTGGGTATATGCATTCTGTCGTGATGGGACATGTTATTGTGGGGATGTGGGATGGGATATCGACTGCTTTCTCTCTGGTCTACGTGTGGGGTTACGCGATGGGACAAGGGAGAGTAATTCTGATCGTGGTGCGACAAGTAGCACAGACTGATTTATCTTGCGGCTACTTTGTCATCCTTCAGGTTTCACTTTGGTGTCGTGATGGAACTTTTATCGTTTACTATTTTATTATTTCTGTTTTTTGGGTCCTAGGGGTTTGATTGTGGCAAGGCTTCGGGAGGTGTCCTGAATTTTTGGGTTGTGTTATCGCGATGGGATTATGAGCGATAATGTTATGTTTTTTTTCTCTTGTTTTTTGTTTTATTTTTTTTCTGGATTATTTTTGGATTATTTGCTGCAGTGGAGCGAGTGGCGGGCGTCGGGGAATGATGTGGTTGCGATGGGACTGTAGGGAGTAGTTTTCCCTTTGGTGATTTTTTTGTATGATTTTTACTGTTATTTTTTTAACACTGTATTTATTTTATTTTTATTTACTTCATTGAGTGACTTTGCTCATTTTTTAAGGTCTAAATGGGCTGGGTTTGTATTTAATCACTGTTAGTGGTGTTTTATGGCAAAAGGGAAATTTTGGGCATTTATTTTGTTTAAGGTATATTTTTTTGTTTTGGTTTTATGCTTAGTTTGAGTGACACTTGTGTGAAATAGGTTTCAACTTAGATGGGTGTTAGATGTTTTAATCCTATCGGTCCATCTATTTTGTGATGGATTTGTGTTTCTGTAGGGGGTAAGTGTTTTATAGCTATTGGTTTATCTTCTTTTGTCATGGATTTGTTTCTTTTAGGGGGATATGTGTCTTGTTTAGAATTAATTAGATGGAGGGAGCTTGAAAATGGAACACTTTCCATATTGTGGCTAAGGGGCCTTTGCCTATAAATAAGTACCTAGGTGTGATTATATTTTTGTTTTATTCTTTTTAGTGGATTTATATTTTTATTTTTTAGTACTTTTGATACTTTTTATTTTCTTTAATGTATTTTCTTCCATTTTATTGTGTTTCTTGAGTATTGCATCCTAGAGGGATTCATCATGGTGATAATCCGGCCCGAAGTGGTATCGGGGTTGTTGGGATATAGGGTGGTGTTAGGGTCGATGATGTTAATCCGGCCCAAAGTGTCACCCTATTGGGGAAAGAGATGGAAGAGTTAGAGGTGGAGGAAAGAAAACCAAGGAAAAGAATTACATCAGAGTTCTCGTGATTGGTGGTAGTTGCTCCTTGGTAGGTTCTGTGGATTGACCTTTGGTCGGCCCTCCCTTGGGGGTTTCCAAGATCGGCCTTCCATAGGTGTATGCCTCAGATCCTGAGTGGCCTTCTATGAGTCACTCTTTCTTCTCTACCTGCTCGGGGCTCTGCGATGCTGTCATTTTATTGTGTGACTTGAAAGATTGCATCGCATATAGCATCTCAAGGAGAAAAGGAGGTGAAGATGAAATTCTTGTTAGAATTCGTTCAGCGTGTACTTCCTCTCCCGGCCTCTCAGCCATTTTGTCCTTTTTTATGTGTTATTATTTGGGCATTTTTAACTTAAGGGTTCCCATTTTGATTTTAAATTCGCCTTTCGTTTGGCGGGTTTAGTTTGACTCTTGTTTTGGGGTTGTAATTATTTTTGTATATTCAAAGGGTAAGCCCTTGGTGTAATTTGTACTTAAAAGTGAATCATTTTATGAATTTATTTTAAGTTTCTTAAATTCTGATTTGATTGGATTTACTTCGGTGTGGTTTGGTTTAGCTTATTTTGCGTTGATCCGGTTACGGGTGTGTTTTGGGTTTGGTCTAGTTTGCATTGGCATGATTAAGGGTTTAGTTTGAAGGGCTTTCTTTTGATTTTCAGGGCACGAGTGCTTAAATTCGATGTGTCTCTAGGGTGGTATGAGTGTACGTGTAAGTTATGTGTGTAGGTGTTGTTTTCTGTATGTCTGTGAGCTTGCAACTCCATCTCTGGTTGCTGCTGGTTTGGGCATTTTTTTTTAATACCTGGGGAATTCCGCACATGTGACTATGCATTGAATTGAATTCCGCTCTATTTACTAGCGCAGGATTCAAGGGTCAGAGGGATAATTAAGCGCAATTTTGGGTGCATGAGATTCAATTCCACACAAGTTCAAATGTGCGTGATTGAAGAGTCAGCGGGTTCATTCCGTGTATTGGTACTTGCATGTAATCAGATTTCGGGTAGCCATGGATGCGTGAGATTGAGGGGTCAGGTTTACTACGCTGACTTTTAGGCGTCGGCTCGAATTCTGCGCAAGGCTTGTGGCGCATGTTTTGAATTCTACGTAATAGGATAAGTACGGGATTGAATAGTCACATGCAAGATTTAATGAGGGTTGCTTTCCACGCGTTGAGGTTTATGTGAGATTATAAATCTGTGTGTTCTGACATGCGCTTAATTGGAATTCGCGTGATGTGTTTAGCGCGTAATTTTTTGGGTGTTTATATATACACTTGGAAGTACCGCTGTAGTCAAAGGGAGGTGTTATTAGAAGCACTGTCGTAGTCGAGCTGATCGGCCAGTGAGCGGGCGTCTCCCCGTCGCTGCTGGCATGAAGCAATGAAGGCAACGTTGGAGGCGGTGTGGTGGAGGTAAAGATGGCGGAAGAGAGGCGTTACAAGTGGAGGGAGAAGGTGTTACCCAACCAATCCTCTTTCGACCTTTTCTATTGCTTCTGATTTGATGCTCCTGTGTGTTGTGTGTCTGTTTTGGGATTCTCAGTTTTCATTTCAGGTTATAGGTTAGGTTTTAGGTTTTGGTTTTGGGTTGTAATTCAAGGGGTATGCCTCCGGTGACACCTGTAATGATTCTTAATTAATAAAACTTTATTTATTTTATTTTGTTTCTTGGCTTCAATTTGATTAATGTACGTGCATGTGATTTGATCATGTGTGTGGGTGTGTGTTTAGGGGCCTCCTTGGCCTCAGTATTATTCTTTTATACTTGGATTTTATAATTCTGCTCATACGCATTGGTGCTGAATTCAATTACGCGCACGTTGTGATGCACGTGATTAGAAGTTCAAGGGTTAATTAAGCGCTATATGGCTAGAGCTTAACTCAATTCCATGCATGAGCCTTTGCACGATATTGAGAAGTTGTCTGGTCGTCAGGGCAAGTGTGCGAGCACCTCTTTGAATTCCACATGACTATTATAGTCCTTGATTGAAATTATGAGCTATGTAAGATGCGCGTGTTTCATTTATCGCCCATGCCAGCTGAAGGGGTTCTGATCCCGCATTTTTAATGATGCGCGAGATATGGGATATGCACTTATTTTGTTGCACTAGATTTGATTACGTGTATTGTAGCCTGCGTGAGATTGGGCCTGTGTCTATATAAGGTACGATTTCCTCTCATTTGAGTTGCATGTTATGACTTCCTGTGCTTTTTTGCTCCCTTGCTTTTATGTGCTCCGATTTTCGTGTCTTTTTTATATCATGTAATCCATGTGTCAGATTTTGGTGCAATTTCTTGCGTTCTTCTTTATTTTTTGAGTGCTTTCTTATGAGATGGAGCCTGAGAGTAGTATTACTATCTCGGAGTTGGAGCGGATGTTGGAGGGTGAGAGTACCTTAGAGGTTCCTGCTGAAGGGAGGGTGGCGGTTGCTGAGGAGGGTGCTATCGAGGTGGTTGCGACAACCGAGGGGGATGGGGTTCTACTCGGTGATGAGGGTATGGTTCCTCCCATCGCTGAGGGTGCTGATCCACCTTGGGCCGAGTGTTCGATATAGATTCCATTAGCCGACGCTTTCACGTCGAATCGGGTAAGTGTTCAAAAACACGAGCCACTCTTAATTTCCTAGATATTTAGGTTATGACTTAGATTTTTAGGCCAAGGAAACCTCTTTACTTTTATGCAGAACCTACATCATGTTTGCATATAGTTTTAGGGCACGTTTTATTTTGTTTCTCTCCTGTTTTGCATGTCATGTTTAGTAGTTAGTGTAGATTATGTTTTCATATTTGTTTTGACCTAAGGGTAGTTAATCATTATGTTTCGTGTCATTTTTCTTATGTTTCTTTTATTCTTTGGTCGTACGTTTAGGAGCCCATTTCATTGTGCACCAATTCTGCGTGGGGCTAGTCCCATGCATGGTACTAGGCTCTCTCTGCATTCCAACAGGAGAAACTTACGGGTTTTGGTTTCGGGTCCATGCTAAGGCTCAAACCTTTCCGCCCTAACGTCGGTTTGGTCGGGGCTATAGTTAAGAGGCGGAGGGAGGAGCATCAAGCATTGCTGTTCCCTACAGGGATGATGTTGTTGACCCCTGAGAACTAGGTTCGTGCCACTGGAGTGAGATTTGAGGGTGAGCCTGTGACTGGACAAATGTTGTCCGACTATCAGGCGGTGAGCGTCAAGTGTTTCAGGATCGAGCATGATTTTGGTAGGTTCGGGCAGGGGTTGATTTGCGCTCTCGATACTTTTAGAACGGGGTTGACTCCTACGATGCATCACCCAGAGTCTGCGGTAGCATATGAGAGGCGATGTAGGGTGATAGAGGCTTGGGTTCCCGTATTGGAGGCAGGGGTAGAGGTGGATTGTGTCATCAGGGCTCTCCTAATGCATTTTTTTGGAGGGGTTCTATTTTTGTATTCTACCTCGAGGTGTATCACAGGATTATTTCTGTTGCTGCTTGTGGACTTGGAGTGAGTGTCCACATATGCGAGGGGTGCGGCGTTGCTGGCCCACCTTTACGGTCAGTTGTTTCGTCGGGCGAGGGGAATCACGACCATCAGCGGCTTCATTCCCTTCGCCCTAGGGTTCCTCCAGGGATGGTACCTACATTCTCGCGTATGTATTTATGGCAAATGTTGATGGGAGACCGTCGAAGGACTACGACTCTCCAGACTGCGAGGTGGTTGTTCGAGGATTTGCACCTCGGTCAGGTGTGCGTGCACTTTTTTTTTGGTTAGTGTTGTCTTATTGTGCAGTTTGAATCTCACTGACACTTTCATCTGGCTTGTTTCGAGGTTATAGGTTATTTGGAGACCCTATGAGGAGGTGGAGGGTGCTGATCAGGCTGTTATTCAGTCTAGCGGGCCCCTTTTTAGGCAGAAGATGTGGGTCCCCTGCTTGGAGATGGTGGAGAGGATCCACCCCTCTTGAGTGGCACGACAGTTGGGACTCCCCCAAGGAGTCCTTCCAGAGCTTTGTCCGCGAGTATAGAAGAAAAAGACCGGTCCCCTTGGTCACTTCTTTGAGAAGAAGATCCCAGCTCAGTATTTACAGTTTAGGTTTGGGGGAATCGAGGTTACTAGAGCTCACGATGAGGCAGATGCTTAGGCCTATACGAGATGGTTTGAGGAGTTGCGTGGCCGACTCTTTACTCAGTTCCCCTTTCAAGGGAAGAGTTCCTTCAGTATTGGCGGGCCTGATTCTGCTGAAGTGTTGAGGGAGAGGGTAGCTGAGCTGGAGCAGGGTCCATTGAGCCCTAGAGTTCGTGGGGCGTTAAAGGCCTAGCATCTCGCTGAGGAGCGGATGGGGAGTGCTCCCTAATTAGTAACATAATATACCATTTTATCACCCTTAACTTAGTGAAGCTAGACCTTAGTTTGATAATAAGTTACTGATGTGTAGATATTAAGGAAAAATATCAAAAGAGAATTAAAATGGTAATATTCATCAAAATGAACTCATAAAGCAATAAAAAAAGACGATTGAATGAAAAAGACGAATCATCACCAACTGAAAGATGAAAAATCATATTTTACAATTTTACGGAGCGATGTAAAGGAAGAAGTACAAAATCGTGATTTACAATTCTTCAAAAGCCGCTCAAGAGTGAAGTACGATACAATAGAAGGTGATGAATCGTAATAAAGAATCATTCCATTAGAAGTTGTGTTGAGAAGAGAAAGATGATCAATGATAAAAAGAAGAATCATCCTGAGAGTGAAAAGATAGAAAATTGTGATTACAATTTTACAAAAGGACACTTTCTGAAGCTACTAATCACCTGAGATTTACACCGCCATGCACCAAATTAGAAGAATTCTTGATTTAGAAGTCTGGCAAATCACGGATCTAAGAAGATTGATGAGGAAGACTCTTAAAGGACTCAACTGCTGAAACAAAAGAGAAAATCTAGAAGTACATCAACCAGTGAGCTCAAGGAAGATAAAAATAGGAATTAGAGTTATATTCGAACAGTTTTGTTTTAGTAGTTTTAGGAGTTTTGTAAATCGAGCCCTTATGATCTATAAGAGGGCTTGGTATAGGAATTAATCATTGAAGAAATTCTCAGCATCAATTGACGCCTGAGGTTGGGTTTTCTTTCGATCATTAGAGTAGTTTAGTTTAGATATCCAAGGTTCCTCGATCACAATTGACGACTGGGATTGAGAGCTGGAAAATTCGAGTAGATATCTATAGTTTCTCAGAAATAATTAACGACTGCGACTGCGGGGTGAAAGATATAATTTTATTGCTTCGTAGTTTAAATTTATTTTATTGCAATTTACTACTTTGTAAATATCTTCAAATTTTAATTTGAATTGATGACTCAGGTTGAAATTTGCCGATTAGTGTAATGGTTTTTATTTTCCATCTTTGATTTTCTAGAGTTTGATTAACGCCCAAATTTCTGGTAGATTAAAGATTAGTATAAATCTATATTGAAGGATGCTAGTTTTTTATTGATGCCCAAATTCTAGAAGACTGAAATATAGTGTAATGGTATTTTAAATTTGTAAACATCCGATAACTGAAGATTGTGATTGACGACCACAATCTGTAAGAGGATTTTAGATTTATTTTCTGCAAATTAGTTTTAAAAACCATTCTTTATTCATATTTCTCAAGTAATTTAGGATCTTAAAAGATAAGTATAAGTTTTCAGAAAATTAATATATATAAAATAAAATCATATTCTCGTGGGAACGATCCTATGCTAGTATTACAATTTCTATTGTGCACTTACAATAGGTTAAGACTTAATTAGATACATACATAAGTAAGCCCAATCAAGTTTTTAGCATCGTTGCCGGGGATAGAAGATTTTATATTTATATTAATTTAGGAAAATAAGTATGTATCTTTCTCTTTTTATATTTCTTTATATTTTTAATTTTCTTTGATCACTTCTTAAATCTTTTGCTGGTTTATTCGAAGTAACGAATTAAGGTTTCAACTTTCCCTGATCAGAGAAGCTAGAGGCTCAGATTTGTTTCTCTCCCTGCCTTCTACATAGTTAAATAAAGTTAAAAACACAAAAACATAGTTTTTCTTCTTATATGCATCACACTTGATCTTGAAGCCTAGATTTCTTTGAGTGTGATCCAGAAGTTGAAAGGACCCTCCTGCATAATTTAGTAGCAAACTGAATTCCCACAAGAGAATCCTTGACCATGGCTGACGACCGTTCAATTCAAGCACACTTCAGCTCGGTTGCTCTGACTGCACCCTCCTGTATAGTTATACCAGAGGTTATAGCCGGACAGAAGTATAAAATCTAACTCAATACACTTCAAGTTGTACCTGCTTTTCATGGGTTTGATAGAGAAGATCCCTATCGAGATTTAAGGGATTTTATAGAACTTTGCACGATGTTACAACTTTCAGTAGCTAATGAGGAGTCGGTCAAGCTAAGGTTGTTCCCTTTCTCTCTCAAAGATAGAGCGAAAGCATGGCTGGCTTCACTGCCTGCCAGGAGTATAACCACTTGGGATGACCTACAATCCAAATTCTTAAATGAATACTTTCCAATTGGTAGATTTAACCAAATTCGGCAAGCAATTCAAGATTGCAGGCAACAGCCTGGAGAATTATTTTATGAAAGTTGGTAGTGCAAGAAAGACCTACTGAGGAATGCCCTCATCATGATGTGTCGAACTGATCAATAGCATAGAGTTTCTATTAAGGATTGACTAAGACTAACCAGTCGACAGTCGCTGCCGTAGGCGGAGGAACCTTTATGGCTAAGAATGGCCAATAGTCCTGGAACCTATTCGAGAAATTGGCCAATAACTCAAAGCAAAAATAGGCCCTACTTAGATTTGATCCTGATATCACTCATTACACCCTGCTCACGAGGGGTGGACTTTATGATATCAGTAAAGATAAAGTAAAGAAAGAGGACGATATGAGTGCGAAGGTTTTGACTCTTGAACAAACGATCACGACACTATTGGCTACCAAATTGAGCACTCCAGATAGATCCTTGGCAAACTGTTCTAACTACCAGACTCAAACTTATAATGAGAACCCAGTTGCGCCATTATACTAGGAGGTAGTGGAAAATAACAAGTAATAGCCTTTCAGAGGAGACATTATGGAAACACGTATAATCCAGCATGGAGGAATCACCCTGAATTTAATTATGGTTCCACAGGAAGAGCACAACTAGCACCATCAACTTCGATTTCCCCAAACCCAAGTTTTCCACCAAAGACTTCAAATGCTTGCTGCACAACCCCAATTTGAACCAGAGAGCAATACACCACAGTTGTTCAAATCCTCCTGGATTTATAGCAATAGTCACATCCGCACTCGAAAGATCTACATCAGCTTGCTCAATTCTCTGAAGTGCTCCATTCTCATACTCAGTCCATTACGAAGCTGAAAAGCCAGATAGGCCAGCTAGTTTCACAAGTATCTAAAAGAGAGAGTGACCAATTGCCGATGTAGTCAGTTAGCAATCCTAGAGGACAAGTTTTCTTAGGGGAGACATCGGCTCCCCAAAATCCAATATAAAGACCTCATGGATCGTCAAGCTACCGACTCATCCCTAGCACCCATTGTAAAATATGTAGAATTATTTCTTTTTCTTTTAATCCTAAGTGTTACACTATTGTCCAAATCATTAAAAACTGATGGATCGTAACGTAACTCTTATTGTATGCTATAGCGAACAATTATATGGATTTACGATTGATCGTCGTTATGGTCATGTCTATCAGTGAAAGCGTAGTGACTACGATTCAACTAATACGAGGGTTTGTACTTATCATTGCTGAAGGCTAGAGTCGATCGACGATTCTAGGTTAAAACGCGCGTAATGACCGGTTCAGCAGGTCATCACTAAAATAGGGCCTACATATTCCAGAGTGGAAACATCGGCCCCACTATCGAACCCTCCAGTTTTTCTATTCTCTTTCCCTCTGTTTTTCAAAAATCCATCGACTAAGATTCAACCATTTCTTAAATTTTCCTTGTATCTCCTATTTGATTTTGGAAACCCTATTCAATCCTAAGCAATATCTTATAACTAGGGTTTGTTGATTAGATCAACATAATAATCTCCATTTTTAAATGGAGGAGTCTCTGCAATCATTTTTGAATTTATACATGCAAGTTGCAATTTACTAAATAATATTTTCTACATCTTGTAGAAAAAGAAATTGTAATATGTTGGCAAGTGACAAAGGGAGGAAGAAGGAGACGAAGGTAACAGTTCCTATAACTCTCAACTTATTAACTACATCGCACGGTCTGTTACCATTAAGGCCAAATCGAAAGCATCAGACCTACCCAGAAAGAAATCTAAGCCCTCAGGGGTGGATAAAAGTAAAAAATGAGTGTCTTTCGATGTTACAGCAAAACGATTCCCAAAATCAATGAAACATCATATTGTGGGGGCTAAAATCTTAGTGGACGTTGCCTTCTGGGAAGAATGTGAAATAAGTAGAGGGGCAATCCAATACTTTAAGGATGCCGGGCTGCAGTACTTTCGAGAGCTCGGAGTCAAACAAGTCTACTCGAAATTGGTACGAATATTTTATAAAAATATGGTTAATAGTGTAGACACCCCAATTTTACCCTCTTAGAGTATACAAACTTGTTCGGTCAACCTTTGACCTTGCCCACGACTCTCAGAAGGGACTAATCTTCTCTGAAAGCCTTAAAATCCTAATACAGGGACCATATACTGAAATAATAGTATATAGTTGAACACAAGCTGCAACAATAGCTCTATGGCTCAGATCCCATAACCCTAATACGGGGACTATATACTAAAATAATAGTATATAGTCAAAGCACAGGCTGAAACAATAGCCCTATGGTTCGGACCCAACTCAACCTAGGAAAAGTCTCGAATTGTGCGCCCTGTCCAGTGCAGAATTTGATTGCATGCCCCATAGTTGGTGCGCAATTGGTCCCACTTGGACCAAGCCTATTCTTCCTGTGGGTCACCTTAGGAGTGGATTACGCGCCCTATAATGCTCACGTAATTCAATTGTACGCCCTACTACTGGCATGCAATTGGTCCAACATGAACAGATCCTTAACCTTCTAAAGCCCGTCTTAAGACCCGATTGCGCGACAAAACTAGAACGTGCAATCAATTGCGCGTGCTGTACAAGGAGCGTAATTAGTTCCAATTAGACTGGAAGTAGGACATCCGGCTGAGCCAGTCAGCCGATCACTCACTAAGTCGGTCACCAACATAGAGTGATTAATCGCTCGTGATAGGGCGTGTAATTCAATTAAGCACACTAAATAGGGCACGTAATTGGGCTTGACCGACTAATTATGCACCTCCCACAGGGCGCGTAATTACCCATATTCCTATAAATAGACCTCCCTAGCTCAACCAATACACACAATTTTCATAGAGATCTCTTCTCTTTCGAGCTCAGCCCTCTCCTAGGGAGTTCGAGTTCATCCTCTGCGGCGCTTAACCTTAGGTAATCTTTCCTTTTAGTTCTAGTTCTTAATTTCTAGTTTCTAGTTTTCAATTCTAGTTTCTAGTTTTTAACTTCTAGGTTCTAGTTCTTAATTTTTTTGCCCTAGCTCTTAATTTTTATTCTAGTTCCTAATTATAGTTCTTAATTCTTAAGTTCTAGATTTCAGTCCTTAGTCCGTGATCCCTAGTCCTTAAAATTTTAAATCCTCAAATTTTAATCTTTAAGCTTTTAATCATCAATTCAAACTCAGTCTTTTTAAAATTACTCTTAGCCATAAAAAACAAATTTACTATTTTCTCCACCTGAGAAAATTTGAGGTTCTCTCTAGGGTTCCGAAAGGGGTCGACCTAGCTACCTTCTAGACTTCTAGAATTACAGACTCTTCCCCAGGAGCCCCAGGTAATCAAGCTAGCGGCATCAGCCCGTTAGTCTCGATTCTCGAAGTACTATCAAAGGAGGAAGTATTCAGCCTAAAGCCAATTAGGTTTCTTAACCTCTCTGATTTTTAAACCCAGCCAACCGATTTGCCCAAGGGAGCTTAAGGAGGGTACCCGGGAACGGGGTCGATCCTCCTTAGCATAACGGGCCACAACTCCTTTTTTTTAGACTCCTAGTAGAATTGGGAGACCTTTTTTTAATTAGATTCTTAGTAGAATTCAGAGACCTTTTTTTAATTAGACTCTTAGTAGGATTAAGAAACTAGATCAATTAGACTTCTAGTAGGATTAGGAGATTAGAGCAATTAGACTTAGAGCAAGAATAAGAAAACCAAACTAGTTAGATTATAAGTAACCCAGAGCTGCTGATGTTGGCCGGCCGACGATTCAGTAAAGGAGTTCAACCTGCAATCCTCCACTCCCCTTAAAGCGTGATCAGTGACGTGTTGCAGCGTCGATAAATATCTGCAGCTGGCAATCGCATCACGTAGGTGCTTTCCATTTAATATTCACCTTTTCCTTTCAGCAATGTAATATTTCCTAATTTATCAATCCATCGCTCCTTAGCCAGAGTCCACTTGGACCAATTTGGGCCACTCTTTCTGGGGACTAAAAGGAACCTAGAAAAAGCATGTACCAATATGTTGGTACCCACTTTTTTCTGGATTCCTTTTGGTCCCAAGAAACAGTGGCCCAATTCGATCCCGAGTGGACTCTGACGATGGGTGGTGAAATGGTGAATCAGAAAATAATAAGTGCTAAATTAAAGAGGTAAATTCACAAAAAAAATACCTGGTTCATTACGATCGCCAGCTGCAGATATTTATCGACGCTGCAACACGTCACTGATCATGCCTATGAGAAGGTGTGGGTTCCTTCTTCATTGAATCGTCGGCCAGCCAATGTCAGCAACACTGGGTTGCTCGGATTTCTAGATAGTTTGTTCTCCTTTTGTTGCTGTAATTCTAATTAGTTTAAGTTTCCTAGTCCTACTGGAAGTCTGATTATGCGTAGGATTCCTAGTGTTATCCTAACTTTAACTATTATTTTTGGTCTTTTGCTTTTTTGTTAATTTGACTAACTCTCCTAATTCTTTAGAAATTCAATTAATTTGAGTTTCCTAATTCTACTATGAGTCCAGTTATTTCTAATGTCTTACTTCTACTGGGATCTGATTATTTTAAGTGTTCTACTTCTATCAGTTATCTAATTAATTTCGAGTATCCTAATTCTATTAGGAATCTAATTAATTAAGGTCTCTTATTTCTACTAGGAGTTTAATTAATTTAAATACCTTAATTCTATTAGAGGTTTCGTTAAGTTCCCTAATCCTACTAGGAATCTAATTAATTTTAGTCTCCTAATTTTGTTTGGAATGCAAATATGCTAATTCTACTAAAACTCTAATTAAAGTAAGTATACTAATTCTACTGAAATTCTAATGAAAGCAAGTATACTAATTAGAGGAAATATACTAAATTTACTGAAATTCTAATTAAAGAAAATATACTAATTTTACTAAAATTCTAATTAAATCGACTATACTAATTTTACTAAAATTCTAATTAAAGTAAATATACTAATTTTACGAAAATTCTAATTAGAGCGAATATACTAATTTTACTAAAATTCTAATTAAAGCAACTAAAAAAAAAGGGTTTGGGCCCACTATGCTAAGAAGGATTGACCCCGTTCCCGGGTACCCTCCGTAAGCTCCCTTGGGCAAATCGGGTGGCTAGGATTAAAGGAAACTGAATTTGAATTATAAGATGTTATTTTTTGGATTGAAAAGTCAATAATTTTTAGATTATAATTATGAATTAAAATTTTGAAGCTAGAAATTGAGAACTGTACTATAAATTGGAATTTTTTAAATCTAGAACTATGAAAATTGGTAAATTAAGACTGTAATTTAAAATCTAAAGACTGCAATCAAGACCAAAATTAGAAAATTAGACTATATGATTAAGGATTGGTTCTAGAAACTAAGAACTAGAACCAGAGATTAATGATAGGACCGAAGATTGAGATTTCGGGGTAAAAACAAGATTTAAAGTTGAGAATTAAGTAATCTGATTAAGGTCTGCTTCTAGATTCTAAGAACTGGAACTAGATATTAAAAACTATGGACTAAAAAAAGGGTACTACAACTGAAGACCAAAAATTAAGCTAATAGTTAAAATCGAAAATCTAAATCTAAGGATTAAGAACTAGAATCGACGATTAAAGATTAAAAGGAAAATTTTACCTATGGTCGGGGCTGTAGAGAGGAATCTCGAAATCCTAAGCTTGAAGGTGAAGAGCTTGAAACTTGAATCCCGGAGTCGTTGTGTGTTTTTGGGCCTAGGTAAATGGATTTATTTATAAGTATTTTACTAATTACGTGCCCTCTGGAGTGCGCTTAATTAGCTGGTCAACTTCAATTACACGCCCTATCTGGGGTGCTTAATTATATCAAGCGCCCTGCATCAGGCGCTTAACCACTTTGTATCGGTGACCAACTCACTGAGTGATTGGCTGATTGGCTCAGCCGAGGAATCCTAGTCCTAGTCTGACTGGACTAATTGCATGCCCGATTTGTGACGCACAATCCGATTAAGCATCATGCTGACGGTGGTTAATTGTGGAGTTTTGGTGGTCTAGGGAGTTAAGAGTCTGGGTTCGAAACATAGCGATTATGCGCTGGTGATTAGGCACATAATCCAATCACGCACGTTGGCTGATGTGCGCAATTAGGTCTCGAGGCGGTCTAAGGGAAGGGGAGTTTTGTATGACGGGGACTGATTAAGCTTGGGCGATATGGCATTCAATCGAATTGCGTGCATGGTATCATGCGCGTAATTCGGGATTGTCCCGAGTTCAGGTCGGGTCTGAGGTACATGACTATTGTTTCAACCTACACTTCGGTTATATACTATTATTTTAGTATATAGTCCCCACCCTTGGGGTTATGGGGTCTGAGCCACAGAACTATTATTTCAGCCTGTGTTCAACCATACACTATTGTTTTCGTATATGGTCCCCTCCTTGATGGGATCTGAGCTACAAAATTATTATTTCAGCCTACGTTCAGCCATACACTATTGTTTCAGCATATGGTTCCCACATTAGGCTCATGGGGTCTGAGCGACAGAGCTATTATTTTAGCATGTGTTCAGCCATACGCTATTGTTTCAGCATATGGTTCCCATGTTAGGGGTTTGAAACTTCCAGAGAAGGTATGTCCTTTTTGAAGAGTCATGATCAAGGTCAAAGGTTGACCAAACAAACTTATATACTCCGAGAGGGAAAAATGGGGGTGTCTACAGATGCCTTTCTTCGGCGCGCTCTTACGAAGTAAGAACGCGTCGAAGAAGTAGACATCCCTCATCTGAGGTGTCTTCTCGTTTCTTCTGGAAAATCACAAGTGTGGACTAGGGATGCCGACATGACACGCTTGGCTTTCTTATCTATCAACATCAGCTAAAATGGAGCATTTAGGGGCCCAGTGGTAGCTATTGAAAGGTATATTTGTTGAGCAGTAAAAAATATCATTTTTCACCTCCTAACCTGACCTTTAATGGAACATTAAGTTGACTAATAATGTGTTTTGAGTTGTTTTGTAGTTAAGCAATAAAATGCAGTCATAGTGCAGACATCCATCTAAAAAATGCCAAAGAAGAGACCTGTTGCTCAACATGTACTCATGCAGCCCAAAAGGCCAACCATCAAGCAGTCACAAAGCCTTAGTGGCAGTGACATGTGCCCACATGGGCACACATGGGAGTAAGAGTAGCTACAGTGAATGAAGGTTGAACCCCTCAAGAGGTGCTGAGTGCTGGATAGATGAAGAACAACACCCTAGAACTGTGTGCCAGCTATGGAAGTAAAGGATAGAACTTGTCCAGAGGTTGATTCAACCTGTCAATAGGTCTGCATGCTTAGATATGAAGCTGTCGAGAAGTTCCATCAACCCGTCAAGAGGATCTGAGGGTATACTTGAACCTATCGAGGAGTTAAAGCTGAAGAAGCCATGCTGTCGAGAGGTTCTAAAGTTGTGTTCCAACCTGTCGAGAGGTATTGAGGTGGAAAAGTAAAGTTATCGACAAGTTGACACAACCTGTCAAAAGGTTTGAGGTGCAGCAGAAGAACCTGTCGAAGACTTACCTAGAGATGTAAGGGATCTCGCAAGGTTCCACCAGCATGTCGAGAGGTTTCTCATAACCTAGCGAGCAGTCAACACCAACCTGTAGAGGACTTACCTGAAGCTGCATCCATTTTCTTCGAGGTTGAGTCAACCTATCGAGCACAACTTCTAAACTGTCGAAAGCTTAATTGGAGTTGTATAAGAAATCGACAGGATTCTTTATGAGCTATCGAGAGAATGGAGCTCAGACAGAAGTTGAGAATTTATGTCAACCTATCGAGAATTACTGTGAACCTGTTGAAAAGAAGACAGAACCTGTCGAAGGCTACTCTTAACCTGTTGAATGGAGTACAAAGTGGACTCAGAACCTGTCGAAAGGTTCCCTAAACCTCTCGACACACGATTATCAGTTCCAGCCACATTAGCAGCTTGCTTCAATGCTTTGTGCATGCGTTCCAAGGCATGTCAACAACCCTTGGAGGTATTTTTGGAATGCATATGGGCACAAATGGGAACCCTCTAACCTCCTCACATGTACTTGCCCAGTTTGGACCAATTGGTGGAGAGCTTCTAGAAGAAAAATCAGCCATATCAGTAGCTCAGAATAACAAAATTATTTCCTTGAGCTTTGATTGGTTGAAATAGATCTGAGGATAGAAGGGAAGAGTATAAATGTAAGAGAAATTGCATAGATGAACTATCCAGCAATTGAGAGAGCTCAGACCAAAATTTGAATTTCCTCTTCCCTCCAAAATTCCTTCCCTCTTCCTTCTTCCCCATTCTCTCTTTAGACAAACCATGGTTGGCTAAACCCCTTTAGTAGCTAGCGTGAGGTTGAGAGCTGTAAATTGAGAGGTCCAAAGCTTTGAAAAGGAATTAGATATTGCGCATATTATAGATCTGAGAACAATTGTACTATAAGTTATATTAATTCAGTAGATTGTTGATTATAAAGCTACTTTGAATCTACAGATCTCTTAATTGCCATTTGATTTCCCTTGATTTTATTTCCCTGTGGATGCCTGAGCTTGTAGCCTTGTATCCACAACATCTGTAATAATTTAGTTGTTCTAATTAAGATCTTTGAATTAGAGGAATCTCTAGGATGATCTGTGACCATTCAAGTGGAGAGATCATAGCCTTAGGATCACTCTAATTTTTTGATTGAGGTTAGATTCTTATACCTTACATTTGAGCTTGTAGCCAGATGAAGGATTACTATAAATCAGTTCCTTATATTACCTCTGAACCAACCAATTTGCAATGAAGATCAAAATACCTAGCTGCTACTCTCCCCTCTGATTTTAATCCTTTTTTCCACCTTTGTAAATCTTTATTTTAATCAGTTCTGGATCACTTGATTTTGCATTTTATTTCTGTAGTTTTTAGAAGAGTGATAATTCTTAAAACCTCTCCTCTTTCGTTTCTTACTTTGTTTTTAAACTAAGATAGGCTAGAGTACTAGATCTGTTAAAGATCTAGAGATTTACCTCATTTTCGAACACATTTTTCTGTGGACCTACCCCTACTTACCCCTTAAAGCTTGCTACAACAGCCCTGGTTCTTGCAGGACTAGTTGCTTTACCTTGATCCCAGTTTGCTGTAATTTGTCCTTTTAATTTATTGTTTTAACCCTTTAATAATTATAAGGTAAGCAATACCACAAGGTTTTGGTGCCACTGTCGGGAATTTGTATTTGTTTAAATTGGTAGATCTAAGTTTTTCTCATTTTAGATTTAGATTTTTAATTGCATGTTTTGTGTTTGATTAATTGCTGTAGTAGTTTTTTGTAGTTTGATTTATTGTTGCAAATCTTGATTTGTTGTTCTAAGAGGAGCATTGTGCTGATTGTTGGAGCAAGTTGTGCTTAAGTTTGCATTTCCTAACTCTTTTTATATTTCTAGATCTATAGTTTTTTTAGATCTGCAACAATAGTTGTGTATTTTTTGTAATTATTTAGCTAAAATATGTGTTGTATTTTGTGTGTTGTACTTGGTTTCTGCTCTGTGTATGCTTGGTAGAAGATCTCTCAATCCTGATATTGTTCCTTTAGATCTTGAAGTTGAGAGACTTCTCAAACTTAAGCAGTCCCGACACACACCAGTGGTTAATTATGAGATTTCTGCAATGGGTGATCAACCTAGGACATTGAAAGAATTCAATGCACCAGGGGTGAACAGCTCTCTCTTCTGCATTCAATTCCCTGTTGTCTAAGGGAACTATGAGATTAAATCTTCCATCATACAGATGCTGCCCTCATATCATGGCCTGAGTAAGGAAGACCCATATAAGCACATTGATGAATTTTTAGGACTATGCACTACTTTCAACATTGCAGGCTTGGGGGAAGAAGCAACCAGGTTGAGACTCTTTCCTTTTTCATTAAAGGACAAGGTCAGAACTTGGCTATCCATGCTCCCAACCAACAGTATTCAGTCTTAGAATGATCTTCAATGTCAATTTCTAGCCATATTTTTCCCCATGTCCAAAATAAATTAGTTGAGGAAGAGCATAATTTCATTTGCTCAAGCCCCAACTGATGACTTTCACCAAGCATGGGAGAGATTTAAGGAGCTCTTGAAGCAATGTCCCCATCACCAAATTCCTGAATGGCAAGTTGTTCAAAGTTTTTATCAAGGAATTGATCCCAAGAGCAGGGGCATGGTTGATGACTCATGTGGTGGTACTTGCCTCCACAAGACAGCTGATGAGGCTTGGGAGTTGTTTGATATCATTAGTGAAAACTCCATATAAAGAGAGACTTTGTCAAGGGACATTGAGACCCCTATTAGATTAGTGAGAGAGAAAACTACAAGGGGGAAAATATATGAGGTTAGTGGATACAATGATTTGGAGAGGAAGGTGGATAGCTTGACCCAAAAATTTGATAAGCTCATGGGAGCAGTGTATTCTCCAATGGCTGCCAAAGTGGAGGAGGCATGTTTGATATACCACTCCCCTACTCACTCCCTTGAGGAATGTCCCTCTCCTGCCCAATTTCTAGACCTAGTTATGGAACATGTGAATGTTGCTCAGTCATTTGGACAACAATCAACTGCTGGTTATCATTGGAGAAACCACCCCAACTTGAGGTGGAGACACGATACCTTCCAAAACTAGCAGCAACCACAACAACAGTCCATGCCTTATAGAAATGCCCAGCCCTACTAACAGAATTACTTTCCAACGCCCCAATACTAGTAGCCTATGGTCCAGCCTATAGCACAACCTGTGCATCAAAGTGCACCAGCCTCAGCACCCTCTAGATCCTTCATATTTGAAGAGCAAGTTCTGACTTTATTGTAAAATTTAGGCTCTTTGTCTCAAACGGTTAACTCTAATAGGCAAAGTATTAAGAAGATAGAGGACCACCTTAGTCGCTATCTAATACTTTGACTAGGAGAGAGGAGGGAAGACTGCCTAGTCAGCCCATGAACAACTCAAAAGGGCAGCATATGGTGGGCGAGACTTCTTCTCATGAAGAAGCCAAATTTGTCACCACTTTGAGAAGTGGAAGGCTGGTTAACAACAAAGTTGGTGTTGAGATTGACGAGAAAAGTGCAGGAGATGAAAGAACAACCCATGTTGATATGTAGTAGAAGTAGCATACAATAAATAATGGGGGTGTTGATGTGCCCCAACAGAAAAATGAGAACAAAAATAAGAAAAATCTAATGAGATTGCTAAGGTAGCAAATGGGAGATCAGTCTCCCATTTGCCATTTTCCAATGCACTTTAAGCACCTTATCCTTTTGACAAGGGGAATGCTAAAGTTGAGGAAATGATAGAGATATTTAAACAAGTGAAGATCAACTTGCCTTTACTTGATGCAATCAAGCAAGTTCCTGCCTATGCAAAGTTTTTGAAAGATTTGTGCACACACAAAAGGCAATCTAGGATACACTTATCCAAGAAGGTATTTTATGCTGAGAAAGTGAACCAAGTGTTGTCCATTGCAACCCCAACAAAGCTTCATGACCCTAGAGTTCCCACAATCCCTTGCATCATTTGGGATCACACCATTGAGAAAGCCTTGTTATATCTTGGAGGTAGTGTAAACCTACTTCCATATTCAGTTTATGGGAAGTTAGGTTTGGGAGAGTTGAAGCCCACACATATGGTATGACAACTAGCTGACAGATCTGAAAGGAGGCCTGTGAGAATGATAGAAGATGTGTTAGTTGGGGTTGACATATTTTTCTATCCAGCTGATTTTCTTGTTCTTAACATGGAGCCAAGCAAGTGCACTACCTCCATTCCTGTAATTTTTGGTAGGCCTTTCTTGGCCACTGCCAATGTTTATATAAAATGTAGATCAGGTATAATGGAGGTGTCTTTTGGCAATATTAAAGTAAAATTGAATATTTACAATGCAGCAAGTCAGCCTCACTTGGATAGTGAGGATTACTTTTTGATTGATGTGTTGGATGAGCTTGTGGAAGAGACTTTACCCAAGCTGCTGTATTGTGATGATTTGTGTGATGTTTTTGAAAATGTGTGGAGTGAAATTGTGGAAGAGAAGACCCCCACACCTGTGGTTCAAGAGGACTTGGTAGTTATATGATAGGATTTCGGGGAGGCGTGGTGTGTGATGGGACTTGGTAGTTGCCTGACGCAAGGGATCCAAATCGCTTAGTGAGATGTTCGTGATGGGACATTTGTGGTAGGTCGCGATAAGATCTGGAAGGTTCGACTCTCTACATTTTGTGATGAGACATTTGTTCTGTCTGAGTGTTTTGGGTAGTAGTGTTGCGATGAAATAGGCTTGTAAGGCGGTTAAGGCGGGACATGTGCAATGTTGTCGATTCCTTAGTTGTTTCAATGTCGTGATGAGGTTATGATGTTATTTCTTTCTTTGGTAGATCTTGGGTCATATAAGCCACGTTGTGGTTGTTTCGATACAGAATGTGTTCATGAGTGTGCAATGGGAGGTTGGTTAGATAACTTCTTGACTGCCACAATGGGACAATGATGAAGTTTTGAGATCATGTCGGGATGTGGTCTTTGGCAATGGTAGGGTGTTTAGGAGGCTTGCTTTTGGCTTTTCGTGATGGGATATGGGGAGCATGGCTAATTAGGCCACTGAGCTTAAGTGTTAGGATGGTGTTTGTATATCCTATCATGATGGGACGTGGCGGGGTTCTCCTTCTCTTGTCAGGTCGTGATGGGTTGGGTAGTGTGGCGTGCTGTGACAGGGCACGTTTATCTTATTGGAGGCGAGTGCTGTGGTTGAGAATTATGCACTTGATTTAGGGCATATAACTGAGTTAAGCGCCTAATTCAGGGCATTCAATTTAGAGCTTACGGATTCATTTACACGTTTGGGTGTGTGTGTTTAATATATATATGCGTTTCTCCAATGGCGTGCAATCGAAAGTTCAGTGAGTTGGTAGAACGGTAGTGTTCGAGTGTCGATCTAGATTCTGTGCATGAACACGTGCGTGTAATTCGATTATGCTGGTAGATGAGAGCGTGTAATTGGAGCGTCTCCAGGTCACTGTGCGAGTGACCCTTCTGATTTCACGTTGTGAGTGAGGCATGTAATAGGATTGCATGATTTGTATTAGGTGCGTGACTGGAGCGTCGCGCATCCGTGCGGGTGATGGTTTTATTAGACGCCCTGCTTAGTGCGTGTGATTTAATTTGTATGCACTTTTCTCTGTGCGTGATTGATTTACGCGCCGGTGTCCTGGCACTTGAATGAGTCCGTACTTTATATAAGCAGGGGGTCTTCATTTTCCTTGCATCTCTTAGTTTGGTCTTGAGTTTTACCTTTTCTGATTTCTTTATGCTCAGATATCCGTGTTTTTGTGATATTGTGTGATCCGATCGTCTGATCGCGATGTCATTTCTTTTGATGTATGGAATTTCGCATGATCACGGTCCTAAGGTGGTGCTCGGGGATGGCATAACTCTAAGGATGGGCTGTATTGGGAAAGAGGAGGCTAGCCTTTACATCGGTCCCTTTTAGGGAGCAGTGAAGGCAGCGTTGAGGCGGCGGTTGCAGAGGAGGTGAAGATAGCGAAAGAGAAGGTGCTACGAGTGGAGGGATGTGTTACCCAACCTAATCTTCCTCCTGCCTTTTCTGTTGCATCTGATCAGACGTTGCTTCTCGCTTTGTGTCCGTTTTGGGTCTCCAGTTTTTGTTTTGGGTTGTAGGTTAGGTTTTTAGGTTTTCATTTTGGATTGTAAATTCAGGAGGTATGCCTCCGGTGACTTATGTAAAAATTTTGTTGTATAAAAGATGTGTTTTATTATTTTTTCGTCACTTTATTTTGTAATCTATTGTTGGATTTATTCCGACTTTATTTGAACCTACTTGGTTAATTTGAATTATTTAGGATTTGTTTAAGATTTTATTTTGGGATTTGGACTTTTATTTAGAGTTTATTTAGGAGTAATTTGTTTGATTTAGAGTTTATTTGAACCTACTTGTAGTGTTTTCTTTTATTTTTGTTTTGACATATCAGGTTTCATTAGGTTCATTGGGGCATTTATTTTGCTTGACTTTGGGGGGTCATTCTTTTGATATTTGTTTTGTTTAAGGTTTGAGTTTTAGATTGAGGTTTAGTTTGAGGTGCCATTTTTTAAAGGGTGTGTGAGTTTGGATTTTAGAATTCTAGAAGGATGTTAGATGTTTTAATTCTATTGGCTCATCTAATTTACTATGGATTCATGTCTCTTGAGGGGTAAGTGCTTTGTATTGATTAGTTGATCCATTTATGTCATGGATTATTGTCTTTAGGAGGGTATGTGTCTGGCTTGGGATTGAATCAAGTGAAAGGTGCCTTAGAAATGTGGCACTTGTCATCATGTGGTGGTTTAGTTTATAATTAGGGGCTAGGGGTTTGGTTTTCATTTTGCATCTTGTTTTGAATTGAACATTAAAGGGTTTGGGGCATTCTTACTATTTTTGGTTAGAATTTTGGGAGATTTTCAGTTTCTTTATTTAATGTCTTTCCTTCCCTTTTATTTTATTTCCTGAGTATTAAACCCTAGGAAGATTTGTAATTATTTTTGTTTGTTTAAGAATGAATGGAATTGGGAATGCGAGGTAGCAATCGAATTGCTACCATGCTAGGGGAAGAGATGGAGGAGAAGAAGGCGGTGGAAAGAAAATCGAGGAAAAGAGATGTGTCAGAGTTCATGTGATTGACACTAATGGCTCTTCGGTAGGCTCTGTGGATTGTCCTCTTGCTAGCCCCCCCTGTTATGCTTTCTAGGGTAGGCTTCCATATGTGTATCCCACAGATCCTGGGTGGCTTTTTGTGAGCCACTCTTTCTTTTCTGCCGACTCAGGGCTAGGAGATGCTAGTGTTATGCTGTGAAGCATCCCCGGGGGAAAAGGATGGGAAGATCTTTTTTTTTGTTGGTATTTGTTCAGGACATGCTTTCCTTCCGGGCCTCATCAGGATCTCTTCTTTCTTGAATAAATCTGGATTCGGGCACTGCCTGAAAGTGCTGATTTTAAATTGGTTATTTTTGACTATATATTCAGAGGGTATGTCCTCGGTGTATTTTGTAATGATTTTATTTATTTATGGAGTGAACATGTTTTTTTTTTAATTTCATTTATAGTTACTTGTATTTGGTGAATTTTTGGTTTGGTTTACTTTGTTGCTTACTATACGTATTTGAGTGTGATGTTTTTTTAATTTCTTCAGTTTGGCTTAGTTTTGTGTAGGTGGGTAAGTGATTTGCTTTGGGGATGTTGGAGGCACTTTTGGTTTTCGAAGTGTGTATTTCCTAAGCTTGGGGTGTTCTTAGATTTGCCTTAGCAAGGGCGTGGTTTTGGGTCAGGAATCAGTGTTTGAGATGTCCTTATTTTAGACCTTGGATCTGTTGTTCTGGGATATATATTTTGGTTCCTGGGGAATTACGCGCTTTACACCGCACGCATAAATAAATTGAGCGTCATCATGGGCGAGCGCATTTGAGGGGTTTGGAGGATTATTACGCGCCAGTCTTCTGACGCATAACCAAATTAACCGTGCTTTCTAGGAGGTGGGATTGAAATGACATTTGATCACTATACGGGCAACCTTTGGGATTTATGTGCCATGTTGATTATGCTTGATGTAATTACGCGTCTGATATGGGGCACGCAACCGGGGCGTTGAGCTAGTTTGAGCAGGCGACGATCTGATTATGCGCTCAAAGGAGAGCGTGTAATGGCGATTAAGCGCAAAAAACTATGGTGCGCAATTTCATTGCGCGCGATATAACTGCGCTCTATATATACTCGAAAATTCTTCATTCTTCCCATGTTATCCATTTTTTTCTTCGATTCTCTGTTTCCTTGTCTTCTTGAGCTCTGATTTTCATATTTTCGTGATATCTTGCGATCCGGTCGTCCGTTTCAGGCACCGTTTCTTACGTTCTTTCCAATTTCTTGAGTTCTTTCTTCTAGGATGGAGTCCGGGGATGATGACCAGTTTTACTCAATCGTTACGGAGGTGGAGCGGATGATGATGGGGGAGATTGGTGAGTGTTTTGAGGCTCTGGCTAACGCCTATGATTTGGAAGGGAGGTTGGGGTGATGGTTAGAGAGGAGGTACCTGAGGGTGATCAGATGGTGGTTAGGGAGGAGGTACCCTAGATTGGTGAGGGTGGCAAGGATTAGGGCGCTGAGGATCAGGGCGGGAGGTGCATCCCATTGGAGGAGTTCTTTGCGCGAGACCAGGTAGGTACCCGTGAGCAAGAGTTCCTTCCATTATTTAGGTATTCAAGTTATAACGTAGGCTTCCTAGGATATGGAAATAATTTTATTTACTTCGAACTGGCATTTGTTATTGGTTGTGCAATCCATGTGGCATGATCGTATCTAGTTTTAGGTCATGTGTACGTCACCATCTAGTAGCATTTTTATCATGTTTTGCATGCGCACCATAAATTATTGTGATGGTTTACCTTTTGTTGCTTAGTGTAGTCGTAGGTGCTCCTCTTACATTATCTCTTTCTTTTCTTTTTTTGTTTTATCGTCAAGTAGGAGCCTCCACAGCTAGCTATCAGCTCGGCGTGGTCTGAGTCTCATATGTGGTATCGTGCTTTGCCGGAGTTCCAGCTGGCACGATTGGTGTCTTTCAACTTCAGGCCGATCCTAGACTTAGAGCCTTTTCAGGTTGATCGCGGAGATCTTGGAGAAGTGGAGGGAGGGGCAGCAGGCGCTGCCTTTTCCAATTCGGATGATGCTGCCGACCTCGAAGAAATGGGTTCGCATTATCGGGCTCCAGTTCGAGGGGGAGCCGATCACGGGGCAGATGGCTGAAGATTATCTAGGGGTATGTGAGGGGATTCTCGGTGTCGCATATCGGTCGAGTGGCTCGAAGCCAGGGATGGTTCAAGTCACATGGTTCTTTGACACGTTTGTCAGTGGGTTTATCCCTCTAAGGCATCATTCAGAGCTGAGGGCGCTATTCGACGTATGTTGTGAGGTGATGGCCCGCCGGGAGCTTGTAGTTGAGCCGGGGCTGGCGGCAGATCGGGTGCTCCAGGCCTTTTTGATGCACTTCTTTGGTGCGGTGCTCTTTTCTTCATCGACTCAGGGGTGTGTCACCGGGTTGTTTTTGAGACTCCTTGGGGACTTGGATCAGGTCTCTACTTATGCTTGGGGTGTGGCCGTGTTGGCACGTATCTACGAGTAGCTCTACCATCAGGGGCGAGGTGCCGCGACGTTGGAGGTTTCCTTCCTTTTCTTTAGGTGGGTTTTAGTTAATTGTTAGTATTGTGGTGTATTAATTACCTCAGATTTTGTCGTGGTGATTGTTCTAGCTTCCATATTTTTCAGTTTTGGGCGTATGACCATTTTGCTTTTCTTCATTCGCGGGTCCATGAGGAGGTTAATTTCATGTTCCTGCGGATGCATGTGTGAAGGATTACGCTGGGGCATTGCTGTCGGTCTTCAAATCTTCAGACCACGTGTGGCCTTTTTAAGGACATGCATGTGGGGTAGGTATCTATCATCGTGTACACTTTATTTTTTTTTGGGGCTTTAGGCTCTAATGCTTTACTGACGGGTTGGTTTATTTATCTGGTTGTAGGTGATTTGGAGGATTTATGCAGCCGAGGAGGATGCTAAGGTGCCAATTATACGGACAGGTCAGTCCTTCTTTGACATGGACATCTGGGTCCATTACTTTGAGAAGGTGGAGTGGATCCACCTATCCTGAGTGACACGTCAGTTGGGGCTTCCACAGGGAGTCCCTTCAGAGATTCGCCACAGGGTGGCAAAGAGGATGACTAGTCCCCCTAGTCGGGACTTTGCGAGTCAGATGGCCAATTTTAGAGCTTGGGGGACCAGGGTGAAGGGGGTGCATGATGAGGCGGATGTCCGAGAGTTTGTGAGATATCTCGAAGCATTGGGCGGTGAGCGCCTCTTCACAGGTCCCTTCCATGGGAACGACTCTTTTACAGTCGGTGGACCTGAGTCGGCGTCAGTATTGAGGGAGAGATTGGCCGCACTAGAGCAGGGCCATCTTATAGCGGGTGTTCGGGGAGCGTTAGATGCCCTCCATAGGGCGATGGAGCAAACGGGGTGCGCTCCTCGTCCTGATGAGGAGATGTTACACACCTTAGCTACCTCAGTTGCTCAAGCTAGGCAGTGGAGGATGAGATGAGGGTTCAGGTAGAGGAGACTCGACGACTCCTGATGAGTTAGTTCACTGATCTAGTCATTTATATCATGTTAATTTAGTTTTATGGTCATTCTAATATAGTTGTTCTGTCCCATTTTGTTTTTCCAGTCCGAGAGGGAGGTTGAGGTCGCCAGTCATGCGACAATGGTTGAGTTGCTACGTGGTCAGCAGCAGGCCGGCCGAGAGGTTGAGGCCAGTCTGTGATATGAGATTGATCGATTGGTAAGTGTCTATCTTGGTTTATTAATTGTTGGTATTTTGTGGATTCTTATTAGGTTTGACACATTTGTCAATGTTTGTAGAGGGTAGAGCGTTCTGTCGCGGGGGCTGCTGCTCAGGCATTCGATCTGTCTTCAGTTGCCACTTTCAGTCTGGAGGATCTGGTGATGGCTCAACTTCGGGCCAAGATAGAGCACTGGGTAAGTTTCTTCAATCTCTTGAATCGTCTGTATGATTTTAATAGTTCGTTGGGTGTTATTATCTCACTTTTCTTAATAGTTTACTAACATCATGTGGTACTTTAGTGTCAGGTTGCCAAGGACCATCAGATGAGGGAGGCGACTGCTACCTCCCTACGCCTTGAGAGTTAGGTATAGTTTTGGTTTGATTCAATTCAATTCAAGTTATTTCACTTATTTTGTTCTGACATATCTTATGTGGGTTTGTTTTGCTTTTGTGCAGGCTGTATCGGACTTTGCTCCTGAGGCTCGCTCTCAGGAGTCCACTCCTGCTCCTTCTCAAGTGTGTTTTAGTTATTGTATTTGTCATCTACTTGTTCATTAGGGATTGGTTATCTGACACGTTTATTTATCCATGCTGCAGCCATCCACATTTGTTGTCCCTTCAGTGCCATAGGCTGATCTGATGACTGCCGTGACTGTCGAGCATCTCCTTAGGGAGAGGGTGGAACTGGTATGATTCTTTTTTCTTTAATTCTTCCTTCTTTTATGAATATATTGGTTTTTTGACTTGGTGTGGTCGTGCAGGCTCGGTAGCTAGAGGAGTCACGTCTAGAGGTAGCATGAGCTCAAGCTATTCCGGAGGCGAGGCAGACCCTTCGTGATGCTCACAGTCATGAGGACGTGCTGGTAGATCTGATCGTCGTGCAAGGGACTTAGACTAAACTGTTAGAGGCGACACGTCGGATGATGTGAGCGGAGATGCAGGTGACAATAGATAGGTTGCGGTATCGTTTGATGAGGAGTGAGCAGGGGGTGTGCAGGATGGTTGGTCATCTTGGAGGATTGGGGTCAGTAGGCACGGGCTCCTTGGCTGGGCAGCCCCGTCGTACGACACATGAGCGTGTCAGGGATTATGTTCACAAGGACTCTGTTATTCAGGAGTTACTTGCTGGGTGTCCTTCTCACTCTCGATCATGGCAGACCACTAGCCAGGCGAGTGAGGGGGGTTTAGTTGCGGGGCATTCTTTATCTCAGGATTATTCGTCGACTCCGGGTGCTGGGCTCACGCTTTCAAAGGATGAGACTCCGGACCCCAGGGCTGATGATGCTAGGGATAGTGGAGAGTGACCACCCAGAGGCAGCGTCAGGAGTAGAGGTGTATGTATATATTTTTTTATTTATTGCTCGTGTTCATTGTATATATAGGGGGTATGCCCCCGGTGATGGATGTAAAACTTTTGACATATATAGGTTTGGATGTACCTAATTCAGCTTTTCATTTTGTGTTACCTCTCGTGCTTCAGCTGATATTTAGTGCCATCAACTGTCATTGGGACTTGGATGCTCTTTAAGCTGGCCCGGGGATAGTTGAAGGTTACTTTGTATTTGCACATGAAGGGTAAGGCTATTAGTAATTTTATTTTCCCCCTTGCTGATTGTCAAGGGGGATGGTGTCTCAGACCAGGGTCTGGTAAGAAAAGGTATATAGTTCTGTTTCTTTTCTCTTTTTTTGTTTTTTTATTCTTTTTATTCTTTTCTTTCTCTTTTTTTTTATACTTTTAACAAAAAAGGGAAAATAGTGCAACAGGGAAATCAAATAACTAAAAGAGAATTCTAAAACTAAAAATAATGCCCCAGTGTACGAGCGTAGTAGACTTGACAGTGTAGTTTCCTTAGTAGCATTCCTCGAGTAGTAACTTCTTCATGGGCAAGCAGGAGCTCTTAATTCGATTCTTCCTTAAAAAAATAAAAATGCCCCAGTGTCGAGGTGCAATGAAGCTTTCCTGGATTTTTTTTTTCATGAGTACTTTGGTTTTACGGGGAGCCATATGTATTTGGCGGGCTAGTTCTGAAGAAAATCTGTTGATAGTGCCATCGAACTAGGGGAGTCATTTTGATTATATTAGCTATATATCGGGGGTTCACCTTTGGTGGTGATCATCCTATCTCGTGGTCATTATTCTGGAGAAGTATGATAGGTATAGTGGGTGATTGCATTAGTCGTCATTCATTGGTTTTTGGATTCATTTCTAGAAATGTCCTGAAGGTTTTCGATTTATCGTTCGAAAGGTAAAAAAAGTGAGGTAAGGCGCAGTGATGTGGGGGAATAGTTTGTATCTGACGCTTTGTAAAAGAGATGAGTAAAAGTCTTTTTCTCAAGGGGGTGCGGGATGCCATGATTGAGCTCTCCGTCATATTTCGGTACCATCAAAGTCTCATATTCTATCGTTAGCAGGAGTTTGTCCTCCTCCCGCCTCCTTACGACAATATCTAGTAGTATGGGACATCAGGGATGCCCTCGTAGTTTGCTTATACATTTCTAGTGGAGTTACCAGAGATATCCTCATGGCCTGCTTATGCTTCCCTGAGCTCATTGACTTGTTCATTCATCGTATTGCTCTCACTCGATTTTTTTGTATATATATATTTTTTCTTTCGAAAGTAAACTATGAACACAAGAATGGGGAGCTTTGATTGAACCTAGCATATTCATTTTTTTTTGCTCTAGCATCTCCTCCAAGGGCAAGGGAAGGGGAAATGAGAATCGGGTGTTACTTATTCTTTTGAAAGAGGTCAGGTATGTCACTAGTCCTTTGATCAAATTGTCTGAGTAAGAAGGTAGGCGAAAAATCAGAAATCTTAAGGATATTCCAGGAATTGATGACGTATGACCAATGAATGAGTCGTGAAAACTACGGCGGTGATAAATATAAGTATTTGACTACGGGATGTGATGAACACAATGTCAAGGGTAGTATTTTCTGAGGTACATGGCATTCCAAGGGCTGGGGAGTTCTTCCCCATCCCGATTCACCAACTTGTATGCATTCCCAGGGTATGCGGCTGCTATAACATATGGGCCCTCCCAGTTTGGTTTAAGTTTCTCTTTCAAATGGGTGTGTTTTGAGGGCATAATTTTCTTCAAGAATAACTCTCCGATGTCAAAAGTTTGCTCGAGGACCTTCTTATCGTAGGCTCTGGCCATCCTCCTTTGGTATACTTGAGCATGATCAGCTGCCCTTAGTAATTTTTCATTGAGTTGCTCCAGCTCGGCAAGCAAAGCAACTCTCCTTTCATCTAAGGATAACTCATCATCAAGTCGGATTTGTAGGGATGGTACTTAGATCTCGTATGATAGGACTGCCTCCATCCCGTAGGTAAGGAGGTAAGGAGTTTGGCCAGTGGTCGTGCGAATAGAGGTCCTGTAGGCCCAAAGTGCCTCGGGTAATCGTTCGAGCTAGTCAGCTCCATTCCTCATCTCCACTGTTCGTTTTAAAATTTGGATCAACATTTTGTTCGTAGCTTCTGCTTGTCCATTGCCTTGATGGTAGAATGGTGATGAGTGATGTAGATCGATGCCAAACTTCTTGCACAACTTCTTCATCTTCTCTGTGATGAATTACGGTCCGTTGTCAGTGATAAACATTCTGGGTACTCCAAACCTAGTGATGATGTTTTGAATGATAAACCTTATGAGCGTTGAAGCAGTGATTCTGACATATGATTCGGCTTCTGCCCATTTAGTGTAGTACTTGGTGGTCGTGAGGATAAATGCATGCTTGTGAGTGTTCCCAACTGTGTTTGTGAAGGGCTCGATGATGTCAAAGGCCCACATTGAGAATGGCCATGGTGAAGTTATAGGGTTTAATGCAACTGATGGAACTTTGATAAGCGCGACATGTTCTTGGCATTACTTGGAGCATTGGACGTAAAGGTGACAATCTGTTATCATTGTCAGCAAGAAGAGCCAGAAGTAGCCTTGTAGTACAATCTGATCTGAGTCTCTATCTTTTAGCATGGGCATCGCAGGCACCGCGTGCACTTCTCTGATGATGTATTGTCCTTCGGCTATCATAACGCATCATAGCAGTACTCCTTTAGTGAAGGCTTCCTTGTATAGTACCTCACCCAAGATGTAGAATCCGACGCATCAATTTCTTATGGTCTTCCATTCAATCCTCGTGACATATGGAGGGACATGTTGATGCTTCAGAAAATTCCATATGTCGAAGTACCAAGGCTATCCATCGTCGGTGGGTGATTTCTCGAATCTGAAGGTTGCGATGTTGGCTTTAGTTTTGGCAAGGTTTCCTGGCGTGACTACTTTGTTTCACTCTTATGTCCTGGGGAGGACTAGTAATTCTTGCTTAACTGTCCATGATACCTCATGTGCAGGTACTATTAGTTTTTCAATGAAAAAGGATTTTGTGCTTTGTCTGATTGGTATTTGAATGATTGAGGCTAATGTGGCGAGGGAATCTGCGAGCTCATTTTCTAGTCTAGGTATGTGCATAAAAGAAATTTTCTCGAACTTCTTTATCAGGTATTGAGTCATTTCTAGGTACGCTGTCAGTTTTCTTTCTTTAGTCTTCCATTCTTTGATGACTTGTGACATTACGAGCTTGGAGTCGTCGATGGTTTTCAATTGCTTGACGCCCAATTGCAATGCTGCTCGCAATCCAGCTATGAAGACTTTATACTCTGCGACGTTATTAGTGACGGGGAAATCCAGTTGAAAATATTTAGGTATAGCAACTCCTTCTGGGCTTAGTAGGACTATTTCGATGCCTTTCCCTTTATAATTGAGAGCGTCGTCGAAGTAAAGTGTCCATGAGGTCTTATCGGGCTCTTCGTGGTGAATTGTGAGTAGGTCTTCATCGGGGAAATCTGTGTGTATGGGCTCATCGCCAGGGAGGGGGAGATCTTCGAGGTGATCGGCAATCGCCTGTCCTTTGATTGATTTCTATGTGACATAGGTGATATCAAACTCTTGTAGTAGCATATACCAGCGAGCAATTTTTCTAGATGTAGCGGGCTTTTTGAATATGTACTTCAGAGGGACAATGTGTGCTAACACTAATATCCTGTGTGCTCTGAAGTAGTGTCGTAGTTTCATCGAGGCCCATACCAGTGCGAGGCATGTTTTCTCCATTAGCGTATATTTTCGTTGTACTCAACCATCATTCTGCTAAGGTAAAAAATGGCCTTCTCTTTCTTGTTGTACTCTTCATATTGTCCTATGATTACTCTCATTGCTCTTTCGTTGGCTACACATAGAGGATTGGGGGTCTTCCAGGAATCGGTGGGGATAGTATTGGTGGGTTGAGGAGGTACGTCTTGATGTTGTCGAAGGCTTATTGACACTGGTCATCCCATATGTATTTGGCTCATCCTTTGAGTAGTTTGTAGAAAGGGTCGCATCTGTCTGAGTGTTGGAAGATAAATCTCCTGATGAATTGCAATCTTCTTATTAGACCTCGCACTTCTTTGATGTTGCTGGGAGGTGGCATTTCAAGGATAGCTTTGAGTTTTACTAGGTTGACTTCAATTCCTTGCTTACTAACTATGAAGCCAAGTAGTTTTTCAGAAGTGACTCCGAACACACATTTCTTTGGGTTAATTTTCAATTGATATCTCTCGGATCTTTGTAGCATGAGTCGGAGTGCTTTAACATGTCCTGTCCAGGTCTGGGACTTCACTAATATGTCATCAACATTTACTTCTACACATTTATGCATCGTGTCATGAAATATGGCCATCATGGCGCATTGATATGTAGCTCCTGCGCATTGATATGCCATCATGGCCGAAAGGCATGACGATGTAGCAATAAGTTCCCCATGGCATGGTTAAAGTCTTCTCTTGATCGGTCTCTGCTAATCTAATCTGATTATACCAAGAAAAGCAATCCATAAAGGATAGCATCTCATATCCGACGATGTTATCGACCAGAGTGTCAATGTGTGGGAGTGGAAAGTCGTCCTTTGGGCATGCTTGGTTGAGGTTTTGAAAGTCAATGCATACCCGAACTCTGCCATCTTTCTTGGCGACAAGTACTATGTTGGCAACCCATTTAGGATAGAGGACGATTCGGATGACTTTTTCTTTGTGTAGTTTGTCAACTTCCTCTTTGACTTGAAGTGCCACTTGTGGGTGTATCCTTTTGAGTTTATGCTTAATAGGTTTTGCATCGGGTCCCAGGACTAAACAATGTTCTACTAGGCTTGGCTCCTGACCAGGCATGTGTTCATAGGACCATGCAAAGGAGCTAAGGTGATCTTGCAGATCTTAAATAACCTGTTGTCATTCTTTGGGGTTGAGTGTTGCGCTGATTAGCAGCTTCTTGAGCTTCTCCCCGGTGTCAAAGTTTATTTCTTCAGTAGGTTCCACGATGGCTTGGGTTTGCTCGTCAAAGCATTTGATGACCCGTTGGAAGTCTTATGTTTCCTCAGCGGTTGGTGCTCCTTCTTCATCATCTATGAGTTCATAGGCTGTAAAATGACTACACTGGGGAGTTAGTTTTGTGATAGGTAGCCCTTCATCGGGGTAACTGATGACTGCAATGTCCTTAGTCAGGTGTAAATCAAGGCTATTATTTCTCCTCTCGAAGTCGTGAAGTATCTGATCGGGTATGATTATCGGCTTATCTCTTTGTCGGGACACTCGACGACTTCGTGAGGAAGAGGTAGCAGGGCCGCATCGGTCGGGGCCGTAGTGAGGCTCTATAGGGTGATTCTGTATGTCTGTTACTACTTCTTTTCCAGTGCGACTGATGCCCATAGCCTTAAGGGAAAAGTCCCTTAGTGGGGCATCGGATGGTGTTGGGATGAAGGGCTGCTTCATTTTTTTTAAATTTTCTACTTTTTTAGGCTTTTATATTTTTAGATTTTTATGGTCTTTTTGATTTTCTATTTTTTTTATTTTTGATAATAAGTATGGTACAGGATCGGTTGCCTAAAAAGGAACCAACAAAGTTATCCCCTCTAGTTGAGAGAGCGAGACGGCCGCTGGAGCCCCGATCGTGCAATTCTTCTGGTAATGTAGATTCGTTCTGAGTTTGGCATTTTTTTTGTAGTCCTCATCGGGCACAATCTTCTAGATGAGCGATGTCGACAGTGGCACTGCTAATGTCCCAGCTTCTTCTAGCATGTTGTTGGCTTTATCTTCGAAAAAGCTTTGGAGATCATAATCGATTAGGCTTTCATCCTCTGAGCTAGAGCGAAGTTGTCCATCTTATCGGGGTTTGTTTTCTTGATGGTCACCGTGGTTAGCGAATTCTCTTCCCTAAATTGCATAGTATGTTAGGATAAGCATGCATGCATGGCAGCGAGGTTGATAGGTAATAGATACATGGAGATTACCAAGGGCATTCCCATCCCTCTAAATTAGGGTCAAAACTAGTGTTAGGTTCATCCTCCTGATCAAATAGCGCCTGCAAGTCTTGGTTAATTTATTCTACTAGTTCGAGCGCAGGAAGATCTACCCAATAGTCTTCATCATCGCTTGGTGGCAGTTGTCATTCTTCCTCGAGTGGTCTCTAAAATATCTGAAGTTGCGGTGCATCCGGTGACTGGGGGGTATCTAGCTCGAGTTCTTCTTTGAATTCTATGAAGGTGATGTGAGTATCTTCTGCCGTGGTGGCTTGCCGAACTTCACGTAGGATAGCCTTCTCGCAGCATATCAGGGTAGCTGCGCACAACTTACAGTAGGGTGAATCTGAGTAAGGACAGCGGTGTGGGCATAGCCAATTGTTAAGTATATCCAGGTAGTCAAATTCATCGTCAGAGTTTGACTCTTGATGCTGGGAGTGATTTTTTTCTTCGAGTAATTTCAGATGCTCCACTCGCAGGTAGTCTCCGATTTCGATAAGATTCATCCAATAATCTTCCTCTTCGCTTGACATTGAGGAGCTATCCTCTTTTACGGATCCTTAAGTCTGCGGAGATTGGGAGATGCGGGGCTCAGGCTTTCGCTCATTCTCTAGAGTTGCGATGTGGAAGTCTTCTTCATCAGCTGATTCATAGTCTTCTGTGTGTTGCTTAAGCTCTGGAGATTCTTCCCTTCTTACTTTTGTAAGTCACTCAGTATCAAATAGAGGTCCGACTCCTTCGAGTGGTTCATCGATATTGTCATTTAGATTTGTCACATCTGTGAATGCCCTAGCCATTTGCTCAATCTCAGCTTCTTGCGACTTGGTAGGGAGTACTCCTTTCCATTTTGGTATGTCAGCTTTTTCGGTAATCCCGTGATCGAAGTGGTCGTACAGAGACCATTTCAAAGAGGTAGGCAGTATGTCACCTTGCTGGCTATCGGACTCGTAACCTAATCCTATATGCTTATGAATTTTCTTTGGGACCACAGGCCCTATATGGCCTTGTTAGTTCTTGCCGAGTCCAGTGTGAGGGATGTACTCCAGCTGGTATATGAGGTCCCACCCTTTTATCGCGATAGGATTGATGTCGTAGAGTGTAAGGTCGGGGCTGGCCTCCCTTCTTATTTATTTTGGTTGATGCATCGGAGGAGGGCTAAGCGGGCTGACTTCTGTGACGGTTGCCTCATTAGGGACTCGCGTCTTCTTGATGTGACCTGTGTTCAATACGAAGTCATGGGCTGTAGGGATACTTGCTGTGTAATCGGTGTCTATCTCCTGAATGGGTGTTTCGGCATAAATGCGAACAATGGATTCTTCATGTGGGAACTTGATGCATTGATGATATATGGATGCCACAGCCTTCATGGATTCTAACCACTTTCTGCCTAGGATGAGATTGTAAGTACTAGAGGAGTCAGACACATGGAAGGTGATGTCTTTTGATATGGGTCCGAGGCGGACCTGAAGCTTGATAGTCCCCTTGATGAAATGACATGAGCCGTCATAAGATATGAGGGATAGAGCCAAAGGCTTGATGTCTTGCTCTGTGTACTCGAACGTCTTTAATGCAGTGATAGGGTAGATATTGAGTCCTGCTCCGGTATCGACTAGTGCATGGGGTACAAAGAACCCTATGATTATAACTGTTAAGTATATATGAGCCGCACTTCCTCGAGGCGACTCCTTAGGCATGTCTGCATCCGTGAAGGTAAGTGCCGGAGGTTGCACCATAACTGAGGTGATTTGATACAGGTCATCCAGTGTGGTGTCTTCGTCTACTTGCGTGTCCTCAAGTGACCTTATTAGTAGTCGGTGGTGTTCGAGTGATTTCTTAATGAAAAGGGTGAGATTCGAAAAAGGAATGCGTATTTATGCTAGGCTACTCCACGATGGGAGGTACTGTGTGTAATCGTCCTCTTCCAAGAAGGCGGAGATCAACATTTCTTCTTTGTTCGATCCTCCTTTCGGACGTTTTATCTCTACCATTGATGGGTGCTCTTCAGTTGTCTCCCCATGTTATCGACTGGCAGTATTCTTGGTGACACTGTCTACCCATGCTGCTATATGCTTTGCAATATGAAGCATATGGTCCTCATATTCTAGCTCGGATTCAGATAAGGGAAGCGGTAGTGGTGTGGGCTCGAGATTCGGTGAGGTTGAAGGTTCTGGCGGGTGATTTTGAAGAAACGGTCTTTGAGCCCGAAAAGATTAAACTCGCACCTGGGTGAAATTCGGATAGGGAGGTGGATTCAGGGTAGCGATTCGTGTAATCAGGGTCGATGGATGTGGGGGCCAGAAAGCCCCTATAGGGTTAGTGAGGGTAGAGATTTGAGGCAGGTGATCAAAGTGGAAGGCTGGAAAGAGGGTTGACCGGGGAGATCTACCGTAGTGACGTGGGCTGGTCCACCCTGATTGTGGTCTGACATGGGATTGTTAATATTTCCCAGGTTTTGCGGTGGTTGGTTATTGTTGGGGTTAGAGTTCCTGAGTGCTTCCCAATCGATTTGGCCTTGGTCATTCATGTCATAGATTATGTTCCGAAGAACCCAACAGTCTTCCAAATTGTGTCCCGCATATCGATCGAATGCACAATACTTGCTTTAATCTAGGTTCGTCAGCCAGGGCCGGGGTTGCTCTTGTGGGAATCTAATAAGGTTCTGGGTATTGAGGAGACAAAAAATATTAGGAATGGTATCAGGTAAAGGGGGATATTGTTCCCGTCTGGGCTGGTAGAGGCCCCTGATTTGTTGGTTAAAGTTTGGTGGCGGAGGCACATTATTATAGTTCTGAGTGTTGGCAAGCTGATTCTGCGTTGTATTCTGGTTTTGGTAGGTGTTAGGATATTTTCCTATTTTGATATTGTTCTTGATTTTGATTTTGGCCTATGTTTTGATTCGGATATCTTTATTGATTTAGTCCTTGGTTCTGATTTACATATTGTTGCTGGCCTTGGTTCTGTCCGAAGTTCCTTTGCTGAAAGTTTCTGTTTCCTGGGTTCTGTCCCTGATTGACAACAGTATTAACCTGCTCGATTCCTAAGGCTTTCTTATTATTCTTTGACTTCGATTCACTTAAAGAGCCTGCTTTTGATGTAACTATAGATAGGGCGAGGTCTCCGCCTTTGATGTGTTGTGCCAAACGAGAGGCTCGAGAATGAAGTGCTGTGAAATCGAGGCAGTCGCTTATAACAAGTGCGTTCTTTAAGGATACTCTAGTGTTGTCGATGATGATGTCGACCGAGTCTTTCACCTTCATTGAGGTACCAGTCTTAGCAGCAAGTTTCCTCCATTTTGCAACAATATCAGTGAACCGTTTGTCAGGTTCCTGCCTTGCGGCCATGAGGTCGCTAAGGCTGATCGTTTCTTAGACCAGGTGTTTGTATTGGTCGAGAAATTGACCGGCTAGATCATCAAACGTATCTATGTTATGCAGCGGTAATCTTGCGAACCAATCTAAGGCTTCTCCTTCTAAGGACCACTAGAAATAGTGAATGAGAAGGCCTTGATTATGGCGTATGGGCCGACAGTCATTGCAGAAGAGGGCCAGATGATGATTCGGGTTCTCGATACCATTTTACTTGGTCAATTTCGGCGGCTTGAATCCTTCCGGTAAGCTAAAATCGAGTTCTCGGCAAAACTTGTCAAATCCAAATGAAAGGTCAAGGCGTTCCCACTTAGCCATGTATTCGTCAAGCATCTTAGGGAGATCTTCGACTCTTGCAGTGGCATCTCTTTGGGTAGTCCGTGAGTGCGCTCTGTCTTGTGAATTTTCATTAAAGAGGGTGCGAGCGGCTGGTCTAATGGGTGACACAAGGACCGATACCGTGCTTCGTGTAGAGGGCGGTCTCTCCCTCTCTTGTCGTTCCTGCTCATCTAAGTCTTCTCGTCCCATGACCATCTCATATGCGGCGGCCAATCCTCTGAGCAATTCTTTAGCGTCATCGTCTCCTTTTTGTATTCTCCGAATATAGAGCTCTACGATCTGTCAGGTCATGAGGTTCTGTCCACTAGTGCTTTCTCCTTTGCTGTGACTAGTGCTAGGGTTCGGGGTAGAAAAGGGGTTCCCTTGGTCACTCGACATATTAATCTACGATTGTTACAGGTTTGAATCGTGGGGTGACCCTTATTCATATATGGGATTATTGTGGTATCCCCATAGCGGAGGGTCTCAATTTCCGTATCCCGGACATCTCGAGTCTTTGGCGGAGGCTCATATACTCTTCGTTTTCTTTTTGTTATTTTATTCTACTATATTATTATTTTATTTAAATTTTTTTTTTTTTTTATAAGTGACGATAAAAAGTATGTGCAACAATAATAAAAGCTATCTAAACAAAAGCAACTTTAGTAATAAGAGGTCCCATTGCGATCACCAGTCTGTTGGTACCCGCTTTTTTCTGGGTTCCTTTCGGTCCCCAGAAAGAGTGGCCCAATTCGGTCCCTAGTGGACTCTGGCGATGGGTGGTGGAATGGTGAATTTGAAAATAATAAGTGCTAAATTAAAGCGGTAAATTAATAAAGAAAATACCTAGTTTGTTGCGATCGCTAACTGCAGATATTTATCAACGCTGCAATACGTCACTGATCACGCTTGTTAGGAGGTGTGGGTTCCTTCTTTACGGAATCGTCATCCGGCCAACGTCAGCAGCATTGGGTTGCTCAGGTGTCTAGATAGTCTAGTCTCCTTTTGTTGCTTTAATTCTAATTAGTTTAAGTTTCCTAATCCTACTAGAAGTCTGATTATGCGCAGGATTCCTAGTGTTATCCTAACTTTAACTATTATTTTTGGTCTTTTGCTTTTTTGTTAATTTGACTAACTCTCCTAATTCCTTTAGAAATTCAATTAATCTGAGTTTCCTAATTCTACTATGAGTCTAGTTATTTCAAATGTCTTACTTCTACTGGGATCTGATTATTTTAAGTGTTCTACTTCTATTAGTTGTCTAATTAATTTCGAGTATCCTAATTCTATTAGGAATCTAGTTAATTAAGGTCTCTTATTTCTACTAGGAGTCTAATTAATTTAAATACGTTAATTCTATTAGAGGTTTGGTTAAGTTCCATAATCCTATTAGGAATCTAATTAATTTTAATCTCCTAATTGTGCTAGGAATGCAAATATGCTAATTCTACCGAAACCCTAATTAAAGCAAGTGTACTAATTCTATTGAAATTCTAATGAAAGCAAGTATACTAATTAAAGTCAATATACTAATTTTACTGAAATTCTAATTAAAGCAAATATACTAATTTTACTAAAATTCCAATTAAAGCGACTATACTAATTTTACTAAAATTCTAATTAAAGCAAATATACTAATTTTACTAAAATTTTAATTAAAGCGAATATACTAATTTTAGTAAAATTCAAATTAAAGCGACTAAAAAAAAGGGTTTGGGCCTGCTATGCAAAGGAGGATCGGCCCCTTTCCCGAGTACCCTCCGTAAGCTCTCTTGGGCAAATCGGATGGCTAGGATTAAAGTTAACTGAATTTGAATTTTAAGATGATATTTTTTGGATTGAAAAGTCAATAATTTTTGGATTATAATTATGAATTAAAATTTTGAAGCTAAAAATTGAGAACTATACTATAAATCAGGATTTTCAAAATCTAGAACTGTGAAAATTGGTAAATTAAGACTGGAATTTAAAATCTAAAGACTGCAATCGAGACTGAAATCAGAAAATCAGACCGTATGATTAAATACTGGTTCTAGAAACTAAGAACTAAAACTAGATATTAAGGATATGGCCGAAGATTGAGATTTCAAGGTAAAAATAAGATTTAAAGTCAGGAATTAAGCAATCTAATTAAGGACTGGTTCCAGATTCTGAGAACTGGAACCAGATATTAAAAACTACGGACTACAAAAAAAGGGTACTACAACCTAGGACTGAAAATTAATGCTAATAGTTAATATCGGAAATCTAAATCTAAGGATTAAGAACTAGAATCGACAATTAAATATTAAAAGGAAAATTTTACCTAAGGCCGGGGCTGTAGAGAGGAATCTCGAAATCCTAATCTTGAAAGCGAAGAGCTCGAAACTCAAATCTCGGAGTCGTTGTGTGTTTTTGGGTCAAGGTAAAGGGATTTATTTATAAGTATTTTACTAATTACGCACCCTCTGGAGTGTGCTTAATTAGCCGGCCAACTTCAATTACGCACCCTATTCGGGGTGCTTAATTGGATTGAGTGTCGTGCATCAGGTGTTTAACCACTTTGAGTCGGTGACCAACTCAGTGAGTGACTGGCTAACTGGCTCAGCCGGGGTATCCTAGTCCTAGTCTGACTAGACTAATTGCGTGCCCAATTTGGGATGCACAATCCGATTAAGCGTCATGCTGACAGCGACTAATCATGGAGTTTTGGTGGTCTAGGGAGTTAAAGTCCGGGTCTGAAATAGATCGATTATGCGCTGGTGATTTGGCACATAATCCAATCACGCGTGTTGGCTGATGCGCACAATCGAGTCTTGAGGCGGTCTAAGGGAAGGGGAGTTTGGTCTGATGGGGATTGATTGAGCGCGGGTGTTGTGGCATTCAATCGAATTGCGTGCATGGTATTGTGCACGTAATTCGGGATTGTCCCAGTTCAGGTCTGGTCCGAGGTGCGTGACTATTGTTTTAGCCTATGTTTCGGCTATATACTATTGTTTCAGTATATAGTCCCCGCCCTTGGGGTTATGGAGTCTGAGCCACAAAGCTATTATTTCAAATTGTGTTCAGCTATACATGATTGTTTCAGTATATGGTCCCCTCCTTTATAGGATCTGAGCCACAGATCTATTGTTTCAGCTTGCGTTCAGCCTTGCACTATTGTTTCAGCATATGGTTCCCACATTAGGCTCATAGGGTTTGAGCCATAGAGTTATTGTTTTAGCCTGTGTTCAGCCATACGCTATTATTTCAGCATATGGTTCCCATGTTAGGGTTTTGAAACTTTCAAAGAAGGTAAGTCCTTTCCGAAGAGTCATGATCTGGGTCAAAGCTTGACCAAACAAACTTAGATACTCTGAGAGGGCAAAATGGGAGTGTCTACACAATAGACTGGCGATCGTGATGGGACTCTTTTTCGCTAAGGTTGCCCTGGTTTAATTAATTTGGTTTTCTATTTCCTTGCTAAAAAACAATTTTTTTTTGAAATTGTCAGGCATTAGAAAATTAAATATTAATCACAGTTACCCACCCGCATGGGGCTACCATAGTGACCTCGAGTATAATGTTAGGCCATCTCCGTGGATAGCCTAGCGTCGTGCTCGGGTAAACATGGTTAGTGAGAGCGAAAAACACCCCTTCGCTCCCCAAAACACAAGTCACAACAATAGTAGCAGGGCGAGTGATGGCGAGCCAAGATGCACCACTGGCCAAATTATGGACCTCACGGCCCAAAAGCTAATGAAGGGAGGAGAAGAAGCTGATGCCCTGTGACAAGCCCTAGCTGAGATATATGAAGCTGCCATGAATCCAAAGCTCATTGATGAACGCCAAGTCTCTCCTGAGAAGGAGAGAAGAAAGGACGCTAACACATAACACGCATACCCTTCTCACCTCCTACAACGACAACCGTCGAAGACAGCCCTCTCCCGAGGCATTTAGAAAAGACACCACCATAAACTTAGATGACCTCCCTCGACTCCTAGATGATTGCATGGCTCAGAGGGAACGCTGAAAATAGCCCTTTAGATTCGACAAATTTTGTCGAGACATCAACTTCATTGTTCCCGCTGGCTTTAAACCTCCCAATTTCAATAAATACAACGGTACAGGGAACTCGAGACACCACTTGGCCCTGTTCTGTAATGACTGTCGACCAATCTGCACCAATCATGGGCTCCTAATCCACTACTTTCAGAGATCGCTAGAAGGAGAAGCCCTTGACTAGTTCACTGCTCTGCCTCTACCCAAAATTGAGACCTTTGAAGACTTAGCGGACATATTCCTAAACCAGTACCAACACCTGACTCACGAAGAGGTCAATCTCGCTGACTTGATACACACAAGACAAGGGGACAACGAAGACTTCTCGACGTTCGCCAACCGCTGGAGAAGGCTCGCCACCCGAATGAGGAATCAAATAAAAGAAAGCGATGCGATGAAATTCATGATCGGCAATACCTGAGAGCCTCTTCAAAATGTTCTCATCTTAAGCGACTATCATGACATCATAAGTCTTTATCAACGTGCTTTATGCATAGAACGTCGACTAAAGAATGGAGACCTTAATCTCTCCACACTAACATCCAACAACCCTAGAACAAACACCCGAAACGAAGCTATAGACTCTGAACAAATCAATACGAACCATTAACAAAACCAAATAAACTGTCAACCATACCACCCATATGACCAAGCTCAAGATCTATACACAAACCTATACCCTGACCAAAACCAATTACCACACACAAACCAAGATCAGCACCCTTACCAACATTTATACACCAACCAATACACAAACCCGCACTATGATCAAAACCAACTCCTCGACACTACGCAAACTAACAACACCTGCTACAACCCGTTATTTGAACAAACTCCATCAAGCCATCGATCCACATATGATACCGTACACTCACTCACTCTTACCCCGTTCCACCAGGAAAGCCTGATCCGAAGGATTGAACCTCCCTCAGAGCACGTCCATACCATTCATTCACGACCAACTAACCTTGCCCCACATACCTATAAACACGAAATCACCTTTCACCTTGAACTAGTCACCAAGATCACTAAGACCCAACCTATCACCGAATTCACCTCTAAACTAACTCAACCCATCACCAAACTCATCGCTAAGCTCAACACACTCATCTTTGAACCGACTTAGCCTACCCTTGAATCACCAACAAACAAATCAACCCCCACACCTCCTGAACAGATGCCCAAACCAATGACGGAAACTACCCCTAAACAAGCTCACGTGCCAATTCTAGAAATAATTTTCGAACCAATCAATCGGTATTATACGACGCCATTCATACTTAAACCAATCACACAACTAAACTCTGAACACAAACTCGTAATCCAATGTACCCCCGAAATCACTAGCCCTCTCACTTCAGAACCAATCCACCAACACACTACGATGCCATTTATACTTAAACCGATCACAAGACTAAACTTCTAACCTAAACCCATAATCAAATCTAAATCCCTAATCGAACCTACTCTGAAATTAATCCCCAAGCTCAAATGCATTATCGAACACATCACCTACCAATCTTAAACCCGACCCTTGAACTAATCCCTACACCGACTTCAAGACATGAGCTCATCGCCTCACCCACTTCAAAAAATGAATTCATTAATAAGCTCATTGCCCCACCAACTTCAGAATCAATTTCTATGCCTGCCTCAAAACCAAAACTCACTACCAAACTCATCACCTCACCCACTTCAAACCAAAACATGAACTCATTGCCTCACGAATCTAACTTTGCTATCATACATACCGCCGAACCATCCATTGAACCAATCTCAGAACCAACTCACGAATCAATCACCACGCTCACTTCAAACCTTGAACTCAATCCACCAACTACGAAACTAAATCTCAAACCTAAACTTACCACCAAACCTAGACTTGTCACCAAACCTAAACCAATCATCAAACCTAAACTCATCATCAAACCAAAACTGATAGCCGAACACAAACCTAACATCAAGCCTCAAAATATCGGCGAATATGAACCTATCCTCAAACATGAACCTATCACTGAACCAAAACCCATGATTGAACTTGAACCTGTCATTGGAGACGAAACCAAACCTATTATTGAACTTAAACTAATCGTCGAACTTGGACCCAAACCTATCATCGACCCTGCACCTATCAACAAGTTCAAACCCACCATCAAAGGCAAACCCGCCATCAAACCCGAACCCATTGTCAAACCTGAACCTATCCTCAAACTTGAGCATGTTATCGAACACGAACCCATCATTAAAACCGAACCTATCCCTACAATGCCACTCCACTCACCTCTGAGGCAACCACCGAACCTATCAAGGGGTCGATCATCACTCCCACTCTCGAAATCATACCAGACTGAAATCTTGCTACCCCGACCAATATCCAAATTGACATATCGTAGAACTCTCAAATCCCACCACAACACAAAATCGACATCATAACTAAGACCGATTTTAACCATCGGATCCAGATTTTCGTAGACCTCACAATCAAAACCTGCACAGAACATCATTACATCAACTCTCAACACCGAACCAATTCAAAAAATTATAAACAAAACTTTAAAACAACCTCACAATAAGCCCAAAGTGCGAATCAAACAAAACAAGCATAATCAAACAAAACCATAATGCCCCACACGGAGGAAAGGTCCACCTTGGCCTACGCCCTTACGTCTCCTCCTCCTTCACAACCCCAACGGATTCCACTCGAACTTCACCCGCAAACAACTTTCCAACAACCCATAAATCACCCTGAAAAATTCTTTAACAACTCTATGCTCCAACTCTACGAAATGCCTCACTCCACCAAGAGGTTAAAGTAGGTCCCTCCCGACAAGGAGACCCCGACCATAAAAGACCTATGGAAGGAAGAAATCAAACGACGTCACACCTATTTTGACAAACCCTATATCACCTGAAACATGAATACAAACATAACATCTCTCTCATCCTAGATCAATCAAATCGAGAGGGATTGAGGACTCCAAAACAATATCATCTAATCGAACGGTTACTCTAACCATTCAACATGACCCACCAAGCGGACTTCCTGAGTCAGTCCCTTACTTTAGGAACCGATATTGTATCTTAAAAAAAAATAATAATAATAATAATATATACAAAACAAAAAAATATATACTCAAAAGTCAAAGAAATACATAAACTTTTCAAAAAAAGAATATATATATATACTTAAAAGCACAAAAAATGTTCTTATACCCAACAACATCCATGAACCCAGATTTTGTGTCCAAACCTAAAATTTACTTTGACCAAAAATTCTAAGCTGAGAAGCTAGTGCTAAGAAACAATGCCTACACAATCGCCTCACCTGGAGGAAAATCAAAACCCACAATGGGGAGTACCTACATTATTTCGGCAACATGCCTAGGAAGTTGTCACAGGAGGACTTCCTAACCATTGGAATCATAATTCAGTCATCATCATGTCTCGTAGCCTAAACAGGCGTAACTATATACATATCATCCCCGCGGTCATTGCAAGGCATTTGCCGGTTGTAGGTCATTATTTTCGAAATCATTTTGGGAATCATCTTACTCATTGGCCACCTTCCTATTCGGGCGAGTTAATAAAAAAGGACTAGTGGATCATGAAACTCACTCTTTGAAATATAAAAAACTCTGGATTCTCACACACCCTTTCAGCCATTGAAGTCGATGGTAGAGCAAAAAAAAATGAAAAATGCAAGGTTCCATCAAACCTCATAATTCTTGCGTTAGAAGGTTATTTCAGAAAAATATACAAAAAAGAAGCACAACTGAGCGAGAGTAATACGACGAATGAATAATCAATGAATTCAGGGAAGCATAAGCAAATTGTGAGGACATTCCTGATAATCTTATTAGGAAAGTATAAGCAAGCCGCGAGGGCATCCCTAACATCTTCACACTACTAGATATGTCGTACGGTGGCGGGAGGAGGACAAACTCTTGCTAACCATAGAATTTGATGATTTGATGGTGCTGGATCATGACAGAGAGCTCACTTATGACACCACATTATCCACCCAAGAAGAAAATAGTTGACTACTATTTCAAAAATTGGTTGAATAAGAAGCTACCCTCACATCAATAAACATATCTCTTCACCCCTTTATTTCTCTTTCGGACAATGAGTCAAATGACTTTTAAAATCTATTTCAGAATAAAGCTAAAAACCCTCTAATGATAAGCGATGCAATCACACATTACCTACTACTCATCCCAACCTCCCTAAAAAACTACGATTCATGATGATCGTTCACCACTTACAAATCGAGCCTGACATGTGGCCGAAATAATCAAACTACTTCCCAACATGGGATCATTACTAACACACTCCAAGAATCTGAGAGGCCGATAAAAATCTCTACAGTTACTTGATACTGGGGCATTTTTTTTAGAGTGCTACCACCTTGGTAGAGATAATCAGGTCACGAGACGGACGCCCCAAACTGGGGCATTTTTCTTATTTTCAGGTTGTTCCTTACTTTCTGCCATGGGACAAAAGATATCCAAAACAAGACAAACAAGAAACATACAACAATAAACATGAACAAACGTAAATAAAATGAACACAATAAACAATACACCGCTTTATTTATGATAAAAATTTTACAAGTATCACCGGAGGCATACCTCCTGAACATACAACCAAAAGCGAAAACCTAGAACCTAACCTACAACTTAAAACAAACACAAAACCCAAAATGGACACAAACCCAAAACACAATGTGCGAAACGTCCAATCAGAAGCAACAGAAAAGCGAGGCGAGAATTATTGGGTAACACTCTTTCGATCTATTTGGAGGACTCCCCTCCCACCATCTTCACCTCCTAACAATAATGAAGGATGTACATCGCACCTTAATCCCAACACCCTCACACCACAATAACATCTCTGATTATACCATCATCAGAAGCCACATCAACGCGAAGAATGAGCGAAAAAATGAAAATCAGAAGAAACGACAGCACAATCGGATGGTCGGATCACACAATATCACTAAAACACGGAAATTGAGATACTTCAAACTCAGGTCAAACATAAAATAGAATAAAATAGGAAAGAATGAAGAAAAATGAAAGAAGCTCAGACATATATAGGAACTTGGCTAATTAAGCACCGAAAATCTAGTGCACAATCCAATTTTGCGCACAGAAACCTGCGCAGAATCCGAATCAAACGCACCAATCAGGGTACACAATTAATCGTTCGTCCACCCAAGTGGCGCAATGAACCAATCCCGAGCTCTCCACCCAGCACACAATTCAAAAGGTCACCCGCATAGTGACCTGGTGACGCTCCAATCACTCGCGCTCATCATAGCGCGTAATTGGATCATACACGCACACTCAACCGGGTAATTGACCCCTGAATCCCTCAATCGCGTGTCCCCAACCAGGCCCACAATTGAATTAAATGCCCTGTACCAAGTGCATAATTACCTAGGGGTGACAAAAAAACATATATAGGCAAATGGCCAGAGATGAAGCTACTAACTTAGATATCTATACCAAGCAGCACCCATGACACAGAACGCACACACACACTCTGACTTAGGCATACACGCCCTGGAAATAAAAAATCTCACCTATACACGCATGCACGCCCCAAAATAGCCACTTAGACTCATCAAATTAGAGCCCATCAAAAATCAAACTGATATAACACTAACACAAACCACCCTCAAACTCTATCAGACCATCTTAAAATATACAAACTGTTGCTAGCCATACACAAGACCATCTCCCTATAGTCCCATTGTGACCAAATCACCCCCTGACGACCTACTGCACGTCCCACCGCGATAAAATTTTTTCCCTATAGTCTTATCGCATACTCACAAGTACACGTGACCTCTCCCCAACACCTACTGCACAAAACAAGCCGACAAGATAAAACAAAATAAATCATCACTCACGGCCCCATCGCTAAATAGAAAACCTCTTCGCAACACAAAACAAAAATTAACGATGATGAAGTAGCCAATCACGCTACTCGAATCACTCTCCCTTGTCCCATCATGTGACCTTACACACCGACCAGAGAGAGAGAGTCGTTAGTACCTCATCACATGCCCCCCATGCCCCATCGTGACACTAAAAAACCCCGTCTCATCACCAAGGCCAAAGGGAAAATCCAGTCGCAACTTGCCGTGACACACAACCAGAAAGAGGAGGCTCAACCAAGTCCCATCGTAAAGAGCCGAACATCCATCCAAACATCTTAACATGACAATCGTTGCATCCCATCACGACGACACCTGAATGCCCCATCACGCAACAGTCGCCAGACTCCACAACAGCAGAAGCATGCACTCACTGATAATAGAAAGGAATTTCCCCGACGTCCCATCGCAAACATCTCATCAGGCAATTCGAACGCCCCATCACACCGATCCCACTACAAAAAAAAAAAGGAGAGAAAACTCTCTGATGTCCCATCGCAACATAACAAAGGGGGAAATAGTCGGCCAATCCCATTGCAAATAAAAGCCTCCTGTCGGCAAAAACTCTGGTAAGTAAGCTCCCCTTTCTATTTGACATTCTCTATAAAATATAGTTAGATAATATTAAGAAAAATGTTTTCAAAACCCGTCTCTCCTGACTTGCGAATCACTGTGGTCCTCCCATAAGAGACAATCATCAGTATTCACGAGAAGATTAGACGGACCATTTGACATACCAAGTGTCATCTTAACAACCACATGAACGATCGGGTCCACAAATCTCGCTCTAGTGGATTTGCTCAGCGATGTCTCGGAAGCCACGTTTTCTATCCTTTTACCATCGAATTAATCTTAAGTTAAAATCCTCAAAATTTCAAAAAATAAAATAAAAAATAAAATAAAGTAATAAATAAACTCTCCTATCTATTAAAATTCACTTCTTATTATTTCAATCCATTCCTTCCCTTGGGAAACCGAACATCCAGTACACTCAACTTTGAGAAATCACGAATGTCCACTGGAAAGGGACGCCTGACACGTTGTTGGTGTGAGCAATGACGCGCCCGGTCTGACTTGACTTGACGAAAGCCTTTGCCATTACATCATATTAGATCTTATTATCTGGTCACTTAACCTTATCTTTGGACATTCGTATGACGCCCCCCCCGTACCTCGATTGCATCAATTTTCCTCTATTTGACTGCCCATACAGCATGTCGTGATATGTGGCAGGATGCTCCTTGCACCCACAGTTGAAGATATACCTTTCGACAGCTACCACTGGGCCCCCAAATGCTTCATCTTTAGCTTGCACTGGTAGATAAGAAAGCCAAGCATTCCATGTCAGCATCCCCAGTTCACAGTTGTGATTTCACAAAAGAAATGAGAAGGCACCCTCAGAAGAGGGGTGTCTACTTCTTCGACGCATCTTTACTCCGCAAGAATGCACTGAAGAGGGGCATCTGTAGACACCCTAATTTTATCCTCTCAAAGTATACAAACCTATTATGTCAACCTTTAACCTTTTCCATGACTCTCAGAAGGGACTTACCTTCACTGAAAGCCTTAAAAGCCATATACTGAAACAATAGTATATGGTTGAACACAGGCTGATACAATAGCTCTATGGCTCAGACCCCACAACCCTGATACGAGGACTATACACTAAAATAATAGTATATAGTCGAAGCACATGCTGAAACAATAGCCCTGTGGTTTGGACCCAACTCAACCCAGGAAAAGTCCTAAATTGCGCGCCCTATCTAGCGCACACAATTTGATTGCACGTCCCATAGTTTGTGTGCAATTGGTCCCTCTTGGACCAGGCCTATTCTTCCTGTGGGTGGCCTTAGGAGTGGATTATGCACCCTATAACACGTGTGCAATTCAATTGCACGCTTTACCACTGGCGTGCAATTGGTCCAACATGAACTGGTCCTTAACCTTCTAGAGGCCGCCTTAAGACCCGATTATGCACGTTGTACAGGGCGCACAATTAGTTATAATTAGACTAGAAATAGGACACCCGTCTGAGCCAGTCAGATGGTCACTCATTGAGTCAGTCACTGACTCAAAGTGATTAAGTGCCCAGGACAGGGCGCGTAATTCAAGTAAGCACACCAGACAGGGTGCGTAATTGGATTTGATCGGCTAATTACGTACCTCCCACAGGGCGCGTAATTACCCGTATACCTATAAATAGACCTCCCTACCACGACCAATACACACAATTTTCATAGAGATCTCTTCTCTCTCGAGCTCAGGCCTCTCCCAAGGAGTTCGCGTTCATCCTCTACGGCGCTTAGCCTCAGGTAATCTTTCCTTTTAGTTCTAGTTCTTAATTTCTAGTTTGTAGTTTTCAATTCTAGTTTCTAGTTCTTAATTTTTTAGCCCTAGCTCTTAATTTGTATTCTAGTTCCTAATTCTAGGTCTTAATTCTTTATTTCTAGATTTCAATCCTTAGTCCCTGATCCCTAGTCCTTAAAATTTTAATTCCTCAAATTTTAATCCATAAGCTTTTAATCATCAATTCAAACTCAATCATTTTAAAATTACTCTTAGCCATAAAAAACCAATTTACTATTTTCTCCCCTTGAGAAAATTTGAGGTTCTCTATGGGGCTTCCAAAAGGGGGCGAGCTGCCTTCTAGACTTCTAGAATTGCAGACTCTTCCCCGGGAGCCCCAGGTACTCAAGCTAGCGACGTCATCCTGTTAGTCTTGATTCTCGAAGTACTATCAAAGTACGAAGTATTCAACCTAAAACCAATTAGGTTCCTTAACCTCTCTGATTTTTAAACCCAACCACCCGATTTGCCTAAGGGAGCTTATGGAGGGTACCCGAGAACGGGGCCGATCCTCCTTAGCATAACAGGCCACAACTCTTTTCTTTTAGACTCCTAGTAGAATTAGGAGACCCTTTTTTAATTAGACTCCTAGTATAATTAAGAGACATTTTTTTAATTAGACTCTTAGTAGGATTAGGAGACTAGATCAATTAGACTTCTAGTAGGATTAGGAGATTAGAGAATTAGACTTAGAGCAGGAATAGGAAAACCAAACTAGTTAGACCATAAGTAACTCAGAGCTACTGATGTTGGCCGGCCGACAATTCAGTAAAGGAGTTCAACCTATAAGCCCCCGCTCCCCTTAAAGCATGGTCAGTGACGTGTTGCAGTGTCGATAAATATCTGCAGCTGGAGATCGCATCACCCATGTACTTTTCATTTAATATTCGCCTTTTCCTTTCAGCAATTTAATATTTCCTAATTTATCACTCCATCACCCCTTTGCCATAGTACACTTGGACCGAATTGGGCTACTCTTTTTCGGGACCGAAAGGAACCTAGAATAAGCACGTACGAACAAATAGTAGCAAGGGCTCAGAGCCAATTTTGTCAACAACCATTGACGGATTCCCAATTGCAATAACAAAGGCAATGGTTGATGGGGTGATGAATGCACCCTTGGAAAGACCCGAAGTATCCCCTGACAATTTGGCATCCAATATTTTAAGAGAACAACCCCATGCTCTTCCGGAATTTGTTCAGATGGCGATAGAGCTACTGGGAAAACCCCCCAAAGACAAATCATTTTTCTTAAGAAAATATGTAGAATCACGGAGTCTACATATTCACTTCTTAGATGCATTAATTCATAAGACCATCCACCCAACAGGTCATGGAACACAATGAAGATCACTTTTCATAAGAACATTATATGCTATGGCTAATCGTTACTGGTTCAGTGTTCTAGCCTACTGCTAGAAGTAATCAATACCGTGAGGGAAAAGTTGAACTAAGAAAAATATCAAACTAAGAAATTATGTCTGCCCTTTGGAGGGTTAATCACAAATTTATTAATGAATGTGGGATACAACATTGACCCCAAAGAGAAGGCTCTTCCTAGAATAGAGGATAACCTCACTGCCAAAACCTACAGGAGAACTCTAAGTGCTGCAAACAAACCAAAATCCCTATTTCAGCACATACAGAGAGTATCCCCTCTATACCCGAGGGCCGAGAAGAGTCTACTATGGAGCAGTTACCAGCAATTACAGTCTTAGAAGAAGTAATTACGAAAAAGGGGATGAGTACTTCTACTCAACCCCAAGAGAGGGAGGAGGTTGGCTCTCCAATATATGAGAGAGTAGTCGAGTTAGAACTCCCAGTTGCAGACGAAGCTAGTCTATATGACTCCGCTCTGGACTCACCAATAAGGCCTGCTATGCCCCCTTCAACTGAGGCTGACACACTACCAATTGTTACATAAGCAGAACCTGTGAGCCCGAACATCGAAGTAAAAGAAGAATTTCATTTACCAATGGACCAACAAATTACTTAAATGGCTACTTCTAGCCACATTCCTGCACCAATAGAGCCAGTTGCTCAACCTGTAATTTCAACTGCTACAAAGCAGACTCTCATAGTTCACACATCAGAAGCAAGGCCAAGTTCTGAATTACCAAAAGGGGGTTCCATAGAGTTGTTAAATGGAGAAGAAGTGTCCCCCGTTGATCCTCCAGTCACCACCACTAATATCCCCGAATTGGAAAGGAGATTGAAGGCAGTGAAACAATGGCAACTTACAAATGAACCAAATCTATTGCCATTACCAGATGTAGTAAGAAGACTGAGGGAAGTAGAGCAATAGTAAAATTCTTATGCCCAAAATTTGATAACACTATTAAGTGTGGTAAGAAAGTGGATGGATGAGTTCCACAGACTGAAGAACAGAGTCCTTGAAATGCTCACTACACAAGAGCACACAGAGATAGTGGAAGGCTTGCGACGGAAAGCTGTGAAAGATCACTATGCGCACTGAATGTCAGAAATAGAAAAAAGATTCCAGGAGGCCACTTCAACCCTTCAAGCGCAAATCACCTAGATACAAAGAGAAAATAGAATGATAAGTAAAAATCAACAAGCATGGGAGGGAGAGAAGAAGGCGTATGAAGATAAAATCTCAACTCTTATTGAACAATTTGGAGGATTAATTGAAATTCAGGATGATACAAAAATTGTGAAGGAAAAAGCTCTCAGAGATTACCAGCAAGAACTCAATAGATAGCTGGATGAGAAGAATCATCTACTAACCATAGCAGAGGGAAAAATTCTGAAACGTTGAGAAGATAACTATTCCCTCAGTTTAACCAATGTTGAACAGAAGAGAACTACTGAGTCTCTCACAAAGATATGTTGGGCCGCAGTAGCAAAAGAACAAGCTGAAGCAAAAAAGCTGATAAAGGAGATATAACTAAAATCTACTGTGATTAAAAAGTTGACTACAGATTTGAAAAACAAAGAAAAGGTAGGAAAAGAGCAACAGAGTCTAAAAGGAAACTCTTGTAGAATGATAAATGAAAAGGAAAACACTGATGATGCTGAGCCTATGACACAAAGAGAACAACTTTCAGAAGAACAAGATGATTACTCTACAGATGTTGTATCTGACTCAGAGGAAGACCTATCGAATAACTCCTCCTCACTACTAGCCTCACCAGCACCAGCTCCTCCTGCTGCTTCCATTCTTGTACCATACCCTTCATCACTGAGTGAGTGAAAATTACCGAACATCACAAGCCTCACAGGTATGATCTTTAAGGTAAATAAATTTTAAGTGTCCCCTATTTTTGTGCTAATGAGGGCAATGTCCAAATTAAGTTTGGGGGGATACACAACTTTTGTGTATAGTAGTTAGTATATTAATATATCAGTTTGTTAGTTAGTTTTATTCAGTTGCTTTTTGCATAATTCTTTCTTTTCTCTATTTTTAAAATAGTTTTATAGTTAACCATTATATGTGAATTATGATAGAAAAAATTACGAATATTGAAAACTTACGATCCATCATAGTAGAAGTTCAATAATCAAGAATATAGAATAGTTACAATTCATGTTTAGCTTGTTGAACACTATATTAGATTGAATGTTTGAAATAATAGATTGACTTGAACGGTAATATTTAGTTTATAGTTTCAAAATTGTATAAACTAGTGAGCATTAGAGACTAATTTTCCTTTCTTTGAGAGAGAGACTGCTTCTATTCAAGTCAAAATTTCTTTGAAATTCTTTATTGTTTTTATGAAATCTCATATTGCTGAATTTAGAATCAAAATATTCTATGACTATGATAACCCGATTTTTTGTCTAGAACTATCTATTAGAAATATCAAAACAATAAGACATATATGCTAGTAAATCGTAAAGATGATTAAAGGCCATCTTTTGTTTAAATCAAAGCCAAAAAGCTAAAATGCCACAAAATAACTTAGACTTTGAACCCATATTAGAAGCCTAAACAGAATTTTTTTATACCAAAATTTTTGAAAACTCTTAACCATATGTACTACCCAAAGCTGTCAATCTTTAACCCTTACATTTCTGAGAGTTTAGAGCACCAAAGAAGGGAAGAAGAGAGAGTGAAAGGAGTAAAAGCAAAAACAGATAAGGGGAATGCTAAAAATGGGTACATTTGAAGGAATTATTTTGAAGAATATGGGAAAAGAAGTAAAAGACGATTCTAAATCAAAGGATGAAAGAAGAAAAGAAAAATCGTGAAAGACGATTTTATAAAACAATTGAAGAAATGGGATTTGCAAATTGAGAAAATAAGAATTAGTAGATGGGAAGAACCATCCAAATTCGTGGATACTTAGTGATACTGAAATAAAGTAGAAAAGAAAAAAAGACAGGAGAAAGAAGAACTAAATTCTCAAAAAAAAATTGAATCCTTTTTACCTTTCTTTGACACCTTCTAAAACCCAAAGTCCCATTACAAGTTGAAGGAAAGACCTTTTTGATTTATGATTTGCAAAAAAGTATAAGCCTAATAGAGATAGGAATAATAGATACTATGGATTGCGCAGGGAATCATATGAATAGAATAGATTATCTTTTTCATGAGATTGAATTTTTTTTTTTGCAATTATCCTTTGAATGAATTCTTCTAAAATATATTGAGAGAACCCAGAATTTTGATATTTTTTTTGAGAGTATGTCAATAGTGTAAGTTTTTGAATGAAAATATTTTCTAAACTTATAGTTTAGAAAAATCAATGAAGAATAAACTGTTCACTAATGCATACACTCTGTGCTTACTATGAATTGAAATTGTTGGAGTTCTAATCAAGGATAATTGTTATAATGGAAAGTAAGGATAAAAGATTGGTAATTTTAGAAAATCATAACAACCATGTGATGATCAACTTAGTTAACTTAGCTAGTGTACGGAAATTAGTTTAGATTTTTAACTTTTTCCTTTTAATTTGAAAAATATTTTAAAAAATCAAAAAATATTTGAAGTTTGTAGGTAACTTCACTGAAAACCTTCAGGAGACTACAACTCCTCCACTAGGAATCACCTAGGGGTTTTAAAGGCTTGTTTCATTTACTAAATGCAATCGTGCTCCCTACGAAAGTGGCATTTAAATTCTTACTTTAAGATGTTTTATATTTCCTTATTTGCTAGGGACTAGCAAAGCGTATGTTTGGGGGTGTGATTAGTCACATAATGTGACACCCTGTAGAGTCGCACGTGTAAAGTCTGGATTTGACGGTGTGTCTCAGGCCATGGAACCTTGAACGGGAACAATCCATGCGGGCACTAGCCATTGAGCCCATTCAGCCAAGAACTGTGAGCCCATAAATTTGAGGCCAAGAGATGTGGACGCATACACATGGGTATATGTGCGTTACACATCAAATTTAGCTCCCCTATTATATCCACTCTCACATTACCATGCAAACCATCATTTGCATTGTAAAGAGCCATCAAGCGTGGAGAGAACCCAGAGAAAAGAGAGCTTTGCCTCCCTCCTTGCTCATATTCCTGTAAGACCACCCCCCTCCAATCTTATTAGAAGCCTTGCCATTTCAAAGAGGAATCTTCCTCCACATTTGTTCGGGAACCATATACTCGGAGTCTCGCTCGTGGAGACTAAGATCATCGCTGGATCTTCGAATCGTCATTGCGAGGGTATTATATTCAACGCTATTGAGCCATAGAGCTTCGCAAGCGACGTAAGGTCATAGAGGTATCCCACATATCGCATGTGTAGCATGTTAGAGTTCGATTATTTATGCTAGGTAGTAATACTCGAGGTCTCATGCAAGGGTTTCAAGAATCGAGCATGCATGCATCACAAAAAGGAGACGCTTTGGGCTTAATCATTGAAACCCTTGCATGAGCTTTGAATTTGGGGATAAATGTGGGTTTGACTCCATCATGCGGGATTTGTGTGGTACATTTTGTTTCATTTTCAATTGAGAAGTCTCGTAGGTGAGCAATTTCTCATCTAGAGCATGTTGGGTGTGCTGTAGAACTATCTCGGGAAGCCATAAAGGCCGGCTTGAGTTCGAGATATGAATTGTTAAAGACAACAGTTCTGTGTTATACGCTCGAGCGTGAATCGCACCGCTCGAGTGAAACATCACTTGAAGCCTATGCTCGAGAGGTGAATTATAAGCTTAAATCGCTCCGGGAGAAATCCCTCGAGCTTGATTTGGGTCACTCGAGCGGGAAAAGACCTGAAGGGTATGGTCGAGTGGGAATTCCAGGCTATTTTCACTCGGGTCAAAATCGCTCGAGCAGGACCTGAGGTTTTGTACCGGAAACACGCTCGAGCGTGAATAGTACTGCTTGAGTGGAATATCTTCTGGAGCCTATGCTTGAGCGTGATTTGTAAGCTTATTTCACCTAGGCTAAAACCGCTCGAGCGTGATGCATGGTGCCACTGGGAATCGCTCGAGCGGAATTGAGCCACGCTCAAGCATTAACCCCTGTTTTGGCTTGTTCTAATACATGTACTTGGGACATGTCTAGCGTGCTTGTGAATTATACATGTGTGCATGCCTTGAGTATTTTGAACTAAGATATGTAGTGGACATCATGATTCAGGGTAAACTCATGGAAGAACACGGTTTCAAATTCTTTCGACTTCTGAACCTTTGTATGTGTGCTTGACGCGATTTCAAGTAAGGAAAATACCTTGCCAACCTATATGTTCTCTCGAAGTCATGTTTTATGATGCTATTTTCAATTGAATTATGTTCTCGCCATGAATTTCACTTACGTACTCACGCCATGATTTATCGTTATGTCTCTTGAAACTTGTGAACATGAATATTTGATGCTACATTCGCATTCACGTCTTGCATGATCTATTACATACGTCTCTTGATCTTCTTGTGTACTTGTCTTGTAATGTTCTCACTCATAAAACTTGTTCTTATTCATGTGTATTCGATCTATGCTTGTGTGTTATGAATTTGTGAGCATGTGCAATGAGGAGTGGAGCCTCCATGAGAGGGGTGGAATCCCCAGGGTCACGACCCTGTGTCCGCTACGGACTACTCAATACCCTAATATGGGATGCCTTGCCGTGTGACTTGTTTCCATGTGCATTATTTGTAAGGGGAGTGGAGCCTCCATGAGAGGGGTGGAGTCCCCGGGGTTACAACCCTGTGTCCGCTACGGACTGCTCAGTTCCCTAACACGGGATACTTACTATAATGCTATATGATATGCCTCGTCTCGAAACTTGCTATGTGATCTGTTATGTTATGAATTAATGTCATGTATCGTGAATTGTCTTGAACCACAAATATATGTGTTTCTCTTGCTCGTTCCATTTATATGCGTTGATTGTGTCTTGACTCTCTTATCTCGATATGCATAGTTTAAGCATGTTTTATCCGCCTTCATGATTTGACACGATGAGATTTAATGAATGCTTTGCTCGAATTCGATATAGTTGAATATAAACGCAAGTTTTGACTATTTTTAATTATGCACCAAGGATATGAATTAGAATGATAAGACGTGATTTAGCATGGTAATTTTATCTACTGAGCTTGGATGAAGCTCATTCCTCGACTATACGTCACAATTGTAGGTGGAGACTTGGAGCTTGATCCTGAAAGAGAAGAGGATTCAGATTACGTCCTTGCTGAGGAGGAGGACTTGCCCGAAGAACATTTTCCCTAGTTGCCGGTGTGGAATGGGAACAGTTCCCTTTTTGAGATCTTTTTGATAAAACGGTATAGGAAGAAGTGTAATTAAATGCTATGTATATTTTATCCACTGCTTAGATGGAGGTCGGCCTTCATCAGTGGACATTTATAATCTTTTGAGCATGTGTACATAGTAGCTACACGTGGGTTCTTTTGTCGATTGTTAAGGCTATAGCTCTGTTTATGCTTCCTTTTGCGCACTTTACTTTCCTATTTGTAAGCTTACCAGTATGCGATGGTCCGATCCTTTCTATTGTTTAAATGTAAGGAAATGATCGAGCTATCGAGGAGTGATGTGGTGCATCTATACCATAGCATCACTGTGATCAAATCTTGTGTGTATGATCTGACAGCATGAGTTTTTGGTAAGAAAATCCGAGCTGTCACAGGTGGTATCAAAGCAAGCTTTAAGTCTTATGGGCGTATCCAGAGCTATAACGTAGGATAGAAACAATGGTACTAGTTTTAGCTATTAGGACTCGACCCTAAGACTAGCGGTCTTAGCTCAATTTGACTTAGCGTTGTTTGGTCATGGCAGGTCGACATGCCTCCTAGGAGAGGAAGGCCAAGGATGATGAATTTATATGGTCAGACGAATGACCAACACGCAGCCACGACTGCAAATGCTACTCCGATAGGCAACTGAAACAACACCTCTGGAGTGGAGAATAATTTAGACAATACCTCCAGAGCTGGAAACAATTTAAGCAATGCCTTAGAGGGAGCAAATTAGGCTGGGAATAACACGGGGAGTAACTAGCAGCTACTTGAAACCATGGTGAACACCTTGGCTGTGCTAGCTGAGAGAAGGCAACCATGTGGATTTCAAGACTTCAGGAGATTTAGACCTCCTAGTTTCTATGGACAAGCCGATTCAATGGAAGCCGAGAAGTGGCTGAATCAAATTGAGAAGGTACTACAATGAGTCCACTGTACGAAAGAGGAGAAGGTGAGTTGGGCTTCATTCCAACTCGAGGGTGAAGCGAACCCGTGGTGGAAATCGGTTGAGAGAACTCGAGCACCGGGAACACCGTGGACCTAGGCTGAATTTTTCGAGGTCTTTAATCAAAAATATTTCCTAACAACAGAAGGACGTCAAATCGAAATTCAATTTGCCAACCTCGTGCAGGGCCAAATGAGTGTCCGAGATTATGAGATCGAATTTACACGTTTGTCTCGATTCGCACCGGCCATTAGAGGAAGAATTTCATTGTTTGAAGCAACTACTTATGAGAGGATAGTGAGACTAGCCCTCATTGTGGAGAAGGATATTGAAGACTTGCATAGAGCAAGGGATTAGCAGACAAGGAACAGAAAGGCTCAATATCAAACATCAAGTGCAGAATAGGCCAGCAAAAGGCCAAAGTACTTGATGTCGCCGCCTACACAACCAGTTCTTATGGCATCAATGAGGCCTTATGAGCAGGTAGCTTACCACCTCTACCACCAAGGCCTCCGAGGCCTTTCAATACATCAGCTCTGACAAACACAAGTGTCACAAGGGCTTCGTCAATAGTTTCTCGTACTGCTTCTTCCACTCCATCAATTGTATATGCGAAATGTGGGAACCACATAAGACCAACGAGTGTCGTAAAGCTACGGGAGCTTGTTTTAAATGTGGACATATGGGGCACCGCATCAGATATTGCTCAGAGATGAAGGGTCTTGCAACAACGACCACACCGAACATGAGATTTTCAAGGCCTACTGTATTAGGCCGAGCATATGTAGTATCACAGGCAACCAATGATGTGATTCAAGGTATAAGAATTTCTAGTTAGTAGTTAAATTATTTTTGCGCATTTTAGATAAAGAAGGTGCATCTATAGAATAATCCTTATAGTCATTTTACCTTATGCCATATCATGTCATATACCTGACTAAGTTGATAGTGTTTATAAAATCTAGGTGTTATCCGTATGAGCAAAGATTGTGACATATTCGGCCACAGAGCTTCCGTGTTGATAGACCCAAGGTCTATGCATTCTTTCATTACTCCAAGTTTTGCTATGGAAATAGGATTTACACCAGAACCTCTAGATTTCATTCTTGCTATCTCGACCCCAACGGGAAGTCCGGCCAATACCGACACCATATGCCGATTAGTAGTCGTCACGATGGCACATCGCCAAACAAAGGCTGATCTCATTCTACTTGAAATGAAAGGGTTTGATGCAATCCTCGGCATGGATTGGCTAACTAAATTATGGGCTAAAGTAGATTGCCTAGAGAAGATAGTCTCTCTATCCCAAGAGAGAGAAGCCTTTCAAGTTCATTAGCATCCGACCAGACGGAGTGCCTTTTATATTCACCATTTGAGCTGAACGATTGATCAGTAGGGGATGCCAAGGATACCTTGCATTCATTCAAGGAAAAGAGGACCAAAAGGCAGACATTTTTGACATCCCGATAGTCTGTGAGTTTCCCAACATCTTTTCGGAGGAGTTACCAGGGTTACCGTCGGATAGAGAAGTCGAATTTACCATAGACATAGCTCCAGACACGGAACCCGTATCAAAGGCTCTATATCAAATGGCGTCAGCCGAACAAAAATAGTTAAAGGAGCAGTTGCAAGAGTTACTCGACAAAGGATTCATTAGGCCTAGTGTGTCTCCATAGGGAGGAATGGTGTTATTCGCCAGGAAGAAGGATGGGTCTACCGACAATTAAATAAGTTGACCATAAAGAACCAGTACCCGCTCCCAAGAATTGATGATCTTTTCAATCAGTTGCAGGGAGCAAAATTTTTCTCTAAGATAGAGCTCTGGTCTGGTTACCATCAAATGAAAGTGAGAGCTGAAGACGTTCTGAAAATAGCCTTTCACACAAGGTATGGTCATTACGAGTTTCTCGTGATGCTATTCGGACTGACAAATACACCCTTATCATTCATGGACTGATCAGTCACATAATTATCATTTTATCTCCATTAACTTAGTGATGTTAGGACTTAGTTTGGTACTAATGTGATACTGATGTGCAAACATTAAAGATAATCAGTAAAAGAGAGCCTAAGTGTTAATATTCATCAAAGAGAACTCAAAAAGTAGCAAATAGACGATTAAGCGTAAAGAACGATTCGCTGGCTAACTGAAGAATGAGAAATTGTGTTTTATGATTTTACAGAAGCAAGAATGTTACTACTAAAGAGTTATAGAAAATTGTAATCTACAATACTCCAAGGAATAGTGTGCAAGAAAGGCACTGAATTGTAAAGAAGAATTGTTAACTATGTGAAGCCATGAAAGATAGAAAATCATAATCTATGATTTTCCAAAGAAAAGAATAAAAAGAGAAAATTGTTATCGATGATTTTCCAAAGAAGCTTTCTGCTACAACTATTGCTGCTAATCACGTGAATGAGAACTATCACCGCCATGGACAAAATTAGAAGATCTCTAGAATTAAAAGTCTAGTGAAGCACGAATCTAAGAAGATTGATGAAGATATAATCAGAAGGACTCTGCTACTGAAGATTAAGAACCTTCCAGAAGCACATATGCGGTTTGAAAGCAAGGAAAGATAAAATTAGGAATTAGAGTTATATTAGGATACTTTTATAGAATTAGATCTTTGTCAACCGACTCCTTATGATCTATAAATAAGAGAGCTTAGCATAGGAATAATCATCAAAGAATTTCAACATCACTTGATGCTTGAGGTTGGATTTTCTTTCGATCAGTAGTGCATACTAGTTAGAGTAGATTAGATATAAGAGGTTTCTCAAGAGCAATTGACGACTACAATTGAGTGCTAAAGATTAGTATAGATATCCTAGTTTCTCATAAGAAATTGACGACTGTAGCTGAGGGGTGAAAGATATATTTTACTTTACTTTCTAGTTTTGAATTTATTTACTTTGTAAATATCTTGAAGTTTTAATTTGAATTGATGACTCAGGTTAGAATTTACAGATTAGTGTAACGGTTTTTACTTTTCCATCATCAGTTTTCTAAAGTTTGATTGATGTTCAGATCTTAAGAAGTTGTTGATTAGATTAAATCTGTATTGATAGGATCTTAGACTTGATTGACGACCAATGCTAGGAGACTAGAAATATGGTGAAACGGTACTGTTTATTTTCATAAATATTTGATAGCAGAAGATTGGGATTGACAACCTCAATCTGAAGAAGGAGGATTATGATTTATTTTATGCAATTTAGATTAATAATCTGTTCTTTTATTCATATTTCTCCAATAGATTAGATCTTAAGAATAAATAGAAGTTTTTGAGATAAGAATTTAAATAAAAGGAATAAATAAGGAGATAAAATAGATAAATAACTTTCTCGTGGGAACGATCCTATGCTACTACTATAATTTCCATTGTGCACTTGCAATAGGTTAAGACTTGAATTTAATATAATTTTAATACATACAATCAAGCGAATCACGGACCTCATGAACCGAGTATTCAAGCCATACCTGGATCAATACATGGTCATCTTCATCGATGACATCCTCGTGTACTCAAAGACACGAGAGGCACATGAGCAGCATTTGCGTTTAGCATTAAAAATGCTACAGGACTCTCAATTATACGCAAAACTCAGTAAATGTGAGTTTTGGCTGGAACAGGTGAGCTTTCTGGGACACATTATCTCGGAATCGAGTGTAAAAGTGGATCCATCCAAAACAGTCACCGAGATTCGTAGCTTTCTCGGACTAGCCGATTACTACCACCGATTCGTAGAAGGGTTCTCAAAGATAGCTGGGCCACTCAAGGAACTCACTTGAAAGAACATTAAATTTGAGTGGACCGACGCTTGTGAGAAGAGCTTTCAAGAGCTCAAAGAAAGATTGACCTCCACACCTGTGCTCACCATACCATTTGACACTGGAGGATTCATTGTATTTACCGATGCATCTCACACTGGTCTGGGGTGTGTACGTTGTTGCTTATGGTTCAAGACAGTTGAGTGACCATGAGAAGAATTACCCCACACATGACCCAGAGGTTGCAACAGTCATTTTTGCGTTGAAAATATGAAGGCATTATTTCTAGGGTGAAACCTTTGAAATTTTCACTAACCACAAGAGCCTCAAATACTTGTTCACACGGAAGGATCTAAATCTGAGGCAGAGAAGGTGGATAGAATTTTTGAAGGACTACGACTGCATCATCCAGTACCATCTGGGAAAAGAAAACGTGGTAGCTGATGTGCTTAGCCAAAAATTGACTGCTCAGTTGTCACACCTTGTGGCCAGAGTTCATAGATGGAAATTGTTGGAGGACTTAACCTCAGGTCACACGGCGTTTGAAGTGAGGGAATCGAGAAAACTTTTAACAAATATCAAGATCAAATCGATCCTCTTCAAAAGGGTCAGAGAAAGCCAATTCAAAGATTAAGAGCTTGAGAATATCGGGCAGTGGATATCTGATGGAAATCAACCAAACTTCTTTGTTAAAGATGATGGTTCCCTATTGTTCAGAGGCAGAGTTTGTGTACCAACCAATGTCGAATTACGGCAGGAGATATTGGAAGAAGCTCATAAGGCTGCTTATGCCATCCATTCGAGCAGCACCAAAATGTACCATGACTTAAAGAAAAAAATTTGGAGGAAGGGAATGAAGAGAGATGTGGCGGAATACGTAGCCAAGTGTTTAGTCTACCAACATGCTAAAGTAGACCATAGACACCTTGTTGGCTTGTTGTAGCCCCTACCTGTACTAGAATGGAAATGGGAAAACATTTCTATGGATTTCATACTCAGGCTGCCAAAAACACAAAAAGGTTACAACGCTATATGGGTAGTTGTTGACCGCTTAACCAAGTCAACACACTTTCACCCTTACAACACATGCTACACTGTGAGCAAGCTTGCCGAACTGTATTTGAAGGAGATCGTAAGACTACACGGCATACCCGCAAGCATCGTCTCAGATCAGGACCCACTCTATACATCCCAATTTTGGCAGTGTTTCTAAGGGGGAATGGATTCCAGACTTGAGTTTAGCTCAGCTTTTCATCTGCAAATGGATGGACAAACTGAATGGGTGAATCAAGTAATAGAAGATATGCATAGGGCCTGCATGATAGATTTCCAAGGGTTGTGGGATAAGCAGTTGTCGTTAGTTGAATTTTCCTATAACAATAGTTACCAGGAAAGCATCGGCATGGCTCCTTTTGAAGCACTATATGGCCGCCGGTGTAAATCTCCACTAAATTGGGAAGAACTTGGAGACCGTGTCATATTGGGCCCATAACTCATTGAGAGCACAAATGAGACCGTTTGACTCATTTGGGAATGTTTAAAGGTCGCACAAAGCCGTCAGAAAAGTTATGCGGACCTTCAAAGATCAAACGTGGAATTCTAGGTTAGGGATCACGTCTTCGTAAAAATCTCACCAACCAAGGGCGTCATGAGGTTTGGAAAACGAGGGAAGCTAAGCCCACGGCATATTGGCCGAAATATTAGGCCGTGTTGGTGAGGAAGCCTATCATATTGCCCTACCACCCCAACTATCAAGCACTCACAACGTCTTCCACGTATCGATGCTAAGAAAGTATGTCAAAGATGCATTGCATGTCCTAAACTATCAACCAATCGAGGTACAAGAAGACTTGACGCTGATTGAGGAACTGGTAAAGGTATTGGATCGTAAGGAGTAGATTTTAAGAACTAAAAGAATTTGGCTCATTCTAATTCAATGGCTTAACCATTCTTCCAAGGAAGCGACATGGGAACGAGAGACAGAGTTTCGCGATCAATACTTGAATCTATTTTCCTAAAATTGTTAGGCCTTATATTGGTGCTATCTTTTCGAACACTGTATGACTATAAGTTGACCCACATATAAGAACAATGTACGCCCTTGTGTTTAAATTAAAGGGACTAACTTATGAACATTCCATTTTGATGCGAACTATAGACATTTTAGTGGGCGCGAGGAAGCGTGCAATATCAGTAAAAGTACTTTCATTATAGTCTACTCACACTTATCATGAGATCGCGCTAAGGCCTTCAAGAAATATCATGCTCATCGGATTGATGCCTAAGATTTATTTGTGTCGTAAATGTACATCATTTGATCATCAGGTTGCTGAAAAATATTGTGCTATATACAGGTAAGGAAACAGTTAATGAGGTCAGGACACCGGAAAAACACTCAGCCTTAAACGCTTGTACCTGAAGCTGGCTTGCTTGAGCGTCAAAATCAAGCTCGAGTGTCCACTTAAAACACGCTCGAGCATAATATATACCACTGGAGCGGCCATCAGATTTATAAATAGGGCCCGAAGCCATCTCGTTCACTCCCGTGAAGTTTCAAAACACTCCGACACTTCATTTTTTCCCTTCCTCCGCTAGAAGAAGCTCAAATCCACTCCAAGGGACACCATTTCGACGTGCTCGTACAAGATTTCTTCGAATCTTGGATCTAGCTATTGCACACACCTTCCTTTTGCACAATAAAACCCTAGAAACTCCCCTATTTCATTTGAAGTTTTGGGATTTTCTTATTTTTCCTTAGGCCATGGCTTCAAAGAAGTAAATCGTGTCCAGACCCTCTGGGTCATTAGCCTCGAAACTGTGATCTTTGAGACGATCGAGGAGTACCTCCGAACCAACCCTAGATCAAATCGAAGTATGGTGGGATGCTAAGATATTTGAGCCTGAATGGTCCTTTGACCAATTGTATTTTGAAAGCGCAGAACTGCTTCATTGGGCGATATCTCAAAATGGGCAACATGACGACCTTGCTCAAACCGTTCCACGGACATTACTATCCACGGATCGTTAAACTTTTCTACCAAAATCTGGACATTAAACGAGATGGAAAACTTAGTGCCACCATTGACAATCAAGTCTTTAAGTTCAATCATGATCGCATAGCAACTGCTATGGATGTTCCATTAGCATATCGACAAAACTGGGAATTGCAACCACCAAACCTAAAGAAAGTGCCCTTTCCTAAAATTGTCGCAGCTATGACCCATGGACAACATGGGCAGGGCCAATCTGTGAAGAGATCACAGTTACCATTCGCAATGTGGTGGATTGACACTGTCTTTCGAAGCAATCTTTATCCCCCTGAGGAAAGAAGAGGAAAGGGTAGGAGTACTTTTGCAAATGCTATTCGTGATTTTTGAGGATAAATAGTTTGACGCGGCCGATATAGTCATTGAAGGCCTGATTCATGGACACAACTATATGTAAGAAACGAGGAAGAAACCGTCGGGCACCATACCATATGCGCGTCTCATCTCGCGTCTCATTGAGAACTACCAAGATGAGGTCGGTAACTACGATATCGACGAGTGAAATGTGCCTGACCGACAACATCAGGCATTTTGGAATGGAAGAATGGATAGAGATTCAAAGGAAGTTGAATAAGAAAGTGCGAGACCTAGAACAATCGCTGACCATCGCCTCCGACAGCCCCGCCACTCAAACAAAGATCGTCAGATGAATGGATTTTCAAGAGGCCATGATCATGGAGATCATGCACCACTATTTCTCTTACGATGCTTCTCAGCGAATCGCTATGGCGCGGGGATACACCTCGAGGTTCACTCAGGGAGCTTCCACATCCGGCACTGGTCCTTCTACCTCCAGAGCAGCACGTAACAACCAAAGGGCTGCGAAACCGCCGGGTAAGCTTAAGATTCAATAACACGCCCAATCATATTATCTGCTAGATTGATCATCTTTGCAATTTCAAGATGCAATGTGTTAGTAAACTATTAGTTAATACTAAGTAGCAGTAGCTTGTATTGCAATTTTAATTTCCATGACTAAAATTCTTTGAGGATGATATAAAATTCAATAAAATATTTAGTGCAGTACCTTGAATATTCCTCATTATCGAATTTTGTATACCTTTGCAATGATTTTGTATACCTTTGCAATGATTTTGTATACCTATGCAATTATTTTCTATACCTTTGCAATGACTTCATAGAAGATTCAATTTTCGAGGATGAAAATTCTTATGAGGGGAGGATGTGACACCCCGTAGAGTCGCATGTGTCAAGTCCGGATTTGACGATGTGTCTCGAGCCATGGAACCTTAAACAAGAACAATCCATGTGGGCACTAGCCATTTGAGCCCATTTAGCCAAGAACTGTGAGCCCATAAATTTGAGGCCAAGAGATGTGCACACATACACATGGGTATATGTGGTTACACACTGAAAACCATCATTTGCATTGTAAAGAGCTGCCGAGCGTGGAGAGAACCCATATAAAAGAGTGCTTCGTCTCCCTCCTTGCTCAGATTCCTGTATGACCCCCCCCACCCCCAATCTTATTAGAAGCCTTGCCATTTCAAAGAGGAATCGTCCTCCTCATTTGTTCGAGAACCATATACTCGGAGTCTCGCCAGTGGAGACTGAGATCATCAATCGGATCTTTTAATCGCCATCACAAGGGTATTGTGTTCAACGCTGTTGAGCCGTAGAGCTTCGGAGGTGACATAAGTTCGTAGAGGTATCCTGCGTATCGCATGCATAGCGTGTTAGAGTTTGAATATTTTTTCTAGGTAGTAATACTTGAGGCTTCATGCAAGGATTTCAAGAATCGAGCATGCACGAATCACAAAAAGGAGAAGCTTTGGGCTTAATCATTGAAACCCTTCCATGAGCTTTGAATTTGGGGATAAATTGTGGGTTTGACTCCGCCATGCAGGATTTGTGTGGTACATTTTGTTTCATTTTCAACTGAGAAGTCTCGTAGGTGAGCGATTGCTCATCTAGAGCATGTTGGGTGTGTTGTAGAACCATCTTGGGAAGCCATAAAGGTCGGCTTGAGTTCGAGATATTAATTGTTAAAGACAACAGTTCTATGTTGTACGCTTGAGAGGAACATCACCTGAAGCCTACGCTCGAGCGGGAATTATAGGCTTAAATCGCTCAAGGAGAAATCGCTCGAGCGTGAATTGGGGATTTACATTGGGAATATGCTCGAGCGTGATTTGGGTCACTCAAGCAGGAAAAGACTTGAAGGGTACGCTCGAGCAGGAATTCTAGGCTATTTTCGCTCGAGTCTAAACCGCTCAAGCAAAACCTGAGGTTTTGTACTGGAAACACGCTCGAGCGTGAATAGTATCGCTGGGGTGGGATATCTTCTGGAGCCTATGCTCGAGCGTGCTTTCTAAGATTTTTTTGCCCAGGTTAAAACCGCTCAAGCGTGATGCATGGTGCCACTGGGAATCGCTCGAGCGAGATTGAGCCAGGCTCGACCATGAACCCCTGTTTTGGCTAGTTCTAATACATGTACTTGGGACATATCTAGCGTGCTTGTGAATTATACATGTGTGAATGCCTTGAGTATTTTGAACTAAGATATGTAGTGGACATCATGTTTCAGTGTAAACTCATGGAAGAATACGGTTTCAAATTCTTTGGACTTGTGAACCTTTGTACGTGTGCTCGACGCGATTTCAAGTAGGGAAAATACCTTGCCAACCTATATGTTCTCTCGAAGTCATGTTTTATGATGCTATTTTCAATTGAATTATGTTCTCACCAGGAATTTCACTTACGTACTCACGCCATTATTTATCGTTATGTCTCTTGAAACTTGTGAACATGAATATTTGATGCTATATTCACATTCAGGTCTTGCATTATCTATTACATACGTCTCTAGATCTTCTTGTCCTGTAATGTTCTCGTTCGTAAAACTTGTTCTTATTCATGTGTACTCGATCTATGCTTGTGTGTTATGAATCTGTGAGCATGTGCAATGAGGAGTGGAGCCTCCATGAGAGGGGTGGAGTCCTCGAGATCACAACCTTGTGTACGAACTGCTCAGTTCCCTAATATGGGATGCCTTGCCGTGTGACTTATTTCTGTGTGCATTCTTAGTAAGGGGAGTGAAGCCTCCATGAGAGGGGTGGAGTCCCAGGGGTTACGACCCTATGTCCGCTACGGACTTCTCAGTTTCCTAATACGGGATACTTACTATAATGCTATATGATATGCCTCGTCTCAAAATGTGCTACGTGATCCATTATGTTATGAATTCATGACATGTATCGTGAATTGTCTTGAACCTCGAATATACGTGTTTCTCCTGCTCGTTCTGTTTATATGCTTCGATTGTGTCTTGACTCTCTTGTATCGATATGCATAGTGTAAGCATGTTTTATCCATCTTCATGATTTGACACGATGAGATTTAATGAATGTTTTGCTCGAATTCGATATAGTTGAATATAAACGCAAGTTTTGACTATTTTTAATTATGCACCAAGGATATGAATTAGAATGATAAGATGTAATTTAGCATGGTCATTTTCTCTACTGAGCTTAGATGAAGCTCATTCCTCGACTATATGTCACAGCTGCAAGTGGGGACTTGGAGCTTGATCCTAAAAGAGAAGAGGATCCGGATTACCTCCCTACTGAGGAGGAGGACTTGCCCGAAGAACATTTTTCCTAGTTGCTGGTGTTGAACGGGAACAGTTCCCTTTTTGAGATCTTTTTAATAAAATAGTGTAGGAAGAAGTGTAATTAAATGCTATGTATATTTTGATCCACTGTTTAGATGGAGGTCAGCCTTCATCGGTGGACGTTTATAATCTTTTGAGCATGTGTACATAGTAGCTAGACGTAGGTTCTTTTGTCCATTGCTAAGGCTATAGCTCTGTTTAAGCTTCCTTTTACGCACTTTACTTTAGTATTTGTAAGCTTACCAATATGTGATGGTCTGATCCTTTCTATTGTTTAAATGTGAGGAAATGATTGAGCTATCGAGGAGTGATGTGGTGCATTAATACCATAGCATCACTGTGATCGGATCTTGTTTGTATGATCCGACAACGCGAGTTTTTGGTAAGGAAATCTGAGCTGTCACACATAATATACTATTTTATCACCCTTAACTTAGTGATGCTAGACCTTAGTTAGCTACAAATAGGTTACTAATGTGCAGATATTAAGAAAAAATAGCAAAAGAAAACCAAAATGGTAATATTCAACAAAATGAACTCATAAAGCAATAAAAAAATATGTTTGAACGAAAAAGATGAATCATAGCCTACTGAAAGATGGGAAATCGTGTTTTACGATTTTGCGGAGCGATGCAAAAGGAAGAACTACAAAATCGTGATTTACGATTCTTCAAAATCCATTCAAGAGTGTAGTATGATACAACAAAAGACGATGAATGGCAATAAAGAATCATTTCGTTGGAAGCTGTGTTGAGAAGAGAAAGACGATCTATCGTAAAAAGAAGAATTGTGTAGAGAGTGGAAAGCTCGAAAATCGTGATTTACAATTTTACAAAAGGACACTTTCTTAAGCTACTAGTCACATGAGATTTACACCGCCATGCACCAAATTAGAAGAATTAGTGACTTAGAAGTCTGGCAAATCACGGATTTGAGAAGATTGACGAGGAAGACTCTTAAAGGACTCTGCTACTGAAATAAAGGAGAAAATCCAGAAGTACATCAACCAGTGAAAGCAAGGAAGATAAAAATAGGAATTAGAGTTATATTAGAACAATTTTGTTTTAGGAGTTTCTTTTATTAGAATTAGGAGTTTTGTAAATCGACCCCTTATGATCTATAAGTATGAGGGCTTGATATCAAAATTAATCATCGAAGGGGTTTCCTTGATACGGCCTCAGTTTTCTCAACATACTTTCTTCCTTGGGAGTTTTACCGTACATGCCCCGTGATTCTTCAACATTTTTTTGTTCTTTTTGTTTCATTTCAAGCAATCTCTTTTTCAATTTTTTTGGATATTGATAGTAACTCTACTTCCTTTTTTCTCTCTTTTTTGGTATATGTACACGTATATATATATATATATATATATATATATATTTGTTTTTGGGGAATGGGTTTATTGAAAGAAAGGCCCAGGCTCAAATGGGGTAGCAAAGGATATCATCATTTTTGGGGATGTTTTCGGGCTACTGTGCTTGGAATGATGGCCTCTTTCGGGTGGTTCTTAAGCAGTCACGTATCTGTTTTATCAACACTTACCTTGTCATGATGGACTAAGAGTAGAACCATCGGACGTATCCAGCGTTGATGGGCTCAGGAAGATGATCTCCGTCCATGGTGGTGAGGCGGATGGCGTATCCTGGCAGCACCTCTCGAATGACGTATGCTCCTTCCCAGTTCGGCTTAAACTTTCCTCTTGGATCGGCATGGAGGGAAGGGAAGATCTTCTTCAGCACAGTGTCTCCTACCTTAAGATCTCGATCGCGGACACGTTTATTATAAGCGCGTGCGATTCTCCCCTGGTAAACTTGAGTGTGACATAAGGCTAGGAGTCTCTTCTCATCAAATAAGTTTAATTGTTCAAAGCGGGATCTCTCTCTCTACTTCGGGTAAGCCTGATTCCATGAGGATTCGGAGCGAGGGTACTTCAACCTCCACCAGGAGGACGGCCTCGATTCCATACACAAGGGAGAACGGTGTTGCCCCTGTAGCAGTACGGATCGACGTTCTGTAAGCCCAAAGCGGGAAGGGTAACTGCTCGCTCCAATCTCAATAAGTGACGACCATTTTCTCCAGGATGCGGACTAGAGTTTTATTGGCCGCCTACACGACCCCATTAGTTTGAGGCCTATAAGGGGATCAGCAATGGTGCTTAATCTTGTACTGCTTGCAGAAGTCTCGGATGCACTTATTCGCGAAATTGGTGCCATTATCAGTGATGATATCTTTGGGTACTCCAAATCGGCACACGATATTGTTTTTGAGAAACTTCTCAACGTGACTGGCTGTGATATTGGCATAGGATGCCGCTTCTACCCATTTGGTGAAGTATTCAATGGCGACGAGGATGAACCGATGTCCATTTGATGCTTTCGGATTAATCATTCTGACAACGTCAAGGCCCCAGGTAGCAAACGGGCAAGGAGTGGCCATGCTGTGAAGATCAATGGCAGGAGCGTGTATCAGGCTAGAGTGTTCTTGACACTTGTAGCATTTTTGAACATGTTTGTAATAATCCGATTCCATGGTGGTCCAAAAGTATCCCTGCCATAGGATTTTCTTAGCGAGCATGTGACCGCTGACATGGGCTCCGCATACCCCCTCATGGATTTCTTTCATAATACTGACTGCTTTAATTTCAGTGAGGCACCTGAGTAAGATGTTATTGTATGATCGCTTGTAGAGGCATCCCCCATAAAATACATAACTTGCCACTAAACGTTGAATGGTTCATCGGTCCGTCTTGGATGTACCCTCAGGGAAAGTTAGGGTTTTGAGGAAATTCTTGATATCTGAGAACCAAGGTGGTTAATCATCAGGCTTTGTAAGTTCCTCAATCTGGAGGTAGAAGGCTGGCTCATTCCTCTGCTCAATCATGATCTGCTTCATCTCAACATCATAGGGGATTTCAATCATTGACGCCAAAGTTGCTAATGCGTCGACAAAATGATTCCTTATCCGGGGGACGTATGAGAAAGTCATATCTTGGAAGCAAGCTATCAGATCCTCGAGGTGTTCATGATAGGGGATCAGTTTCTTATCTTTCGTCTTCCAGTCACCATTCGTCTGGCATATGATTAACTATGAATCGCCAAATACTCGAAGGTGAGTTACATTCAGATCGAGAGCCGCCTGCAGACTAGCGGTGCAAGCTTCGTACTCAGCCATGCTGTTAGTGCAAGGGAAGTTGAGCTTGATAGAGATCGGCACATGGGATCCTTTTGGTGAAATTAGGATGGCGCCAACTCCTTCGCCCTCGACATGCGATGCTCCGTCAAGGTGCATTACCCATGGTTCCTCTGCCTCTTCTGTATCATCCTCTATCACGAACAGGATGTCCTCATCTGGGAATTTAGTCCTTAGAGGCTTGTAGTCAGGGAGAGGGTTCTCAGCAAGATGATCGACGAGCGCCTGCCCCTTGATCGATTTCTAAGTGACGTACGTGATGTCGAATTCAGATAATAAAAGTTGTCATCTTGCCATTCGGCTAGTGAGAGCAGGTTTCTCGAATAGGTACTTCAATGGATCCATAAGCGCTAGAAGTAGAACAGCTTGGGATAATAGGTAATGCTGAAGCCTTTGAGTAGCCCACACCAGCGCCAGGCACGCCTTCTCCAGATGAGAGTAGTGCGACTCATAATCAGTGAACTTCTTGCTCAGGTAGTAGATGGCCTGCTCTCTTCTTCCTGTCTCATCGTGTTGCCCTAACACATAGCCCATGAAAAACACTGTTGTGGACAGGTACATTATCAGGGGTCTACCAAGTACAGGTGGTACCAATACTGGAGGATTTAGGAGGTAACCCTTGATCTTGTCAAATGTAGCTTGGTAGTCATCATTCCACTCAACTGGTGAATCCTTTCTCAGTAGTTTGACGATCGGTGTGCATATAGGAGTTAACTGCGCGATGAACCGACTGATGTACTGGATTCTGCCTAAAAAGCCTCTGACCTCTTTCTCTGTAGACAGTGGTGGCATTTTAGTGATGGCCTTGATCTTGGTCGGATTGACCTCAATGCCTCTCCTATTGACAATAAAACCTAATAGTTTTCCTGACATGGCACCGGATGCGCACTTCTGGGGATTCAACAGTAGCTTGTACTTTCTCAACCTCTCGAACAGCTCCTGAAGGTTTACCAAGTGGTCATCCCTTTCCGGTGATTTGGCAATCATATCATCGACATACACTTCGATCTCTCAGGGTATCATGTCATGGAATAGGGCCGTCATTGCTCTCTGGTAGGTTGACCCAACATTCTTGAGCCTGAATGGCATCACCTTGTAGCATAAGGTTCCCCAGGGAGTGATGAACGCGGTCTTCTCTCGGTCGACCTCTGCCATCTTAATCTGATTGTAGCCCGAGAACCCGTCCATGAATGAGAGCATTCTGTGCTTAGTAGTGTTATCGACCAGGATATCGATGTGGGGTAATGGAAAGTCATCCTTAGAGCTTGCCTTGTTGAGGTTTCAGAAATTAATGCACATTCGAACCTTTCCATCTTTCTTTGGCACGGGGACGATATTGGCCAGCCATTGCGGGTACTTGGATACCATGAGGAAAACCGCGTCATACTGCTTGATGACCTCATCCTTGACCTTCAACATCCACTCAGGTCAGAGACGTCTCAGCTTCTGTTCAACCGGCTTGCAATCAGGGTAGAGTGGCAACTCATGTTCAACCAGATTGGTATCCAGACCAGGCATGTCTTCATACGACCATGTGAAAACGTCTTGGTATGACCAGAGGAAGTCTATCATACCCTTTCTCTCCATAGGGGATAGCGATGTTTTGATTTTGGTGATTCTAGGGACCTCTTCGGTGCCCAAATTGACGTCCTCTGTCTCTTCGACGATCGGGGTAGGGCCATGCTCAAAATCAGCAAATTGCTTGAGGAGCTCATTGGGGAGCTCATCGACTTGACCTTCCTCGTTCAGACTCATGACTCCTACCACTTCTCATATTTCTACAAGGAAGGGGTCGGCTTCGCGTGGGACGGGTATCACGACATCATTTTCAATTTTATTGGAAATTTTAAAGGATAATATTTTTGGAATTGGTATTTTTTCTATTTTTATGGTTTTTCACAATTTTCTGGAGGTTGGCCCCTGGCGAGGTGAACCTCTATATATACAAGGTAGAGTGTCCCAAAGGCTAACCTCACTTCTTACAGGTTGTTTTTTTTTGGAGAGCCGGTGCCGTATTCACAGTATTTGGCGGCTCCCAGGAGTTGGGGTAAAGATGCCCAGTTACTTACTTGTGAGGCTTGGCCTTTACCCTTTTGGCTGGAAACGGCATCGGTAGGCTCTTGAAGTTCCCCCTTCAGCATGTTTATGGAGGGATCCTCTGGGACCCTATCCTCTATGGTTAGGATGGGTCCAAAGTGCCCGGTGCTAGAGTGACAGGTGGACCGGGGTACTTCTTCCTCAAATAAGGAGAGGGCGGCTAAGTCCACCTCAAGGTCTGGGGGGTGATGTAAGGGTTGGTAGGATGAGCGGAAACAGGATTGTGTGGGGTTACCCTTGTCTCCCCATTCAGATCAATCTTTACCACCCCGGCGCTCGCAAAGGTTTGACAGATGTGGGGTCGGGTGGGAGTTTCTTCTTCCAGGTTGATTCCTATGGCCCTGGCGGCTGCTGCGGCTCTTATCTTTTCCTTGGCCTCTCTGACTTCTTCTTCAAGGGGCCTATAGCCCAGGCCAAATCTAGTTTGCTGCCCCTTAACCTTGACGGGGTCTCTTCTTCCTTGAAAGCGTGGGCCCAACCCTTTCCCTTTTTGGTGGCCCCATTTATGGAGCATGAACACCGCTGCCTCCATTCCTACCCCAATTTTGGCAGGAGTTTTTTTAGGTGACTCAAGGGTAATAGCTGAAAAGTCATACTCAAATCGATGGAGGTCGGTGTCATCTACTGTGTGCGGCATGTGAAGCAGTTTTTGATTCTCAATATGCAGAGCGCTCCGCTCCCTGTCTTCTCTGCTCTCACCTACGATGGTGACGATTCTTTTGCCTGAGATGAATCAGAGTTTTTGGTGTAGAGTTGATGGTATTGCCCCGATCTCATACAGCCACGACCGGCTCAATAGTAAATTAAATGTAGACTTGATGTCCATCACCTGGAAGGGGACAGTGAAGGTTTGTGGCCCGATGATTAGGTCGAGGTCTACTTCTCTTATGATTTCTCTCAGGGTGTTGTCAAATCCCCTGGTGCTTGTTATTAATGGCCGGAAAGTGTTGGGGTTTGCACCGATTTTGATTGCCGTCCTTAGAGGGCATACGTTTAATGCCGATCAGTTGTCTATTAAGACCAACGGCACCACTAGGTTCCCTACTTCCATTGTTATATTCAGGGGCTTAGAGTGGTTGTTCCCCTCGAGCGGCAGATCCGCATTAGTGAATGAGATGGCATTTGGGGTCAATACCTTCCCAATTATCTCTCCTACCTCGTCTGGGGTTACGTGGCCAGAAACATGCGCGTCTTTGAGTCCCATTAAGGCTTGAAAGTGGAGCGGGGACGTGATTAACAAATCCCAGACAATAATATGGGCGGGTGTCCTCTTGAGCTGTATTTCCAATACATGCTCCCTGGCCATTTTCTCAAAGGGGTTCCTTGTGGCCTGCTCTTTCTTCTTCTCTTCTCCTCTCACGGCCCCCGATGCTTCTGGCTGTGTAGAAATCCTGCCTGATCAGGTGATAAATTCGACCGTTTCTTCTTGGTTGCGGCTAGCATTCATGTCTGTCTGCTCGTAACTTAACGGCACTTGATGCAGGTCATAGGCGAGTTTTGGGATGAGGAAGGGAGTGCATGGTGATTCTAGGGCGGATTGGACTGGGTATGTCAGATTCTCGGGCCCAACCAGGTCGACTCCAATAGGGGGCTGAGTGGTATTGGCGGGAATTAGCAAGATTGGATTTGAGGGTGCGAAGTAGGTTTGCACAGGCGTTACTGGGGCGTGGTAAGACCAGTGGTGATTGGGAGCGGGCGATAAGGGGAGTGGGTGAGGGGTTGTTTGTTTGGGTGGGGGTGGAGTTGGATTAGGGGCGAAATGACGAAGGGATGGTGGGGGTGTGACTGGGATGGGGTGACTGGGAAACGTCGGAGGTGCGGGTGGAGCGGGGTGATAGGGGTATGACAGGGTAGCGGATGGAGCAGGGGGGTACTGATATGAAGGGTTTGTAACTGGGGTGGCATGGTGGGGCGATGATGGGTTCGTGGATGAAACAGGGTAAATCAAGGATGATGGAGTTGTGCATGGGGCGGGGTGATTTAGGGATGGTGGAGTTGTGTATTAGGCGAGATGATTTGGGGATGGCGGGGTAGTATGCTGGGTGGTGGGATTTGGGGGTGTGTACGGGATAGGATAATTTGGGGATGGCAGAGTGGTGTATTGGGTGGAGAGATTTGGGGGTGTGTATGGGGTGGGGTAGTATGGGAATGGTGGATTCATGCATGGCGTGGGGTGATTTGGGCGTGACGAAGAGGTAAATGGGGTGGCTGATGGTGGGATAGTGTATGGGATGGGATGATTAGGAGGCGGTGTGTACTGTGGGATAAATTAGGAGTGGGGAGGATATGCGTATGATTGCGATGGGGCTGTACCCGTTTGGATTTGATAGGCAGGAGCGGAAGTGGAAAAATGTTGTCCAAAATCTAGGGGCTCTTCTTGGTATGCCGGGGTGGGGAAGTAATCGGCTAAATACAGTAGCACGATTACCCCCACAATTGGTTCACCCTTGTTCAGCCTGAGAAATGAAAACTGTCCTTGATTACTGATGTAATCCGAGGGGTCAAACTCTTCCTCTTCCTCTTCTACGCAATGGATGTTAGGCCTGGGGCCTCCTGGATGTGGTGGCAGAGGGGCCTGATGTATCTTCTGATTCTGCCCTTGAGGAAGTGGTGGGGGAACAATTTTTCTTGCCTCTATTAGATCTTGAACCGCATGCTTTAGTGGGAAGCACCGGTCTGTAGGGTGACCCGGCCCTTGGTGGAAGTTACAATGCAAGTTTGGGTCATAGTTTCTCGGGATTGGATTGGGTGGGGGGCGAGGCTGGAGTAAATTGACCAGACCCTTTTGTAGCAATACTGGCAATAAGACACTTAAAGATTATCCTAACGACATGAACACCCGTTCGAATCATGCTTTCATCTATTCCTGGGTAAATGGGGCTCTCGGTCCGTTGTTCGACCTTAGTGCTTGCTCAAAACGGGCTGGGGGTGGTTGTACGGCCTGGAGCTGTACCTGGGGGGCATTGGTATTGGTTTGGGGGTAAACGATGTTCTATACCTCTGTGCCTGGTCTTCTTTCGATTCTTGGTTTGGCAGCTTTTCGAACCCCGTTGGCCATGCTCTTTCCCAACCTGCCCTCTCTAACGGCGTCTTCGCAACGGTTGGTGTTTCGGACCAAATCAGCAAAACTGGACTATTGCTGATAACCAAGGGAGAGCTCCCTTGGTTATCAATTCAATCTACTCATCATCAGGAATCCGGTGGGTCACTTGGGCAGCCAATGCCCTCCACCTTCCTAAGTAGGTACTGAAAGTTTCATCATGCCTTTGCTTCAAACAGGCCAGATCCGACTTCCTTGGCTCTATGTCCATGATATATACATACTGTTCTTGGAACAAGTGTGTCAGATCTTTCCAAGTTTTTATCATGGATGGTTCTAGGGACATGAACCATCTTAGTATTGGGTCCGTTAGACTCTTTTGAAACACTTTGATGAGGAGTTGTTCATCTCCGCCGTACTGACACATATCCCCACAGTAAGATTTTAAGTGGGCGATGGGGTTGCTAGTGCCATTATATTTATCGAATAATGGCATCTTGAATTTCTGTGGTAGGGGGACATCCGAGAACAGACACAAGTCTAAAAAGTCAGTTGAATGCAGTTCTAGCCCTCCCATCTTTGTCAGCTGCTTCTATATTCTATCTATCTGTTCTCTTAGCTGCTCTAATTCTTTTGAGGCTGTAGCTGGGACTGCTTCCCCCTGGTTTGGCTCGGCCCTGGGTGTGACGATGATGCGCCTGGGGGGGCTGAAGTTAGCAACTCCTCCACTGTTGCAAATCTCGTCCTCCTCGTACTGTTGGTCATTGTACTGGTGAGGGGCGAGGTCTGCTATTTGGACCTGGGAGGTGATGGGTTGGACGACCTGGTGGGGCCACAAGGCTTGTAGGGGATGGGAGGGAGTGAACGGATGAGTGGTTTGTGGATGAATGATGTGCTGAGCTGGGTGTATATTCTGGGGGTGATGGGGATGTGGTTGATGTGGCGGGATGTTGTAGGCATGGTTTTGAGGCATGGGGTGGATCGGATTTTCCGTTGGAGGCGGGATGGGGGCATAAGGGGTATAGGTGAATGAAGGGTACTGACGAAGGGGTAAGGGGTTTGTGAACGGGCCTTGATGAGTGTGGGTGGATGGGCCTTGGGTTTGGGCTTGATGGTTTTGGAAAACTTGGGCTGATGGGCCTTGAGCCTGGGTGTGGGGGTTTGGAAAACGTATGGTTTTGGGCTAATGGGCCTTGTTGGGTTTGGGCTAGTGGGCCACGTGGGTATTGGGTGTGGGATGATGGGTCTTGGGCCTGGGATTGATAGGTATGGGTCCAAGGGCCCTGGGGGACTTGGAGCTTGGCCTGGGTTTGGGCTTGGGCCTGGGCCTGAGTCTGGTGGGTCTGGGCTTGAGAATTTTGGGCTTGGACCCATGGGCCTTGAGGACTTTGGGCCTGAGTCTGATGGGTTTGATGGATTTGGGCCTGAGCCCATGGGCCTTGAGGGTTTTTGGCCTGGGTCTGATGGGTATGGTGGGCTTGGGCCTGAGCCTGAGCTTGGGTTTGGGCTTGGGCTTGGGCCCATGGATTCGTGTGGGTTTGGTCCTGAGATGAGTGGGCTTGGGTCTGTTGGGCTTGGGCCCGGGCCTAGAATTGAGGTGGGGGATCTTGGATGGTATGAATGATGGGTGGTTGGGCATGGTCATGGGGGAATGGGGTATGAAGGTTTTGGAGACCCTAGATGTGGGGTGTGGAATGTAGGACCCCGAGAGGTAGCCCACATGGCATACATCATTCTCATGTCTTCCATTGAGGGCATGGATTCAGGTGTGAGATGGGAGGGTGATGGCCCATTCAAGGATGGGGGGTTGGGTGAAGTTGGACATGACCCGGGTATGGGGGGTATGAATGATTGTGCTTGGAGAGTGTGGATGTATAGTTAAGGAAGATGGTGAGTCACTAGTCACTCCCTGGGCAAAGTTGGGCATGACCTGGGTAACTGGGGGGGTAGGTTGGGATGTGGATGGGCCATGTGATGAGGAGGCCATGTGAGATGAGGTGAGTGAGATATAGGATATAGGAGGCATGGATGATGAGGTGGATGGGATGTGGGAGGTAGGCGGGGGATGGGGCTCTCGATGGGGTCTTTGGGAGTAGGGGGGTGCGGTAAGGGTGTATGGATGGGAGATGGGGATGTATGGGTCGATTGGGAAATGAGGTGTTTCAGTAGAGGATCAGATGGGGGTATGTTGGGAAAATGTAAGGGTGGGGGATGGGGTGGATGCGAACACGGGTGCCCCAAATGTACCCGTGACATCGAACCGGGCTTGGGTGAAGGTGTTGGAGATCGGGTCTTCTCCTATATGGGAATGGGATGGGGATGATGGCGGGGATGTATCGGCGCTCGACATGATCTGTTGACGAGTGTTGTACTGATGCCTTGGGTAAGGGCCGAACACTTTCCTAGTTCTTCCTCTACGGGTTTGAGGTCGCCGTAGTGATGGTCGCACCGAAAGGGCGCGTATACACGGATTTTTTATTTTTCTATATATTTATTTTTTTTGGATTTTTCAAATGAAAATTATCTCCCCTATTTAAATGAATGTTGATCTGGCGCCCTAGAAAAATTCCCGTCTCGGGTGATATATGCACCTTTAGTAGGTCCCACGGCGGGATCCGACATACTTCAGAAGAAGCAAAAGGGAACCCTTTCGTTCTATTGAAGGTGAGGGAATCCACGCAAACGACCCGATCCCCCGGAGCAAATCAATGAGAAGTCGCCTTCTTTTGACTGGGCGGGGGCATATTGGGCGTTACAAAATGCGGGAGGCTACTGTGGGCACTAACACCGCTAATCAGAGAACTTGGGTGGTGGATTTTGACTGGGCGTATGTATTATATACGCCTGACCAAAATTAAGCAGATTTGGCTGGGCGTATATATTATATATGCCTGGCTTAAATCTGGGGATTTTGACTGGGCGTAATATTATATACGCCTGAGTATTTCTAGGGATTTTTGGTTGGGCGTATATATTATATACGCCTGGCCGAGACAGTTCTGTCAGCTTGTTTTGACAGTAAACAGCAAGCCTGCGATGGGTCTTTTAGACCGGTTTTTTGGGAGGGATGCTCCCGGGGACTGCTGTGTATGTTATCGGGTCCCTCCTTCCGCTTCCTAAGGATACACGGCTGAATTCGGGCTGTCTACGCTCTCACCATCGCGGGTTTTATGGCTTGATCGAAATTGGCAACCCAACCAATATACCTCCGGCGGAAGTGCCTTCTCAAGTACTGGAAGGGATGGTTCTTTTTAGGATCATCACCACTAGGGCTGCCGCCTTACTGGGAATCGGGTAAGTTATATATGTGCCTAAACCCCCTGAAAACTACCCAAAACTCGCAAAAACATATTTGATTATGTCCCCACACTGTTGGTTCACTTTTAATTACAGATTTTTAAAGGCGAGTGAATTTAAGTCTAAAATCGGGTCAGGGATGACAAGCCCGTGCCGCCTCAACAGGCCGGCGTTCAATGGTGAGATGTGATGACTAAAATAAAGAGCGCACGTAGGCCCGCCAAACGGTTAAGGCTCGTAAATGATTGAAATTTAAATGACGTGGAAAGTAGATACGAGCAGGCCCGCCAAACGGCTAAGGCGGCTTAAATGACAAAATTGTAAAAAACTAAAATTTAAATGCGCAAGTAGGCCCACCAATCGGCTAAGGCACTTAAAGGACTAAATCGTAGGGGTGAGTATGTTAGTAAAAATAACAAAAATAAAGGAAAATAGCAGAAAATCAGAACAAAAAAACAGCCATGGTTAGTAAAAAAAATAAAAAGAAAGGCCAACAAGAGGGGAAGCGCTAGGGTGACATCCCCAACAGAGTCACCATCTGTGCGACCATGGATCCTCTCGAACCCGTCGCGGCGATACGCTCGCGGTGGAATAAAATGTAGAGTCGCCACCCGGAGCTTTTGGTGACCCGGGAAACCTTTAAATCAATATTTTGAGCACTGAAGTGCTAAATATGACTCTGATTTACCTGTCTTTGCCAAAGGCTCTAGGGTGGGGGCTTTGGTTATCGATCGGGAAGGGTTTAGGCACCCGATCAACCCGCACATAGCGGTCTCTATCTATGGCCAAAATAAAAACAAATGGGCGGAGCTTCCCCTTGCCCGAAGGCAATACGGTCCTATCAAGCTTTGAGCCAAGCCGAAATTTCAGCGGCGTAACGGCTTGAATCCTTGGACGGAGGATACACCAAGAAGGTAGAGGAAGAGAGGGGTGAGCCGGAGCTCATGGGCCCTTGTTGCACCGTGGAAGACCTTCGCTTCGGCATGCTCCCGATGGCTTTAAATGGTTTAAATGGTAGAGGAATGGGTTCTAATGCTAGGATTCGGTAGATGGGAAGGGTAGGATGGAGCTAGGGACTAAGCTTGACTAAAGAGGGGTGATCTAATGGTTGAAAAGGGTTGCAAAGGAAGAACTAAGCATGCTGGAATTCTGGTTAAAGAATGCAAAATAATATATATTTTTTTCTCACTAGGGCTCTCTTTCTTGAGCTTAACTCTCAACCTTAATTTTTCAACCTTTTGGGAAGAGGAGGGGGGCCTCTCTATTTATAGAGAAGAGGTGGGTTAGAGGGTTACTTAAGAGCTAATTATTTTAGCAATTAGGTAATCCTCCATCTAAGGTTTTCTTAGTTTTTAGGGTCCTAGGGGTTTGGGGAACAGATTTCAATGGCAGATGATTGGGTGAGACCATGGGTGACTTAGGGGTTGCCAATAAGCTCAAAGGGGGTGCAACCAACCTTAAGACACTGTCACAACCCAGATTTTTGAGATCTGCGCATGGCACACTTTGTGCACATAGGTATATGCGTTTCACATGGGGACCAAAACACCCAAATACTTAAAGTGTGTACATGGGAAACACACTAGTATATCCCAATTCTGATAAATATAAAAGGGAAGAAGAGAGAGAAGAGTCCTTACGTAAAACTATTCTAACCTAAATAGAGAGGAGGAGATTATAGAGAAAAAGAAAGGGGAGAAAAGAGCCTGGGAGAACTAGGGTTTGCAGAAACTTGGCTCGGCAAGGGAGATCAGAGGTAATGACGGGAGGACGAACCAGGGAGACCGGATAGCCTAGTGGGTTTACAAATCTTCAATCGAACCTGTGCGTGTTTCATCGTCAGAGGTACGTTAAAAACATATAGATGCCTAGGAATGTTTTAAATAGTAGGAAGGATGTTGGCTGTATGTTGCTTTATATAAGATTAAGGTAAAATGAAGGATGGAGGCATGATCTCGATCTGATCATGGACAAAAATCGGTGTTTCTCGCTCGAGCGGTCTAAAGAGGCTCGCTCGAGCGAGGATGAACATAGAAAAGAAAGACTCTGGGCTCGCTCGAGCGGTCCCTTAAACTAAAGGGAGGCTCGCTCGAGCGAGGGTCCGTATCTTAAATTTGAAAGCTCGATTTAACCGCTCGAGCGATCTCGATATGACCGCTCGAGCGAGGTCTAGAGACCGCTCGAGCGAGGTCAAGTGACCGCTCGAGCGAGGGCTAATGACCGCGCGAGCGAGGTCAAGTGACCGCTCGAGCGAGGGCTAATGACCGCTCGAGCGAGGTCTGGTGACCACTCAGATATTGGTTTTCTAATAAGAGGAACTCGGGTGTCCTACACCCCAAAGACCTTAGATCATTCTAAAAGTATAATTCTTTAAATGTAGGTCGATGCACTATAACCTCTGAGGACAAGCGTGCTTGAGATTCGTCGAGGTAGGGAGTATTCTTGAAACATGTGCATTATTCTGTGAACTCATATGCATAGTAAAGTCTATATAAATAGTAGTATATACATTAAACTCTCATGATAAGTGTGTGTGTGTGTAAAGTGTGAAGAATCCTGAGGTCCCCAGGGGACGAAATATAATGTGGTTAAATCAGAGAAAGTTGAAATAGAAGTATGAGGCATCCCAGGGATGCGTAAGAAATAAAATAGAGAAACAGAAACAATGTGATAAGGCCTAATGAAATATATCTAGCACAATCACGGTGAATAACTATATGTAAAGCACATTGATATTTTTATTATTTAAGGTTGATCAGAATACCCCACCGACGTGGCGGGATACCCACGACTGACTCGGCAGGATATCCGTGACTGCACGCGCCAATCCAGATAGAAGTTGTAACACATCCTGTGGATGTAGATTGAGAATAGACCCACGCCTATGAGAAAGGGGCTTGATATTCCTGTGGATACACATAATAACTGTCTAGTTAGACGCGGCGATGGCGGGTATTCCATGGGCTCGATGCTATAGTGCCCGAGGATTACTTAAGGTTAAGATTTAAGTGATTAGGCCAAGTTCACAAATAAATTCATAAGAAGATTAAATGTAAACTGTTAAGATTGGTTGGGAGTCATTGAATTACTTTTATCCTTCAAATGGTTGTACCTAAATATTTCTTGAGAATTTATGTAGTTGGTACTAACATATGGGAGATAATCTATATGTTCTTTTGTTTTCCCTACGAGCTAGGGATGTAGCTCACCCTTTAGACTATACGTCGCAGTCAAGGACTAACGCAACAAGGACTTGGTGGAGTTAATCCAAGGGCATCTTGCATGCCCACGTAAGAGTCGAACCTCCTCTGAGGAATTCTTCTAGGAAACCCCACGCATACTTTGATAGTGAGTTGAGAGAGAGTACATGTATGGCTTGGTATATCGAGCCTTTTTAATTTGAATGTTTAAATCTGCTACTTGGTAGACCACCTAGGAGGAATGAGTATCATTAAATCGCGGGTATGTCCTTATGTCCATGAATTGGCATGGAACAAGAATGACTGGTAGGATCAACTAACTTATAAATTCTTATTGTTGCTTAGAGTATTCGCATGTGCTTCAATTACCGTTTGGCTGTATATAGGACGAGGAGTTATGATATGAATGTAAGGCACGGCCTTGAAGGTCGTGCAGATGGCACGGATTTCGGGATGCAAATTGGCACAGCTTGGTATCAGGCGTTTCTTTCGAGTTCGACTATCATATCGTCGAGAATATAGGGACTTCGCTAATCTAGATTTTAATTCTCATGCGAAGTTATGTTTCCTAGAGGAGAGGCCGAGGTGGCCATGATAGGAATTTACGCATGAGATGGGTTCGCCTCACCTACAAACAGAGTGCCATTGGGAAACAGGAGATTCCGAGCAGCTGTGGAGGAAATCAAAATCAAGCAGAGGAGCAAGATCAGGATAGACATGATCGAGACCAAAGGGAACAAGATAGGGTGAGAGAAAGGAATGAGGAAAGAGAAGAGCCGAGAATGATGCACACAATGGAGACCATGGCAACTGCCATGGCACAACAAGCAGCGCCCTTGGCAGCGCATACAGTACCAGAACCACAACGCACACCTACCCCTCCAGTAGGACTTACACCTTTATTGGCTTCCGGATTCCCCGAGTTCAGAAGAATGAGACCTCCCAATTTTTCAGGACAGGCTGACACAATGGCCGCGGAAAACTGGTTGGGAGAAATGGAGAAGGTGTTCAGCGTACTGACATGCACGGAGGATGAGAGCGTCCGTTGGGCAGCATATATGTTAGATGGAGAAGCTGGACCTTGGTGGAAATCAGTGTCGCGGACGAGAGCACAAGAAACTCCAAACGTGCCGTGGACTTGGGACGAATTTGTAGAAGAATTCAATAAACAATATTTTCCTGAAGTTGTGAGAAATCAGATGGAGACCCAATTTTTACAACTAGCACAGGGAAGAATGACCGTGAGAGAGTATGGAGTGGAATTCATGAGACTGGCTCGCTTCGCCCCAGACTACGTAATCTCAGACGGGATGAAAGCGAAGAGGTTCCAACAGGGCTTACGGTCAGACATCCGAGGGGGTGTTGCGCCCTTCCAGCTGAAGACTTATGGAGAAGTAATGAGTAAGGCATTGGTGGTTGAGGAAGAAAATAATAACCGATACCGGCAGAGGGAACATCAAGGCAGAGAATGCACCGATCTGAATAGGACTGGGGGTTATGAATCGTCATATAAGAAACAGAGGTTTATAACACCAAATCAGAAACCGTCATTCCAGTCGGGTTATGGGAGAGCTGCCCCACGATCGACTCATCAAAATTATCCGTTGCTCGCATCAGGGAGATCGATGAGGTATCAAGGTCCCACTTATTCCAACAGGACTACAACTCCACAAGTTTTTCCGATAGCCGCTAATTCATTTCCAAGCGAGACTTTGGCTAAATGTGGCAAGTCCCATAAAACAAATGATCAGAGGCAAGGAATGCGAGGCTGTTTCAAGTGTGGCAAGATAGGTCACATGATGAGAGATTGCCCTGAGACAGCCAAAGAAAAGACGGCTCCAACCGCCATGCCACAACCAATTCAAGCTCGAAAGCCTGTTATTCGAGGAAGAGCCTACGCAGTTACTGCCCAGGAAGCAGGGAGTGTACACGACATTATCCAAGGTGAGAACTCCTTTAAAATAGAGAATTTCGGTTTCAATATAACTCTAGATAAAGAATGAGTTTATATTAGGATATATAAATATATGTATCATATTAAACGTAAGGGTGAAAATTGTTTATGGATATGTTGTGTACGTATATGCATGCATGTATTGTAGGTAATGCTATGATTTATGAGAAAGGGTGCTACTGAAAGCACATGACGCCATGAAAGTGCCGATAGACCTGTGGTCTACCCACTCTTTCATTACCCCTAGATTTGCAAAGAAGATGAAGATTGTTCCGGAAACGCTAGACTTTGTGTTATCAGTATCCATTCCAACAGGAGAATTGGTGGACACGGAGTTAGTCTGCAAATCGGTAGTAGTAAGCATTAGGGATCACGTTGTCCACGAATTAGACGCAAATTTAATATGGTTGGACATGCAAGGATTCGATGTAATCCTTGGCATGGATTGGCTGTCCCACCATTGCGCAACAGTGGACTGCAAGGATAAAGTTGTTGTTTTCCGTCCCTAATACAAGGAGATCGTGATTTCAAGGGAGAGGTCACTCAGTACCACTTATATCTGCAGTAAGAGCAGAACGTTTAATTAGGAAAGTGTGTAGTGGTTATTTGGCATTTTTGAAGGAGGATAAAGAAGTAAAGAATATTATCTCTGGACATAGTCAGGAAAGCAGAATTCTGATGTATTCCCAGAAGAATTGCCAGGATTACCTCCAGAAAGAGAAGTAGAATTTGCGATCGATTTGGCACCAGGAACGGAACCTATTTCAAAAACACCTTATAGAATGGCCCCTGCAGAGTTGAAAGAATTGAAAGAACAACTGCAAGAGCTCATGGACAAGGGGTTTATACGACCAAGCGTGTCTCCGTGGGGAGCACCAGTGTTGTTCATGAAAACGAAGGATGGGTCGATGCGTTTGTGTATCGACTACCGCCAATTGAATAAAGTCACGGTGAAGAATCGATATCCGCTGCAAGAATAGATGACTTATTCGACCAATTACAAGGAGCAAAACACTTTTCCAAGATCGACCTAAGATCCGGGTACCATCAGTTAAGAGTCAGGGCCGATGACATACAGAAAACGGCTTTTAGAACACGGTATGGACACTATGAATTTTTAGTGATGCCATTTGGGCTGACAAATGCACCAGCGTCGTTTATGGATTTGATGAATCGAGTGTTTAAACCACACTTAGACTCTTGGGTTGTAGTGTTTGTTGATGACATCCTAATCTACTCCAAATCAAAAGCGGAGCATGAAGAACACTTACGTGTCGCTCTACGAACTTTGCGTGAACACCAACTGTACGCCAAGCTCAGCAAATGTGAGTTTTGGCTAGAAGAAGTCAGCTTTACGGGACATGTCTCTCCAAGCATGGTGTCACCGTGGATCCCGCTAAGATCGAGGCGAGTAAATCGGGAACAACCAAAACCGTGTGATGATATCCGGAGTTTCCTCGATCGCGTGATATTATCGGCGTTTCGTTGAGGGGTTTTCAAAAATATCAGGACCTCTCACAAGGCTTACAAGAAAGGACTCAAGATTTGAGTGGAGTGAGGCGTGTGAAAAGAGTTTTCAAGAACTCAAGAGAAGACTCACCTCAGCTCCAGTGTTAGCCATTCCATCGAGGGAGGATTAGCGATTTATAGTGATGCTTCGTATAACGGGTTGGGTTGTGTACTAAATCAATATAAAAAGGTAATAGCTTACGGCTCCAGACAGTTGAAAGAGCACGAAAGGAACTACCCAACACACGATCTGGAACTAGCTGCAGTCATATTCGCATTAAAAATATGGCGACATTACCTATACGGAGAAACATTTGAAATTTTCACTGACCATAAAAGCCTCAGATACCTGTTTACACAGAAGGAACTGAATATGAGGCAGCGGAGGTGGATGGAATTCCTCAAAGATTACGACTGTTCTATACAGTATCATCCAGGCAAAGCTAACGTAGTGGCCGACGCCTTGAGTCGAAAGAGTTCCGCACAGCTGGCTAGCCTAGTTTCAGGTATACATCGATGGAAGTTGTTGGAGGATCTAGCGTTATGTGGTGCAGACATCCAACCACAAGCCACAGGAGCCTTCTTAGCCAACATATCAGTGAAGCCAGTGATATTTGAACACATACGAGAACTACAGATGAAAGACCCGATTCTAACACGGATACATCAAAATGTAATAGAAGGTACTACCTCTGAGTTTTCAATCAAGGAAGACGGTTCCTTAACATTCAAAGGCCGGCTTTGCATTCCGGACAACGCCGAATTGCGGCGAACGATTCTTGATGAATCACACAGGTCAAGTTATGCGATCCACCCAGGAAGCACGAAGATGTATCAGGATCTGAAAAAGAATTACTGGTGGAGAGGATTGAAACAAGATGTGGCAGAGTATGTTTCACGATGTTTGACGTGCCAACAAGTGAAAATCGACCATAGACACCCCGCAGGCCTATTACAGCCCTTACCCATACCGGAATGGAAATGGGAATCTATCTCAATGGATTTCATAGTCGGGTTACCACGAACTGCAAGGAGGCATAACGCCATTTGGGTAGTGGTTGATCGATTAACTAAGACGGCACATTTCTTGCCGTACAACACGATGTACACAGCGGGAAGATTAGTAGAACTTTACATGAAAGAGATCGTTCGGCTACATGGGATACCAAGTAGCATTGTTTCAGACCGAGACCCATTATATACGTCAAAGTTTTGGAGAAAATTCCAAGAAGGAATGGGAACTAAGTTGGATTTCAGTACGGCATTCCACCCACAAACAGACGGGCAAACTGAGAGGGTCAACCAAGTCATTGAAGACATGCTTAGGGCATGTATGTTAGAATTGCAAGGATCGTGGGATCAACATCTACCATTGATTGAGTTCGCTTATAATAATAGTTTTCAGACGAGCATCGGGATGGCACCGTATGAAGCTTTATACGGAAGACGATGTAGGTCGCCAATCAATTGGGAAGAAACTGGGGAGAAATTTGTTTTGGGACCCGAGCTACTTGAAGATAACGCTGCCATTGTCCGCATGATCAGGGAGAGGCTAAAGGCGGCTCAGCGAGCGAAAAGTTATCCTGCTGACATCAAGCGGACCAGTGTAGACTTTAAAGTGGGGGAACATGTGTTCGTGAAAGTATCACCAATAAAGGGAGTGATGAGATTTGGGAAGAGAGGGAAACTAAGTCCCCGCTATCTCGGACCGTTTGAAGTTTTGGGTCGAGTGGGAGAAGTAGCCTATCGCATTGGGTTGCCACCATTGTTTGATCAGGTACACAACGTGTTCCACGTGTCTATGCTTAGAAAATATCTCAATGACCCTGATCACGTGCTGAGTGGCCAATCATTCGAAATGCATGAAGATATGACCACGATTGAAGAACCCATAGAAATTGTAGATCGAAAAGAGCAGGTGTTGCGAACAAAAGTGATTCCCTTAGTACTTGTTCGATGGAAGAACCATCCGATCGAAGAGGCAACATGGGAACGTGAGGCTGATGTTAGAGAACAATATCCCAAATTGTTCGAAGTTGCCAACTGAATGATTTTCATTGGTTTGAGAATGTGTAATTTCGGGTACTATGAAGGTTAGGTATGTTTTCTTTTGATATAGGATTGCAAATAATGTTTGAGAAATCTTTTATTCAACTCTTAATTGATGAAACTAGTGATGTATTCAAACCTAAACGAGCAAGAAGGTACCCAGAAACATCTCTGGTCTCGCTCGAGCGAGGTCTAGTGACCGCTCGCGCGAGGTTTTTTGAACCGCTCGAGCGAGGCATTATAACCGCTCGAGCGAGGATATAGTATATAATAAAAACTAGTTCGCTTTCGCCGAAGCGAGAATAGATGATCGCGGCAGGTATATTTGAACCACTATAATCGCCGAGCGAGGCACTATAACCGGCCGAGAGAAGGATTATGCCGAAACAATTTCTTGCTCGCCGGCGAGGGCTAATGACCGCCAAGCGGCGGAACTATAAATATGATGCATCAGCGCTGCTCATCTTCAAGCGAGAGAAAGGAGAAGCGATCGGGGAAAGGGTTAGGGCAGCCGTTTTCAACCATTTTTCTTCCGATTCCAAACGGATTTGAGCAATCCGATCCGTTAAGACGATCATCCTAGGTAAACTCTACCTATTTCCTAAAGTTTTTCCTTCTTTTTTTGCATTATTATACTAAATGGCCTCAAGCCCGAACCCCCAACCAAAGAAACGGATGGCGACTCGGTCGCCACCGGCGCGCAACAAGGCGCCACAAACCTCGCAACCATCATCAAACCCACCCTCTACACCAATCACACTGGATGATTGGTGGGGAGCAAAAATTTTTGAAGCCGAATGGGAAATACATCCCTCTTGCTTCGGGGATCCGGCGTCCACCCAGTGGACATCGGACTTCATAACCAACAATCAACTCAAGTCCCTCCTTACGCCATTCGGGGATCGATACTACCCGAGGCTAGTGAAACTTTTCTACCAAACCTTAAACATGAGCATCGATGAGGACGCCATACTTGTTACCATCGATGGTAACGAGTTAGTTTTTAGATGTGCCGACATCTCCCACCATGAAATGCCCCCACAACTACACTCCTAGCCCACTGATCCTACCACCCTTTTCTGGGAACGTAGAGTTCCCAACGATCATGTCCGACATCAGTGGCGGTAGGTCCGCCTCGGGACAATCCATCACACGATCACAGCTACCGCCGCAAATGTGGCTTTTAGACATTATCTTCAAGAAGAATTTGCACCCAACCGTCATGATCAAGGCTTTTTGCGAAAGCATCGCACACCGCTTTCACAATAGGTGGATCAATGCACCTATGGTCATCATAAAAGGCATGGCACACGCCACGTAAGAAATGTGAGGGTGCCGCCCTCCACCTATCAACCGACTATCAGTATCACGACTGATTTCCCGACTTTTGGAGTCGCAAACGGGAAGGAGGATTTAGGATTCGGAGGACGAAGTTGTTCTCACCGACAACGCTGTCCCCATACCTGCCAGATTGGAGCGAAATCTTAAAAGCCTCCAAACCAGCTGATAAGAAGAGAGACCGGCAGTTCTCGGATCACCACCATCAAACTCCGGCAGACGACTACTTCCTCCACTGCCTTCAGCCCATACCCACTACTGACACGGGCATGATGCGAGAGATCCTTCAGCAAGGAAGGGACATTAGGTTGCATCAGAGGTTCCAAGAGGCGCTACTTATCGACCTCATGGGCCATGCGTACCCGCAAACCTACATGCAGCGCGTTGGTGCCATGAGGGATTCTATATTTGGAGCATCTACGGTGAGAAATGACGACGATGACGATGACGACGACGACGACGACGATGACTATGAAGAGGAAGAGGATTAGGAAATAGTAAATATTCGAACACCTGGCATGTAATATTTTGAAACTTGATATGGATGTTAGAATCTTTTTTTTGTTGTTAAAAAAAAAAAAAAACTATCTTGACATGAATGGCACAAGTTTTGGTTTAAATAGATGGAAAAAAAAAAATGTGGAATGGGTATCAATAATAATCTTTTTGTTTAAATTGTTTTGTTTTTGTCGTATAGAAATTTTGGGGCATTGACCAACACTGATAGCTGCAAATGCGGCTAAATAGTAAATTTCCTGATTGTATGCAAGTCAGATGACAAAAGTGATACCGAATTAAGAAATAATATCGATTTTCGAGGGCGAAAATCTTATAAGTTGGGGTGATTGTCACAACCCAGATTTTTGAGATCTGCGCATGGCACACTTTGTGCACATAGGTATATGCGTTTCACATGGGGACCAAAACACCCAAATACTTAAAGTGTGTACATGGGAAACACACTAGTATATCCCAATTCTGATAAATATAAAAGGGAAGAAGAGAGAGAAGAGTCCTTACGTAAAACTATTCTAACCTAAATAGAGAGGAGGAGATTATAGAGAAAAGAAAGGGAGAAAGAGCCTGGGAGAACTAGGGTTTGCAGAAACTTGGCTCGGCAAGGGAGATCAGAGGTAATGACGGGAGGACGAACCAGGGAGACCGGATAGCCTAGTGGGTTTACAAATCTTCAATCGAACCTGTGCGTGTTTCATCGTCAGAGGTACGTTAAAAACATATAGATGCCTAGGAATGTTTTAAATAGTAGGAAGGATGTTGGCTGTATGTTGCTTTATATAAGATTAAGGTAAAATGAAGGATGGAGGCATGATCTCGACCGATCATGGACAAAATCGGTGTTTCTCGCCGAGCGGTCTAAAGAGGCTCGCCGAGCGAGGATGAACATAGAAAAAAGATTGGCTCGCCGAGCGGTCCCTTAAACTAAAGGGAGGCTCGCCGAGCGAGGGTCCGATCTTAAATTTGAAAGCTCGATTTAACCGCCGAGCGATCTCGATATGACCGCCGAGCGAGGTCTAGAGACTGGTCGAGCGAGGTCAAGTGACCGCTCGAGCGAGGGCTAATGACCGCGCGAGCGAGGTCAAGTGACCGCTCGAGCGAGGGCTAATGACCGCTCGAGCGAGGTCTGGTGACCACTCAGATATTGGTTTTCTAATAAGAGGAACTCGGGTGTCCTACACCCCAAAGACCTTAGATCATTCTAAAAGTATAATTCTTTAAATGTAGGTCGATGCACTATAACCTCGAGGACAAGCGTGCTTGAGATTCGCGAGGTAGGGAGTATTCTTGAAACATGTGCATTATTCTGTGAACTCATATGCGTAGTAAAGTCTATTTAAATAGTAGTATATACATTAAACTCTCATGATAAGTGTGTGTGTGTGTAAAGTATGAAGAATCCTGAGGTCCCCAGGGGACGAAATATAATGTGGTTAAATCGTAGAAAGTTGAAATAGAAGTATGAGGCATCCTGTGATGCGTAAGAAATAAAATAGAGAACAAACAATGTGATAAGGCCTAATGAAATATATCTAGCACAATCACGGTGAATAACTATATGTAAAGCACATTGATATTTTTATTATTTAAGGTTGATCGTAATACCCCACCGACGTATGGATACCCACGATCGACTCGGCAGGATATCCGTGACTGCACGGGCGGCCAATCCAGAGAAGTTGTAACACATCCTGTGGATGTAGATTGAGAATAGACCCCGCCGCTTATGAGAAAGGGGCTTGGGCAGTATTCCCAGGGGATACACATAATAACTGTCTAGTTAGACGACGATGGCGGGTATTCCATCGGGGCTCGATGCTATAGTGCTCGAGGATTACTTGTTAAGATTTAAGTGATTAGGCCAAGTTCACAAATAAATTTAAATAAGAAGATTAAACTGTGTTAAGATTGGTTGGGAGTCATTGAATTACTTTTATCCTTCAAATGGTTGTACCTAAATATTTCTTGAGAATTTATGTAGTTGGTACTAACATATGTGCGGGAGATAATCTATATGTTCTTTTGTTTTCCCTACGGAGCTAGGATGTAGCTCACCCTTTAGACTATACGTCGCAGGTCAAGGACTAACGGCAACAAGGACTTCAGGTGGAGTTAATCCAAGGGCATCGGTGTCTGTACCCACAGAAGAGTCAGAACCTCCTCCTGAGGAATTCTTCTAGGAAACCCGCTGCATACTTTGATAGTGAGTTGAGAGAGAGTACTGTGTATGGCTTGGTATATCGAGCCTTTTTAATTTGAATGTTTAAATACTGTCACTTGGTAGACCACCTAGGAGGAATGAGTATCATTAAACTGTCGGGTATGTCCTTATGTCCATGAATTGGCATGGAACAAGAACAGCCTGGTAGGATCAACTAACTTATAAATTCTTATTGTTGCTTAGAGTATTCGCATGTGCTTCAATTACCGTTTGGCTGTATATAGGACGAGGAGTTATGATATGAATGTAAGGCACGGCCTTGAAGGTCGTGCAGATGGCACGGATTTCGGGATGCCGAAATTCGGGCTGTCACAGACACCCACCTCAATCGAGAGAATGGTCAAAAGGTCAAACCAGATGGAGGAAATTCAATTATTTGATGACAGTTACTGTAGCTATGCTGGGCGTACATATTACATACGCCTAATTTATGTACAGTAATTTTCATGAAAACCAAGGGAGATCTGAGAAGATAGGTGCCGGTGTTGGTGGCTACCTATTCTGGGCGTATGTATTATATACGGCCGGCTAAATTTGGCCCAAAAATGTCAAGCATATATAATAATACGACTGACCAAACTGGGGCCATATTTGCCGGGCATATGTAACACATACACCTGAGCAAAAAGTCATGATTTTATGTGAACCTTCATTCGGCCATAACTTTCGAACCATAACTCCAAATTGGGTGATCTTTAGCTTGTTGGAAAGCTGGGGCAGTCCTCTTTGCAACGGTATATGGCTCATCTTTGGTAATGGTCTGTATAAAAATTTGTAGCTCTCCTCCCATCAAATGCTTAGAAGGGTTTAAGTTGAGTTTGGGAAGAGATCCTAGGGTTTAGGGGTGATCTCTAAGGGTTGGGGGAGTGGTTCTAATGGGTTTTAGGTGATTCCTAAAGGTCTAAATAGATTCCCGAGGGTTCAGGGGTGCCATCGAAATCACAGGGGTATATCTCTCTCGGAGTATAGACTGATCGGGCCTTGGGCTGAATTTGGGTGTCTACATCACCTCCCGAAAATTAAATATAAAAATCTCGTGGATCGTCGAGCTACCAACTCATCCGTAGCACCAATTGTAAATTATGTAAATTATTTCTTTTTCTTTTTCTTTAGGTATTATAATATGACCTAAATCATTGGAAAATGATAGATTGTAATTCATACTTACTGTATATTATAATGAACAATCGTATCGATTTACGATTGATCATCGTTGTGTCTATCAAAAACACAATGATTGTGATTCTTACTTGTTGAAAGCTAGAATCAACTAACGATTCTAGGTTAAAACTCAAGTGATGACTGGCTGAGCAACTCGTCATTGAAAATAGGACCTACATATTCGTAAAAAGGAAATGTCGGTCCCATTTTCAAAACCTTTTAGTTTTCCCCTCCTACCTTCCCTCTCTTTTTCAAAACATCCTTGATCTTAACCGTTCTTCCACTCCACCCAACCATTTATTTTCTTATAAACCCCTTTCTCTATTTTATTTTGGAGAACCCTACGCACATTTTATTCAACAATTAAAAATTAGGGTTTAAATCGTCAAAGAGATAAGGTGACGATTCTAACAAATGAATGGAAGGGTTTCTACAAGAAATTTTTATTCAATACATAGAATTTAAGTTTAATTAATGGTGTTGTTATTAATTTTTATAAAAAAGAGAGTTGTAGCATGGCGAACGAGATGGGCAAAGGATAAAGGGAAGAGGAAGAAGAATAGGAAGGTAATAATTCTGATACACTCAAATCATTAATCGTATCGCACGATTAGCTGCCCTCAAGGTTAAATTAAAAGTAGCAGACCAACCTAAGAAGAAACCCAAATCTTCTAGGGTGGTTATCAGAGACTCTATGTCTGCCCCCAAAGAGGGCATAAAACTAGACAAGGCAAAAAGCCAACATCCTCCGAAGTTACCATAGAACGACCCCCCAAATCAATGAAACACCGTACTATGGGGAACAAAATTCTGATGGATGTTGCTTTCTGGGAAGAATGTGAAATTCGTAGAGTAGCGATCCAATACTTTAAGGATACCGGCTATAATACTTCCTAAAGCCCGGAGTCACACAAGTCTACCCAAAATTGGTACGACTATTTTACAAAAATATGGTTAACAGTAGCAAGGGGTCAGAGCCAATGTTATCTACAACCATTGATGAATTCCCAATTGCAATAACAAAAGCAATGGTTGTTGGGGTGATGAATGTACCATTGGAAAGACCCGAGGGGTCCCCTAACAATCAAGCTGCCAATATTCTAAAAGAACCACCCAATGTTCTCCCAAATTTTAATCATATGGAAATGGAGCTACTGGGCAAACCACCAAAGGGCAAATCATTTTTCTTGAGAAAAGATGTAGAATCACAGAGTCTACATAATCACTTCTTGGATGTCTTAATTCACAAGACAATCAACCCTACGGGTCATGGGACACAGTGATGAGCACTCTTCGCAAGAGCTTTATATCTTATGGCTAATCGCTACTAGTTCAGTGTTTTGGCCTACTTATTGGAAGTAATCAACACCGTGAGGGAAAAATTGAACCAAGAAAAATATCAAACAAAGAAGTTATGTCTACCCTTTGGAGGGTTAATTACAAATATGTTAGTAAATGTGGGATATGCATTTGATCCCAAAGAAAAAACTCTCCATAGAATAGAGGAAAGTCTTACTGCCAAGACCTATAAGAGAACTCTTCATGGCAGAAATAAACAAAGAATACCTATTTCAGCAAGCACAGAGAATGTCCCCTTAGGTCTGAGGGCCGAGAAGAGGCTGTTAGGGAGCAGCCATAAGAGATTACAATAGTAGAAAGTACACCGACAGAGGTAGTAATGGAAGAGGGAGTGAGTACTTCTACTCCACCTCATGAGAGCGCAGAGATCAGCTCTCCAGTACAAGAAAGAAGAACCGAATTAGGAGTCTCAGTTTCAGACCAACTAGTCTTTACGACCCTGCTTTGGATTCACCAGTAGGGCTTGCTGTGCCCTCTTCAATAGAGGTAGACACACTGCCAGCTACTACTGAAGCAGACCTTGTGAGCCCAAATGATGAGATAAACCAAGAACTTACTTCATCGATGGACTAGCTAATTATTGGAATGACTACTTCTAGCCATGTCGCTACACCAATAGGGCCTGTTGCTCAGCCTACAATTTCAACCACTATAGAGTAGACTCTCATCGTTCAAGCAACTGAAGCAAGGCCAAGCTTTGAATTATCAAGAGGGGGTTTCACAGGGAGAAGCAGTACGCCCGGTCGATCCTCCAGTCACCACCACATCAATCCCTGAACTAAAAAGGAGATTGAAGGCAATGGAACAATGGTTGCATATAAATGAACCAAATCTATTGCCATTAGCAGTAGTAGAAAGACGGGTGAGAGAACTAGAATACTGGACCTCTACAAATGCCGCATCTTTGATACAACTGCCAAGTATAGTAAGAAAGTAGATGGAGAAGTATCAAAGACTAAAGAAGAGAGTCTTTGATACTACCTTGATGGCTCAAGAGCAAACAGAAATAATGGAAGGCATGTGACAAAGAGTTGTACAAGATCACCATGCGAGATGGGCAACAGACACAGAAAAACAAGTTCAGGATGCCACTTCAACTCTTCAAGCACAAATCACCCAGCTGTGAGAAGAGACTAGAATAATGAATGAAAATCAACAAATGTGGGAAGAAGAAAAGAAGGCGTTTGAAGATAAAATTGCAAGCATGCTTGAACAATTTGGAGGTTTGATGGTAGTCTTAGATGATGTAGAAACAATAAGGGAAAAAGTTCTTAAGGACTGCCAGTAACAACTCCATCAACAACTAAGTGAGAAGGATCACTTATTGACTGTAGCTGAAGGAAAAATAATGCAACTACAAGAAGATAAAGATTCCTTAAGATCAATCAATGCTGAACAGAAATAAATAATTGATTCATTAACAAAGAACTGTTTTGCCGTGGTTGCAAAAGAACAATCCAAGGCAGAAAAGCTGAGAACAGAGATTCAACTAAAATTTACCGTAATTAAGAAGTTGACTGCGAATCTTAAAGACAAAGAGAAGGTTGCTAAAGAGCAACAGTGTCCGAAAGAAACTTCTTGTTGAAAGACTAATAAAAGGGAAATACAAATGAGGCTGAACCGACAGCACATGGGGACTCACCTGTAGAAAAAGATCACAATGGTTATTCAACTGCTGAGGTGTTAGATTGGGAAGATGACCCCACTACTTCTATCCTTATATCATATCCTACATTTCCAAGTGAGTAAAAATATTACAAAACATTACAAACCTCACAGGTAGATCTCAATAGATTTTTTCTAGGTTTATACCCTTTTATGAAATTAGTTTTTTTTATATAACTAGTTTCTTAGTTTTTATTTTTCTTTATTTTTCTGGCCATTGTAAATATTGAATTAATTTATGTAATTTTCTTTTTACTAATTGACTAACTTTTATTTTTATTCTACTAACAGTGTGATTGTTATTCACCTTTCTTTTATTTTTTTTACTGATATCTTTGAGAAGTAAATAGATGTGTTTCCCTTCAAGTTTGGGGGAACATTCTTTACAAATTTTTTTATCACATCTGGTAACATTCAGTCATATCAATAATTTTTAGGAAATAATTTTAAGTGTCCCCTATTTTTGTGCCAATGAGGGCATTGTCCGACTTAGGTTTGGGGGGACACACAACTTTTGTGTACAATAGTAGTTTTATTTAGTTTTATTAGTATATCAGTAGTTGTAGTTAGTTTATTTTTAAATTTTTTTTTAGATCAGTACATAGGGATTATGGTATATAAAAATTGTAGATCTTGGAAAACTTACGATTCATTATAGTATAAGTTTAATAATTATAATATAGAACAATTACAATTCATGCTTAGCTTGTTGAATACTATATTAGATGAATGTTTGAAACAATAGATTGATCTAAACTATAAAAATTTAGACTATAGTTTCAAAATTATTAACCAGTGAGCTTTTGAGCCTTATTTCCTCTTTTATTCCGAGTGATTGTTTCTATTCGATCAAAATTTCTTTGAACTTCCACACTGTTATGAAATCTCATATTGCTGAATTTAGAATCGAAATATTCTATGAATATGATAAACTAATTTTTTGTCTATCAAAGCAATAAGGCATCTTTTCTAGTAAATCGTATAGATAATTTAAGGCCATCTTTTGTAACAGCTGCAATTCAAACTTAGCTCGTTGAACACTATATTAGATGGATGTTTTAAATAATAGATTGATTTAAATTATAAAAATTAGACTATAGTTTCAAAATTATAAACTAGTGGGCTTTTGAGCCTTATTTCCTCTTTTATTCAGAGAGAGACTGTTTCTATTCAATCAAAATTTCTTTGCACTTCTACACTATTATGAAATCTTATATTTATGAATTTAGAATCAAAATATTCTATGAATATGAACTAATTTTTTGTCTAGAACTATCTATTAGAAATATCAAAACAATAAGGCATCTATGCTAGTAAATCGTAACGATAATTTAAGGCCATCTTTTGTAACAGTTATAATTCATGCTTAGCTCGTTGAACACTATATTAGATGAATGTTTTAAATAATAGATTGATCTAAACTATAAAAATTTAGACTATAGTTTCAAAATTATAGACCAGTGAACTTTTGAGGCATATTTCCTCTTTTATTCAGAGAGAGACTGTTTCTATTCAATCAAATTTCTTTGAACTTTTACACTGTTATGAAATCTCATATTAATGAATTTAAAATCAAAATATTGTATGAATATGATGAACTGATTTTTTATCTAGAACTATCTATTAGAATTATCAAAACAATAGGGCATCTATGCTAGTAAATCAAAAAGATGATTTAAGACCATCTTTTGTTTAAATCAGAGCCAAAAAGTCAAAACCAGAGAAAATATCTTATCCTTTGAACCCATATTAGAAGCCTAAACTAAATTTGTTTGTACCAAAGTCTAATAAACCTTTAACCATATATACTACCTGAAGCTTTTAACCTTTAACCTGTACAATTTCTAAAAGTTTAGAAAGTAAAAGAAGGAAAGAAGAGGAAGTGAAAGGAGCATAAGATAAAGGGAATGCTAAAAGAGGTACAACTGAAGAAAAAAAAAAGAATATGAGAAAGGAGTGAAAATCATAAAATGACAATTTTTGAAAAAAAAGATTAGGATTTAGCAAAAAGCTTTCTAAAAGAAGAAAAATCATGAAATACGATTTTACAGCTGAAGAACTGGATGCATATAGAAAAAAAACTAAAAGTAAATGGGAAGAAGTTATCTAATCTTTGATACTTACTGAAGTAGAATAGAAGAAGAAGAAAAGATAGGAAAAAGAAGAGCTAAATTCTCAGAAAAATTTTAAATCCTTTTCTACCTTTCTTTGATATCTTTTAAAATCCATAGCCCCATTACAAGCTGAAGGAACGACCTTTCTGATTTACAATTTACAAAAGCATAAGCCTAGTAGAGATATGGATATTAGATACTATGGATTATACAGGGAATCATATGAATAGAATAGATTATCTTTTCAATGAGATTCATTAATTTATGTAAGTATCTTTGACTGAATTTTTTTGAAAAATTTACTTAGAGAACCTAAAAAATTTGATATCTTTTTGAGAGTATGTCAATAGTGAGTTTTTAAATGAAAATATTTTCTAAATTTGAAGTTTAGAAAATTTTATGAAGAATAAACTATTCACTGATGCATATACTCTGTGCTTATTATGAATTGAAACTGTTAGAGTTCTAATCAAAGATAACTGTTATAATGGAAAGTAAGGATAAAAAATCGATAATTTTGGAAAATAGTAACAAACTATGTATTGACCAAGCTGACAATTTGACCACTTAGGTAACTTAGTTAATTTAATTAGTGTACAAAATTAGTTTAGAATTTTTTACTCTTTTGGAAAAATATTATTTTGAAAAATAAAAAATATTTGAAGTTTGTAGGTAACTTCACTGAAAACTTTCAGGAGACTACAACTCCTCCACTAGGGATCACCTAGGGGTTTAAAGGCTTGTTGCATTTGCTAAATACATTTGTGCTCCCTACAAAAGTGACATTTAATTAAAGTTCTTAGTTTATATTTCCTTGTTTGCTAGGGACTAGCAAAACATAAATTTAGGGGTGTGATCAGTCACATAATATATCAATTTATCACCATTAACTTAGTGATGCTAGGATTTAGTTTGTTACTAATAAGTTAATGATGCACATATATTAAGGATAAACAACAAAAGAGATCCAAAATAATAATATTCAACAAAATGAACTCAAAAGAATAATAGAAAGATGATTGAGCGTAGAAAGACAATTCACCGCCTACTGAAGAATGAAAAATCGTGTTTTACGATTTTGTAGAACTATTTTGTGCTATTACTAAAGAACATTATAGAAAGTCATAATTTACGATTCTTCAGAGAAAGAGTATGATGTAGAAGAAAAGTGATGAATCGCAATTCAGAGAATCGTCAACAATAAGAAGCTATGAAAAATAGAAAATCATGATTTACAATTTCCCAGAAAAAGAGGAGAAAAAAGATAATTGTGATTTATGATTATGATTATAGAATCTTTCCTACTGCTACTATTGTTGCTAGTCATGTGAGAATCTATACCGTCATGAACAGAATTATAAGAACTCTTGAATTAGAAGTTTGGCTGATCACGGATCTAGGAGATTGATGAAGAAGAATCTTAAAAGGACTTTGCTGCTAAAATAAAAGAAAGAAATCCAGAAGTACATCAACTATCTGAAGCAAGGAATTATAAGATTAGAAGTAGAGTTATATTAGGATATTTTTATTTCTTTTATTAGAATTAAGAGTTTTATAAACCGACCCCTTATGATCTATATATAAGAGAGCTCGGTATAGGAATAAACCATCGAAGAATTTTATAGCATCAATTGACAACTGAGGTCTGTGTTTTCTCCCGATCAAAGTAGTTTAAGATTTATAAAGTAACATCATCTATAGTTCTCTAAGGTCATGCCTGACAACCAAGGCTGAAGAAGCTGAAAGTTCAACCCTTTGGATGGTTCTACTTTTAACTTTCTAGTTTAGATTTTATTTTACTTTTTAGTTTAGATTTCCTTGTAAATATTTTCATATTTTAATTTGAATTGATGACTTAGGTTGAAGTTTGTAGATTAGTGTAATGGTTTTTACTTTTTCATCTTCAGTTTCCTAGAATTTAATTAACGCCCAATGCTAGGAAACTTGATATATAATGTAATGGTACTATCTAATTTCATAAATATCTGATAGCAAAAGATTGTGATTGACGACCATAATCTAAAGTTTGAAGATTAGGATTTATTTTCTGTAATTTAGATTAATAAATAAATTCTTTATTCATATTTCTCCAGTAGATTAGGATCTTAAAAGATAAGTATAAGTTTTCAGAAATTAGATTAATATAATATAACCTGTCTTTGTGGGAACAATCCTTTGCTAGTACTATATTTCCATTGTGCACTTGCAATAGGTGAAGACTTAATTAGATACACATATAAGTAACAAGTCAATCATTCCTAACTCTGCTCCTAAAGCTCCTCCCCAGGAGTCTACTCCTCCTGTTACGATATATTGGGTTAGTGTAGTTTTATTTTTAGTATTTCTTATATAAGTGTTTTTCTAATGCGTTTTCATTTGTGTTGTGGCAGCCTGCGGTGGTATCTCCTCTTTCGCTTGTGCCTGTCCCAGATTCGATGACTGCCACCACCATTGAGAGCCTACTTCGGGAGCAGGTAGACGTGGTACGCTTCTCTTCTCTTTTCAACCTTTCCTTCCTTTGTGGGTATGCTTAGTTCTTGATTGTGTGTTATGTAAGCTTGTCACCTCGAAGAGTCACATCCGGAGATAGCTCGAGCATGTGCCGTTCCAGAGGCGAAGCGGGTTCTCTCAAATACGGACTTGGTGGTTGATTTGCTTAATGCGTAGGGGACCCAGACAGAGGTGGTAGAGGCTGCCCATCAGATGGTGCAGGCAGAGATGCAGGCTACGATAGATTGGTTGCTGTACCGGTTGTCGAGGAGTGAGCAGGGGGTGCGTGGGATGGTCAATCGTCTCTCCTAGTTGGAATCGGTGGCTAATGGTTCCCTAGCTGGTCAGCCTCGTCGTACAACACATGAGCGTGTCAAGGATTATGTTTAGGAGAACTCGATTATTCGGGAGCTGCTTGCCAAGGGTCCTTTGCATTCGCTGTCTAGGCGGGTCGTCCATCAGATGAGCGAGGGAGGTTCCGTTGCCGAGCCCTCCCCTGCCAGGACATGCCCACCCACTCCAGGGGCTTGGATGGAGGTTTCAGTGGATCAGACTCTTGATCCCCAAGTTGATGATATCGGGGACAACAACAAGCATCCATCTCAGAGACAGTGGAGGGAGTAGGGCTCTACACATATTTGTATTCTGTTGTATACGCAAGGGGTATGCCCCTAGTGATTTACATAAAAAGATTCGATGTATAGAAAAAGTTTTGGTTCAGGTATACCTCTTTGCACTTTTTCTTTACCTTCCATGCTTTAATTGTCTGCCTAGGTACCGTCATCTGTTAATGGGACTCGGATATTCCTTGAGCTGGCCCAGTAATAGTTGAAGGTTGTTTGTATCTACACATGGAAAGAAATTTTATCAGTAATTTTATTTTCTCCCTTGCTATTTGTCAAGGGGAGAGGTGTCTCAAAGTGGGGTTTGGTAAGAAAAGCGGGATCATTTGTATCATTTTTTTTAACTACTTTTCATTACAAGGAGAAAATATAATGCAACAAGGAAAGCAAAGTATTGAAAAGAACTCTAAAACTAAAAAAAAGGCCATAGTATAGGAGCGTGATAGGATAGGCAGTGTAGTATCTTCGACAGTCTCCCTTGAGCGATGACCTTGTTGCTCTGCATCTATTATGAGCAAGTAGGGGCCTTAATGTGACTTCTTTTCCAAAATAAAAATGCCCCATTATTAAGTCATAATGGAACTTTATTGGGTGAGTATGTAGAGCGATGAGTGTGTTTAAGGAGTCAGTCTCAAAGAAAATTTTCTGATGATACTTTTCCATATTGGGAAGAGAGTGTTTGGTTATATTAGTCATGTATTGGATTTTACCTTCAGCAGTGGCTGTCATATCACATAGTCTTGGCTGGGGTGAGGCGAGTGGTAGGTAGCGGGTGATTTCATCAGTCATCATTCACAAGTTTTCAATTTTATTCCCAGGGATATCCTTGGAAAGGTCCTGACTCATGGTCTGAAAGTAAAATTAATGGTGAAAGAGGGGTAAGGCTCAGTGATGTGGGGACAGTTTTCTACTAAATAACTTTAAAAGAGGTAGGTAATAGTCTTTTTCTCGAGTGGTATGCAGTGCCATGATTGAACTCTCCGTCATGTTTTGGTACCATCAAAGTCTCATATTATGTGGTTAGCAAGGGTTTGTTCTCCTCCTGCCACCTTACAACAATATCTAGTAGTGTAGAGGCACTAGGGAGACCCTTACAGTTTGCTGATACTCTCCTGGTAGGGCTATCGGGGATGTCCTCATAGGTTGCTTATGCTTCCTTGGGCTCATTAACTTATTCACTTGTCGTATTGCTCTAGCTCAAGTATGCTTCTGTTATCTCTCTATTTTGAAAGTAGCCTGCTAACGCAAGAATAGTGAGTTTTGATTGATCCTAACATCTTTATTTTTCTGCGCTCTAACTTCTCCTCCAATGGCAGGGGAAGGGGTGAGAGTCAAATGTTACATATGCTTTTAGAAGGGGTTGAGTATTCTACTAGTCCTTTTGATCAAATCACCCGAGTAAAAGGTGGGCGATGTGTCAGAAAGCTTCGAAGGATATTCTTGGAAATAATGACTTACGACTAGTGAATGGGTCACGATGACTACGAGGTTGGTAATTATAAGTACTAAGTCCGACTATGGGGCATGACAATCATGGTGCTTAAGGATGGTATTTTCTGAGAGAGATGGCATTCTAGAGGTATAAATGTGATTGTCGACAGGTTCTCACGGTGTAAATGTGATTGTCGATAGGATCTATGAACTTGTCGATAGGTTCTGAAGGATTTCGAGAGCATTATCGAGATGTTCAGAGTACCTATTGAGAGGTTCTAAAGGTGCATTAAATGTTGAGTTCAGTGAACCTCTCGAGATGATTGTTTCTGTAGCCTTGAACGCGTCGACAGGATTGAGTGAACCTATCGAGAGGTTTAGCTACTTCTCACTCTTCGACAGGTTGTATCAACCTGTCGAAACCTTTCCCCTAATCCTGTCGAAACTCAATTTTCATCCTTTTAAACCTATCAACAACTCAATTCAGTCATTCGACAGCTTTGACTCTGAGCTTTAAACCTCTCTGCCGATTTCCATTTTCTTTCTTCTCCCTCTCCCTCACTGGTTTCTACTCTAAGCACCTTGCCATTGTTCCACATACTCCAATTCCTCCAGGGCTACACTTTACACCTAGTCTGAGCTAATTTCATGTCGTGCACATCGAGATCTGAGAAACCTTAGGTTTCTATGGGTAAGTTTTCTTCCATCTCCACTCTGTGATTTTTCCAGTATTTTAATTCCAAGTTTTAGCAGTCACTTTTATTGAACAAACCGGTCTGCTGTGGTTGTTGAGAGCTAATTTTAAGCACATTGCTTGTCTAATGGCCGATCAAGAGGATACCCTAGCTACCATTTTCAAAGCCCCCTTCAAATTCGCCACAAAAGCCACTAGGAAATCTAGTAGGCTCACCACATAGCCCAAGGAAACCCCACCTGTAAAAAGAAAGTTGGTCATAAATCAAGTTGAGAAACTTGTCAAACCTAGGAAGGCCAAGAAATCCAAGAAGGCCCAAATCAATTAAGAAATTGTTGAGGAAGCCCCTGAGACAGAACCTAACCCTGTGGCTGAGCCTGAAGTCCCTGTGAACCTATCCACCCCTAATGAATTTGTGGATGCTCTAGGACTAATCCCAGAGACAATTTTTGGCCTCCCTTATTTTTCTAAGAAGGAGGAATGCAAGGATACTTTGGATTACACGGTGAAGGCAGGCCTGACCCCATTGATGACCCCATTACATGAAAAATCCTATCCTAGGTTGGTCAAAATATGGTATCAAAACATGAGGAAGAAGATCAAGCCAGGGTCAACTGAGCCTTGCCTTGTGATTTTAATTGATAATTGGGAACTGGTTGTGGATTATAGTGACATTGGAGTGGCATTAGGGGTCCCTTCTATTTTTAAAGCATCCTACAGGCTGGCTTAACCTAAGAGTGTGCCCTTTAAAACTATGGCCAGACACCTAACTCAGGGCATTGTGGGGTCTGGGGAGTCATTAATGAGAAGAGATTTACACCCTAGCATACTCTTCATTAATTCAATTTTGAGGAAGAATATTTATGTCAGTGGACATCAGCAAGAAAGGAGAACTCCCATAGTGGATGCCCTGTATTTTTTCTCTAAGAGCCAGTTTATGAATGTTGCTTAGCTGGTGTTTGAAGCAATGATGGATGTGAATGAGAAAAGTAGAAAAGCATAGGCCTTACCAGGGCTCCCCTACAGCAGGCTCATCACTGCCTTGCTCAAGAATGGTAAATTTGCATTTCAAGGGGATGAGGAAGTGGAGAAGGTTACTCCAAAAGTTTTTGGGAAGAGGGCCTGGTCTGCTAGCAAGGCCCTGATTGGGAAAAACAAGAAAACATCATCTGAGAATAACTAAATCCATGTGTATCCACAAGATCAAGAAAAGACTACTTTTATATGCCCATTTGGCACCTTTGCTTATAGAAGGATGCCATTTGGATCGTGCAATGCTCCCGCAACTTTCCAAAGGTGCATGTATGCTATTTTTTTTGACATGATTGATTAGTTTTTAGAGATATTTATGGATGATTTCTCTATCTTTGGGGACAGTTTTAGCCAATGTCTACACTATTTCAGCCTTGTGTTGTAAAGATGTGAGGAAACCAACTTGATTTTGAGTTGGGAAAAGAGTCATTTCATAGTTAATCAAGGCATTGTCCTTGGCCATGTGGTATCCCACAGAGGCATAGAGGTAGATAAGACTAAGATTGATTTGATTACACATTTTTCCCACCAAAAACTATGAAACAAGTCAGATCTTTCTTGGGGCATGCTGGCTTCTATAGGAGATTCATCAAAGATTTTAACAAGATCTCAAAACCTCTTTGTCACCTGTTGTGCCAAGAGGTCCTCTTTGAATTCAATGATGAATGTCTTATTGTGTTTGAGCTTCTGAAAAGTTGTTTAAGCTCTGCACCTATCCTTCAAGCACCTAATTTTTCTTTGCCATTTGAACTGATGTCTGATGCATCATATTTTGCTATTGGTGTAGTCCTGGGACAAAGGAAGGATAAGGTCCCTTGTGTGATTGCTTATGTAAGCAAAATTATGATTGATGCTCAGTTAAATTACACCACAACTAAGAAGGAATTGTTGGCAATTGTTTATGCTTTAGAGAAGTTCAGGTCTTATGTGTTGGGATCTAGGATAGTGGTCTTCACAAACCACTTAGCCCTGAAGTACCTTTTGTCAAAAAAGGATGCTAAGCCAAGATTAATCAGATGGATCCTCCTATTACAGGAGTTTGATCTTGATATTAAAGACAAAAAAGGGGTTTAAAATATGGTTGCAGACCACTTATCCAGGATCCTAGCTGAGGAGTTTGATAGGTTGCCTATCAATGATTCTTTTTCTGAAGAACAGTTGTTTACCATCAGCACCTCTACACCTTGGTTTTCAAATATTGTGAACTACTTGGTAGTGGGTAAGATTCCCCCACATTGGAACAAAATGGACAAGGAGCTGTTCTTTTGATAGATTAGACATTTCATGTGGGAGGATCCATACCTATTCAAGCATTATGCAGACCAAGTCGTGAGGAGATGTGTCCGTGATAATGAATTCCACAACATACTAACTATGTATCATGAACAAGCTTGTGGAGGCCATTTCAGTGGGAACAAGACTGCTGCCAAGGTGCTCCAAAGTGGATTTTATTGGCCCACTCTCTTCAAGGATGCATGGCATCACTGTAAAACTTGTGAAAGATGTCAAAAGATGGGAAGTAACTCCAAAAGAGACTCCATGCCTTTATAGCCTATACTTCATGGGGGATTGACTTCATGGGTCCTTTCCCTCCTTCCTATGGATATAATTATATTCTTGTGGCTGTGGACTATGTGTCCAAATGGGTTGAGGCCATAGCCACAAGAACCAATGATCACAAAGTTGTCCTCAACTTCTTGAAGGACAACATTTTCTCCAGGTTTAGCACCCCCAGAGCTATCATTAGTGATGGGGGAGCCATTTCTGTAACAAACAGTTTGAGAACTTGCTTAGAAAGAACTCTATGACACACAGAGTTGCCACCCCATTCCACCCCCAAACCAGTGGGCAGGTTAAAATTTCTAATAGAGAGATCAAACACATTTTGGAGAAAACTGTGAGAGTGGATAGGAAGGACTGGTTCTTAAAGTTACCTGATGCTCTTTGGGCTTATAGGATTGCCTATAAGACCCTAATAGGGATGTCTCCCTTCAGGCAGGTGTATGGTAAGGCATGCCATTTACCAGTAGAGCTTGAGCACAAGGCATATTGGGCTGTTAAAGCATTGAATATTGATCTAACTTCTGCTGGCATGCACAGGAAACTCCAGCTGTCAGAGCTGGAAGAGCTGAGATTGGAGGCCTACTTCAATGCAAGGATCTACAAGGAGAAAACCAAGGCTTTCTATGACAAGCATTTACTGAGGAAGGAGTTCACAACTGGCAACAAGGTATGGCTGTTCAACTCTAAGTTGAAAATTTTTCTAGGTAAACTAAGATCTAGATGGGAGGGACCTTACAATGTAGTGAATGCATTCCCATCTTGAGCTGTTGCTATTATGGATGCCAAAGATGGGAGGATCATGAAAGTTAATGGTCAAAGGCTCAAGCTCTTTGTTAAAAATATAGCAGAGCCTGTGCTAACCCTTCACTTTCAAGAACCTCCAAAACATGTCTGAGTTTCAATAATGTATACTATGTATAATAGCTATTGTGTTTGGCTATTTTTGTTGTTGTTTCAATTTTTGTTTCATTACTGTTTGGCATTGTACATAAATGTTGCCATGTGTGTTTAGTTCCTCATGTAGGATAATAAGTCAAATATGTGAAGAAGACAGAGGTGGAGGGTCAAATCTGTATGGAGAATGAACTGGGAACTGATTAAAAACCTTTTTAAGCTGAAATACAACCTATCGGGAGGAGTGGAGAACATCTCGACAGGTTCTGAAGGTTCCCAGTTTGCATATTGACAGGTTCTGAAGGTATAAATGTGATTCTCGATAGGATCTACGAACTTGTCGACGGGTTTTAAAGGTTTTTGGGTGCATTATCGAGATGTTCAGAGTACCTATCAAGAGGTTCTGAAGGTGTATGCTCTGGCTTTATAGGTTTTGGAACCTGTCGAGAGGATTAAATGTTGAGTTTCGTGAACCTCTCGAGATGATTGTTTTGTAGCCTTGAACCTGTCGACAGGATTTAGTGAACATCTTTAGAGGTTCATCTACTTCTCACTCTTCGACAAGTTGTATCAACCTGTCAACACCTTTCCCCCAATCCTGTAGAAACTCGATTTTCATCCTTTTAAACCTATCGACAACTCAATTTAGTCATTCGACAGGTTTGACTTTGAGCTTTAAACCTCTCTGCCGATTTCCATTTTCTTTCTTCTCCCTCTCCCTCACTGGTTTCTACTCTAAGTTCCTTGCCATTGTTCCACATACTCCAATTCCTCCAAGGCTACACTTTGCACCTAGTCTGATCTGATTTAGTGTCATGCACACCGAGATATGAGAAACCCTAGGTTTCAATGGGTAAATTTTCTTCCAGCTCCATTCTGGGATTTTTCCAGTATTTTAATTCCAAGTTTTGGTGGTCACTTTTATTGAACAAAGTGGTCTGTTGTGGTTGTTGAGAGCTAATTTTAAGCACATTGCTTGTCCAATGGCCGATCAAGAGGATACCCTAGCTACCCTTTTCAAAGCCCCCTCCAAATCTGCCACAAATGCCACAAGGAAATCCAGTAGGCTCACCACACAGCCCAAGGAAACCCCACCTGTAAAAAGAAAGCTAGTCATCGATCAAGCTGAGAAAGCTGTCAAACCTTGGAAGGCCAAGAAATCAAAGAAGACCCAAATCAGTGAAAAAATTGTTCAGGAGGCCCCTGAGACAGAACCTAACCCTGTGGCTGAGCCTGAAGTCCCTGTGAACCTATCCACCCCCAATGAATTTGTGGGTGCTCTAGGACTAATCCCAGAGATAATTTTTGACCTCCCCTATTTTTCTAAGGAGGAATGCAAGGATACTTTGTATTACATGGTGAAGGCAGGCCTGACCCCATTACAAGAAAAATCCTATCCTAGACTGGTCAAACTATGCTATCAAAACATGAGGAAGAAGACCAAGCCAGGGTCAATTGAGCCTTGCCTTGTGATTTTAATTGATAATTGGGAACTGGTTGTGGATTACAGTGACATTGCAGTGGCATTAGGGGTCCCTTATGTTTTTGATACATCATATGGACTGGCTGAACCTGATAGTGTGCCCTTTAAAAATATGGCCAGACACCTAACTCAGGGCATTGTGGGGTCTAGGGAGTCATTAATGAGAAGAGATTTACACCCCCGCATGCTCTTCATTGATTCAAATTTGAAGAAGAATATTTATGTCAGTGGACATCAGCAAGAAAGGAGAACCCCCATAATGGATGCCCTGTATTTTTTCTGTAAGGGCCAGTTTATGAATGCTACTCAGCTGATGTTTGAAGCAATGGTGGATGTGAATGAGAAAAGTAGAAAAGCACAGGCCTTACCTGGGCTCCCCTATAGCAGACTCATCACTACCTTGCTCAAGAAGGATAAATTTGCATTTCAAGGGGATGAGGAAGTGGAGAAGGTTACTCCAAAAGTGTTTGGGAAGAGGGCCTGGTCTGCTAGCAAGACCCTTATTAGGAAAAATAAGAAAACATCATATGAGAATCATGACAGAAAAGTCTCTCAGGTGGTCAGCTCAGCTGCTGCACCTGAGATCCCTACTGCACCATCATCCAGCTCATCAGCTACATCTGAGACCTGTACATTTTTTGGTCCTAGCTTAGAGCTACCATTTGTACCCTCTGCACCCTTACTCATCCCTTCCATTTCTGTGCCCTTGGCTGTTGTCAGCCCTTATATGACTAGCATTTCCATCTCACCAGCCTCTCTACCATCTATCTCATCTCCGTTGCCCTCCATTGCAGTCCCCATCTCCCAGCACCCTTTCCACCATCACCACATCCACACCTCTATCAGCCCCTATCACCATTGACCCCATCCCTACCTTACCTTCACTACCCATCACATCAACCTACCATAGAAAGTCAAAGCCAACCCCTGCAGCCAGCCCACCCATCTTAGATAATGAACTTTTGAGCCCCACACCATCCACATCAACTGACCTAGCCAATTTTTCCCCACCATCCATACCCTTTGACATTGATCCCACCTTTTTCATCCCACCCACCTCCACACACCCAGGACAATTTGACTACTGAGGGAGATTCATCCCTAATTGGCTCCATTTTGGAGGATATTGGGCATGAATATTTCAAATTACCTGATTTTCCCCAACCCACCTCTCCATAGCCTACCCAATTACAGTCTACACCCACTCCACCTTTTCAGCATGCCCACACTTCCCCATTTCAAACAATTCCAACCACTCAACCCCCTACTCCTATCATACCTGATCCCCTACTCGAAATCCTCATCCTTTTACTCTCCCTTCAATCCCAAGTGATGGCCAACACCCAAGCCCAAACATCCATTGAGGCCACACTCCAAGCCATGAACTCCACCCTCCAAAACCAAGCATCAATTCCAACTAGTTTACAAGCCATCCAATCCACCATGCAAATTTTAACCCAACCATCACAACAACCAGCCATCCCTTCACCCATCCAAAGCGGTGTGGTCACCAAGGCCACCAAGGAATTTTATGAGAGTCAAATTGCACTAGTTGAAAAGAAGGCAGAAATACTTGAAAGACAAATTACTGACATGACTGCCAGACAACCTACACAAGCAACTGAGCCTGCTCCTCCAGCCAGTTCCTCTCCTCAGCAAACCAGGAGTTACCCCATCTAGATGAATGTGGCTACTAGGAGGTCATTTCCAACAGCTACTGCCTTGAAGAAAGGAAAATAGGAAGCTACCTAGTCTGAAGAGGTAGCAACCAAAGGAAAGACCAAGGCTGAGGAAAAGGCATAATTGAGAGCTTATGCGGAACAATGTAGATACAACCCAGATGACATCTTCACTTCTGACTCTGAATAGATGTAGCTTGTATTTAGGATTTTCTTTTCCTACTTAGTATTTTAGGCATTTCATAGTTAGTTAGGATGTTTTGTAAATTCTTTTTCTAGTTATTTTACCATACATTGTATATAGTTCTATGCTTATGAAAAAAAAAAATTTCTTTGGTAGCTTTTCTGTGTAGTTTCTTTGTTCCTCTTTATTTATGTTATTTGTTTGTGTACTTGTGTTCTTTGTTTGTATGAGTGTTTAATTGTTAATTTTTATGCCCTTGTTTGTCTGTTGTTGATATAATTACCCTGCTGCACTTGTCATTTATCCTTGAATCAGTGAGGACACTGCTCCTCATAGGTTTGGGGGTGTGGCAGGTTTGCCAATGGAGTAGTTAATGTTAGTATAGCTATGATTGGACAAAATTTGTGAAAATAAAGTGAACTCCCACCTGATTTTTTTTGAAAAAAAGGAAATTAAAAAACTTTTTAAAACTAAATTGTGTTGTAGTTCTAACATCTTCATGAAGTGAATGTCAAGAATTTGTCAAAATTTGATGTTTAGTGAACTTGAAAAGAGAGAAAACTGTGAGGATACACCCCAAAAATTTGATGGAAGACCATACCCAATGAGATTTGGGCCTGAATAAAATTTCTTTGAAGAGTGTTTTGGTAAATTTTTTTACTCTATCGACTGATTGAATCTACCTTTGTTCACTAGAAGTTAGGCAAATCCAAGTTGAAATAGCTTGACAGCACTCATGACATTATGGACATGAAGGAAGGCCATCCCTTTGACAGTTTGAGCTTAAAATATCCTTATCCTTTGAACTGTCCCTGATACACACCATTTGAGCCTTAAAAATCCAAGTTTTGTTCTTTAATAAAAAATCAGAAAATTTAAACCCAAAACTCAGTGACCTGATATAGCCTGACCCCCCTCACTCTGAGATTTTAGAAGGTAAAGGTGAAAGAGTTGAAGAAGGTAGAGCTGGTTTGACATGTTGCTGAAAGAAAAAGAAAACACACTTGATGGAAACTGTGTATTAGATGTATGGTTGTGGCATTCCAGCCCATAAAGAAAAAAAAAATGGAGAAAAAGTATAAAAAGCATACCAAAAGAAAAGAAAAGCGGAAAAGCAAAACAAGAGAATAAGAAAGAGAAGTCATTACATTGAAAGATTGAAAAGAAGATTAGGAACTGATCACTTCAAATCTGAAATTTAAAGAAATAGATGAAATTATGCTGAAATGAAGAAGGTGTGTGCACCACCTCCCTACTTTACTGATTTCTCAATTTTGAATCCCATCCTACCCTTTCATTCTTTACAAACATAACCCCTAAGCCGCATTACAACCCAATAAAAAAGCCCTTATCAATCTGAAAATTGATTGAGCTTGTGAAACCACAGGATTTTTGAAAATCCCGTCGCGATGATATGCTCGCTTGCAAAAATATAGAGTCACCACCCGGAGCTTTCGGTGTCCCGGGAAACCTAGTTCATTTTTATGAGCACCGAAGTGCTAAAAAAATGACTCTGAATCCGGTTCACACCAAAGACTCTTGGGTAGGAGCTTCGGTTATCGATCGGAAAGGTGTTAGGCACTCGATCAACTCGCTTAACGTGGTCTCTACTTATGGCCAAAACAAAAATAAAGTAAAAGAAAAGAAAATGGCTTCCTCTTGCCCAAATAAGCCTCAAATCCTATTTGTGCCCCTCCGTTCCTATCAAAAATTCGGCGGCGTAACGACACAAATGAGAGGATGAGAAAAGCCAAAAAGAGATAGAAGAAGAAAGGGGAGAGCCGGAGCCCTCGGGCCCTTATAGCACCATAGGAGAGCCTTGTGTGGCTTGCTTTTGATGAGCTTTTGAATGCTTGAATGGTGGAAAGAGGGGTTCTAACCACTAAGGCTTACTAGCTAAGAGGTAGAGAAGGGAAACAAATGGATAGCACAAACCTAACCTAGAGGCTTTTTAGGAAAGGTAAGGCATGGAATGAGGTTTTAGAATTCTAGAATTTATATGAGCAATGGTGCACCAAAGGGAGAAAGATCTTTTCACTTTATGCTCTATCTCTCTTAGGCAAAAATTCTCAACCCTTAAACTAAGGGGTGGGGGGCTCTATTTATAGGAAATGGGTTGGTTAGGAGGGTGTTTAGATGCCAATCAAGATTAGGAGTTAGGTAATCTAACATCTAAGGTTTCCTAGGGTTTTTGGAGCCTTGAAATGTGTGAGAAGGTCCTCCAATGGTGGATGATAGGGTGGGGCTTTAAGCCACTTGATGGGTTGCAAATAGGGTGTAAAAGGGTGCAACAGAACTATCAAAACATCCCCAAATGTCAAGGTGGTCAACAAGTCAAACCCCAATCATGAATTTTAGGGCAAAATGACAGAGTTACTGTTTCATATGCCTAGTCCAACTAATAGTTGCGCCAGACAATGCACAGTAAAATAGTGCTGAACAGTGGCCAGGAAGTTGCCTCGTGAGGGTGAGGTCCACTTTAATATTGGCGCAACTATTAGTTGCGCCAGACTTAAATTTTGGGAAAATGGCCTGAGATAACTATTAGTTGTGTCAGGCAAAATTATAACTGGCGCAACTATTAGTTGCGCCAAATCCAAAGGGGGGCCTTCCTGAAATTACTTTTTTACCCTCCGGGTTCAGACTGCCATATCTTTTGATGTATAACTTTGATCAGGGCGATTCTTAAACCATTGGAAAGATGATGACTGCTATTTTTCAATGGTATAAGATTTGATTGTAGTAGAAGGCTGTAGCTAGTTCCAGTGCACTACTCCTTTTTCAAGGCTCGGAAGGTTAGGTTTAGGTTCAGAACAGGTTCTAAGGGTTGGGGTTGATTCCTAAAGGTTCGGGACAGGTTCTTAAGGGATCTAGGGTGATTCTTAAGGGTTTAGAGGGGTTCTTTAAGGGTTTTAGGGTGGTTCCTAAAGGTTCCATTCATGCCATCAAAAGCTCAGAAGTGAACCTTTCGCAAAATGTGTTTCGATCAGGCCTTGGGCTAAATTTTGGTGTCTACAGATGCCCCTCTCCTATCACTAATGACCGAATGCCAAAGAAAAGAGACATTCAAAGAGGCCCAAGGTATTACTGACAGGTCCACTGTATTCAGAATGAACTTCAAACATCAGATGAGTAATATGGTGAGAAAACGAAAGCCCTGTATGTCGAGGAAAACATCTGTCTCTCAAGGTAATCAGTCCCTAAGCGCTTAGCGACATTACTGGGCATAACCGAGGTGAAATGAATTGCGAAAGCCCAATAGCTGGAAAAATGTTAGCTTCTCGAGTTGTGAAGGCTCATTAGTCAGAAAAAATGTTCGCTTCTCGAGATGATTTGAAGGTGATTAATGTTTGAGATTTATTCTGAATACAATAGCGTCGCAAGTAAGAGCGGTGATCGACCCACACTCAGAGATAGGTGCAATGCAAAAATACACAAGGCTCCATAGTTTGCGACCAATCCTATGAGGCATTTGATTGCCCTATCTGACTATTCACGGGTGCCCCTACTAAAAGCAAGGTTCGAGGTCTTTGGGCGAACCCATCGATCCTAAAGTTTATTTAGCATGACTGCCTGAGAAAAGTGCATAGATGTCACAACGCTTTTTAGGAGGACGTGCCATTTTTGAAAGCATGCCCCAGATCAACATGGCCTAGAGCCTCTAGCTTTAACTTCCTTGAACAAATCCATCCAAACATTGGGGTGTCTCCATAAAGGGACATTCAATCCTGGTCTCTACTAATAGTGATCATAAAGACCAACTAACTATGCATAATCATGTACCCATCAAGGGCAATAAGCAACAACAAAGGCGATGGAAGCCCCATCTCGGGTACAATTTATGAGGACAAACGACCATCATACAGATACCCAAATGCATGGCGTACACTTTATAGGGATACCGCTGCCCATACAGGTTTTAAGCCTGCAGAAAATAAAAGAGGAAATGAACCCTTCAGAATTCATGATTGCACATAGTTTGATTGATATATAATCTCATTCTTAACTGGTCGGTTTCGACCAACAATTGACCTTTTCCAACGGAAAATCTGGAGCTTAAGACACTTAAGTTCATGTGAATCCAAAATCGAGTGATCATTGCAAAGATTTAGCAGTGGACTCGATTCGATTGAAACATTGACTGTTTGACCGGGATTGACACCGTTGCTCCAACTTTAAAAAAGGATCCAAAGATTCGAGGCGAACCTCAGACTCAGGACTTTAATATGGCACAGCTGCATTGCTGATAAAATATTGACATTTTACCGCCTTATGCTTGTGCGTCTCTGCGGGGGAATACAAATTTGTTTTTATTTTCATGGTTTTTCTATTATTATTTTCTAGATTTTGAAGCTGTCATTTTATGTGATTTTTTGGATTTTTCTAACTGTTATTTTTTGGACTTTTCAAACTGTTATTTTTTGGACTTTTCAAACTATTATTTTTTAGATTTTTTTTGGACTTTTCAAATTGTTATTTTTTGGATTTTTCAAACTGTTATTTCTTGGATTTTTTTTGGATTTTTCAAACTACTATTTTTTGATTTTTTGGTTTTTCAAACTGTTAATTTTTTGGTTTTTCAAACTGTTATTTTTTTGGATTTTTCTGATTTTTCAAACTGTTATTTTTTGGATTTTTTTTATTTTTCAAATTGTTGTTTTTGGATTTTTTTTATTTTTTAATCTGTTATTTTTTGGATTTTTCTGGATTTTTCAAACTGTTATTTTTTGGATTTTTAAAACTATTATTTTTTGGATTTTTTAGAATTTTTCAAACTGCTATTTTTGGATTTTTTTGATTTTTCAAACTGTTATTTTTTTTGGATTTTTCTGATTTTTCAAATTATTATTTTTTGGATTTTTTTGATTTTTCAAACTGCTATTTTTTGGATTTTTTTTATTTTTCAAACTGTTATTTTTTGGTATTATTATTATTTTTTTGAACTATTATCTTTTGGATTTTCTCTTATTATTTTTATGTGAATGGTTTTGGCTTTTTCTGTGGGGCTTTTATAATCATTTTTTGGATTTTTTTTCACATTTTCCTGTGTGGGATAGGGATGACGATTGATCTCGGCCCGCTTTTATTCTAGCACGGCTTCCAGGGCAAGTCGAAGAAAGATCAAAATGCCATCTTTGGAGCGTGTGCATCTACCGGGAGTGACAAAACAAAAACAAAAAGGGGGGGGGCGACTTTCCTACTAGGCTCGTACCAGGCCCAAGGCCCGTCCTAAGTGCTTAGCGCAACTATTAGTTGCGCCAGGCCAATAGGGGCCTCAAAATAGCCTGGCGCGACTATTAGTTGCACCAAGCAAAAGTTGGGCACAAATTTGCTTGGCGCAACTAATAGTTGCGTCAGGCTTGGCCAAGGACCAATTTAAATAGCCCGGGCTCAGGCTGTGGGGTTTTATTTTGAAATTTTCTCCCCCCTTTTCTCTTAAAACTGAAAGTTGACCCCTTTTAGGGTTCCTTTACATTGCATCTACACGTGCTTCATTACCGTTATTCGCTCGTGTTAATCGATCGCCGTCTTGCGCTAGATCAAAGACCACATTTCTTTCAAAAGGTAACCATTAAAACTCTTCTTTTGATTGATTTTTTTTGCTTTTTCTTGCAAATGTGATCATGATCTTGCACTTTTTGGATGAGGAGTGGTTTATTTTTGGTTGTGGATGTATTTATGGATGGTGTGTGGATGATTTCTTATGATCAATGCCCTATTTTTGTTATTTTATGAATTTATCGGTGCCTATATGTTTTGTTTGTTTTGTTTTTGTTTATTTTTGTTTAAGGAATGGATGCATTTTTTGTTGGTTTTCTTTATTTTATGGGCAAAAAGAAAGGACTCTGTGCTTTTTTTTTTTCTTTTTAAAAGAAGGTTTTTTTTTGGCTTTTGACTTTTGGAGCATAAAGAAAGGACTCTTTGTTTTTTCTGTGTTGTTTTTTTTTTTATATATAAAGAGGGATTTTTTTTTTTCGGGTTTTAATCGATGATTTTTTTTTGAAGCATAAGGACCCCCTCTTTTTTTCTTATTTTTTGTTTTTGTAAACAAAGTAAAAGGCTTTTTTTTGGTTTTGATTTTTTGAAGTATAAGGGCTTTTATATATATATATATATTTTTTTTTGTAAGCAAAGTAAAAGGATTTTTTTTTTAAGGTTTTGATTATTTTTTTTTGAAGTATAAGGACTTTTATATTATTTTTTTATTTTTGTAAGCAAAGTAAAAGGATTTTTTTTTTTTAAGGTTTTGATGATTTTTTTTTGAAGTATAAGGACTTTTATATATATTTTTTATTTTTGTAAACAAAGTAAAAGGATTTTTTTGAAGGTTTTGATTTTTTTGAAGTACAAGGACTTTAATATATTATTTTCTGTGAACAAAGTAAAAGGATTTTTTTTTTTGAAGGTTTTGATTGATTTTTTTTTATGATGATGAGAATTTTTGTTGCATGTGTATCTTTATTTCCGAAAATAAATGGGGAAATGGTGAGCATTCTTACCTCCCCTTTGACGCATAGTATATCATGGTTCTTTGTCATTAACCCGACCGGATGTGATTGCCTTTTGTTGCCCCAGCATGTTGGGCGATGATGAGCATATTCCTGAGAAGGGCCATGAGGAGGGGCCCGAGATAGTATACGGACCGCGGGGGGAGCAGTTCCTCTGGGTAGAGCGGAGAGCAGGCCCATGGCTCGAAATGCAGGGCGGGCTGCCCGAGTTGGCCTCCTTCATCAACAGCATACCCATATTTCAAATTTTGGAATAGCAGGCAGGGTAAAAGACAGGTTTAATTTATTTCCTCTATGCAGCTTTACTTTACTTTTGCAATCTGGTGCGCATTTCTTTGGGTGCAGGACCTGCCCAATATTGTATTCCGCGAGGGGTGGCTCGATTTTCAAGACTTCTACCTCTATGTCCCTCTTGTGGTGAAGGTCCTATTGGTGCAGGTGGGTTTTGGAAAGTTTCTGTCCAGCCCTACCATGATGACTGATGCCCCCTATCTGAAGGCCTTGATCGAACAATTTCACCCTGAGATGATGACCTTCCATATGCCGTACGCCGAGATGACCTTCACGCCCGTCGATTGGGCAATGATTATGGGTATCAGGATAGGAGGGATACCAATAGCCGACCTCAAGGTGCCGAGTAGAGAGGACATCATCCGACTGATTGGGGCCTATCCCCCTCACGGGAAGACGCATGGCACTGAGGTCAAGATGACTTGGCTGACCGCACTTATACACCTAATGAGTTAGTTGATCTGGGTCAGTCAGACAGGGTGCTCTATATCACGCTAGAGTGGGCGATCGTCTTAACCTGTATCACTCTCCTGGTTTTGCTGGGTAAGACCATTTTCACCAACGCGAGCGGTGGCTGAGTCAGCCTAGCCTTGCTGAGTGTCATGGACAATTGGGGTGATGTCCACAAGTATGACTGGGGAGGGGCTGGGTACGCATGGCTGATGTATAACCTGGCTCGGGTCACGACCAGTGATTCCAAATCTGCTATTGGCTTTTGGGCCACCTTGGATGTAACCCCTCATTCCTTTGCTTTTGCCCTTTCCCTTGAATGATCTTTATATGATACTGACCTGCTCTTGTGCACTGCCCTTTTCAGGTATGGGGATACCATCATTTTCACCCTGGGTGCCCGCTTCTTTACTCGGAAGAACTTACCTATCCTCTTCTTAGCAACTGGAATCAGACCCAGCGCCATGACGTAGACCTGAAGCACCTGGAGATGGGCTTGAGGTCCCAACTCGACTTGATGGTTCCTCAGTTGGTAAAACTCTTTTCCAAGCTTGTTTGTTTTGGCTCAGAAATACTCTTCTATTGACGTGCTACCTGTTTGGCCACCTTTTGACTTGGACAGATCCTCCATGACCCGTACCTTGCGTCCCCCTTCTGGGATCGGGCAGCCGTAGGCCCCTCTCACTTGTTTAACAACCGCCACATCATTTTCTTTTATGGTGCGTGGGCCAAGTTTTATTATTTAGGGGAGCGGGTCATGCACCAGTACCAGGGCTATTATGTCATACCTGTGGACCCTCTGGCAGACATTTGAAATCCTGTTGGCAGCATCGAGGAGCTCACGACGGCCTTTCTCAACAATGGCCTCCCTATCCATGCTCTCCATGTGCCCAGGGACTATCATGTTTGGTACGAGTGCCTGTCGTATCGGTTTATCTTGCCGCGCTTTGTACCTAGCACCAATTTCCTTGCATTTGGTGGCCTACTCGGCCAAGTAATTCTTCTCAGCTTGGATTAGTTCCCCTTATGTTTTAATTCGGTCTTCCTCCCTTCTAAGCAGATCTTTATTTTGTTCACAGTTTGCTCCAAGAGATGATTTGGATGGCGAAGGTGGGACAAGTGCGGCTGATACGTCAAGGTAGATCCCTCCGGTGCTGGCTCTTCTGGTGCGGGTCCCTCGGGCGAGGGCTCTTCTGGTGTTGGTCCGTCGGGTACCTCTCATGTTGGTATCCCTGGTGGTGATCGGCCCGTGGTTTACGGGACCTTCCGACGCCTGGATGATAGCTTTCTTTCGGGCCTCTGCACTAATGTGGATAGACAAGCGCGGCTCTTTCCTGAAGCGGCCCGTGTCCCTCCTCCTGAGGTGATCCCAGGGGTAAGTCTTCTGACGACCCATCTCTTTTTATTTTGGTCTCTTTTTGCACATGCTTTATGATTTCCCTGACAACTGATATCGAATCATTCTGAACGTAGGACTTTAACTTGGCCATGGAGTATGCGGCGTATCATCGCCACATCGCGGAGCTCGGGGAGGTGGAGAAAGTGAGTACCCTGCGGCTCTACTGCTCCCGCTTGTTTTATTTATCATTTGTCCCTCAATTGGTCCTGATTTCTGATTTCAACTGTGCCTTGCAGCATGCTCTTGTCAAGGAGTCGTGCTCTTTGCTTAGTAGGATTTCGTAGGCATGGTCCTGGGTGGGGGATATGCGGACTTTCTAGAGCTCCTCTCGTCATCGAAAGAAGTCCAAAGGCGCAGGCAAGGAATAGGCTTTAGTTTTTGCTTTAAAACTCAGTACTCTTGGGATTGGATTTTGGTTTTTTAGACAGTTTGGGATGGATGATGTGACACTTTGGATATATTTTTTTTGAAAATATTTTTAGTGCTTTTGTCTTGATTGTATGCCATGGCTTCCTTGTATCGTATCTATTTTTTTGCAGGACGTGTTTGCCAAATGCTCCAAGAAAGCGACTTTTTGGGTCGCATGCTTTGATGTAGAATCAATCCTACACATAAACAAAGTAATTTTCAAACCGTTAGTGATCGGATGTGTGTATATATATATATATATATATATATATATAAGCAAAAGGGGTGAAAGTCCCCTCGAGATGGCTGAGGAGTGGGGATCTTTTGGTCTAGCGCAACTATTAGTTGCGCCAGGGTAAATCCCAGGGAATTTGTACTGGCGCACCTAATAGTTGCGCCAGGCAAAAATGGGGACAAAAATGCACTGGCGCAACTAATAGTTGCGCCAGGCTTAACCTGGGGGCTGTGGGTCCTTATATACCCAAGTCAGCCAAAAAATCCTTCCTTTTCTGTTTGGCTTGGCCCCTTTGATCGATTCTTTTTGCTCTTGCTTTTCTAAGGCAGGTCCATCACCATACATCAATTTTTATCTTCTCAAAAGATCTTTGTATGTCTATGGACCTGCTTTCCAACCCTCCCTTACGTGGAGGGCCCGGATCCAATTTACCCCCTTCCTTGGGCTTGGGGCCCAAATTTCTAACTTGAGTTGGGAGTTTGAATGAGAGTGAACTCGCCGACTTGGAGTGCCTTCAGCTATCCCGCCTTCCTTCCTTTCTTGAGGTTCCTCCATGGTGGGACCTTCTTCATGCCGCCGCTTCATTTTGGGATGCAAATTTCCATGTGTTCCGTTTTGGGAAGCGGGAGCTAACCCCAACCACCCTTGAGGAGCTATCCAATCTATCCTGCCTGAAGCTTCATAGGGGCCTCACAAGAGTGACGCTGCGGCCGGGCTACTTCAAATCCATTATCTTACCCTTGGCTTGAAGAAATTTGAGTATGAGAAAAGCTTCATTGGAGGGCCCACAAGGTATTCGCTAAAATTCCTCAAAGAACTTTTCGGTGACGAAAGTCTCCAAAAATTGCCGATTAGGAGAATTTTCAATGCAAAAGCCTTAGCTATCGGTCTCATTTTAGAAATCCTTTTCTTTACCAGGGGGGAGAGCTTCTCCCTGGCCATTTGCGATATTTTGACCGAGTTGGAGGCGGGCCGATCCATGATGCATTTGGTGCTCGCCGAGCTATATCGATGCCTTGATTCATTTGCTTTGGGCAAGGTGGAGGGCCTTCAAGGGTGCCCCTTGCTACTTCAGGTTTGGTTGTGCGAGCACCTCGCTATCTTGGGGTTTGTGCCCCACTTTTATATTGCCCGAGGTGAGGCACCCTAGTGCTTTTTGGGTAGGTGCCACCTGCTTTCGCGTGGTGATTTGTCGGTTCTGAAGCTTTGGTTGACCGATGCTGAGCTTATATGGAGGCTTCCTTGGTTGGACTGGACCTTCCCAGTAGTTTGCTCTAGAGACCATGAGGGCATCACTCTCCTAGGATTGACTGGTAGCACCTTCTACTTCCCATTCTGGGTGTTGCATCAGTTTGGTTGCTCTCAACAGGTGCCTTGCGAGGCCAAACCTCCTTTATGCGACTTGATCTTTTCTAGGGGGTCCTCTGGAGACATAGATTGGATCACTGCTCTTTGGGAGACGTGTTAGTCGACGCTGATGTGTGATATGGAGCAGGGAGATTTGGTTCAGTCTTCTCTTGAGTACGAGGCTTGGCTATCGACCGAGCAGCCTGTTGCTGGTGGTTTGAATTTAGTAGAGATCATTGACACTGGAGGCCCCTGGCCAAGAAAGAGACGGTACTCTGAGCCCGCATCGAGCTACTAGTGGATGAGAAGAGGGTCCTGCATGAGCTTTTGGCGCAGGAAAAAGTTAGAGCAGAGATAGTGGAGAGCGAGGTCCTTCGTCTGAAGGGATCATTGAGTGTTGCCCTTGGAGCTGCTGATTCTTCTCGGAAGAGGTACAAAAGCTTGCATGGTCGATGGTTGACCGAGCGGAATGTTTGAGAAGATGACTTTCGTGCCGAGATTAGCACCTTGAAGCACGAGTTGGGCCTCTAACTCCTTGCACTCATAACTTTTTGCACAGATCAAATACAGAAAAGGGGCGTAAAAACCCCTTTACAGATACACACATTTTTTGGTATACATATTTTTTTATGTTTTTATTTTTTATTTTTTTATAAAAAAAGAGAAAAGAAAGAAAGCTAGTCATCACACCGACTATTTTTTGGGATGTGGTGCAAGAGGTGCATTTTGTAAAAGAAAGGCAGTTTATTATATACATCTACATAGACTTTTCTATCTTTTTGTTTTGTGCAAATTTTTGGGTGTGGTGCCTTAATCACTGGGTGAAACCTTGTGAAACCCTGGGTCCTTTTTTGAGCATGGTCTAACCCCTCTTTGAATGGTTGACTTTGAGAGAGTTTCAATAGTTTTACCAAGGCCGGAACGTCAATCCCCTTAGATTGAGTCAAACCTTTCTCCTTACCTTGAGCCATATGTTTGATAACACAGTTTTACGAAAACAATTCTGGTCGGGACCTGATTTGAACTAGCATGAGTGGCCCAGAAAAGGGGGTCAGGGAGAGTCACCAAGAGGGCTCCTTAAACATTAATTTTTTTTCAATCAGTGCAAACCTTTCTTTCTTTTTTTCTTTTTCTTTCTTATCTCCCTTTTTTACCCGTGGCACCCTTTCGGGTTTTCACCACGTCCATGGGTTTAGCTCTCTTACCCCAAGCGCCCTTTCAGGTTTTCACATGGTCCACATGAACTCGTTGTTTTTACCCGTAGCGCCCTTTCGGGTTTTTACTACATCCATCTTGCTTTGAGCTTCTAATTTGTTTTTTCTTTATTATTTTTTTTCATTTTCTTTCATATTTTTTTTCAAAAGCCATGACATAGACTTCGATTTTGTCATAGCCGGCCAGATGAAGTTCTAGTGTCATCTCACAACTCGGCTCATGTTGACTTAACAGATATTATGACTGCTAGTGGACCTAAAAAGAGGGCTTCCTTCAGGGTGTAGCTTGGCCATGGGTTAGGTTAGGATTTGAAGATATGCTGGGCTAAAAGGGTTTCCTTGATACGGCTTTAGTTTTCTCGACCTACTTTCTTCCTTGGGGGGTTTTACTGTTCATGCCCCATGATTCTTCTATTTTTTATTCTTTTTGCTCCATTTCAGGCAATCTCTTTTTGAGATTTTACTTTTTTGATTTTTTTGGATTTCGATAGTAACTTTACTTTCCCTTTTTTGTATATGAACACACATTTTTTTTTTTTTTTGGGGAAAGGGGTTTATTAAAAGAAAGGCTCAGGCTCAAATGGGGGTAGCAAAGGATATCATTATTTTTAGAGATGCTTTTTAACTATTGTGCTTGGAATGATGGCCTCTTTTGGGTGGTTCTTAAGCAATCACATATCTGTTTCACCAATATTTACCTTATCGCGATAGACTAATAGTAGAGCCGTCGGACATATCCAACATTGATGGGCTCAAGAAGATGATCTCCGTCCATGGAGGCGAGGCAGATGACGTATCCCGGTAGCACTTCTCGAATGACGTAAGGTCCTTCCCAGTTCGGCTTGAACTTTCCTCTCGGATCGGCGTGGAGGGATGGGAAGATCTTCTTCAACACAGTGTCTCCTACCTTTAGATCTCGACCGCAAACACATTTATTGTAAGTGTGTGCGATTCGCCCTGGTAAACTTGAGTATGACATAAGGCGAGGAGCCTTTTCTCATCCAATAAGTTCAGCTGATCAAAGTGTGATCTTTCTCTCTCCGCTTCGGGTAAGCTTGATTCCATGAGGATTCGGAGTGAGGGTACTTCAACCTCAATCGATAGGATGGCCTTAGTTCCATAAACAAGGGAGAATGGTGTTGCCCCTGTAGCAGTACGGATTGACGTTCTGTAGGCCCACAAAGCAAACGGTAGTATTTTGCTCCAATCTCAGTAAGTGACGATCGTCTTCTCTAGGATGTGGATGATTGTCTTGTTAGCAGCTTTCGCGGCTCCATTAGTTTGAGGCCGATAAGGTGATGAGTGATGGTGCTTGATTTTGTATTGCTCGCAGAAGGCTCGGATGCGCTTGTTCGCAAAGTTTGTGCCGTTGTCCATGATGATGTCTTTGGGGGCTCCAAATCGGCACATGATATTGTTCTTGAGAAACCTCTCGACGTTACTAGCCGTGATGTTGGCATATGACGCTGCTTCTACCCACTTGGTGAAGTATTCAATGGCGATGAGGATGAATCGATGTCTGTTCGATGCTTTCGGATGAATCATTTTGACGATGTCAAGGCCCCAAGTGGCAAATGGCCAAGGGGTTATCATGCAGTGAAGATCGATGGTAGGAGCATGTATCAGACTAGAGTGTTCCTGACACTTATAACATTTCTTAACATGTTTGCAGTAATCTGATTCCATAGTAGTCCAAAAGTATCCTTGCCGTAAAATTTTCTTAGAGAGCATGTGACCGCTAACATGGGCTCTGCATACTCTCTCATGGATCTCCTTCATGATTTTGATCGCTTCACTTTCTGTAAGGCACCTGAGTAAGATATTGTTGTAGGAACGCTTATAAAGGCATTCCCCACTAGACGCTGAATGGTTTGTCAGTCCGTCTTTGATGTACCCTCAGGGAAAGTTAGTGTCTCAAGGAAATTCTTGATATCTGAGAACCAAGGTGGCTCATCATCAGGCTTTATAGGTACCTCAATCTGGAGGCAGAAGGCCGACTCATTCCTCTGTTCGATCATGATCGGCTTCATCTCAGCACCGTACGAGATTTCTATCATTGATGCTAATGTTTCTAGTGCATTGGCAAAATGATTCCTTATCCAGGTGACATATGACAATGTCATGTCTTTGAAGAAAGCTATCAAATCCTCGAGGTGCTCGTGGTAGGGGATCAGTTTCTCGTCTTTCGTCTTCTAGTCACCATTTTCTGGCATATGATCAACTGCGAATTGTCAAACACTCGAAGGTGAGTTACGTTCAGATTAAGAGCGAATTATCAATCTGGAGGCAGAAGGCCGACTCATTCCTCTGTTCGATCATGATCGGCTTCATCTCAGCACCATACGAGATTTCTATCATTGATGCTAATGTTTCTAGTGCATTGGCAGAATGATTCCTTATCCAGGTGACATATGACAATGTCATGTCTTTGAAGAAAGCTATCAAATCCTCGAGGTGCTCGTGGTAGGGGATCAGTTTCTCGTCTTTCATCTTCTAGTCACCATTTTCTGGCATATGATCAACTGCGAATTGTCAAACACTCGAAGGTGAGTTACGTTCAGATTAAGAGCCGCTTGAAGACCAGTGACACAGGCTTCGTATTCAGCCATGTTGTTAGTGCAAGGGAAGTTGAGCTTGATAGAGACAGGTACATTGGATCCTTTTGGTGAAATCAGGATGGCGCTAACTCCCTGACCCTCAGCATTTGCTGCCCCGTCAAATTGCATTACCCAAGATTCTTCTGCTTCCTCGGTATCATCTTCTGTCATGGACAAGATGTCCTCATCAGGGAATTCAGTTCTCAAAGGCTCATAGTCTGGCAAAGGATTGTCGGCAAGATGATCAGCAAGTGTGTGCCCCTTAATCGACTTCTGAGTGATGTAGGTGATGTCAAACTCAGATAATAACAGCTGCCATCGTGCAGTCCGCCCAGTAAGAGCTAGCTTCTCGAACAGGTACTTCAGCAGGTCCATTCGGGCCAAAAGTAGAACGACCTAAGATAGCATGTAATGGCAAAGCCTCTAAGTAGACCATACAAGAGCCAGGCATGCTTTCTCTAGATGAGAATAACACATCTCATAATCAGTAAACTTCTTTCTCAAATAGTAAATGGCCTGCTCTCTTCTCCTTGTTTCGTCATGCTGCCCTAAGACACATCCCATTAAAACTTTCATCATGGAGAGATATAAAAGAGTGGTCTCCCTGGCTCGGGTGGTACCAACACGGGTGGATTGAGGAGGTAGCTTTTTATTTTATTGAATGCTGCCTGACAATCATCGTTCCATTTGACAGGCAAGTTCTTCCTTCGTAGCTTGAAGATCGGCGTGCATATTAGAGTTAGCTATGCAATGAACTGACTGATATATTATATTCTGCCTAAGAACCCTCGAACTTCCTTCTCAGTAGATGATAGCGGCATTTCAGTAATGGTTTTAACCTTGACTGGGTCGACCTTGATCCCTCTCCTGGTGACGATAAATCCCAACAGCTTTCTGGACATAGCGCCAAATGCGCACTTCTATGGATTCAGACATAACTTGTACTTCCTCAGTCTCTCAAATAGCTTTTGATGGTTTACCAAGTGATCGCTTCGCTTCGTTGACTTGGATATCATATCATCGACATATACTTCAATTTCTCAGTGCATCATGTCGTGAAACAGTGCAGTCATATCTCTTTGGTATGTTGCACCAGCATTCTTTATCCCAAATGGCATGACTTTGTAGCAGAAGGTTCCCCAAGGAGTGATAAATGTCATCTTCTCTCGATCCGTCTCTGCCATCTTAATCTGATTGTATCCCGAGAATCCGTCCATAAAAGAAAGCATCCTGTGCTTAGCAATGTTATCAACCAAGATGTCGATATGTGGCAGTGGGAACTCGTCCTCCGGACTCGCTCTGTTCAAATTGTGAAAATTAATACACGTGCAGACCTTTCCATCTTTCTTCGGCACTGGCACAATATTGGCTAGCCACTACGGGTACTTGGATATCATGCGAAACCCTACATCATACTGCTTGATGACCTCGTCTTTGACTTCCAACATCCACTCGGGTGGAGACGTCTCAGCTTCTGCTTGACCGACTTCATAACGGGGTAGAGAGGCAATTCATGCTCGACCAAACCAGTGTCGAAACTAGGCATGCCCTCGTATGACTAGGCAAAAACATCTTGGTATGACCGTAGGAAGTCGATCATGCTTTTCCTTTCTTCGGGAGATAGTGATGTTCCGATCTTGGTTATTCCAGGAATCTCCCCAGTCTCTAAATTGACGTCTTTAGTTTCCACGATAATGGGGGTAGGGCCATGCTCAAAGTCGGAAAAAATCGTTGAAGGAGCTCATTGGGGAGCTCCTCCAAAGGAACATCCTCATCTAAACTCGTAACACCTACCTCTTCTTGTATTTCTACAGGAAAGGGGTCGATTTCACGTGGGACGGGTATTTCGATTAAGGCATCTTTTTGTGAGACTTTATCTAGAATTTTAAATGATAATGTTTTTAGACTTTGGACTTTTTCTATTTTTTTGAGGTTTTGTATTATTCCAATATTTTTGTGGTTTGGTATTTCTTCGAAGGCGGACCCTTGGCAATGCGGGTTGCTATATATACAAGGTATTGCAAGCCAAGGGCTTATCTCACTTTTTATAGGTTATTTTTTTTTAGGAAACGGGTGCCAAATGTTAGGCCACTCCCCCCTTCTAGGGTTTAGGGTAAAGATACCCAATTGCGTACCTGAGGGGCCGCTCCTTTACCTGTTTGGATGGAGGGGGCTGACTAATATGGCTCATTGGAGTCAGCTTCCATCATGTTGATCCCTATTTCATCTTATTTGATGTCCTCAAATGTTAATACCGTTTGGTGATGATTTGACCACAGGGGGAGTTTGTTCAGGTACTGGCCATCGTTCCTTGAAAAGGGACAACGCGGCCAAATCTATCTCCAAGCTAGGAAGGGTAATGTGGGGATTGGTGGGATGGACAAGGGATATGGGTCTGTGTGGGGTCAAATGTGTTACCCCGTTCCGGTCGATCTTTATGACCCCAGCACTGACAAAGGATTCCCTAATGTGCGACCTAGGGTGCGATTTTTCTTCTATGTTGATTCCTGAAGCTCTTGCAGCCATGGCGACCCTGACTTTTTCTTTGGCCTCTCGGACCTCTTCCTCCGTGGGCTTGTAACCTAGCCCAAATCTTACTTTCAATCCCTTGGCCATAACTAGCTCTCTTCTGCCCTACAGTCTAGGCCAGAGTCGTCGACCTTTCTGATAGCCCCACTTTTAGAGCATAGCCACTGCTACTATCATGCCGCCTCCCGTTTTAAGCATGATGCCCTCAATGGGCTTTGGGATTATCGCTGATACCTCATATTCAAAACTATGGAGGTCGACGTCCTCAGCGATGTGCGACACATCCAATACATTAGGTTTTTTGACGCTATTGGTGACCTTTTCTTTCTCATTGTGCTCCTTGCCGATGATCATGATGATCTTGTGCCTAGATGCAAATTTGAGTTTCTGGTGTAGTGTGGAGGAGATTGCTCCAACCTCGTGCAACCACGGGCGCCCCAGTAATAGATTAAACGAGGATTTAATGTCCATTACTTGAAATAATATGGTGAAGGTCATTGGCCCAATCAATAGCTCAAGATCAACTTCTCCCATGATCTCTCTTCTGGTGTTGTCAAAACCTCAGGCGCTAGTTCTCGTGGGTCTCAACATGCATGGGTCCACCCCAATCTTGGTGGCTGTTCTTAGTGGGCATATATTCAATGCCGACCCATTATCAATCCAAACCAGGGGAATGACCATATTTTCAGACTCAACGGTTATGTTTAAAGGTTTTGAATGGCTACATCCTTCCTCAGGTAGATCAGCATCAGAGAACGAGATGGCATTTGGAGCCATCACTTGCCCAATTATCTGCCCGATTTCATCTGGGCTGACTTGAAGCGATACATGAGCATTCTTTAATGCCCCCATTAATGCTTGGAAATGGAGTGGGGACATCATCAATAGATCTCAAACGGTTATATGGGCGGGCATTCTTCTCAGCTGAGTCTCTAGTATATGTTCTGGACTCATTTTTTGAAGAGGTTCACAGCGCTATCTTTCTTCCCCTCTGGTTGGGCTTGTGCTACTGCTGGCACTTCTGGCTGCTTCGATATCCTCCCAGACCGTGTGACAAAGTCCATTGCCCCTTCTCTGCTACTGTCGTCGGCATTGACATCTATTTGCTCATAGCTTAACAGGATCTGATGAGGATCATAGGTTGGTCCCGAGATCATGAAAGGTATGGATGCCGGTACATGAGGCGTATGTACAGATGGCTCTAGAGGTGTGGGCAACACTTGGTTTATTTTGGTGGTGGTGTATTGGGTGGCTAGATTGGGCCAGATGGGGGTAGTGAAGCTTGAGGGTGGTGGTATCGAGGGAAGAGGGGTAAAGGTAAGCAATTGGTAGTTGATGGGTAGTTGAGGATTGGGGGTTTAATGGGCCATGGGGTAATTGATGGGAGTGGCAAAGCTTGCAAGTGGTTGAATTGGGGGTAATGGGGTGGGTGCAGGCCACTGATAATTTATTAGCGATGGAGGATTGGGGGCCTATGGTTCATTGGATAGTTGATGGGGGTGGTGGTTTATGGTTGATATGCATTTATGTGCACATAATTGATGGGTGTGGGTGATGGAAAGTATGCCCTGAGATCCAAGGGCTCGACTTGTGGTGCCGGGCTAGGAAAATAATCAGATAAATTCAGGGGTTCGATCACCCCAGTGCTCCTTTCTTCCTCATTCCTTAGTAATGGTGTCACATAACTCTCCCTATCACTGATGTAATCGGATGGGTTAAATTCAAACTCCTTTTCACTTTCTACTATTCCGACGGTGGGTCTGGGACTTGCTCCTCCGGTAGGATGTGGGGGTAGTGGAACTTGGTGAATATTCACATACTAGGAAGGTGCAGGGGGGATGATTTTTTCGGCATTGATCAAATCTTGAATTACGTGCGTCAATGGGAAGCAGCGATCGATCGGGTGACCCGAATCCTGATGAAAATTGTAGTAGGTATTTGGGTCATAGTTTCTGGGGATCAGATGAGGAGGAGGTTGTGGTTGACAAATAGTGACTAATATCTTTTCCACTAATAAAGGTAAAAGTACACTCAGAGATTGCCCCAGAGGTGTAAAAACTCGATCATAGCAAGCTCTCCTCTACTCTGGAATCATTTTCATTCCTTGCCCATTCCCTATTCTCTGCATTGCTTAGTTCTAACTGGTGCTAGTGGGGCTGCCTGAAATTGAAACGGGGTTGTATTATTATTGGGCCTGGTATTGGCAATGTTCTGAACATCGGCTCATGTTCTCTTCTCATTCCTTTGTTCTAAAAATCTTCTAACCCCACTGGCTCCACTCGATACATTTTTGTTTAGGAGCCCCTCCCTGATGGCATCTTCACAGCGATTGGCATTCCTCACTAGATCAGTAAAACTAGACTGCAGCTGATACACCAAAAAGTTAGAGATCACTAGCAGAGTATTCTTGGAAATCATCTCTATCTACTCATCATCAGGTATTCTATTTCTGACCTGAATTGCTAGTGCTCTCTATCGCCCTAGATAATCGCTGAAGGTTTCGTTCGGGTTCTACCTCAGATGGGCTAAATCTGACTTACGCGGCTTAATGTCTATGTTGTAAATATATTGCTCTTAGAATAAGTGGGTCAGATCTTTCCATGTCTTCATCATGGAGAGTTCTAAGGATGTGAACTACCTTAGGGTCGGACCTGTCAGACTCTTCTAGAAGACTTTTATTAGCAGTCTCTCATCCCTCCCATATTGGCACATATCCCAGCAATAGGACTTGAGGTGTGCGATTGGGTTGTCGGTACCGTTATATTTGTTGAAGGTTGGCATTTAAAATTTTTGGGGTAACATAAATCTGTGAAGTCTGTGGCGTGGATTTCAGCACCACTCATTTTCATCAACCGCTTTTATATTTTGTCCAATTGTTCTTTCAGCTGCTTTGACTCTTTCGATATAAGGGCTGCTTTCTCAGCCGTTGGTTAGACTTCACTCTGGGCCACCAAGGGGTGGGCAATTATGGGAGGAGGGTTAAGGCTGGTCAATGCCCCAACATATGCCCCGCTATTCCTAATCTCGTCCTCCTCACACTACTGGTCGGCATAATGTGCAGCGAGGGCGGGATTCTCTTATTGGTGTTGCATGGGTTGGATGGGAATGACATGAGTGGGGGTTGGGAAAGCCCATTGGGGGTGAGGAAAGGTTTGTTGGGTGATGGGATAAATGGAAGTTTGGTTTGGGGGTGGGGCCTGATGGGGCCATTGGATATGGGGGAAAGTTTGGGGATGGCCTTGGGGTATGGCATGGGTTTGAACTGGGTGTGAAGGTTGGGAAAAATGTTGGGGGTATTGTGGAAGGTATGAGTGTGGGGTTTGGGCTTAGGCCATGAAGCCTTGGTCATGATAAGTTTGGGCCATGGGCCATTGATGGGTTTAGACCATGGACCCTTGATAGGTTTGGGTCGTGGGCCCTTGGTAGGTCTGGGCTGTGGGCCCTTGGTAGGTATGGGCCATGGGCCCTAGGTGGGTCTGGGCCATGTGCCCTTGGTGGGTCTGGCCCAGTGGGCCCTTGTGGGTTTGGGTCATGGGCCCTTGGTGGGTCTGGGCTGTGGGCCCTTAGTTGGTCCATGCCATGGGCCCTTAGTGGGTGTGGGCCATGGGCCCTTGGTGGGTCTGGGCTGTGGGCCCTTAGTTGGTCCATGCCATGGGCCCTTAGTGGGTGTGGGCCATGGGCCCTTGGTGGGTCTGGGCCATTGGACCTTGATGGGTCTGGGCCGTGGGACCTTGGTGGGTCTGGGCTAATGGGCCTTGATGGGTCTGGGCCATGGGCCTTGGGTAGGTTTGGGTGGTGGAGTAATGGGCCACGGGGCCCTGGGACAAGTGGGAAAAGGGGGTTCGGGCCAATGGGCCTTGGGGCATGTGGGAGGTCGGAGAATGGGCCATTGGGCCTGTGGGTGTATGTGCAGTGGGGGGTTGGGCCATGAGGCAACTGGATAATGGGGGTTTTGGTGGTGTGTATTATGGGGGGTCATGGGGGAGTGAGGCATGGAGATTGGCTAGGGTATGGGATGGGTTCATGGGCATGGGGTGTGGAGGAGAGGTATTTTGGTAAGCCTTCCATGAGGAGTAGGCTTGGAACATTTCCTCCATCAGGGCCATGGAAGAGGGATCAGATGTGGATGGTGGGTTTAAGGGGTGGTGAGATGTAGATGGGGGGTGTGGAGGAGAAATTGGGCATGGCCCTGTTATCATCGGGCATGGCCATGATAGGTGGTGGGATATGGGGTGGATTAGAGAGTTGAGGTAGGGAAAAGGATGGGGAAGGATTAGGGATGTTTAGGGATGATGATTGGTGGGGTGTGGATGTTTGAAAAAAATTGGGCATGGCCCCTGATAAAAATGGGCATGACTCAGGTAGATGGGGGGATTTGTGGGGGGCTGGATAGGACAGAAGTGGTCTATTTGAATGTGGGTGGATCGGGCCTATAGGGGAAAGATGGGAAATGGGGCATGGATGTGGATTGGGAGAATGGGTTTGGGTTTTGTATGGATATTGATGGGAAATGAGTTGGATTTGGCATGGGCATGGCTTGGGCAAATGATTGAGAATGGGGGGTGGGATTTTGGATATATTGGGGGGTAGTGGTTGGGAAAATGGGGGCGCCAAATGGGCCGGTAACGGTGAAGGGTGATTGGGTGAGGGCGATGGTGGAAAAGACTTCCTGCGAATGGGAATTGGTTAGAGAGTGTGGCGGGGATGTGTTGGGATTGGCATAAGCCGGGTCCTCTACCAAAGACATTCTACAGGAACAAATTGGGTAAGGGTGCCTTGGATAAGGCCCAAAAATCCTCTTCCTTCTTCCCCTACGAGATGGCGGTGGGCAAGATGATGTCGTTGTGCCGGCACCACAAACTATATATATTTATTTTGGATTTTGATTTGCTTTTTATTTTTTAATTTTTGGAAATTTTTTTGAAAAATAAAGGTTCTGAGGCCTTGGAATTCCCTTTCGGGTGGCTCTCGTACCCTAATTCAAGACCCAAGGCGACGATTCCGATGTGCTTTGAAAGAATCAATGGAGAAACTTCGATCTATTAAAGGCACAGAAATCGAGGCAAATAATTCGATCCCCCGAAATGACCCAAAAAGAAGTTGCCCTCTTTTGACCGGCGGGGGCGTATTGGGTGTCGGAGATGGTGGGGCCCAAACAAAGGCACTAAGCATACTGATCGGGAGACTTGAGAGGTGAAAAAGGCCATAGATTCGGCTAGTCTTTGCTTGAAACAACACTGGCACTTACACTATTACTTGTGCCAAGGTAAAATTTGAGGATTTAAAGCTGGTGCAACTATTAGTTGCGCCAATTATAAATTCCAACTTTTTACACTGGCGCAACTAATACTTACGCCAGGTTAAAATGGGGCTCCAAATGTGTATGACAACAGCAACCAACACCCGAAATGAGTCTCTTTTTTAGTTTTTGTGGAAGCTAGGCCTCCGGGAACTGACCTATTTTTTGTGATCGATTCTCTCCTTACCGCGCCTAAAGGATTTGAGTCCGGTATAACTCTTTAGCGCGCTCCCCAAGGGTTTCAAGCTTTGGAATGGGAATCCACTTGATATACCTCCGGCGTAAGCGCCTTCTCAGATACTAGGTGGGCTGGGACTTTTTTGGATCATCACCACTACGGGTTGCCACCATACTAAGACCCGAATGGTTGTATGTGTGCCTTAACCCAACCATTTTAAAAGCTACCCCATAAAAGAAAATTAATTAAGCTCCCTAACTTGGTTTAATTTTAATTTTTCAAAACATTTTTTTTTATGGAAGTTTTATTTAGTTCAAAAACCAGGGGTGATGACCCCATACTACCACTATGGGCCGACGTCCACTGTTGGGATATGAGTGCACAAGTAGGCCCGCCAATCGGCTAAGGCACTTTAAATGATGGAAAATTAAAAGAATTAAAAGACAATGCGCAAGTAGGCCCGCCAATCGGCTAAGACACTAAAATGACAGAAAAGTGAAGGAAATTAAAGGGCAATGCACATGTAGGCCCGCCGATCGGCTAAGGCACGTAAATGACGGAAAGGTAGGGGTGAGTAAATTAAAAAATAATGCACAAAAAAAATAGCAAAAATGTTAGTAAAATCCACAAAAATAGCCAAATTTTAAGGAGAAGCTCTACAAGTTGTCCCCAGCAGAGTCGCCATCTGTGCAACTGCGAGATTTTTGGCGATCCCGTCGCGGCGATGTGCTCGCTTGCAAAAATATAGAGTCTCCACCCATAGCTTTCGGTGTCTCGGGAAACCTAGTTCATTTTTATGAGCACCGAAGTGCTAAAAATATGACTCTGAATCCGGTCCACACCAAAAACTCTAGGGTAGGGGCTTCGGTTATCGATCGGGAAGGTGTTAGGCACCCGATCAACCCGCTTAACGCGGTCTCTACTTATGGCCAAAATAAAAATAAAGTAAAAGAAAAGAAAATGGCTTCCTCTTGCCCAAATGGGCCTCAAATCCTATTTGTGCTCCTCTGTTCCTACCGAAAATTCGGCAGCGTAATGGCACAAAAGGGAGGATGAGAAAAGCCAAAAAGAGATAGGAGAAGAAAGGGGAGAGCCGGACCCCTCGGACCCCTGTAGCATCATAGGAGAGCCTTGTGTGGCTTACTTTTGATGAGCTTCTGAAGGCTTGAATGGTAGAAAGAGGAGTTCTAACCACTAAGGCTTACTAGCTAAGAGGTAGAGAAGGGAGGTAAATGGATAGCACACACCTAACCTAGAGGCTTTTTAGGAAAGGTAAGGAATGAAATGAGGTTTAGAATTCTGAAATTTGTATGAGCAATGGTGCACCAAAGGGAGAAAGATTTTCTCACTTTAAGCTCTTTCTCTCTTAGGTAAAAATTCTCAACCCTTAAATCAGGGGGTGGGGGGCTCTATTCTCGGCAAATACTGATGATTATCTCTTATGGGAGGAATACAGTGATTCGTTAGTCAAGAGATGGGTTTTGAAAATATTTTCACTTAATCATAGCTAACTACATATATCAGAAGTAATACCAAGTAAAAGAAAGGGTGGTGATACTTACCTGAGGTGGTGATACTTACCTATGTAGCCCGCGATGGGACTGATTGGTTGTCATGATGTCACGATGGGACATGGTGGTCTTTCTTTTCTTCAATTTTGTTGTAGCAGGGACTTGGTGGCCATTTTCGTGATGCAGTGTCATGGGGAAGTGAGTGTTGCAATGGGACATGGTAGTCTTCCCTTTCTGGTTGTGTGCTGGGGTGAGTCCCGATGGTTGCAAGTGCGATGAGGCACGAGGAAGTCTTTTCTCTTCCTTCCTATTATAGAGGATCATAGATTTGATGGGACACTGGGGGTCTTTGTTAAGATGCTGGGGTATCACTGCTTTTAGGTCTGATAGGGGCATTTGAATTTTGGTGGGATTTTTACGCTGTTTGAGATGCAATGGGGTGTGGGAGGAGTCCCTCTACTTCTGTTGAAGTCTAGCGACTGTGGCGTAGCTAGGGATTTGGGAGGTAGGCTCTCTGCTTCCATGATGGGACATTGGTTGAGCATAGTTAGTGATGGGAGTTTTGAAAGTTTGACTCTGTGGTGATGGTGCATTAGTGATAGGCTATAAGACAAAATCAAGTTGTTGTGTCGCGACAGGACATGTTCATGATGAGATCGAGTCGTAGTTGTATTGCGAGGGGACATATTTATGGATGTGTGGCTGGGATGTGTCTGGATGTTTAGGGTAGTGATGTTTGCGATGGGATTTTTGCGCGACAGGTGTGTCATATTTTCTTTCCTTGGCAGATCTTGGATTATATGAGATCTTGTTGTGGTTGGGCCGTGACTGGGCTTGTCTTTGGCTTTGGTCATGTGCCTGAGTATTAGGAAGGTTTGCCTTTGGCTTTTCATGATGGGATGTGTGGTGGCATAGCTGATTTATCGCAATGGGACATGTGCGACGAGGTTATGCGATGGGATTCTCCCTATTTGATCGGATCATGATGGGATGCAGGAAGGTGATGGTGTTGCACTGAGGCATGTGTGTCTTGTCGTAATGGGACCAGGAGGCACGATTGACGTTTCCTGCAAGGCTACGCGATGAGACATGGGATAAGAATCTTGGCCGAGATAGGATAAAAGGTGTGCGAATGTAGATTTTGTCTAAAGTTGGGTATTGTGCGCCTGGTGTCGGGTGTTTAATCGAATTGCCCACCTATTTTAAGGCATGTGATTGAAAGTTTAAAGGAGTATTTATGCATTTTGATGTCAACATGTGATTGGATTACATGCTCTTTCATAAGCGTGTGATTCAAACGTCACCAGGTCACTATGCGAGCGACCTTTCGTATTGCGCGGTGTAAGTGTGTCATGTAATAGGGTTGCGCGGTCTATAGTGGGCATGTGACCAGAGCGTCACGCCGTCTGCATGGGCGATGGTTTCATTACGCTCGCCTATTAAGGCGTGTGATTTAACTTGCGCGCAGTATGCTTTACGCGTGACTGAGTTGCGCGCACGTGTCCTGGTACATGATTGAGGTCGTACTCTATATAACCAAGAGAGTCTTAATTTATTTCACATCTCTCAGTTTATTCTCGAGTTTTACTTTCTCTGAATCTTTTATGCTCGGAATTCGTGTTTCAGTGATATTGGATGATCTAATTGTCTGATTGAGATGTCGTTTCTTCCTATATTTGTGATTTCGCGTGATCTTCGTCCTGAGGTGATACTCAGGGACGCCATTATTTTGAGAATGGGAAGTATTAGGAAAGAGGAGGCTAGTCTTCACATCAGTCCCTTTTAGGGAGCAGTGAAGGCAGTGTTGAGGAGGAAGCAATGGAGGAGGTGAAGATGGCAAAAGAGAAGGTATTATGAGTGGACAGATGTATTCCCCAACCAATCCTTCCTAAAGCCTCCGATTGGACACTCCAAATTGGGTGCTGCTCCTCGCTTGGTCTCCGCTTTAGGATTAGTTTTTGTTTTGGTTTGTAGATTAGGTTTTTCGGTTTTCATTTTGGGCTGTATATTCAGGAGGTGTGCCTCCGGTGACATTGTATAAAAATATTTATTAAATGAATACAAGGTGTTTGGTATTTGGTTAATTGGACTTGTGTAGACTTTTAATCAAAAAAATTTCTTCTTTCTTTTGACTTACTTATTTTGTTGGGATTTTTGTCTGGTTGAGTTTTAATTTGGCATTTTAGACGCATTTATTTTTTAGAATTGGTTTAGAATTAATTTGTAAATGTTTATCTTAGGTATGCTCAGGATTTTACTTGGGTTTAGATCTTTATTTTGTTAAAGTTGTTGGGACATTTTTTTTTACTAGACAATACTCTGAAGCTATTTTTTGGTCTAGACGGGTCAGAGTTTATTTTTAGGGATTCCTAAGGTGAATCTTTATTTGTTTTGCTCAAGGTAAGGGTGTAAGTCTTACGTTTGGGGTTTAGTTTATTTATTTTAGTCTCATGTTTGGTTTTGGGGGTGACACTTGTTGGAATTGTGTGAACTTGGGGTTTAGCTTAAAGCTTCTAAATGGGTGTTGGGTGTCTTAATCCTATTGGTTTATCTATTTTGGGGTGAATTTGTGTTTCCTAGGGGTAAGTGTTGTGTGATTACTAGTTTATCTAGATTTTTCATGGATTGTGGTTTTTCTAGGGGGTATGTGTTTGGTTTAGATTTAATTAGATTGAAAGAGTTTAAATCTGTGACACTTGTGACTTTGTGGTTTTGGAGGTATAGTTTTATAAATATAAGCCAAAAGGTTTGGGTTTTATTTGGATTTTATTTCAAGCTTAGGATTAAAAGTTCAGGAGCATATTTTTGTTTGAGCTTTAGGGTAATTTTTGTTCATTAATGTTTTTTCTTCCTTTCTATTTGTATCTCTAGTAATGAACCCAAGGAATTATGATTATCGAGTGAATTACTGGGAATGGATGGGATTGGGAATTCGGGGTGGTGCTATCAATCCAACTCGAAATGTCACCCCATTGGGAGAGGAGATGGAAGAGAAGAAGGTGGTAGAAAGGAAATCCAAGGATAAGGCAGGGTCAGAGTTCTCGTGACCGATGCCTATTTTTCCTCGGTAGGCTCTGCGGATTCAATGGTAGTGGCTCCTCCTTGTTATGCTTTCCAAGGTGCTTCCATGAGTGGATCTTGTAGGTCCTGGGTGGCTTTCTGTAAGCCACTCTTTCTTTTCTGCTGGCTTAGGGTGAGGAAAGGCTGCCATTGTTAGAATTCATTTAGGGTGCGTTCCTTCTCCGAGATTTCTTGTTTCCCGAATAAATTCAGTTTCGGGCATTGCCTGAACATGCAGATTTTAAATTTCTTATTTTAAGTTATATATTTAGAGGATATGTCCTTGGTGTATTTTGTAATTATTTTATCTATTTATGAAGCGATCGTGTTTTTATTCCATTTGTAATTATTTATATTTAGTAAATTTGGTTTGGTTTACTTTGTGGCTTACTTCATTTGCTTTGAGTGTGATGTTTATTCATTATATATTTTTTTGAGTTTGGTTTGATCCGATTTATCTATACATTTTGTTGTGGGGTGTGTTGGGGACATTTTTGGTTTAGCTTAGTTTGGTCTAAGTTCAAGTGCGTAAGTGATGGGGGGCATATTTTTAGTTTTTGGAGTGTATGTTTTCTAAGTTAGGAGTGTTTTTAGATTGGCCTTAGCGGGGGCGTAGTTTGGGTTGGTAATTAGTGTCGGAGATCTCCTAATTTTAGCCTTTGGACCTGTTATTCTGGGCATATATTTTTATGTTTCACCTAGGGAATTGTGCGCTTAACACCGGGCGCACACCCAGATTGCTCGTCGGGATAGGCGCGCTCGTTTGATAGGTTCGGAGGGTTATCACGCGTCACTGCTCCGTCGTTTAACCAAATTAAAGGCGTTTTGTGGGACGCGGGATTAAGGCGGCGCCTGGTCACTGTGCGGGTGACCTTTGGCATTTACGCGCCGCGGTGTGGGTGCTCTGGATAATTACACGTCTAGTATGCAGCGCGCAACCGGGGTGTTGGGTTAGTTTGAGCGGGCGATGATCTGTTTACGCATTCAAGGCTATGCTTGTAATCCGGATTAAGCATGAAGAGTATGGTGCACAATTGTATTGAGCGCGTCAGTCCAAGCATGAGATTTGGCCATGCTCTCTATATACTTCAAAAATTCTTCATTCTTCCGTGCTATCCATTTTTGTCTTCGATTCTTTGTTTCTTTGTTTCCTTACGCTCTAGTTTTCATGTTTTCGCGATATCTTGAGATCTGGTCGTCCGTTTCAGGTGCCGTTTCTTTTATTCTTCCTAGTTTTTTGAGCTCTTTCTTCTAGGATGGAGTCCAAAGATAGTGATTAGTTCTACTCATCTGTATCAGAGATGGAGCGGATGCTAGCGGTAGAGATCGATGAGTATTCTGATGCTCGGACCGATGTTGTTGTCGTGGAGGAGGATGTCAGAGAGAAAGTTAGAGAGGAGGTACCAGAGGGTGACCAGGTGGTGGTCAAGGAGGAGGTACCTGAGATTAATAAGGGTGTGACTGAGGGTGAGGGTGAGAGAGTTGAGGATGACGAGCATCAAGGTAAGGAGCGTCGGGCTCGCACACACTTCTCGCTGGAGGATTTCTTTGCTCGAGACCAGGTAAGTACCCATGAGCAAGAGTTCCTTCAATTTTCTAGGCATTAGGTTGTGACAGACTTATTAGGATCTGAAAACCCTTTTTAATTTATGTCGAACCTGCATCTATTATTGATTGTGTGCTTATTCATGCACCATGACTGCGTCTAATGATAGGTCACATTTCTGTTTTATAGTTCTTATCATATTTTGTGTGCTTGCTATGAACTGTTACCGTGTGTCTTAATATATCCTATTTTGCTTTTAGCTCTAGATCTACCTATCTTTTATCATAGGTATGTGTGTTAGTCTTATTATATGTTTGTGCTTGTTTTTCGTTCGGTAAGAGCCTTCGCAGCTGGCTATCAGCTCGACATGGACTAAGTCTCATACTTGGTATTGTGTCTTGCCAGAGTTTCAGCAGGCGTGGTTGGTGCCTTTCAGCTTTGGGCCAATCTTGGAGTTGGAGCCTTTTCAGGTCGATCGTGGTCTGATTGCGGCGATTTTGGAGAGGTGGAGGGAGGAGCATTAGGCTCTTCTCTTTCCGGTTGGTATGTTGTTGCCGACTCCAGAGGAGTAGATCCACATCATTGGTCTTCATTTTGACGGTGAGCCAATCACGGAGCAAATGGCGAGAAATTAGTTTTCTTATTATTGCTCTAATTCTAATTGGCTTAAGTTTCCTAGTTCTACTATGAGTCTAACTACATGAACCTGTTATGGTGAATTAATCTAATATTCTAGTATCCTAATCCTAGTGTAAGTTTACTTAGTTTAAATAATCTAATACTATTAGAAATCCAACTAGTCAAAAATCGAATTACTTTTGAGCGTCCTACCTTTATTAGAATTCTACTGTGATTAAGTGTCTTAATTCTACTGTGATTTTAAAAGGTCTCCTAATGCTATTAGAAGTCTAATTGATTTAGTATCCTAATCCTACTAGGAGTCTAATTAGAAAAAGGGTCTCCTACTTCTACTAGGAGTCTAATTGATCTGAATATCTTAATCTTATTAGAAATCTAATTAATTAAGTTTCCTAATCCTACTAGAAGTCTAATTAATATTAGTCTCCTAATTGTACTAGGAATGCAACTATTCTAATTCTACTAAGACTGATTAGAACTGTAGTAATTTGAATAAATCTCTAACTAAATTAAATATGCCAATTCTATAGAGACTCTAATTTAAAATAAGCACGCTAATTTTATTAAAATAAAACTAAACGAAATAAATAAAAGAAAAAAAATGAGGGTGGCCCATTATACTAAGGAGGATTGGCCTCGTTCCCGAGTACCCTCCGTAAGCTCCCTTGGGCAAATCGGATGGTTGGATTTGAAATAAACTAAATCAAAATTATAAACTAATATTTTGGAGATTGAAAGGAATAATAATTTTTTTTTTGTTTATAAATTAGGTTAGAGGCTAAAAATTAAGAACTATAATTTTTAAATATGACTTAGAATTTAGGGCCTAAAAATTATAAGAAATAAAAGGTTAAGACTGAAAGCTAAAACCTTATGGTCTGAAATCGAGATAGAAATCAGAAATTCGGACCGTATGATTAGAGACTAGTTCTAGAAAACTATTATCTAGAACCAGGATTTTAATATTAGGACTGAAAATTAAAATAATGATAAAATTAAGATTTAAAATTTGAATTTAGATTCAAGGACTGATTCTAAAAAGGATTACGGTCTAAAAAATCGGGAATCAGAAAATAAAAATTATATCCTAAGCTCTAAAACTAGGGATTAGAGACTAAAATTTAGAACTATAAGTCATAACCTAAAGACTAGAATTTGAACTAAGAATTAAGATGAGGAAGTAGTTACCTAGGTGCTTAGGAAATCTCGAGATCCGAAGCCTAAATGTGAAGGACTTGAAAATTCGATTGCTAGATGCGTGGTCCTCTCCTTTAGGACGAGGTAAAAAGTCTATTTATAGGTTTTTTTTTCTAATTACGTGCCTTGTGGGGTACGCTTAATTGTCAATTACACGCTATGTTTCAGGCGTTTAATTGAATTATGCACTGATTAACTGGCGCTTATTTGCTTTGAGTCGGTCACCGACTCAATGAGCGACCGACTAACTGGCTCAGTCGGGCTTCCTAGTTCTAATCACGTTAGGACTAATTGCACGTTTACTTTGGAGTGCACAATCCGATTAAGTGCTACAGATCTTACGCTTAGTAGTGGAATTTTGGCGGTCAAGGACTGGGAGATAGGCCGGGCATAGACCAATTCCGTGTCTGTGATGGAGCGCTCAATCCAATTGTGCGTGCTGATTAGGGCATGCAATCGAGTCTCGAAGCAGTCTGAAGAAAGGAGGTTTGGTCTGAAAAGGGACTGTTTACGCATTTGTGAGTTGGCGTGTAATTAAATTGCACACCTAATTTTAGGCATGTAATTCGGGGTTGTCCGGGTCTGCGTCGGGTCTGAAATGCAAGATTATTATTTCAGTCAGTATTTCGACTATATACTATTATTCCAGTATATAGTCCCCCTATGTTAGGATCTGAGCCACAGAGCTATTGTTTCAACTTGTGTTTAGCCACGCACTATTATTTTAGTACATGGTCCCCGCATTAGGGTTAGGGGGTCTGAGCCACAAAGCTATTATTTCAGCCTGTGCTCAGCCATATACTATTGTTTCAGCATATGGTTCCCATATTAGGGTTGTGAAACTTTCAGAGAAGGTAAGTCCTTTCCGAAAAGTTATGATCGAGGTCAAAGGTTGATCAAACAAATTTATATATTTCGATAGGGCAAAATGTGGGTGTCTACAGATGCCCCTCTTCGGCGCGCTCTTGCGTAGTAAGAATGTGTCGAAGAAGTAGACACCCATCATTCGAGGTGTCTTCTCATTTCTCTTGGGAAATCACAAATATGAACTATGGATGGTGACATGGCATGTTTAGTTTTCTTATCTATCAGCGCAAGCTAGAATGGAGCATTCGGGGGCCTAGTGGTAGCTGTCGAAAGGCGTGTTCAATGTCATGGATGCAAGTGATCCCGTCGCGTATCGTGACCCGCTATCATAGACAGTCGACGGGGGAAGTTTGCGTATCCTAATCCATGGGTGCAAGGGGCATCCCGTCTCATGTCGCGACTTGTTGCATGGGGCAGTCAAACGAAAAGGAGAATCACTATATCCTAATCTGTGGGCGCAAGGGGCATCCTGTCACTTGTCGCGATCTGCTGTAAGTGACAATCAAATAGAGAGATATGATGCAGTCAAGGTACTGGGGGCTCCATATAAATGTCCATAAATAAGGTCCAGAGACCGATAATAAGATACAATATCATGTAATGTTGAAGGCTTTCACAAGTCATATCAGACCGAGCGCATCATTGCTCACACAAATGCTCGTCAGGCGTTCCTTTTCCAACAGGAATTTGTATGTTCTTAGATTAAATATACTCGTTGCTCAGTTTCCCAAGGGGAATGGCTGGTTTGGGTAAGTGGCGAATGAGATGAATTTTGGTAGGTAAGTGGTCTCTTTGTTTATTATTATTTTGGTTTCTTTTTTTTGTTGTTTTGATTTTTTTTTTTTTTTTTTTGGTTTTGGAGGTAAGGGGTTTTGAAAATTTGTGAATTTTAACTTAAAATCAATTCGGTGGTAAATCTTTGAAAAATGTAGCTTTCGAGACATCGCTGAGCAGAACCATCTGTATGGGATTTGTAGACCCGACCGCTTATGTGGTTGTCAAGACGACACTTGGCATGTCAGATACTCCGTTTAACCTTCTCGACAAATAGTGATGATTGTCTCTAATGGGAGGACTACAGCGATTCGCGAGTCAAGGGAGATCGGTTTTGAAAACATTTGACTTAATCATAGCTAACTATATATATCATAAGCAATATTGAGTAAAAGAGACGGTGATACTTACCTGAAGTGGTGACGCTTACCTGTGTAGTTTGCAATGGGACTGATCGATTGTCGTGATGTCGTGACGAGACGTTCGAAGGGTGTTCTGTCTTTTCTTCATTTTTACTGCAACAGGGACTTGGTGGCCATTGCCATGATGTAATGTCTTGGAGAAGTGAGTGTTGCGATGGGACATGGTGGGTCTTTCCCGTTACGGTTGTATGCTGGGATGAGTCCCGGTGGTTACAGGTTGAGATGAGATGCGAGAAAGTCTTTTCTCTTCCTTCCTGTCATAGCGGATCATAGAGGTGATGGGATATTAGGGGTCTGTGTTAAGATGTTGGGGGATTACTAGTCTTAGGTCTGACAGGGGCATTTGGATCCTGGTGGGATTTTTTTTATTTGAGATGCAATGGGACGTGGGGGGAGTCCCTCTTCTTCTGTTGGAGTCTAGCGACTGCTGCGTAGCTAGGAATTTGGGGGGTAGGCTCTCTGCTTCCGTGATGGGACATTGGTTGAGCATAGTTAGCGATGAGACTTTTAGAAGATTTGACTCTATGAAAGGTTTCATGATGAGCATTTCAGGGAGGTGTGATTGGTGTCAGGGTTGTAAGACCAGATGAAGTTGCTATATCGCGATGGGACATGGGTGACGCAATTGAGTGATAAGGTTCGATAGCTGCTGTGTGCAGGATGTTCAGATCGCTTGGTGAGATATCGCGATGAGGTGTTGACCGTTGATAGATGTAATTGCTATGTTTCTTTCTTTGGCAGATCTTAGGCTAGCGGGCGTGATTGGCGTCTTTTAGCTTTGGGCCGATCTTAGAGTTGGAACCATTTTAGGTCGACCATGGTCTAATCACGGCAATTCCGGAGAGGTGGAGGGAGGAGCATCAGGCGCTTCTCTTTTTGGTTGGTATGTTGCTGCCGACTCCAGAGTACTTGATCCGCATCATTGGTCTTCTTTCATGGGTGAGCCGATTACGAGGCAGATCGCGAGAGATTATCTAGGGGTGAGCGAGGAGATTTTGGGTGTCTCGTATAGATCTAGTGGATTGGGGCCAGGGTAGTTCGAGTCACTTGGTTCTTTGACACATTTTTCAGTAGCTTCGTCCCTCCGATGAGTTTTAGTTATTGGGTGTCTCGTATAGATCTAGTGGATCGGGTCCCTACCTATGCTTGAGGTTTCCTTCCCTTCCTTCAGGTGAGTTTTAGTTATTGGGTGTCATAATGTCTTCAATTTTTTTTTTATCGTAGTAGCTATTCATCATCTCTTTTTATGTTTTCTAGTTTTGGGCGTATGATCACTTTTCCTTTCTCCGTCCATGGGTCCTGGCGAAGATTATGTTCACATTTTCGCAGATGCATGTGTGGAGGATAGCGTTGAGGGGTCGCCGTTGGTCTTCGGATCTTTAGACCGCGTGAGGCCTTTTCGAGGACATGCATGAGGGGCAGGTATATATCATCATATACACATTTAGTTTCATTTTGTTTTGGGGCTTTTAGTCTCTAAGGCTTTACTGATGGGTTGGCTTGCTTATTTGGTTGTAGGTGATTTGGAGGCCATACGCTGCTGAGGAAGATGTCGGTGTGCCAGTGATTCAATCTGGCCAGACTTTCTTCGATGTGGACATATGGGTCCATTGTTTTGAGAAGGTGGAGAGGATCCACCTTTCTCGAGTGGTTCGGCAACGGGGGCTCGCTCAGGGAGTCCCTCCATAGATTTGCCACAGAGTGGCAAAGAGGATGACTGGTCCCCCTGGTCGAGATTTCGCGAGCTGGATGGCGCTTCAAATGGCTGATTTTAGAGCTAGGGAGACTGATCGATGCCAAAATGTGACTATATTTTGCACCTTAATCCCTACACTTAGTTGTCCGATGAAAGTATCTGATGGTTGTTGTGAGGTTTTAATGATTACAGATGTTTCTGACCATTGGATTGTTAAAGAGCATAAAAGAGGGTAATTAAAGGATACACAAGGGCTATGGATAAAAAGGTCAAAAGAAGCATCGAAATCTGTGAAGCAACTCAACATCCACCAAGAGAGTGAAGAATCTACCCTTTGATGTCAATCGATTGAGGACTAAGTGTCAATCGATTGACAGGAGAAGACAGCATTATCCCCACTTACTTCGAATCAAAAAGTCAATTGATTGAGATTTAACTCTCAAGCGATTGAGGCTATTAGGGATAGGGTTTGCTCGGCCCTATAAAAAGGAAGCTACGACTTATTGTGGAGGAGGCTTTTAATCACTTTTTCATATTATTGTGGTATTTTTATTTTAGAGGGTTCTTCTTGGTTCTTCTCTCTCTCAGTAGATTGTATTAGGATTCTTAATTCTCTTTTATAATTGTGAGAGCATAGATTGTACCTAGGAACAAAAGCATTGTAAGGAGATTTTATGATAAATAAAAGAGCATTATTAAAATGATGTCTTCGGATCTACAACGGGCTCGTACTCTGAGTATGAGCGGCTAAAGTCATTTGCTCAAGGAGGAAGCGAACCGGAGATAAGTAATTGTTCTATTATCGTTTCTATAATTTGATGGTATTGTCATTGAATCATTCTGTTTTAAGTGTGTGCTTGATTGAATATTATCGAGTCTTCGTTTACAGTCGGTGATCGTGGTTATCAACGACTGTAAAAGAAGCACTCCATCTAGATCTATTCCTGCAGGCCGATCTAGGCTGCAGAATGATTGATTTATCATTTTCGTGACTTAGGATTTTGAGATATGCTATCCTTTTTACATGACTCATACTGCAATGATAGGCTGAGTCATAGCTTTTAGATAGGGTATGCCGGATCCATAGTCGAGTTCTTCTCGATTCATTTATTTTCCTAATAAATAATGGTGTTCTGACTTAAAATGAATTTGTGAGATTGAATGGTAGAAAAGTTACGAATCGATGGTTAGCTAACTCCTTGATCAATTCATAAACTGTCATTTTTCTTCTTCATCATAATTTGTTCCTGCCTAGATTGATTAGCTTTCTTTTATTGCATTGAGAATCGTGTGGTACTTGTGTGGTAAATCGAATTTCTCCCTTGGTACTTCCTTGGGTGTTTAAAAGTCTCTGAAAGGATTAGATAAATTTCACATTTTCTTGTGGGTTCGACACCCCTGTTCTTACCGTGCTACAATAGATCTTGTACACTTGCAAGGGTTAAACTTAAAATCGACTAAGTTTTTGGCACCGTTGCCGGGGAATCGGCAAAATTTTGATTAATTCGGAAAGAGATTTGTGCATTTATTTGACAGTCAATCGATTAAGATCTGTTCCTCAATCGATCGACTGTGCTCTGTGATCTGTTCCTCAATCGATTGACGGCCAATCCTCTTTTGCTGGTGATTGAGGCTGGGACAACTGTGAGGACAGGGGAGTGTTTAATTCCTGTCTTCTCTTAACCCCTATGGAGGCGGCATAGAAGTCTTCTTCATCGGTTGACTCTCAGTCCTTTATATGTGGCTCAAGCTTTGGAGACTTCTGTCTTTCTGTAGCGGAGGGTTCCTCAGTCATGAACAATGGTCCAACTCCTTCGAGTGGTCTGTCTATATCATCGTCGTCTCGATTTAAGTTAGATCAACAAAGGCTTCAACTATCTATTCAATCTCCGTTATCTATGGCTTAGTGCAGGATGCTTCTTTTCTCTTCGGCGCATCAGCCTTCTCAATGGTTCCGTATACAAAGTGGTCATAGAGTTTCCACTTGAGCGATGTCGAGAAGAGGTCAGCCTGCTTGCAATCTGGTTGGTAGCCCAATCCGGTGTGCTTGCGGACCTTTTTCTAGATGACGGGGCCAATGCGCCCTTACTTATTCTTGCTGAGTCCTGTATGTGGGACGTATCCTAGTTGATACATAAGATCCCATCCCTTTGTTGCAGTTGGGTTTATGTCATATAGCCGGATGAGGTCAGGGCCTGCTACTCTCTTTGTTATTTTCTATTGGCATGTTGGGAGGACTGGGGGATGGCTAATTTTTGCTACCGATGCGTCGTCGAGAGTCTCTACTCTTTTGATGTGGTCGGTATTTAGTACATAGTCATGTGTTGTTGGAATCCTTGCCACATAGTCAGTATCTAATTCCTGTAGGGGTTCATCGGCATATATCCTGACGATGGAGTCCTCGTGGGGGAACTTGGCGCATTGGTGGTATATAAATGCGACAACCGTTATGAATTCTAACCACTTCCTTCCTGATATTAGGTTATATGTGCTAAAAGAGTCAGAGACATGGAATGTAATGTCTTTGGTGATTGGCTCGAGGCAGACTTGTAACTTGGTTGTTCCTTTAACGAAGTGTCGAGAACCATTGTACGCAATGAGGGATAAGGATAAAGGTCTTATCTCTTGTTCCGTATACTCAAGTGTCTTAAGCATTTTTATTGGGAAAATGTTGAGTCCCGCTTCGGTGTCAACCAGTGCGGGAGTTTCTAAGAATCCGCCGATTATGACCGTCAAATATATGGGGGTTGAGCTTCCACGCAGCGACTTGTTCGACATGTCTGCATTCGTGAAGGTAAGCGTTGGTGGTTGAGCCATAACCGAAGCAATCTCGTGTAGCTCGTCTAGAGTGGTATCTTCATCCATGTGTGTTTCATCTAGTGCCTTTACTAACAATTGGTGATGTTACGGTGCTACTTGATAAGTTCGAGTATGGATATTTGCACTGGTACTTTCCCAAGGTGCCGAAGGAGATCATACTCCTGGCTTGTTTCTATGGCTGGATCCTTGTCGGGCTTTTGGGCTTTGTTCACGTTCGACTGAGGTGGCTAAGGCACCGGTGCCGGAGCTAGAGTCAGAGGGATTACGTGAGGCGGGGGAGGTAAGTTTGCTTCCCTTTCTCTTATTATCCTTTCTGATGAATGAGCACCTGCATTCTGCTTCTCTTGGGGGAACAGTAGTGATGGATAATTGGTCTTGGATTTAAGGACCGGGCATGTCAGTTGTTGATCCTTGAGCCATGTTGCGACTGAGGTTGATGAGCTTCCTGGAGTGCTTATCGTAAACGGGGAAAATTTTTAAGAAGGGATACGCACTGGAGCTATGTTGCTCCACAGTGGAAGATACTACGTGTAGTCTTCCTCTTCTAAGAACGTGGAGACCAGTGCCTCCTCCTTACCTAGTTCTTCCTTTTGTTGACCCATTTCTACAATCGGCTGATGTTTAACCATTGTTTGGTATTCTCGACTTGAGGTATTTTGGGAGAGGCTGTCTACCCATGCTGATATTTGGGACGCGATTTGAAGGACGTCATCTTCGTTCTCAGGTTCAGAGTCACATAAGGGAAGCAGTGGTGGAGTTATCTCAGAATTTGAGGGAGTCGAGGGTTCTATGGGCTAAAGGTTTAGTCTTCAAATTCTGAACAACTAGACTCGGATTTGACTGAATGCTGGATAAGGGGGGGGGGGATTTGGAGGAGCGATCCGGGTGATCAGGGATGAAGGATGGGGGCGAATTGTGGGAGGTTTAAGAGGTTTGACTGGATTAGCCACGGTATCGGAAGGACTGATGCGGGTGATAAAGGTAAAAGGATGGAGAGAGTGTCAACCCGGGAAATCTACTGTGGTGATGTGGGCGATCAGGCCCTGGTTGTGGTTTGGCATGGGATTATTGATGATCCCTAAGTTTTGCGGGGGCTGATTGTTGTTTTGATTAGAACTTTGGAGGGATTCCTAGTCGATCTAGTTTGATCATTCATGTCATAGATCATATCCCATAAAACCCAATAGTCTTCTAAGTTATGTCTTATGAATCGATGAAAAGCGTAGAACTTATTGTAGTTAAGGTTCACTGGCTAGGGTCGTGGTCATTCTGGTGGGAATCAGATAAGAATTTGATTACTAAGAAGGTAGAATATGTTGAGGATGGTGTCAGGCAAGGGAGGATAGTGATCGTGTTTGGGTTGGTAAAGGCCCCTAGTTTGCTGGTAGAAGTTTTGAGGCGGGGGTACGTTGTTATAACTCTAAGGGTTAACCGATCGGTTATGGGCGATATTTTAGTTCTGATGGGTGTTCTGGTTAGAGTATTGGTTGCGGTTTTGGTATTGGTTCTTATTCAGATTAGGATACCACTGTTGATTCTGGTTCTGGTATTAATTCTGACCAGAATTCCTCGATTGGTAATTCCTGTTTCTGGAGTTCTGTCCCTGGTTGGAACCTTGTTCACCTGTTCAGAGCCAGAGGCTTTCTTATTGTTCTTCGGCTTTGAGTCACTGGAAACGGTGACTTTTGATGTGATTATTGAGAAGGCGAGGTCTCCACCCTTAATATGTCGTTGGATGCTCCTGGCACGCAGGTGAAGGGTAGCAAAGTCTAGGCAATTGCTTCTAATAAGAGTGCTTCAAGTGGCTCTTTGGCGTTGTCTATGATGTTAGTGATTACGTCTTTCTCCTTCATCTGGCTTTCGGTGAGGGCAGCGAGTTTCCTCCAGTGTGCTTTGAAATCTGTAAAGTCCTCCTCAGGTTCTTACTTTGTGGTCATTAGGTCACTGAGACTAACCGCTTCTTATATCAAGTGCTTGTACTGGTCCAGAAATTGATCGGCTAGATCATCGAACGTGTTGATCTTGTGAAGTAGGAGTCCAGCGAACTAGTCGAGAGCTTCTCCTTCTAATGACCTCTGGAAATAGTGTATCAGGAGCCATTGGTTGTTGTGAACAGGTCAACAATCGTTGCAGAATAATGTTAGGTGGTGATTTAGATTCCCGATGTCGTTGTATTTAGTAAACTTTGGTGGTTTAAACCCCGCAGGTAGGCTAAACTTGAGATCTCGGTAGAACCTATCAAACCAGAACGACAGGCCAGGGAGAATTTTTTTAGCCATGTATTCGTCGAGCATCTTGGAGAGATCCTCTACTCCTACAGTGGCGTCTTTCTGAGTAGTCCGGGAGTAAGCCCTATCTTGCCGATTATCATCAAAGAGGGCACGGGTGGTTTGCCTTAGTGGTGACCTGTGCGGATACTATACTTGGAGTAGGTGGCAGCTTCTCCTCTCTTGGTCGTTCTCATTCTTCCTTGTCTTACTGCTCTTTGACAGTTTCATATGCGGTGGCAATGCCTCGGAGCAATTCTTTGGCTTCTTTGCCACCTTTTTGTAATCTATGAACACTGAGCTCTACAAATTGTCGGGCGGTAAAGTTCTACCCGATACTGTTGTCTTTTCTACCATTGTGGGTAGTGGTGCTCGGGGGTGTAAAGGGGTGTTCTCGATCGTCGGCCATGTTAATATCAGGATGACATGGGAGTGAATCATAGGTCGGGTCGGTGTCATATATAGGGCTATTGTGGTATCCCCATAGTGACAGATTACCGATGTTGGTAAGGTTTATTTTGTGTATCCCCGACATTTCCAACCTTTGGTAAATACTCATAAACTCTCGGCGAGCTCGTGAGAGGGTGAGCGTGTGTAGCGTAGAGATAAAGTGAAAAATAAAACTAAACTAAGCAGAGAAGAAAAAAATTAAACTAGGTAGGAGCTACTTTAGCAGAAAAGTGTCCCAACGTGATCGCTAGTCTATTGGTACTCACTTTTTTTGGGTTTCTTTCGTTCCCCGAAAGAAGTGGCCCAATTCAGTCATGTGGACTTTGGCTAGGGACAATGGAGTAATAAACTATGAAATATTAAATTATTGAAATTAAAAAGGTGAATATTAAATAGAGAGTACCTGGGTGATGCAATAGTTAGCTGTAGATATTTATTGACGCTGCAACATGTCACTGATCACGCTTTACGAGGTGTGGGTTAACTCCTTTGTTAAACGTCGGCCGGCTAACTCCAACAGCTATAGTCTAGCTCTAGTCTATCTGACCTAGCTTTCTAATCCTGCTCTAAGTCTAGTTAGCTCTATTTTCTTATCCTACACTAAGTTTGACTGGTTACAGGTTTCCTAATATTACTCTAACTCTAGCTAACTGAACTTCCTATTGCTGCTCTTAACTCTAATTAATTTAGTTTCCTAATATTACTCTAATTCTAATTAATTTAATCTCCTAATAGTACTCTAATTCTAATTAACTTAGTCTCCTAATACTATTCTAACTAGAAAAAAGGGGTTTGTGGCTTGTTATGCTAAGGAGGATCGGCCCCGTTCCCGAGTACCCTCCGTAAGCTCCCTTGGGCAAATCAGGTGGCTAAGGGCTATTTTTTAAATGTTAGAAATTAAAGATTGAATTTGAATTGAAAACTGGGGATTTAAGAATAAAAAATTTAGGAATTAAGAACAGTAAATTAGAACTAAGAACTAAGAACTAGAACTAAGAATTAAGAACTAGAACTAGAACTAAGAATTTAGACCTAAAACCTACGAACTAGAATTTAAAACCTAAGAACTAGAATTAAAGATTAAGAACTAGAAAGAGATTATCTAAAGCTAAGCGCTTCTTCCTCCTTCCAGAGCCGTAGAGAGAAAGGACTCGAGCTTGAGAGAGGCCTGAGCTCGAGAGAGGGGAGATTTCTATTGAAATTGATGTGTTTAGGCGTAGGGTAGGAGGGCTTTTATAGGTATCGGGCTAATTCCGTGTGTGTGGCTATGTGCTTAATTGGTGAATTGAGCGCATGGGATATTGCGTGGAATAGAAATAAGCACAAGATCCACAACGCTTAAATCGGTTTGAGTCAGTCGTGGACTCGAGGATGGCCGCTTAACTGGGTGTCCTAGTTCCATTAGGGTTTGGAACCAATTCCGTGCATGTATATTCGCGTGGAATCCGATTCCGCACACTGAATGCATGAGAGCGTGGAGTTTGGATGATCTTAGGAGGTAGAGTCGCAGTCCAGCTATGGACTGATTCCGCATATGGTCGTACACGTGGAATCAATTCTGTGCAGGGGTGTCTACATGGAATCGGGAACTTCAGGCGATGCACAGAAGCCTGTGCCCTGTCCAATTGGGACTAATTACGCGCAGAGCGACTTGTGTGCAATTGAATGAAGCTCTTATTGGCCTGCGCGTAATCTGGATACTAGGGCGATCCACGAGAAGAGAGCCTGGTCCAAGTGGGACCAATTGCGCTTGTGTATCCACGCGTACAATTTAATTTCATGTGTCTGTAGGTGCACATAATTCGGGATCTTCTTGGGTTGGATCAGGTCCGAGCCATAGAGCTATTGTTTCAACCTGGGTCTCAACTATCTACTATTGTTTCAGTATATGGTCTTCGCATTTAGGGTTTGAAGGTGTTCGGAGAAGGTCAATCCTTCTCTGGAGATCGTAGGAAGGGTCAAGGGTTGACCGAATATGTTTGTATACTCCGAAAGGATAAAATTGGGGTGTCTACACATGGGTATGCATTTTTACCTCAGGCACCTTTTCAGGTTTTCACCTGGTCCGAACAAGCTCGCTCTTTTTACCCGTAGTGCCCTTTTGGGTTTTCACCACTTCCATTTTGCTTTGAGCTTGTATATTTTCTTTTCTTTTTCTTTTCATTTCAAAATCAAAGGCCACGACATGGACGTCGATTCCATCATAGTCGGCTAGATGGAGTTCTGTATTATCTCTTAGCTTGGCTCGTGCTAACCTAAAGGATATTTCGACTTCTCGTAGACCTTAAAGAGGGCTTTCTTCAATAATGTATCGTGGCCATGGGTTAGAAGGGATAGGTTAAAATTTTTGAAGGTATTCTTGGGTTTAAAGGTTTTTCTTGATTGAGTTCTAGCTGATGTAATACACTTCTTCCTTGGGGGGTTTTACTGTACATGCCCCATGATTTTTCTCTCTTTTCTTTTTTATTTTTTATTTTTTTTGCTTTTTTTTTTCAAACATCCTCTTTTTGGAATTTTGCTTTTCTGATTTTTTTTTATTTTGATGGTAATTCTTTTTTTTTTTTTTGGTATATACATTTTTTTTTTCTTTTTCTAGGAAGGGGTTTATGAAAGAAAGGCTAATGGCTCAACGGATGTAGCAAAGGGTATGAGCATTCAGGGGCATTTTTTAGCGAATTGGCTTTGAAATGATGTCTCTTTCATGGGGTCCTTAAGCAGTCACGTATCCATTTTATCAACACTGACCTTGTCATGGTAGACTAGGAGTAGAATCGTCGCACGTATCCATCGTTGATGGGCTCAAGAAAATATTCTCCATCCATTATGGCGAGGCAGAGCGCGTATCCAGGGAGTACTTTTCGAATCACGTAAGGTCCTTCCTAGTTGGTCTTGAATTTCCCTCTCGGATCAGCGTGGAGAGAAGGGAAAATTTTCTTTAGTACATTGTCACCCACTTTTAAATCTCGGGTGCGGACACGTTTATTGTAGGCACGAGCGATCCTCCTTTGATAGGCTTGGGTGTGACACAAGGCTAGGAGCCTCTTTTCATCTATAAGATTTAGCCGTTTAAAACGGAATCTCCCCCTCTCGGCTTTCGGTAGATTGGATTCAATGAGAATATGGAGTGAAGGCACTTCAACCTCAACCGGTAGCACAACCTCGGTTCCGTACACAAGGGAGAATGATGTTTCCCTTGTAGCTAGCGGTACGAATCGACGTTCGATAGGCCCATAGTGCGAAAGGTAGCATCTCGCTCTAGTCTCGATATATGATGACCATTTTCTCAAGGATTCAGACCACAATTTTGTCAGCAGCTTCTACGGCTCCATTGGTTTGCGGCATATATGATGACGAGTGATGATGTTTGATTTTGTACTGCTTGCATAAGGCCCTGATGCGCTTGTTCGCAAAGTTGGTGACGTTATTTGTGATGATATCCTTAGGCATGCCGAAATGACAAACCATGTTATTCTTGATAAACTTCTCATCATGACTTGTCGTAATGTTTGTGTAGGATCCTGCCTCTACCCATTTGGTGAAGTACCCGATTGCGACCAGGATGAACTAATGCCCATTATAAGCTTTAGGGTTGACCTTTTCGATGACGTCGAGGCCCCATGTGGCAAATGGCCATTGAGTGGTCATGTTGTGCAAATCTATAGCAGGAGCATGCATCAGACTGGAGTGCTCGTGGCATTTGCATCACTTCTGAACATGCTTGCAACAGTTAGGTTCCATGGTAGTCCAAAAATATCCTTGTCATAGGATCTTTTTAAAGAGCATGTGCCCATTGATGTGGGCCTTGTATACTCCCTCATGGATTTCCTTTACAACGTTTGCTGCTTCGCTCTTAGTTAGGCATCTGAGTAGGATATTATTGTATGATCGCTTATAGAGGCATTCACCACAAATGACGTAGTTTGTCACTAAATGTTAGATAGTCTTGTTGTTGGCCTTGGATGTGCCTTTAGGGAAAGCTCATGTTTCGAGGAAATTCTTGATATCTGAGAACTATGGAGGCTCATCATCTAACCTTGTGGATCCTTCGATCTGGAGGCAGAAGGCCGGCTTGTTTCTCTGTCTAATCATAATTGAATTCATTTTGACACCATATGAAATTTTGACCATTGATGCCAAGGTTGCCAGTGTGTTAGCAAATTGATTTCTTACCCACGGGACGTAGGAGAAAGTAACATCGTCGAAGCACGCTAGATCTTCAAGTTGATCATGGTATGTGATCAGTTTTTTATCCTTCGTCTTTCAGTCTCCGTTGGTTTGGCATATGATCAGCTGTGAGTCGCCAAACACTCTGAGATGAGTTACATTTAGGTCGAGAGCTAGTTGCAGGCTGGCTATGCAGGCTTCTCATTCAGCCATGTTATTGGTGCAGGGGAAAATAAGCTTGATAGAGACAGATATGTGGGACCCTTTCAACGAGATTAGAACAACACCGACGCCTTGACCTTCGACATTTGATGTCTTGTGGAAGTGCATTACCCAAGACTCCTCTGTTTCTTCTTTATCATCCTCTGTCATGAACAAGATGTCCTCATTGAACACCGAATCGGCTCTCGGATTTGTTCCGGTTCATGGTTTAGTATCACTTGAAGCGAACCGAGGAACCCTGCTCCAACTACAATAACTTGCGCCCCCCCTTAAAGAAGAAAATTTTGGCTTCACCTTGCATCCAATAGTCAAGCACAGAGGCTGACGGTAGGAAGTGTGCACCAAAGTCGTGAGCTAGACACATGATTAGGGTTGCCAACTGGTCGGGTTGGCCTGATACCTGTTTCGACCCGATATTTTATCGAGTCGATCGAGATGAGACATCTGACCCGACCTTCAATCAGGTATTTGTTGGGTCGGGTTGGGTGGACCCAAACCGACTTGATATTTTATTTAGAAAAAGTGTAAAAAATAGGGGTTTTTGTTACCGGGAGGGTTGTCTTGGGTGCACCTTCGAGTATGGTCGGATCGGGTCGAACATTTGCAAGCTTTTTATTGGGCAGCCAAATTTTTGACTTGACCTGAGCCGATCCGACCACTCGACTACTAGGGCTGTCAACGGGCCGGGCCTCCCCAAAATCTAGTCCATCCCTAGGGGCGAAGGCTAGGCCCTCGCCCGACCCTAAATTAGGCGGGCTTTGATATATCTAGCCCTAGCTCTAACTTAGGTTGGAGCGGGCTCAGGTCAAACTTCATTGCTTATTGGTATTTTGTTTAAATTTGTTGTAAAAAATTTTTCGTTTTAAATTATTATTATTATTATTATTATTATTAAAGATAGAGAAAAACATTTCAAATGAAGACAGAAAATTTTAAGACCTCTCTTTATAAATATTTAAATGACTAGAATATCCTTACAACTATCTACTTAATAATCTAATGGTAATATTGAGTGCTATTTCGGTAATTTGATTTTAAATAGTATAGTATATTTTATATAATTGTATTAATACATTTAATATATAATTAAGAGTGATGCACGGGCCGGGCTTGTGGGATTTAAATTGTTAAGCTTTTACTCAGCCTGACCCTGCTCTCTTACCTTATTTACCCTATGATTTTAGGGCCGGCCAGCTCGACGCTATTGAGAACCTTACCGGCAGCCTTACACCTAATACCAACCCCTCATCAATTAGAAAATCTGTGCAAACATCCACACTATCTCTATCAATTATATTGTCCTCAAGTTGTTGGATTTTTGTGAGTACAAAAGCTACTTTTCACTTCGTTTTAGGGCTACTTTCTTTGTCATACCGCTATCTTTCATGTGGCTTTTACTGCCCATAAAGCATACAACTGTCCCTACTTATCTTTCCATGTTAGCCGGCTTCTACCTTACAGGAATGATTCTTTCTCCCATATCAGTTCATATCTTCTATCCAATTGTAATATTGAGTGTACATATTATTATGATACCTTTATTTACAATCAAAGGTTCTTTCTTTGTCAACTCAAGTTTTATGATGATGACATTGAATCAGATAATATAGATCATTTTATTCTTTAAAATTTTCCATACAATAGACATTCAGATATTAATTTCATGTGGTATACACATCACAAAAACTGTATATCACCATGGTCATACATCTAATATGGTTCGTGGATAGCTTTTAAGGATGTGTGCCACGTGGAATCAAAATTTGTTTGTCCTAATGGTAGGCCCATTATCTATAGATTCACTGTCTAGAAGATTAGGACGAAAAAGATCTCTCTCACCTGTTTCAAAGCAGTCAACAATTTTAACATGTGAAGCTCGAGATGAGAAGAAAAATCTAAGGTTATAAATAAAGGTACTAGTTACCATTATTAATAAATTAATGATGTCCTTACCTTTTTTAACTAGTGTGGTCCAACTTGGTGCACATTTTCTACCAATACATACTATGCAAGTGACAAGAACATTTTATGAGATTCACTCATTACATGCTAATTATACAAACAATACTTCATATAAGGTGTTCAAATCAAATGATTCAAATCTTTTGATAGATTTATTTTTTGCTTTCATAATTATTTATAATTTTCTGACACTTGGCTAATTAAGATTGATTAAAAATATGTCATGTGGCTTAAAAAGTGAAACAATGAGAGTTTTCTCTCTTAATGTAGGTACACTTCATTAATCCCAAAGAATATTACGTTATTAAAAATAACTGGTAACTTGTATCACATCTTTATTGTACTAATTTTGAAACTCTTAACTCAAAAGTCTGTGTTCATATTTCCAATGAGCCATTTATATATTGTCAAGTTATTCCCATCACATTAACATCGCCAAAATATTTCGGTTGTCAATCCCTGATTAATGCAGCTTGGATGAAATATAGATAAACTAGAGGAATATTGTGTGACCGAAGAGGTTTACTTAGATTTAAGGGACTTTTTATAATACGGCAATTAGACCTACCATATTATATAGTCCAGAATGTTAGCGTATAAAAAAGAACAAGAAGATATGGTACATATGGCAGAATTGTGTATGTTGAGATTGAGGTGTGCAGTAACAAGAAAGTAAAAAAATACAAAAGAAATACATAAGAAAAAAAAGACTGACACTACAAAAAATAAGACTATTAACGGCAGTTTTTTGCGGTAAAATATTATGCCGTTATTAACCAAAATACTATTAAAGGCTATTAAGACTATTAGTGGCAGTTTTTTGTTAATAGCGGTAGTTTTTGGCTACCGCTAACAGTCTTATATTTTGTAGTGTGAGTGTCGCTTGAGGTGTGAGTGTCGCTTGAGGTGGTTTGGACATTTTTATCGGAAGCCAGAAGCAAACCATGTACGAAGGGTTGAGACTATGAACACAAAGACGTAGAAGAAGAGGAAGACCAGTAAAGACCTGGATGGAAGTCGTGCCAACGAATATCAAGGGTTGTGAAGTGATAGAAACACTACAAAAAAACCTTTTATTGGAGACGGATATTGGAGACGTCTTTTAAAGATAGTGTCCAATAACCTCTTATTAGAGACAACCTTTTTAAAAGTGGTCTCCAATAATTGCATTCTAGACGTCTCCTGGTATGAAATGATATATGGAGACCGCGTGAACCGTCTCTATATGTTTCAGATGAGTGGAGCCTTTATGGTCGACTTGAAAAGTCATCTCTAAAAGTGTCACTGAGGTGGTCTCACTCGACCGTAGCTCTCGATGAGCGCTCTCTCTCTCTAAATGTACCATGATCTCTCTCTCTCTGCCTATATAAATTCCAAATAAAAAAAAAATTAGCCATGTCGTCGAGAGAAACTCGAAGTCATTTGGTCTTCTCGGCTACTCTCTCCTTTCTCTTCCCCATAAACTGAATAAACTCGAAAATTCTTAGATTTTCCTTCTATTCTCAACTCAGATCTGAGTATTTTCACTTCGATCCGTGCTCCAATACAGAGATTTCATCATTTTTCACCTCGATCCGTGCTAGGGTTTGAGACGATCGAAATCGGTTTGAGGTAGGGTTTGAGATGATCAAAATCGGTGTGAGCTAGGGTTTGAGAAGAAGCGTTTGAGCTAGGGTTTGAAACGATCAAAATCATTTGAGATGAATCGATTGGGTTTGCGCAAAGCGGTTTGAGCCCAACAAGATTCCATTGAAGGTTTCAAATCGAAATCGAAATTCCATTGAATCGTTTGGCATTGAAGATCGAAATCAATATTATAACCTTTAATCCAATCATAATATTGTAAAGATCCATTGGGGGGACCCTAATTTTACTATTTTGAGCCATATTGGGGATCAAATCAAGTGTCGACACCCAAATTTGGCAACATCGAAGGTCATCTAATCATCTTCCCCTCCCAATATTTTAATTTCATATTTCTTAGCCTGATTTATCATCCTCTGTTTTGTATTTATATAGTTTTAGTTGTTGTTGATGCAGGAACTTCATTGAATTTTGGATTGAGCTCGAAGATGCAATTTTGGGGACGCATTGTCAACCTTAATTGTCAACATTTTGACTGATCTGATTCATATTTATGTTATTCACCCTTAATTGTCAACATTCTGTTATGCATTGTGGGATCGTCCATTACAACAACCTCACGTATGACCAAACCGCGCTGATTAGAGCTATGAAATCTTGTCGTATCCCATTCGTCTCTAATCCGATCTTCAAAACGTCTTCTGATTCAATCGATTCGGCAACCGAGTTCTCGTATTCTTCATGCTCGATCTAATCTGGCTAAGGTATTTACTTTTTGTTTTTTTGCAGTCTTGGATTGGAGTATTTTGATGCAAACTTGGGATATCAATTTCATAGATTACAAGGTTTAGAGTTTCATTATAATTTCAAATTTAATTGAGGAAATTATTGGCTTGCCAAATTGATTTCTTTTTCTCCCACTGAAAGTGAGGAGAGACGAGGAGTTTTTGTAGTTTTGATAGGAGTATTGTGTGTATACTCTGCATTTCCATATCCACGTTCCTTGAATTTGGATGCAAACTGGAGATATCAAATTAATCAGTTAGTGACACGTGGAGTTGCAATATAATTTAAATATGGACTTTGTGTGTTAAATTGAAATTATTATATCATTTGTTTTACTCTACTGCTTAGGAGGTTGTGATTGGATCTCTTTCAAGTTTTGAATATTGCTTTTGGGTAATTGATCTAGTGAGCCTAAAAATGAGATCTTAACAAATTCCTGTCTCTCCTTAGCCTGATATCGCCCTGTTAAAACTCCAATACCTTTTTCTAGATTAATTAAAAATGAAATGTAGAATAGAGAAATCAGTATGACTGAGATTAACATATCTCCAAAATTTTGCCTGTGATCAACTAATGCCTTGGGTAACCTGCTCCAGGTTCCTGTCATGGATGATAAAAAAAGGTTGTATCAGGTAAAATGAGATTTTAGAGTTTTTTCCTAGATCCATCTCTCCCGATGTGTTTGTACTACTTATAACAATATGTATCATCTAATTTTCGACTATGAACAAAATGTTTCAGTAAATGAACAAAATGTCACTGTCGAGCTTGCCAAGTTCAATGAAATTTGTTCAAGACTTGTCAACTAAAAGAAGCATGAAAAAGATAAAAGGGGAAGGGAAAGAGGTTGGGATTAGAGTCTCAGTGTTGCTTGGCTGGTAGTTGATAATTCCTTTACAAGCTTGGTTGAGTTTTAAAATGTTTTCTTATTGATTGAATGCATCTTTTGGGACTAATTCTTGACCGTTCATTTCAGTTTTTTTTATTTGTCATTATCTTGCTTTGTTACATATATTTTATTATTACTGTTGATTCAACGAAGAACTCCCAGCCCACCCACTTTGTAGTAGGGGCCCACATGGGGATGCAGAAGAATGCATTTTGGGGTTTATGGGCCCACATGGGAGTGGAGAAGAATGCATTTTGGGGTTTATGGGGCCCGTACTACAAAAGAGAGTGGTCTTTTTAAGGCGTAACATACAACCTTTTACGGTTGGTCTTTCTACCAAAGTTTGAAAATTTCTTTGCTGATTTTTGTAAGATGTTTTCTAGTTGCAGTTGCTCAGTTGTGTTTTTCTTTTTTAATGGGACAGTAGTTCTTCCAACGTCTTCACTTTGTTGCCTAGTAAGAATATGGGATTCGGGCATGGGTATAAAAATCATACACTTGCTCAACCTCCAGGTTTCAGGATAGAAGTACATGACTATATTTGATATTTTATCTATTTTAATGTCAAAATATATGCTTTTTAAAATTCTAAAACGTTTAAAGTAGTTACAACTTTCTTTTATAGAAAATAAATGGGTATGGCTGAGCCACCTGCAGCATGGATGTCGTAACTACATCTGTGTGTCGTGTTGAACACAAGGTGCTCCTAGGGATTAAAGATACTAGTGTCCTTTCCAAGTAAATATTGCTTTAGAATATATCTTTAGTTAAAGTAGTCCTTCATGTACCAGTAAGGTGTGTTCTATATAGATCTGATATCAGGGATGCTATTCCTGACGTTATTCTGCTTATGACTTTTGAGCTTTGACTTGTACCTGATAAATCTGTATTTCATTTCTTGATCTTGCGTAGTCATTTACAATTTCATATTTTAGTACTTTGGAATCTTTGATGGGCACTATACATAAAGTAGTCACCATGATTTGAATAATTGTATGATGCTTGCATGGCTGAGTCTTCTTAAGGAGTTCAATTGCTATCTGCTTAACTGCAATAGTCTTAACTACACTGCACAACTATTTTTTGTTGTATATATTCCAACCATGTGTGTGAGAGTTCTATTGTCTGTTAGGAAATGAGTACAATCTATCCATCATGTTTAGTTTGGGGGCTTTAAGAATCACTTTTCGGGGAGATAAGGCCAATGGCATGCCCCAGATGGCAAAAGGGCACTTACAGATCAGGGAGTGGGGAGTGGCCATCAAATGTCCACTCTTCAGGGGCCCGAATCCAATACCCAATCCAACTTCTGACAATCCTGTGTTGAAACGGCCTTCAGAAGTAATAAACACCTGCTGCTCCATGTGAGCACTAATCATAGTTGCCACTCCGATGTAACTGCATGCAAGACTCGTCAGCCCTACCATTTGGGTTCATTCCATTAACAGCTCCTAGACACTCTCCTCTCACTTTCATAACATTACAATCATATGTTTTTTATAGCACACTTTTGATTTTGATGTCATCAAATAGAGGAGGCAAGCCTGAGGAGTATACGTACCATTGCCCTGCCAATTGATCGCTTGAATGTGCTACTATTGCTACAAGTCCTACGACCATAATTAAAATAAGATATATTCCACTTCTCTTAAAAAACGGGTTTTGCCTTTAAAAATTTATTCCTACATTTTTCTACGGAGGCCCTATGTCCAAGTCGGTAAGCCATTTCGGCTGCAACTTGGAAGTCTGCAGTAAGCCCTGATTCCATGAACCGTCCAAGCAATGGAAGTAGATCAGGAAATCTACCATTCTCTCAGATGTTCACCGTCTCTGTCAAACTGATCCATGTACTCCATTGCTGCACAAACCGTTGTCCACACCTCCATTCCAAAGGACATGCCCCCTGTTGTGGCAAAAATCTCCATGGACCCGACAACCAATTTTTTGGGTTTAGATTATTCCATCTACTTGTGTCGTGCATTTTCTATGCATCCATTTCTTGCCAAGGATTGTGGGTGCCCAAATCGGGAGGAACAATATCTATAAATCTAATAAACAAATTTTTAGGTTTATATCCTTCCATCCATGTTATCAAATATCGGCTGATACTGATACGTATGGGCGATGCGTATCATTTTTTCGGCAAACCGATACGTATCGATGCTAATACATCTCGAATATCCAACTCGGTATCGGTATCAGCCGATACGGGCTCATATCGATTGATATGTATCAGGTATCAGTCAATACATATCGAATTTCAGCTGATACTTATCGGGTACCGGCCGATACCTGTATTTCCTTTCTAATTAAAAAATAAAAAAGGAATCGGCCGATACGTATCGGTCCTCCAAGGACCGATACCGATACCGGGTTTGTTACCTTGCTTCCATCTATTTGTGTCGTATTTATTATAGGCATTCATTTCTTGTCAAGAATCATGGGTGCCCAAATCATCTTCAACACCTTGATAAAGGTTACACTTTAATTCTTTTAGTCTATTTGCATGTCTATCTAGTATCTTCCATGCTTCTTTTGGTGGAACATCACCATCAGAGTTCAACAACTGCAATTTGTTCTTGCTGATATACTCTTCAGGAGTGTCCACTAACTATGCTGAAATTACACTTTGCCAAAACCCACAAGGAAAGCTCATCTCCCAAAATCCAAAGAGCTCTTCAAATCCTAATCCAACAGAGTTCTCCGAAGATGCAAATATTCAAATTCTTCAGATTGAATTGTAACAAATCGGTGTAGGATCTATTTTAAGGCAGAACATGCAACTGCTTTTTCTGGTTGATATTTCTACCAAAGTTTGAAATTTTCTTTGCTGATTTTTGTAAGATGTTTTCTAGTTACAGTTGCTCAGTTGTGTATTTCTTTTTTAATGGGACAGTAGTCCTTCCAGCGTCTTTAGCACTTCTTTATTGAGCTGCAGGAGATAAATATACAGTGAGTAGATGCTTTTTTTTTTTTTTCCTTTGATATATTCTAATGAGGGGCTGTGGATTCCATTCTCTACATCATGACCAACATGTTAAGCCCATTTAGCACTTCTTTATTGAGCCGGTATAGAGATTGGAACATGTCGCTGATTGGGTACATGTGGCACGATTTTTCATCAGGTGTGCCACATGATGCAAATGACTTGATTTAAAGGTCTGGTGGGTCGAAGATTGCACCGGAAAGAAGCTTCTCTATGTGGGTTAAAATTTGGCATATACGCTTTCCAGCCCTACCACCAGCTGATACTTGTGCAGCCCAAATAATACAATCCTCTTTTTGAAAATGATATGCAAGTAGTTAATGATGGTGTGGAGCAGCCCCTCGATAAATACTTCATGGGAACTTAGGTGCAGATCTCCTAGATGGGCTAGTCGGGTAATCATCTTGAATTATAGAGAATTCACTTCAACATCCTAATTTGTACACCAACTTTTTTAGAATGATTCTCTTGAAGGCTTACTCGCTTCAATGAGAGTAATCAAACACCTTATGATAGTATGATTCTAACAAATGCTTTCTTGGCTCTCATAACTGAAAGATTCATTAACTGTGCTCAAAATCCGTCATTTTTAATTTAGATTTTGGATTAATGGGGTCACCGATGTCACAAGATGTGGAACTTTTGAGCTGGTTTCGGTCATCACGCCAATCCCCTTGAGGTTTGGAAAAACATGAACTCTAGTTCAAAAGAGTGGTTGCTCTTAGTCCGATTCCCCAAGTTTGGTGAATAAATGCGGCATTTCTTAGTATAATGTGGAACCTGTTGAGCTGGTTTCTATCTTTTATTCTACCTTCAAGTAATGTGTTCCCTTGAAAGTTGTCTTAACCTCTTTTATATCTATTCTTGAGTCGAGATTGAGTGTTAAGGACCCCAATTCAATTGTCATGACAGGATATCACCGCTATATATTTAGCATACCTTGCATTATATAATACCATAGTTATAGTCCATCATTACATGAGCCATTAATTTTATGCCATCAAGTGACCTCTTGATCAAGCAAAAATTTGCATTTACATCATGGTCTTCTTTTAGACTAATACTTGTGTCACTTTATCTCCTCATCAAAATCGTGTTTCTTTAAAAGGATTGAGTGGTGCGAATTGGATTGCACCTATGAATTTTCAATAGTAGCCTGTTGACCATATGAATCCATTGATTTAACATATATTCTTAGAACTCGTCCTTCCCCTGCAACATACATTCTATTGGTGTTGGACCGGCTGCCATCCCTTTGTAGGATATAATATGATCCATGAACATGACTTGAATACTCCCAATTGTGTGCTTGGATAACGTCACATTTGGTGGGTGTCTCAATTGAAATTGTGAGGCCAAAATTTCATCAAGGAGAACTAAAATGAATTTTGCAAATAACCTTGAAATATCTCACTGACACGGCTTTGGAATGTTGATGGGCATTGGTGAGTCTGAAGGGCATCACCAGAAACTCATAATGTTTGTCCCGGGGTTGGAATACTATTTTGAGAATGTTGTCGGATTTGATAATAGCCCAAACACAAAGCCAAGTTTGGCGAGAAACCTAGACCCTTGTATATCGTCGATTTGTTGTTACCACATACCACTAGCATTGGAAATTTTTCCCGGACACATTCACTCGTAGGTTAGACCTGGAGGCATCTCGTCTTTATGGATTTGACCATATAATCACCATCATCACAGCCTTATCCATCTACTGTTTGGGTCGCTTCTCGGCTTGTTGGATTCACTAGATCAATGACTGAAATTAAATGTTAGGATACCCAATGCATCAACAATTACTATGATAACTCTCTTCCTCATACAAGTCGCGTTTATTTCCTCCCCACAGCAAGCTCCTACTCTCTCATAATTTCCAACGAGCTGTCCTAACTTGAAGTCAAATAAGATGAATTCAAATTTCAATAGCCCGCCTAACTTAAATACTTCACAGCAATCTCGAATTAGTGGACATTTATTACAATTGAAATTCAAATGCTTATAAGTGAATCTGAACCATCTGATTGATAAACTTTAGTATCAACCATTAATTAAAAAAACAACGATTCATACGGGTTAAATCCCCTAAAATAATGTGGGCCAAGACCAATATTTTATCCTGAGTTAAATTTCACTATAGTTCAATGCATACCTTATATACCACTCAACTAGGCTCTATCGATGACAGTCATTTATTATTCCATGTGTCACAGATCCCCCAAAAAATGGCCGTTGAATCATGACACATATCATGCTCAAACTTGAATTTAAGGCCAATTTTTTGGGGATCTGTGACACATGGAATAAAAAACTGACCGTTTGATAGGTCTGAATGTTTTTTGTAGAAGATCGAGGTGAAATATCATTTGATCCGAAACAATAAATGGGTTTGAAAGAGTCTGTGACGAGGTCACATTCAGAGATGGCGTGGATGCGAACAAAGGTACCCTATCCCATTTGAGCGTGATGTGTATGTACTAAATGATTTTAGGCTTGATTTTCTTGGGACCTATGTCTCGTGGTATCAGAAAATTGACCGTTTGATGGTATGCCCATGTTCTCAAGATCGATCTAGATCGATCTTGAGAACATGGGCGGTGCCCAAGTGGCTGGTCACTGTCCTCCAAGCTTCCACGTAGACCTCCACATGGCACCCAAAATATTGTTTCGATGCCACGTGGAGCTCGGGTGCATTGCTTAGATCATCTTTGAAAAAAAAAAAATTGAAAATTCATCTCCACCGTGTGTTTTTTGAACTGTAAAATATGGACCAATGAAACTCGTCAAACTTTGACTTGTGAGTTTAAAACTGGTAGTTTCATGATCATTGTTTTGGTACTTTCTATTTGTGAGTGCACTTGATGCAGGGGACTGATAACATTTTCATTTTGATAAGCAGGGAACTGATATCAGCAGTCCACTTGGCATACCCGTTGATTTGTTAGACCGTCTAGTGATTATACGGACTAAAACTTACGATCCTGCTGAAATGATACAGGTTCGTTTGTTTCTTTTCCCATAGAATTAAACAATAATGCTTCAAATTTCTTACTATACTAAAATTCTATTTTTGTTTTGTTGTTTATGCTGATTGCTACATGGCCAGATACTAGCGATCCGTGCTAAGGTTCAAGAATTGGCTATTGATGAAGAAAGTCTTGCATACCTAGGAGTGATTGGGCAGCAGGCATCTTTAAGGTTCGGCTCTCCTTTCCTATATGGGATTCTTTGTAATGGATATCTCTGATTTACTAAATGCTTGTGCTTAAGTAATGGGATTGACTTTTGATAAGACTTCGAAGCCATAGGCGCCTCATATTTAATGATGCTTCCGAAGCCCCATTAGTCTTAAAATAAAATTTTGATTTTGAACCTGTTTCGTAAGGGGTTGAAACTGCTTGTGCACTTCAACCCTGTAACGTACATGTGCATTATTGCCATTCCCGTGTATATTCAGGAGATGCATCACATGCACCCTTTTTTCATGGTTAAGCTGGAATTGAGCATGCGTCCTTAAGGTTGCAATATTTGAACCTTCATGTTCAACTCTGTGCTCAATCCCATATGCTCCTACCCTTTTGGCTTTCTTCTTCGAGTTAATGGATGTTATTTGACCGGTTTGTCGTAATTGCTTGATGTTTCTTGGGCATGAAGTGCAGCTTTGTCACCGGCTAGAATGAATTGCCGAGATTACATTTCCGTCCCAAACACGTTTTGATGGGTGGTGGCGTACTCAATTCGGTACAAGTGACTGGGTTTCAGGACAACACCAGAGCTCCTCAAAAAGATGCATAGATGTGCATGTATAAGTTATTATCATAATTTTCTATTTCATGGTGCGACTCTTAGCTAATGTGCATTCATTGTTCAAGGCCGACCTCGAGGAAGTAAGTCGATGTCTGGATGCAAAATCGCCAACAAGGCTTCTTCAAGAGCATAAGGAGATACATCTCGTGATCCACCGTCGTCCTCTCTCGCCTTTTACAAAGAAGGCATTTTCAACTACATGATGGTTGATGGTTGCTATTTTAGCATATCTCTCTCTCTCTCTCCCTCTCTCTCTCTCTAATGCAGTGGCTTTGTTCCAGGTTCCGCTCATTCAAAGGATAGGTTGTTGACTTCCACAACTAAGACAAAGATCTCAGAAACACCGGTGGATCATTTGCCAACTTTCATGGGAGGTAAGCATCTCCTATCATTGGCTAAAATTTACTCTCTTTTAATTTTTTCATCGTCCCTAGCTTTCTCTTTGGGCAAGGCATGCAGGAGCGAGCCAAATCTTGGGTGCTTTGAGTGGGGGATTACCAAAATTGGTCTCAATTCCTTAAAAAAAGGCGAGATTTTTAGCCCCAAAGCTCTCTTAATAAGATGAATAAAAGTTCTTTATTCTTTTCAATGTTAAATGACTCTTTCCACTTAGTTGTAATAACGGGTTTTTTTATTTGATTGAATTACAATGGCTGGTTTAGATCTTGTCTTGTATTATAGCAATATATTAACTCATGGTGTGATTTGTTTCTTTTCCAGGTTATGCCCATTGCTGTAGAACTATAAATTTGTAGTTCTTGTTAAATACGTTTGGGCCTTCCTGGTATGAATGATATGTAAGTTATGGTTCTCCCACTTTTTTCCTTCAATACTACAAGCATCGGAGGTTGTATGATCGTGCTCGTGTGACATTGACACCTTTCTAATGTGGAAATATGAGTTTTTACTTTACCTTCGTAAAAAGCTAAAACATAGATATTTTAAGACAATTTCGGTTAACATACTAGTTTCAACGCCTACTCTTTCGGAATTGGTGCCCCAATTCTCTTTAAAAAAGAACCAATTCTTCTCCATCAAAATTTTATACTAAATTTAAGTAAAAGAGTGATTCTGTGTGTTCATTTTTGAATGTCAAAAAAGCCAAAATTTTTAATTGCTCCACTTTTTACCATTCATGCAAAGTTGTTTTAGTGTGCTGTCATGAAATGCTTTTTGGAAATGGAAACCTGGTATAGTCCATTTAGAAACCCTTCATAATATACTAAGGATTAGAGTTCTTGAAGGTGTCATATCATATCATAGACAAAAAGCTCCATAGTAATGACCTTCAGGCATGGAGAAGTTGGACTGTTGACATGGGTTTAGATGCCTTCATTAAAAAAAATATTTATTCTTTTATTATTGAGTTTTAATTCCTTCTTTTCTCACATAGAATGATGGGGAAGAAAATCATTATCGATCCTTAATGCAAAGATAGGCAACTATTTACTTCCTTGTGAATGACAAGCTAATATATTATAGCAATCCAGTTATTTCTTCCTAATGCTGTATTCCATTTTTGTTCAATGATGGATTCAGTCAATGGGAAGTTGGAACCCATTCAATATTTTGTTACATGATAGAGCATGGAGTCAGCTTTTTCTATCACCTTCAATTGTTTGAAGCCTAAAGCCTTTTAGTTATAGTATGATGTAAACACCATTTATATCAAAATATTCAAAATGGCTGACAATTCACTACTGCATAAAGCTTGAGAATCCCTTTCAGCGAGTGAATGAGGGAGAATACTCTGCGTGCTTATAATCCTTGATTTGATTTAGAAGTTTTAATTTATTATTCAATTTCATTGTTGAATGTTCAATGTTCAAATTATTTGGATTGGTGATTATTAGTTATAAAATGATGAGCACAATAAATCTCTTATTATTCAATTTCATTATTGAATGTTGAATGTTGAATGTTCAAATTATTTGGATTGGTGATTATTAGTTATAAAATGATGAGCATAGTAAATCTCTTATAAATTGTCATATATCATAAAATATGCATCTTTTTCTTTAACTTATTGCAAATAGATATGAAACCTTTATGCCTTCAAGTTGAAAAAACTTGCATCTTGTATTACCATCTTGTTAGTTGGATTTTGCTATGAAATACTTTCTTTTATATAGTACATATAAATGTTATACTATTTTCAGGAACGTGAATTGGATTGAAGAGTGCGAGGTGTACTTGGTTTTGAGACGATCTCTCTTCAATGAAAATTTAATTGAAATTACTGTATAATTGGGTGGTAAAAATTACTGTATATTTCTTGTTTGTTTATTATTTATTTTTATTTGCAGGGTTATGGATGTATCCTGTTGGGTAATATGGTGTTTGGGGTCAAAAACGTTTCTTATATGATATTTTTTTGTGCTTAGTTTTGTCCAACTCAATAATTCAATTATGTGAAGTTATCTACGTTCATTGAAGTTATGGTTTCAATTTTAGATTAATCAAGTTTTTTCTCTTTTAGGTGGAGTATGCATTCAAAGCTGTTGATTCTATGCTGGTAAGGGGTAGTTTGGGGCTGCTGGTTGTCGAGTCATCATTGAGGAATTTCTTAAAGGTGAGGAAGCTTCTTTCTTTGCTTTGGTGGATGGTGAGAGGCTTCTTTCTTTATAGGACTATAAATGAGTCGACGATGGTGATGCAAGTCCGAATACAGGTGGAATGGGGCATGTCAAAACTTTTCGGTGATGAAAAAAATTACCAAACTAGAATATGCTATATGCATGTTTCTTTTACAACATTGTAGCAAGAAAAAATGAGAGTCGTTACTTGTACACATAAATTTGTTATGAATGAAATTATCGTGTTGTGAATTAAAATTTATTTTTTTAAATGAGTTTTGAGTATGTTAATGTGTTTACGCTAATGTGAATGAAAATGTGAGTATATAAATGCAGGTTATGAATTTTCATAAAAAATTTTTTTTTAAAAATATAGGTTATAGATGTGTATTGTTAGAAAATATGGTCATTGGAGCAAAAAAAAAAAATAGTATTAAATTTTTTTTATTAGAGATCACTCATTGGAGACGGCTTTAAGCCGTCTCCAATATCAAGAGATGACTTATTAGAGACGACTTTGAGGTGTCTCCACCATATCTTTGGAGACGGCTTATAGCCATCTCCAATAACCTTGACTATTAGAGACGGCCTCTAGTTGGTCTCCAATGACAATGGAGACGGGACTATTTGAGACTACATAGAAGCCGTCTCCAATACTATTGGAGACGGCTTAGACACCTTTGGAGACGACCAAAAGCCGTCTCCAATAAACACATTTTTTGTGGTGAAAGCTTAGAACTAATATGAAACTAGTGGAGAAATATGACTCCTAAAGCAAATCCCAAATAGATGAGATGAGCCTATGATGATGATGATGATGATTATATATATATATATATATAGAGAGAGAGAGAGTGTGTGTGTGTGTAACGACCCAAAATTCCCTTTAGTGCATAATTGGGGATCTCAAGTCATCGCATACGTATCAGAATCGCGAAGCAACATTTATTATAATGATACATGAAAAAGGTGGTCAAGTTTTTTTTTCTAAGTGAATCAAAAGCCATAAATACTAAACAACTCGAGTATTCAAACGGTAAGAAATTGATAACTAAGTTGCCCATGACAATTGTATGTCATGATAATAAGCGATCCAACATTACTATGAAATGCAAATCAAATAATAGCAAAATAAAGTAACGTCTTGATTTACTGTCTCTCGAGATACTCACTAGGAGTGAAACTAAATAATGGTCTGACTCTCAATTCCAATAAGAGTAATTTCCTGCAACGAAAAAACTTTAAAAATTAAAGTTGTGAATATACAAAATATAATAATTATAATAACTTCAAATAAAGCATTTAACTGTACTTATGAAGAAATCGGACACTTGGAAAATAGTCTTCGGGATTCTAGTCACTGGCACCCACTTCTATGAAATCTTTCTCATAGCCCTCCTGATCTTGATCGATAGAATCTGTAGACCTAAAGTTGGAGGGTAAGCAAAAATTGTCACAGTACTCAATAGGGGTAAAAGCTAAAACTTAACATGAGTTTTCAGCTATTATATCTCAATGCATGCCTTTAATCTTAAGCTTGTCATGTTTCAAATGTAAGTTGTATTATTTTAAATAGACATGAAAAACTTATAGTGTCTAATACGACCGACATATGATTTTCAGAAAATATTACTAATAAACTAAATCATTACTCACGTAACGCATAAAGTCTATCCATAAAACATATATTGATTTCATAAGCATATAGTTGTGCCATTTTAGCTACCTACGTACCTAAATCGGGATCAAGACAATCGTAGTTCAAATACTTATCATTTTTATAATATAATTGATGCATAAGAAGGACCCATAATACAGTAAGAATCACAGGCATTACTTAACCCGGTAGCTGCATATTCACGTGGAAGCAATTTTATACGCCCCATTTCATATAGGGGAAACTTCCAGATCGTATGGCTCGATCAAGTCTTGTGAAATTCCATTATGGTAACTATAGTATGAGTAGAATGTGACATAACTTATTCTTATTGTTGAATTCGTAATGTACTTTTAAGGTATTAGGATTTCATCATTTCCAGAACTTAAGTCTTGCATCTTATCTTAGCTAATTTCACCTACGGCTTAAGTCGCCTAGCTTATCTTAATTTATCTTATCGTAGTATATCTCGCCTACGGCTTAGGTCCCATCGCTTATCTTTACTTATCTTATTTTAGCTTATCTGTAGCTTAAGTCTCGCGATTATAATTTTAGGTTCACGGCCTAGGTCCCACTTACCTTTATATTCTTATAGGTTCACGGCTTAGGTCCCGTTTACCTTTTCTTAACTTGACTTAACTTATCACCCTTATTCTTAACCAAGAACATATTCATCATAGCATGACCTTAAATCGTAACTTAAAATATCTTAGGCATATAGATAATAGACTAAGATTACATATATCAAGACGGGAATGTAGATACCTGATTTTCGCCCACTAAAAGTATACAAAATGTTCGATCAACCATTGACCTTGCCCATGATTTCTGAAAAGGTTGGCCCTCTCCAAAAATCTTCAAAACCCTATAACTCGAGAATTATACGTTGGAATTCCGACATATAATCGGTTACGCACATAGGATCATGCACATCAACAATCGAGTGACCTACCGGGACTCCCCCACCCAATGACTGGCACCCCCGGATTATACCTAAGATCCCCTGCGCATAATTCGATTATGCGCTTACAGACACCCAAATTTAGCCCAAGGCTCGACTGACCCATACTTCGAGAGTGGCGTACTCTTGAGCTTCTAAAAGTGCCTTTTGAACTCTTAGAACTTAACCTAAACCCTTAGGAACCTTCCCAAACCCTTAGTAACCTTCCCAAACCTATTGAACCCTTCCTGGACCCGATTTGAACCAACCAGAACAGTGAATGGAAATAGGAGTTTCAAAGTTTATATAGATATCTATTAGAGCTAAGGCCTATATAATTGAAAAGTAGAGTTTCCCAGCTTTCCAATAAGCCAAGAATCGTCTGATTCTGAGTTGTACATCAAAAGTTATGACGATTTGAAAAAAAGAGAAAAGTGTAAGAATTTACTCATGCGTACATTGGATGTACGCATAAGCAATTTCTGGCCAGAATTTGGCTATGCATACATCCAATGTTCGCACAGCCAAATTAGAAATTTTTGCTTCAGAATGGCTCTGGAGCGGACTCCAGACTTCTTAGTTTTGACAGGAAACATTGTTCCTAAATTGTGTGTACATCCAATGTACGCACAACTTAAAAACTTGATTTTCGAGAAAATGGTAAATTTCTGTTTTGGGGTTTGACTTGTGGGCCATCCCAGAGATCAAGGTGTATTTATTTAGGACCCTTATACCCCTCCCAACTTTGAGTTTCACCCTTTTGTCATTCCACCCATCACCCAATCATCCACCATTAAAACCCAAATCCCTCTTCTCCAAGCCCTTAAAATCCTAGAAAACCTTAGATCTAGGGTTACCTAATTTCTAAACCCATTAGTACCCTAAACCCTCACTAATTACCCTCAACTCTATAAATAGCTCCCTCCCCCCTTTTTAAGAACTTTTTGAAAATCAAAGAAAAGAAACTATATAAAAATCTCTCCACCTTCCATTTTCCTCTTTGCCTAAGCCTAAAACTTTCAAGCTAGCATCCCTCATAGCCGTTACTCTTCCATCTCCATAATTCCCAAGCTTTAGAACTGTAGCCAATTGTCTCACACCATCATTCATCCCTCTTCCAAACCATAACTAAATTTGGTCTTCATCTCTAACCCATAGTGCATTCGGAAGCTCACCGGAGTTAGCATCGACGTGGCGATCCGACTACGGTGCTACAAGGGCTCGAGAGCTCTGGCTCTCCCCTCTATTCCTCTACCTGATTTTACTTTTCCTCTATCCTAGAATTTGAGCCATTACGCCTCCGAAATTTTCATGATTGCAAGGGGCTCAAGTAATAGAGACCGCTTATGATAGTTTCTTTTCGGTGATTGCGGGGGGCTGAAAAGAAGCTTTTTGAAAATCTATTTTTGAGTGCATCATCACGACGGATCGATGAGATCCACAGTTGCACAGCTGGCGACTCCGCTGGGGATAATTTTTAGAACTTCTCCTTGAAATAGGCCTCATTGCATGTATTTTAACTTTTTGTCTATATATTTATATTTTTTTTACTCACTCCTATGATTCCTCATTTTTTTTACTTACCCCTACGATTCTCGTCATTTACCACCTAAGTCGTTTGCCGGGCCTACTTGAGTCATTTACCACCTTAGTCGTTTGACGGGTTACTTGGTAAATTAGGTTTTAAATTCCGTCATTTACCACCTTGACCGTTTGGTGGGTTACTTAGTAAGTTAGCTTAAATTTTCATCATTTATATTTCCTGCCTAGTCACTTGACTAGCCCCGTCATTTTCTCTTTACTTGTCATATTTCACTGGCAAACGCCGGCCCGTGGTGGTGGCACGAGACTTTCATAGCCTAATTTGAATGGTGGCGAAAGCTCCACTTGTGAACTTAAGCAAACTCCCCCTAAATTTGAATGCTAAAATGAACCAAGAGACATAATTGAAATTTTCTCGCGGGTAGCTTTTGCGAAGGGGCGAGAAAATTAAGCAACGATACACCTAACCCATTTCCAAGTAGAGTGGCAGCCCTAATGGTGATGATCTCGAAAATAATAACCCCATCTAGTATCTGAGAAGACATTCATGCCAGAGGTATATCGGGTGGGTGACCGAACCTGCTATTGAGCTTAAAACCTTGGGAAGGAGGGACCCGATAAAGCAAAGAAAAAGTCCCGGGTGGCATAGCCCCCAAGAACCCCATTTCCAGGCCAACTCGGATATGTAATCTGGAAAATATATGCATATTAAGTTATGCGTACATCCTCTGTATGCATAGCTAAAATTTTCAAAAATTTGCTCATGCGTACATCCGTTGTACGCATAACTTAAATTTTCATAATTTGCTCATGTGTACATTCGTTGTACACATAGCTTAAGTTTCCAGAAATTTGCTCATGCGTACATTCGTTGTACACGTAGCTTAAATTTTGATAAATTTGCTCATGTGTACATCCTTTGCACGCATAGCTTAAAATTTTCAGAAATTTACTTATGCGTACATCCTTTGTACGCATAGCTTATATACTATTTTCCACCATTGGGTGCCTTTGTCACAGTTCCCTGAACCCCTCGCGTACGTTGGTATTTAGACTCCCAATAATTCCTACACTTATAACATCCCAAAATGCCCTTGCTGGTCGAGAGAGGTCACCCTCTTATTGACTCTTCTGAGGGATCGGGATATCGCGTGGAAATCCATACCTTTAAATATCAAGAAATTTTCTCTTTGATTCTTAAAAAGGGCATTCGGGTCCTGCCGTATGAAGCGTTGGCTGTGTGAGCACCATCCGAGAAGGGAGTTCCAAAGGCCCCAACAAGCCCCGTAAAGGAAAGAGAAAAGATCTAAAGAAGAAAGAAAGAGAAGGAAATCCTAACAAAATTTGTTCAAAAAAAACAGAGATCATTCTAAAAAAAAAAAAAAATCTTCAAAAATCCAAAACACATATATTTAAAAAACCAAAAAGAGAGCTCGTTGTGTTGGATCCACGGCATCGCCGAATCCGCCACCATCCCATGGGGAAAGAGGGAAAAAAAGGAAAACATTTGGTTCATACCCGCGGAACCCATACCCTACCCGCCTTCAAACCATGGTTGGTCGGTGGTAACATCCACCGAAATGTCCCCACTGCATTTCGAAATTGAGGAGATTCCCATCTCCGATCCCTCAACCCAACCCCCATTTAGTGTCATCAGACCCTTCGATGCACCCATTTTCCCTTCCACATCAACCCAAAGCATCCCCATTTTTCCCTCCACTCAAAACATACCCATTTTTTCATCCACCCAAAATACACCCACTTTCCCTTCCACATCCACTCAAAGCATCCCCAATTTTCCCCTCACATCAAGCCAAGTCATGCCCAATTTTCCCCTTACCTCAACCCAACATACACATGTTCCCCCCACATCAACCCAAGTCATGTCCAATTTTCCCCCCACATCTACCAAAGTCATGCCCAATTTCGTCCCTACATCAACACAAGTCATACCCAATTTTCCATCTACCTCAAACCAACACCACCACCACCCCATACATTTTCCCCATCTAGGGAACACTCCGCATCCCTACCCATGACCGATCCCATGGTCATGATGGAGGAGATGATGAGAGCATATACAATATGGAAGGCTTCTCAAAATCATCCTAATTCATCCCAATCACCATCGAATCTATAACAAAACATTCAAAATCTCCATACCCCATTCACCCAAAGTACTAATCCTAACCAACCGCCCATAATCCACACCACCCAAGGCTCACACCATCAATCATGGAGTCATCCAAGTGGTCCCCAAAGGCCACATGCCCAAACCCAAGCCAACTCAAACTCAAGGGCCACATTTCCAAACCCACCACAAATCCCCCAATTTCCCACATACACCCGTGCCCAACAAATGCACCCCATTCCCTCCCAAATAGCGAACCCGCCTTACCCAACCCACCAAATAGTGAACCCGCCTTACCCAACCCACCAATCCGGCATGTGTCCAACCCATCCATATCCTTCATACCCAACCCAACATAGGAATCCGTCTCAAACCATCCAAAATCCCTAATTTACACATCCTCTTACCCCTCAATCCAATCCCCAAAATTTCCTCCAAATGCAATGGCCCCATCCGACACCCACTCAAACAATCCAAAATTCCCAATTTACACATCCTCTCACCCCTCAACCATATCATCAAGGTTCCCACCAAGAACAGTGGCCTCATCAAGCACCCACTCAGAACCCACCAGATAATCTCACCCCTCCACCACCATATGTTGATGCGAGGCATCAATGTGAACAGGATGAGGTCCAAAATAGTGGGAACTATGTGAGGGCATTTGTCAGTTCCAACCTCCCACATCCCATCTTCACCATCCAATAGGCACCCAGGAATGAATGGGGGCAACCTAGTGGGGGAGCAGCCACAGTTCTACAGTATAGGGAATCAGAACAATTGAAGGAACAAATGAACAAGATCCAAAATAGTTGACGAAGTTGGGGGGAGTCGAAATTCACGCTACTGAGTTCTTCGATCTATGTCTGTTCATGGAAGTACCACTTCCCCATAAATTCAAAGTACCAACTTTCGATAAATACAATCGTATGGGCAACCCAAATTACCCATATGAAATCCTATTGTAGTGACTTGTGCCAATATGGTGGAGATGAACGACTCCTCATTAAAGTATTCCAAAAGAGCCTCATTGGCCCGACATTGAGATGGTTCACTTCCATTGAACCATCTATGATAAGAACATGGAAAGACCTCAACCACTTGCTCTAATAATAGTATGTCTTGATTGGTCTCAAAAGTAGTATAATTTATCCCTGAATCTCGGCCTTGTTAGACCTCATTTGACTACAAATGTGTGCTTTTAGTTCGTGTTGTGTTGCAACAAGTGTAAAAGCGGAATAAATGATAAATGCGTCAAAAGAGCAAAGTTAAGAGAGTTTGGAGGCTATGGCAAGAACCTACTAGAATAGAGGAGAGAGATAAGAGCGCCATAATTTACACATCGCTCTTCTGGAGCTGACCCTTATATCATTTGAAAGAAGACTTTCCCCACTTTCCAACAAGCTAAGAATCGCCTAAATCCGATTTGTAGACCAAAGGTTATGGCCGATTGAAGTTCACACAAAAATGCAGGAGAGTGCAGAATATGCAGTTTCGACCAATCGAAAATGCAATTTCGACCGGTCGAGTCTGGGATCTCCAGAACGTAAATTAGCACCGCCCCAACCCTTTTAAGCTTCATAAATCTTATTTGTGAGCGGTCGAAATGGACATTTCGACCGGTCCAAGCCAGAAAACAGAGGGCTTTTCCTACATATACAATTTTGACCGGTGAAGCCACATTCTCGACTGGTCGAAGTTGGGATTTTCTGCGGATTTTCAGGCGTGCATAGTAGGTTTCTTGCTGATTTTTAGGCTCAAATAGCTATATTTCTTCCTAAAATAAAGACTCCATGATCTTCTACCTTCCTAGTTTAGATAAGATTCTTCTAGGGTAGTAGAAATCGATGTTCTAAGACCTTATACATCTTTAAATAAGGACCCTAGGTGAGGAATAAAGGATCTTTCAGCCATATTGCTTTTAGCCCTAGGTCTTTTTGCTCATAGGTTTAGGCTAGATCATAGTTCTGGGATGGATTGGGATTGACTGTAATCATCGACCAGAAGCCAATTCAGCAATGATGAAGGTTTCTAGATCGATGCGTGCGTAAAGTTTCAGGCTGCAATCTCTTGTAAATTTTAGATAAGTATTCAATAAAATTATGTTTTCTTTATTTATTTTGAAATATACTTTAATGGTACAATTGCATGTTCGAGGTTTCAAGAGTCATCGAGAACGAGCCATTGTAGAGGTTTAATTCTTTTAGATTAATCTTAGTGGCCTTGTAGGGATTGGGGGTTAACCTAGATACGATATTCACCGACGGGCTAGGCCTTGTAGGGTAGTCTTTGTTGGTTCATGCAATGGTTCTTTGATGAGATTTATCTAACTCACAATTAGATTTATCTAATTCATATACAAAGCGACTGAGCTTGTAGCAAGGAGCGGGGGTACTAGGGATTCAAAATAGGGAAGAAATAGGAGATTATTAAATACAAGTTTGAGATCAAAGAGAGATCTCAATTTGCCTTCCCATAGCTTGGTTTTCGTTTTAGTTTTAGGATTAATTTAGAGAACTTAAAATATACAATTATTATATAAAATAGATATTAGATAAGATGAACGACAAGTCCCCGTTGTTCGACACCCTTGTACTCGCTTAAGTACATCTGAACTTGTGTACTTGTAAGGTCATATTTTAAGATGATCATGTCAATAACATAGGCGTCGAACAACACAAATCAGATCTGGCATAGCTGAAACAAAAATCCGATGAGATTTTTAATGAGTATCTTGGAAGGTGGAGGGCCCTAACAGCTTAGGTGAGAAATCGAATACCAGATGAGGAACAAATCGAGATGATTAAAAAAATAATGTTACCAGTGATATCCGATTCTTTTATATACCAATAGCAGGCCACTTTCACTGATCTTCTATGAAATGCCAACAAATGTGAAGATGCAGTCAGAGATGGTCGCTTGAATAAAATAGTAGCCAGTGGGGTCAGGAAGTTTGCAGAGCAGAGACCAAATAAAAGAACAGGGGCAGAGGTTCAAGAAATAATGACTTCACAACCCACTGTAAACATTACGACATTTCAATTTGGGGCAGTACAGCAAGCCCCAGCATAGGCAAACCCAACACAGAGACACGACAATGGTTCATGGGTACATATGACCCCCGAACAGAAAAGGGTCTAATATAACCGAGTATTCACTCCCCTGGGACAATCCCTGAATTTCCCCTTGCCTTTATTGATAGACAAGTGTTTGGTTACTCCGCTTCAGCCATGACCTTCGCCGAATCCACTCCTGAGGAATTATGATCCATGCCCGCACTGCAACTTCCGTCAAGAGGCAGGATATCCAATAGACCGATTATTTCCCCTAAAGCATGCAATACAGGATCTAATTGAGGAAGGAAAGTGATCGGTGCTAAAATATGACCATATTTCACACCTTAATTCCTACATTTAGTTATCTGATGAAAACATCTGATGACTGTTATATAGTTTTAGTGATTACAGGTGTTTCTAATCGTTGGATCACCAAAGTGCGTAAAAGAGGATAATTAAAGGTTATCCAAGAACTGTGAACCAAGAGGATAAAAAGAAGCATCAAAATCCATGAATTGGCCCAGCATTCATCAGGAGAATGAAGATATGGCCCCTATGTGTCGATTGATTGAGAACCAAATCTCAATCGATTGACAAGAAAGATAGTTTTGCCCTGCTTATTTTGAATTTGAATTCAATCGATTGAGATTTAAATCTTAATCGATTGAGCCTATTAGGGAAAATGTTTTGCCCACCCCTATATAAACAAAGCTACGACTTAGGGTTTGGGGATGGCTTTTGGCTCTTGTTCTTTCTTTTGTTTTTAGGTCTTTCTTCTTCTCTTAGTAGATTGTATTAGGTTTTGATACTTCTTCTTTACAGCTTTTTAAAGCATAGATTGTACCTAAGAATAAAAGCATTGTAAGGAGAAATTTTGTGATAAATAAAAGCATGATTAAGATGATGTCTTCGGATCTACAACGGGCTTGTACACTGAGGATGAGCGGCTAAATTCACTTGCTTAAGGAGGAAACGAACCTTAGATAAGTAACTGTTCTATTATTGCTTCTACAATTTCATGGTATTGTCATTAAATCATTCTATCAAAAGTGCGTGCTTAATTGAATATTATTGAGTCCTCGTTTACAGCCGTTGATCGTGGTTATCAACGACCGTAAAAGAGGCACTCCATCTAGATCTATTCCTACAGGCTAATCTAGGCTGCAGAATGATTGATTTATCATTGTCGTAACTTAGAATCTTGAGATACGCTATACTTTTTACATGATTCATACTGCAATGATAGGCTAAGTCATAGTTTTTAGATAGGGTATGCCAGATCAATAGTCATGTTCTTCTCGATTCATTTATTTTCTTAATAAATGATGGTGTTTTGACGTAATATGAAATTGTAAGTTTAATGGCAGAAAAGTTATGAATCGATAGCTAGCAAAGTCCTTGATCAATTCTTAAACTATCATTTTCTTTATCATAATTTGTTCTTGCCGAGATTGATTTTCTTTTATTGCATCTAGAACTGTGTAGTAACTGTTTGGTAAATTGATTTTCTCTCCCTTGGTACTTCCTTGGGTGTCTTTTCTCTTTAGAAATTATTTAAATTACGCGCTTTCATGTGGGTACAACACCCTTGATTTCACCGTGCTATGATAGATCTTGTGCACTTGCAAGGGTACATTTTAAAACCGATAAAGTTTTTGGCGCCACTATCGGGGAAGCGATGCAATTTTGATAATTCGAAAAGAGATTTGTGTGTTTTGTTTGACAGTCAATCGCTTGAGATCTCTTCTTCAATCGATCGATAGGGTGCTGTGGTTATTGCTTGCTGATGTGTCAATCGATTGACTTGAAAGAATCAATTAATCGATTGTTTTGGATTGTTTGATTTAAGTTTCTGGAAATTTAAAATCCAAATTTTGAATTTTGAAAATTTGAATTTTGAATTTTTAAAAATTTGAATGTTGAAATTTTTGAAATTTTCGAAATTTGGAATTTTGATTTTTGAAACTTGAAATTTGGATTTTGAAATATGAATTTTGAAATTTGAAATTTGAAATTTAAAATTAGATTTTGAATTTTGAATTTTTTTTATTGCAAGTTTAGGATCTTTAAGATTTTTTTTAGGATCTTTAGTTATTGCCTTTTATAGGACTTCTTGTTTAGGATTTATAGGATTCTATTTTCATTCCTTTCTTCTCTTAGGTAAGATTTTGTGGGATTTCTTTTAGATTTTAAAATTTGAACTCAAATTTTAAATTTTGAATTTTAAATTTGAATTCGAATTTAAAAATTAAAATTTTGAAATTTGGATTTTGAATTTGAATTTCAAATCTTGATTTTGATTTTGAATTTTAAAATTTTAATTTTAAATTTTAAATTTGAACTTTAATTTGAAATTTGAATTTTTAATTCTAAAAAAATAAAAATAAATAAAAATCAATTTTACTTGTTCGAATTCTGATTTCTGTTGTCAATCGATTAATATTTTACTATCAATCGATTGAGTTTATGGGATTTTTGGTGTTTGCTTATCACTATGAATTTCTTTTGGGAGTTTGTCAATCGACTGACCCTACTGTTTCAATCGATTGACTACACCTCTGTTGATTGCTATTCAGTGGTATTTCCTATAACTAGTCTGAATTTTGAAGTTCAATCGATCGATTTTGATACATCAATCGATTAACGGATAAGTTCTTTGTGAATCACTATTCTTATTCAATCGATTGAGGCAACTGCTTCAATCAATTGAATCTAGTGTGCTTTCTTTGTGAATTGATTGTGAACTTATTAATCTTTGTCTTGAGTGTTGGTGCACGAGCTTTACTCAATCTCATCACCCACATCTATGACCATTGAATCGTGAGATTGAAAGATCTTGCAGAGAGAATCGTAGAACCCAAAGGATTCAGTATCATCATACTGAAACCATGGCAGATCAAAGACATGGACGACATGAGAATCATCATGATAACAATGGAAATGAAAATAAGAATCATGATGAGGCCCCAAGGACATTGGAGCATTACAATGATCCCGATTTTTACGAAGAACAGGACAGTATCATGCATGCCCCCATCCTTGGAAATCATTATGAATTTAAATTAGCAATGATTCAAATGCTATCGATTTTCCACGGATTGACCAATGAAAATCTACATGTTCACTTAAATGAGTTCACTGGGGTGTGCAAAATTTTTAGAGTTCATAATGTCACCGATGAGATAGCTAAGTTACGACTTTCCCCCTTTTCTTTAAGGGATAAGGCAAAAACTTGGTTCTATTCCTTAGAACCACAATCTATCCGGAGTTGGGCAGAGCTACACCGTCAATTCCTGAAGAAATATTTTCCCATGAGCAAAACCAATGAGTTACATCAGAAGATTCAATTCTTTACCCAACAACCTACAGAAGTATTTCATGAATGTTGAGAACGTTTTAAGAAATTGATCAGAAGTTGTCCTAATCATCATATCCTAAGGTGGCAGCAGGTCGAAAGTTTCTACAATAGACTGATTCCAGAAGAGAGACACATGGTTGATGTATCCTGTGGCGGATCATGCGCCACAAAAGAGGCTGATGAAATATGGGCATTGTTTGAGAAATTATATCAAACCTCAATACAAAATGGGACATTAGGGCGAACCAACCTAGATATGGCAACTAAATCTCATGTGTTGACAAAAGGTGGACTTTCTGATGTCAACAATAATAGTTCAGATTTATCAACAAAAGTTGATATGTTATCCAAACAGATGAACATATTGTTAACTGCAACCAAGGGAGCTAAAACTCCCATCACTTCCACTGTTTGTTCAATTTGTAAACACACCCAGGTCACATAGCCAATGAATGTCCAACTATCCTGTCATTTTTTTTTATGAACCTACTCCTCAAGAGCAGGTGAATGTGACTCAATCTTATCAGCGGCAGGCTAGAAATATGTACTCAAACACCTACAGTCCGGAATGGAAAAATCACCCCAACTTAGGATGACGAGGATCAAACCAAACTGGACAGGTGAACCAATAGTACAGATCTAACACAACGAGTGGACAACAGAATTTCCGTCCACAACAGAATTCTTATTTTCAATAGAATTCTTATTATCATCATCCAAATTCTGAGCATAAAAAAAATCAGCATTTCAATCAATCCCATACCACAGCTTCGAAAGATTCTGATTTGGAAGATAAGATTATGTAAAATATGCAAGCTTTTCAACAGATGATAATAGACCAATTTAACCAATTGACCAATCAATTGGGTTAAAGAGAGGAAGGTAGGCTTCCTAGCCAACCCCTCAATAATCCTCGAGGTTAAGCATCACCTGATGAAGAATCATCGAATAGTCAATAGTTGAAAGCTATTACTGTATTGAGAAGTGGACGAGTGATTGATAATCAAGTGATAATGCCAATGGAATTGGAAAAAGGAGAAAAAGCAACTGAAAAAGAAAAAGAAAAAGAGTTCGACACGAAAGAGAAGGTGAAATCTCCTGAAGATACCGAAAAAGAATCTAAAGAAGAAGACTTAGAACTCGAATCAAGTCCCCATACCCCAAAGGCACCATTTTCTGAGTGCCTGACAACTCCTTTAAAAATGGGGAGGAGATCATCAAAAATGGAAGAAATTTTTGAAACATTCAAGCAAGTAAAGATAAATCTTCCATTGCTTGAAACAATTAAGTAAGTTCCTGAGTACGTCAAAATTTTCAATGATCTCTGCACCCGTAAGAGAAGGGCACGTACTCAAGTGTCAAAGAAGGTATTCCTGACTAATCAAGTTAGTTCGATATTACGATTGGATGCCCCGTAGAAACTTAAGGACCCTGGGGTTCCAACTATTCCATGTGTCATCGGTGGGTAACTAATTGGTAAGGCGTTACTGGATTTGGGAGCGAGTGTTAACTTGATCCCATATTTAGTATATGAGAAATTGGGACTAGGCGAATTGAAATCCACGACAGTTACACTCTAACTAGCTGATAGGTAAGAAAGACGACCTAGGGATATTATTGAAGAGTTTTGGTTGGAATAGATAAATTTGTCTTTCCAGTGGACTTCGTTGTCTTGGATATGGAACCACCTGTTAAATCAATAAATCAAGTCTCAATCATTCTTGGACGTCCGTTACTTACAACTGCAAATGCTTGCATTAATTATCGGACGAGAGTCATGGATGTTTCTTTCAAAAACATGAAAGTCAGGCTCAATATATTTCATACAATGAATCATTTTCCCAATGAGGATGAGGTTGATTGTTTCTACATCGATCAGGTGGACGAAGTAGTGGATGATGCTTTGCCATCAATGCTGATCAAAGAAGAATTTAAAACTACTTCATTAGCCATCTATGAGGAAAAATGAATTGAAAAGAAACAACTAGAAGAAAAGAGGACGAATTCATCAAGTCAAGATGATAAGTCATGTGAGACTAAGACTAAGACTAAGGTGGAACCGTTATCCATGGAGGTAAAGGATGAGTTGACAATATCAATCAGGCAACCATCAACTGTTGAAGTAAAACAACTGCCTGAGTCACTTAAATATGCTTTCCTGGGACCTCAAGAAACGCTTCCGATAATAATTTCATCAACATTATCGGAAAATCAAGAGCATAAATTATTGAAAATGCTTAAGGAACACAAAGAAGCTATCAGATGGACCTTAGCCGATCTTAAAGGGATTGATCCATCAATATGTATGCATAAAATACATCTGAAAGATAATAGTACACCATCGAGGGAACCACAAAGACGACTTAATCCAAACATAAAAGAAGTCATTTTAAAAGAGATTATCAAGTTACTCGATGCTGGAATCATCTATGCGATCTCTGAAAGTGAATGGGTAAGCCTAGTTCAATTTATTCCCAGAAAGTCAGGAATTACGGTGAAAGAGACTACTGAAGGGGAATTGGTGCCTACACTGAGAGCACTGGGTGGCGTGTATGTATCGATTATTGGAAATTGAACACTGCCATGAGAAATGACCATTTTCCCCTACCATTTATTGATCAGATTCTAGAAAAGTTGGTAGGACAAGAATATTATTGTTTTCTTGATGGTTACTCGGGATACAATCATGTGCTTGTATTTCTATCAGACCAAAAAAAAGTAACATTTACTTGCCCTTAAGCACCTTTGCATATCAAAAGATGCCTTTCAAACTTTACAATGCGCCGACCACTTTTCAGCGTTGTATGTTAGCCATATTTTCACATATGATTGACAAATTCATCGAGGTATTCATGGATGACTTCTCTGTTTTCGGGAAAACCTTTGAAATGTGCTTGAATTACCTTTCACAGGTTTTGCAATGCTGTATAGAATCCAATCTTGTTTTAAGCTGGGAGAAGAACTATTTTATGGTTCGACAAGGAATAGTTCTGGGGCATATCGTATCAAGGAAAGGAATTGAAGTCGATAAGGCAAAGGTTGACTTAATTGCTAATCTACCCCCACCAAAAAGTGTTCGTCAAATTCGATCATTTTTGGGTCACGCTGGATTTTACAGACGATTCACCAAAGATTTTAGCAAAGTCACTAAGCCATTATGCAGCTTGCTTGGAAAAGATGTTCCGTTTGAATTCGATGAGGATTGCATGAAAGCTTTTCTGAAACTACGTGAGTTATTGTTAAATGCTCAAATAATCCAACCACCGGATTATTCGCTTCCCTTTGAACTCATGTGTGACGCATTGGACTATGCCATTGGAGCAGTTCTAGGCCAAAGAGTGAATAAATTACCTCATATAATTTATTACGCAAGTAAAATATTGATCGATGCACAAATAAACTACACCACTATAGAGAAAGAATTATTAGCTGTAGTTTATGCATTGGACAAGTTTCGATCATACTTGCTCGAGTCAAAGATCGTGATCTTCTCAGATCATTTCGCGCTTAAGTACTTGTTGGCAAAGAAGGACACAAAGTCAAGATTGATCTAATGGATTCTACTACTGCAAGAATTCAACTTTGAGATATGAGACAAAAAGGGAGTTGAAAACGTGGTTGCAAACCACTTGTCTCATATACTTCCTGAAGCGACATCTTCTGTAAAACTTATTCGGTACACCTTTCACGATGAACAGTTGATGGTTATCCATGCGGCTCTACATGGAACTCTTTGGTACGCTAACATTGTCAATTACCTGGTTACAGGCCAAATCTCGTTGCAGTGGGGTAAAAACGATAAAAATTTATTTTTCTCCCAAGTGAAGCACTACTTTTGGGATGAACCAAACCTGTTTAAATTTTTCTCTTATCAGGTGATCCGACGATGTGTGCTCAAAGAAGAATAATTAAGTGTGATAAATTTTTGTCATAATGGGGCTTGTGGAGGTCACTTTGGGGGACAAAAAACGGCATTAAAAATTTTGCAAAGTGGATTCTACTGGCCCACTATGTTCCATGATGCAATGAATTATTGCAAGAGGTGTGTAAACTGTTAAAAGTTGGGGAATATCTCTAGACGAGACATGATGCCATTGAACCCAATTTTAGTTGCCAAAATCTTTGATGTGTGGGGAATCAATTTCATGGGACAATTTCCCCCGTCATTTGGTTTCCTCTATATTTTGGTGGCTGTAGACTATGTCTCAAAATGTGTGGAAGCTATAACCACTAGATCAAATGACCACAAGGTGGTAGTGAAGTTCCTTAAGGAAAATGTGTTCAATCGATTCGGGATACCCCGAGCTATCATCAGTGATGGTGGTTCACATTTTTGCAATCGCCATTTTACGACTTTAATGAAAAAATATAGAGTCACTCACAGAGTGGCAACTCCATATCATCCGCAAACTAGTGGGCAAGTTGAGGTGTCGAATCATGAAATCAAGTGGATTTTGGAAAAGACTGTCAGAATAGACAGAAAGGATTGGTCTCTTCGTCTATCGGATGCACTTTTGGCATACAGGATAGCATTCAAGACACCACTGATAATGTCTCTATTTCGGCTTGTGTTCGGGAAGACTTGCCACCTCCCAGTTGAAATTGAACACAAAGCTTTTTGGATAATCAAATGGTTTAATTATGACATGCAATCTGCTGGATCGAACCGTCGTCTGCAACTAAACGAACTTGATGTATTACATTATGATGCATATGAGAATGCTAACCTTTACAAGGAAAGATAAAAAAAGGCTTCACGATAGGCTAATATCCAGAAAGGAATTTCATCCAGGGTAAAAAGTTTGGCTATTCAATTGAAGGTTAAAATTTCATCCAGGAAAGTTGCGATCATGATGGGAGGGACCTTTTCAGGCCATTTCCACATTCGAATTTGGTGTCGTAGAGATTAGAGATTTGAAGGATGATCGAATCCTAAAGGTAAATGGTTAACGTCTTAAACCGATGTTTGAGCCGAGGCCCTAAATGATGGTCGAAGTAACAGATCTCATTGAACCGACAATGTGAAAAAGAAACGGTCAAGCTGTCGACACATAAACTCAGCGCTTCTTGGGAGGCAACCCAGTTTGTTTTAATTTTTTAGGTTAGAAGTAGAGAGTCTTCCTCAATCGATTGACTTGAGAAAAGTCAATTGATTGACCTTGTTTAATGCTCAATTGATTGAGGGGTTAGTCTCAATCGATTGATATCTCAACTCATCATCATCTCACCTCTTTAATTGTGTGCCAAACCGATCGGCACATTATTAAAGTCAATTGATTGAAACTGGTATCTCAATCGATTAAACTCACCTCGAATTAATGAGAAGTTTTGTGGAATCAAAGCATCAACCAACGCGTCTTTTCGATGGTGGCTAGGTCAAGGGGCACTTTAATGTCAATCGATTGAGACTAACCCCCCAATCAATTGACCTAACATGACATTTAAGTCTACCTGTTCCCAAGATGTCAAACGTCGCGACTTTTCGCTCTTTGTCAATCGATTGACACCAACAATTCAATCAATCGACATTAAGGTTGCATGGAAGGTTGTTCCACATCGCATCTACGTCCCATTGGCTATTGACATTCCCCGCGAAGTGGTTTATGTCAATCGATTGAAGTCAATCTTTCAATCAATTGACGAGATATATATAAGAATGGATCACCCGTGGTCCCCTTCTTCAAAAGCCATCTGCAAACTGAGCCTTCAATATTCCATTTCATTCTCCTCGTACGATCAAATTGGCGGTGCCTGAACCAATGATCTACCGACCACCATGTCCTGACAACAATCCGATGCGCATCCCGAATGACGACTATGTGAACCGGTAATGTAAGACGGAGAACTTCTTTGATCTGTCAAAGTATTATCGTATCGCCAAAGTTTTGCTGTCCATTGAATTCATCGAGGCATTGCACCTAGAAATGTTGCTTGCACCTCCACCCATTGACGTCTCATTGCGTACGTATCATATGCTTATTTTACCAGAATATGGAGTGGGTGTCAGCAGTGCAGTCGCTGACGGGATTTGCATTCATCCGCCTATGGATTGACAACTGGTCGTACAATCTGCACGCCGTTGATCTCACTCGTGCATTCAACTTCTATGTGGTTCACCCATTGAACCACCATATCAATTCGGCCATCGATCTCAGTCAGGAGCTCATGATTAATAACATGTGTGGTGGAAGGCATGGGTCGGGACAGTTGACAAAGCGCGTTGTTTTGCCAAGGGACATATTGTTCTGGGACATTGTCATATCCAATAACTTGCTACCGCATGGTACAAAAAGTGAGAGGACAAAGGGTAGGGTGGCGGTACTCTATGCGGCCCACACTAACACGTGGTTCGACACACCTGGATTGATGCTTGGGGAGATGTGGAGATGTCATAACGACATCGCTACCACCGCTGCACCACACAAGCGGGAGGCTATCCTACTCCACTTCCTACACTATGTCATGCATCTATTGGACCATGTTGGGTGCCTGATTTTTGATGATGAAGAGATGGGTGACATGCAGTTCCATCATTATGGCCCTAATGTGTGGGACAAAAGCATTAAGGCCATTTGAGGGTCACGCCACCACCTCTCGATGTTGATGGGATGCTCCTCTTCCTCCCTGACCAAATCCCGCACAATTCCAATGTGATGGTATTCAACGTTCTCGTCCTGAAGAGGACCCTGATTTTAATGCCAAGGCAGCAATTGCTCATCTCGAGGCACGGATGGATGGTTGAGTGCAACGGTTGAAGGTATTGATCAATGGTCCTGGTTTCAAAGTTTTCTTCTCATGCGGATTGCCCGAGAATCATTCTCGGGACAAGTCGACGACTTCTTCGCAGGAGTGTAAGCGGCGATGGATGGAGGGGGAGATCATGAGGATGATGATGATGATGCTTAGTTTGGTTGTTTAGTGTTTAGTTTGGTTGATTTACTGTTAGTTTATGATGTTTTAGTGTTTTATGCGTGGTAGTCTATTTGCGTTGTTTTTATTGTGTGATTGATGAATCATAGCTAGTAGGAATTGTTCTTAGTCCATCTGGCTGATAGGGTCACGTTTTGTAACCAAATCAAGTTTGGATGAATGAAGATTGATAGGTTTGGTGTGCTATTTTTTCGTCTAGTTTTGGATTGGTGTCTAATTTCATCAGTCAATCAATTGAGCATAATGTTTTAATCAATTGACAATTTTTCTACACTGAAATGGAAACTGTCAACTACAAATGGATACAGTCAATCGATTGAAATTAACAATTCAATCGATTGAAACTGAGATGAGTAGAATGCTCTGACTATCAGGAATAGAATTTCCAAACGTTCTTTGATTGGGTAAAAGTGGAAACTCTCTGCGCAAAACAACTTGTGGTTTCTCAATCGATTGAGGCCACCTACTCAATCAATTGACTGATGAAGTTTCCAGAAAGAACACGTCTTTCAATCCCAAAAATTCAGATTTGAGGAGTCCTTGGACTCTCGTGTTTTAGGAAATCCCCCTCTATTTTAACCCCCTTAGGTTAGGCTTTTAAATTATCCCTTTAGTCAAGAAGATCAATCATCTTTTCTAACTTCGCGTCATGGCTTCAATTCTATTCCGCACCCGTTTTGTAGCCAAACGCCTCGCGAAACCGGCAAGGAAAAGGTTGCATCGAGAATCGCCACAGCAACCTCTCGATTTCTCAAATCGAGAAGTCATTGATCTTGACTTGGTATCTCCACACCCGACTTCGCTCCCACGTACCTATCCACATTTTGCTCACTCCGTCAAAGCCAAAAAGGACCCGGCAATGAATTTGATTCCAACCTACTTATGGGCGGAATTGAATCCGCGACCGCCACTCGTACCGCCTCCTCCTACCCCACCAACATCACCACCACAAGCACTCATACCACCACCCGGCGAGGTCAGAATCACTGAAGAGATGTGGCGTTATGCATTCTCGAAGCCTAAGCCAGGGATGGCCTCCAATGATGACTAAGGGATAGGAGTAGTTTAGGATTTAAATTTTAGTCTTTTAGAGTTTACTTTCTTTTTATTGTCTTTAGTTTAGGGTATTTTAATTAGTTCTTTATTTTTTTAATAAATGTAGTAAATTGTAATTTTAATAAAAGTTTAATTTAGTTAAATGTCTTTGTTTTAAATCTTGATGTTCAAATCCCAATACCTTTCACCTGGTTAGCCTTCTTGGTCCTCAATTGCATTTAACAGGTTTGGGGGTCTCATACACTTTCCAAAAATCCATCCAATGAGGACATTGAAAGATTCAGGTTTGGGGGTTTTATATTTATATTAGATCATTATTAAAAAAAAAAAAAAAAAAAATCGTTGAGAAAAATATATATTTATATATTTTTCAAGGGCTATTTTCGAAATTGAAGAGAATAGCAGTCAATCGATTGAGACCATTTTCTCAATCGATCAACTGAAAGCCATTAGCCCAGAAACTTCCAGTAAGTTAAAGGTTGTCAATCAATTGATTTGAATGAGTCAATTGATTGACAGCAGAATTGTCAATCTTATACCTATTGGAATCATGCATTAGTCGATCGATTGAGGCCAATAAGTCAATCAATTGACTAATTTTTACTAAACTTATAAATTTCAAATTGTGGTTTCATGACCTTGAAATGTTAATAATCGGAAATTCACAAAGGAATTATCTTAGTACTAGGTTTATTTTATAAATGCTCATTAATTTCAAACTGTGTTGAATAATGATTTTCATGATCCTTGTCCGAAAAATCTTGCACTATTACCATGCTTTAATTCCAAAGTTTGAGAATTAAATTTAGAACTCAGAATTCTAGGATCCTAATAAAGACTACACCCATGAGCTTTAGAACTTTTTTCTTGTTCTTGAAGAGTGCTAAAATAAATTCGAAGTATCTTTGAAATTTGTGCTTAATTGTTGAAATCTCATATATTTTATCTCGATTTGTTTATTTTGCATGCTTTCTGTTATTGCACAAGAACTCATTGTGTTTAAACTCAAGACAAATAGGCATCATTACCATCATGAAAGGGAATGATCAAAGGCCATCTTGGCTCGTTTGTGCTTAAATTGCCCCGCCCTATATTGATTTACCTTTTTGCACCCCCTTTGAGCCTTGAAAAAAAATTTGTCCTAAATATTCCTTGTTAAGCTATATTAACCATACCCCACACCAGTTTGAAAAAAAATACATATATAAAATCTTACCCTTCAATCTCTGAGAAATTAGGAAAGGGGGATGAGAGTAAGAGAGGAAAAAGAGAGGCATGATAGTAATGCTTGCAAGGAATGACATAAGTATATTTGAAAAAGGGGAGAGAAAAAGAAAAAGAAAAAGAAAAAATATAAATATGTGTAAGAGAGAAATATGTGAAAATAGAAGGTGGTGTTGAAAATTAAAAGAAAGAGAAAGGAATGAAAAGAAGGAGAAAAGTTGATAAAAAAAAAAGAAATTATGAAAAATCAAAGAAAGAATGTGTTTCTTTTTTCGATTTCTTAGAGAAATTTGAATCCAATTTCCCCTTTCTTTTATAAACTTCACCCGAGCCCCATTACAACCTTAGAAAAGACCTTCGTGATCCGATCTTGGGTGGTAAATAACTTGTGGAGAGTGATGATGCAATGACTATGGTACTTAGTATAACATGTTTAAGATACAAACATCATTTCTTATGAGATTACTTTTAAAATTCTTTGATACACCATCTTTCTTATATCATGTAAGATTTGTCTAATTTGTGTTGTAATTTTATCTCACATGTGGATCAAAATATAAACCATTCATCAGAGCAATTTTGCTTTGAGTTTATACCTACGATGAGGATTGAGTCAGGACATGGGATCTAAAGACTTCTAGTTTGAATTTATTCTCTAATGAAAGAATTCTAGCAGTGATAAGTGTATTACACTTTGGGGCATGAATCATGAGTTATTGGAAACAATGGATTTAATTGAATGAGTATTGATAAAATTAGCATGGTAGGGAGCATTTTATAAAAATTTTACGGACATTTAACTATCTGAGGGAATGATTACAATTCTGGAATTTATTAGTTGATAAAGTTTATAGGTATCTTCACTGAAAACCTTCAGGAGACACAACTCCTCCACTAGGGATCACCTAGGGGTTTAAAGGCTTATTGCATATACTAAATGCAATCATGTTCCCTACGAAAGTGGCATTCATTTTAATTGATCGTTGTTAGTTATTTTTCATTCTCTTTGCTCGAGGACTAGTAAAGTGTAGGTTTGGGGGTGTGATCGGTGCTGAAATATGATCATATTTCGTACCTTAATTTCTATATTTAGTTATCCGATGAAAGCATCTGATGACTGTTATATAGTTTTAGTGATTGCAAGTGTTTCTGACCGTTGAATCACCAAAGTACATAAAAGAGGATAATTAAAAGTTATTATATTGCAAGTGTTTCTGACCGTTGAATCACCAAAGTGCATAAAAGAGGATAATTAAAAGTTAAACAATAACTGTGGACCAAGAGGTCAAAAGCATCAAAATCTGTGAATTGGCCCAGCATTCACCAAGAGAATGAAGATCTGGGCCCTATGTGTCGATCGATTGAGAACCAAATCTCAATCGATTGACAAGAAAGACAGTTTTGCCCTCCTTATTTTGAATTTGAATTCAATCGATTGAGCCTATTAGGGAAAATGTTTTGCCCGCCCCTATATAAACAAAGCTACGGCTTAGGGTTTGGGGGTGGCTTTTCGCTCTTGTTCTCTCGTTTGTTTTTAGGTCTTTCTTCTTCTCTTAGTAGATTGTATTAGGTTTTCATACTTCTTCTTTACAACTTTTTAAAGCATAGATTGTACCTAAGAACAAAAGCATTGTAAGGAGAAATTTTGTGATCAATAAAAGCATGATTAAGATAATGTCTTCAGATCAACAACAGGCTTCTACACTGAGGATGAGCGACTAGCTCAAGGAGAAAGCGAACATTAGATAAGTAACTGTTCTATTATTGCTTTTACAATTTCATGGTATTATCATTGAATCATTCTGTCAAAAGTGCGTGCTTAATTGAATATTATCGAGTCCTCGTTTACAGCCATTGATCGTGGTTATCAACGACCGTAAAAGAGGCACTCCATCTAGATCTGTTCTTGTAGGCCGATCTAGGCTGCAGAATGATTAATTTATCATTGTCATGGCTTAGAATCTTGAGATATACTATGCTTTTTATATGATTCATATCGTAATGAATAGGCTGAGTCATAGTTTTTTGATAGGGTATGCCGAATCAAGTTATGTTCTTCTCGATTCATTTGTTTTCTTAGTAAATGATGGTGTTTTGATGTAATATTAAATTGTGAGTTTAATGGTAGAAAAGTTACGAATCGATGGCTAGCTAACTCCTTGATCAATTCTTAAACTGTTATTTTCTTTATTATAATTTGTTCTTGTCGAGATTGATTTTCTTTTATTGCATCTAAAAATGTGTAGTAATTATTTGTTAAATTGATTTTCTCTCCCTTGATACTTCCTTGGGCATCTTTTCTCTTTAGAAATTATTTAAATTATGCGCTTCCTTGTGGGTACGACACCCTTGATTTCACCGTGCTACGATAGATCTTGTGCACTTGCAAGGGTACATTTTAAAACCGATTAAAAAGATCATCCCACCAACACCTCCCTAGACAAATCCTCACACCAATATTCTCCAAGCACCATTACCACAATGCCCGCAAGGGGGAATGGGCCCGAGGGCCACCATTAACATTATGGAGGAAGACATGGGTGAATTTGATCCCTCTAAGTTCATCATTGAAGAGGAAGGCTTCGTGTTCCTGAGGCAGTGGAATAAGGAGAACAGGATCATACAGGTTGTTGAACCCCTCGTCATAGCCGATTACTTGCCCAACCCTACACCGCAAGCAGCACCACTGGATTTAAGGATGTACCTCCCTGCACCCATGCCTTTCAACCATGTGCAGCCCAATTTCACCTCACCCCAGCACCAACAGCTGACTACTATATGTAATCTAATCCATCTCTAGCACCAATCCAATATAGTTGGCCCAATTTTTCCCCAACCCTACCAGTCAATCTGCCTTCAGCACCACACCATGTGCAACCGTGGGAATCGAGACGATCCCGTCGCGACGATGCGCTCTCTAACAAAAATATAGAGTCACCACCTGGAGCTTTCGGTGTCTCGGGATACCTAGTTCATTTTAATGAGCACCGAAGTGCTAAAAATATTACTCTGAATCCGGTCCACACCAAAGGCTCTTGGGTAGGGGCTTCGGTTATTGATCGGGAAGGTGTTAGGCACCCGATCAACCTGCTTAATGCGATCTCTACTAATGGCCAAAAATAAAATGAAGTAAAAGAAAAGAAAATAGCTTCCTCTTGCCCAAAAGGGCATAGAATCCTATTTGTGCCCCTCCATTCCTATCGAAAAGTCAGCAGCGTAACAACACAAATGGGAGGATGGAGGGAGCTAGAAAGAGATAGGAGAAGAAAGGGGAGAGTCGGAGCCCTCGGGCCCTTGTAGCACCATAGGAGAGCCTTGTGTGGCTTGCTTTGATGAGCTCTTGAAGGCTTTGTATGGTGGTAAGTGAGGTTCTAACTCTTAAGGCTTGAAGCTAAGAGGTATGGAAGGGAGGCTAGGGGATCACACACACCAAACCTAAGGGTTTTCTATGAAATGCTAAGGTCTAAAGGAGTTTTATGAATTCTGGAATTTGTATCGGGGGTATGCACAAAAGGGAGAAAGATCTTCTCACTTTAAGCTCTTTCTCTCTTAGGTAGAAATTTTCAACCATTAAGTAAGAGGGGTGGCTCTCTATTTATAGAGAAAGGGAGGATTAGTGAGGGGTTAAAGTCCTAATTGGATTAGCAATTAGGTAATGGGCAATCTAAGGTTTCCTATGGTTTTTGGAGACTTAAAATGTTTGGAAAGGTCCTCCAATGGTGGATGAGGGGGTGAGGCCTTAAGCCATTTTAAGGGGTGCAAATAGGCTTAACACTCCCCAAAGGTCAAGGTGGTCAACAAGTCAAACCCTAAACACAAAATTCGAGGCAAAATCCAACAGTCACTGTTCATATACCTGGGACAACTATTAGTTGCGCCAAGCAAATGCATAGTAAAATACTGCAGAATAGTGCCTAGAAGTCAGCTCGCAAGGATGGGGCCCACTTTTGAATCTGGCGCATTATTAGTTGTGCCAGGCTTAAAATAAGGGAGAATTGACCTGGCACAATTTTTAGTTGTGCCAGGCAAAGATTATTACTGGGGCAACTATTAGTTGTGCCAAGTCCCTAAGGGGGCCCACATGACTTTAACTTTCTGCCCTCCGGATTCGGTTTGTAGTATCTTTTGACATATACCTCTGATTGGGGCGATTCTTGGACCGTTGGAAAGCTGACGATCTCTACTCCTCAATGGTATGGGACTCAATCAAGGTAGAGAGCCGTAGCTGATTCTAGTGCACCACTCTTCATCCATTGCTTGGGAAGGTTAGGTTTAGGGTTTGGAATGGGTTCTAAGGGTCGGGACTGGTTTCTAAAGGTTCGTGATAGGTTCCTAAGAGATCTAGGATAATTCCTAAGGGTTTGGGGTGATTCCTAAGGGTTCCATACATGCCATCAAAAGCTCAAAAATGTGCCACTCTCGAAATGTGTTTCAATTGGGCCTTGGGCCAAATTTAGGTGTCTACAGATGCCCCTCTTTGGTATCTGATCACTAGTGATCGTATGCCAAAGAAAAGAGACATCCAAAAAGGACCCAAGGCATTACTGACGGGTCCACTATATTCAGAACGAACTTCAAACATCGGGTGAGTAATATGGTGAGAAAATGAAAGTCCTGGGGTGCCAGGCTAATCATTCGTTTCTCGAGGTAATCGGTTCCCAAGTGCTTAGCGACATTATTGGACATAACCGAGGTGGAATGAGTTGCGAAATCCCAATAGTTGGGAAAAATGTTCGCCTCTTGAGTTGTGAAAGCCCGTTAGTCGGGAAAAAATGTCTGCTCCTCGAGATGATTTGAAGGTGATTGATGTTTAAAATTCATTCTGAATGCAACAGCTTCGTGAGTAAGAGGGGTGATCGACCCACATTCAAAGATAAGCACGAAGTAAACATACGCAAGGCTCCACAGTTTGTGTCCAATCCTACAAGGCATTTGATGACCTCATTGGATTACTCGCGGGTGCCCCTACTAAAGGCAGGGTTCGAGGTCTTTGGGAGAACCCATCGATCCCAAAGTTTATTTAGCATGACCACCCGAGCCAAGTGAATAGATGTCATAACACTTTTTTGGGAGTACGTGCCATTTTTCTGAAAACATGCCTCAGCTCAACATGACCTAGAGTATCCAGTTTCTACTTCCTTGAACACATCTAGCTAAACATTGGGCACCTCCTAAAAGGGGGCATCCAATCCTGGTCTCTGTTGATAATGATCATAATCATCAATTAACTATACATAATCATGCACCCATCGGGGGCAATAAGCAACAACAAAGGTGATGGAAGCCCCGACCCGGACCTACCCAGGTATAATTTACGGGGACAAATGACCATCATACGGATACCCAGATGCATGGCGTACACTTTATAGGGATACCACGCCCATACAAGTTTTAAGCCTATAGAAAATAAAAGAGAAATGAACCTTTCTGAATGCATGGTTGCACATAGTTTGATTGGTATATAATCTCATCCTCAACAGGTTGGTCTCAACCAATGATTGACCTTTTCCAACGGAGAATCTGAAGCTTAAGACACCCACGTTCATATGAATCCAAAGACAGAGCGCTTGGCTCAAAAGATTTAGCAGTGGAATCAATTCGATCCAAGCATTGACTGTTTGACCGAAATTAACATTATCGCTCCTACTTTGAAATAGGATCCATGGATCTAAGCCGAACCTTTGACCTAGGACATTAATTTTGCACAACTGCATTGTCGATAAAATATTGACATTTTATCGCATCGAAAATACACGAGTGCGTCTCTGTAGGGAATATAGATCTGTTTCCAATATTTTTTTTTTGAATTTTCAAACTATTTGATGTGATTTTTTTAGAATTTTGAAGTTATTATTTTATGTGGGATTTTTTCGGCTTCTCTATGGGGATTCTCTTTTTTTTTGGACTTTTTATTTTTTCGGTGTAAGACCGAGGTGCTCATCGACCTCGGTCTGCCTTTATTTTAGCATGGTTTCCTCGGCAAGTCAATGGACGATCGAAATGCCATTCCGGGAGCGTGTGCATCTGCCGGGGGTGATAAAACAAATAAGGAGGAGGTGGGGGAACCGGCCCTCCTATCTGGCCCGTACCAGGCCCAAGGCCCAACCTAAGTACCTAGCGCAACTAATAGTTGTGCCAGGCCACTAGGGGCCTCAAAATAGCCTGGCATAACTAATAGTTGTGCCAAGCAAGTGGAGGGCAAAAATTTGCCTGGCGCAACTAATAGTTGCGCCAGGCTTGGCTGGGGAATTTTAACAGCCCGAGTTCGGGCTGGGGGGTTTTATTTTGAAAATTTCTCCCCCTCCTTTGAAACCGAAAACCGCCCATTCCTAGGGTTTTCTTTCATTACCTCTTTGCGTGCCTCATTGCTGTTGCCCTGCTTGTGTGGATCGAGTGCAGGCTTACGCTAGATTAGAGACCCATCCTCTTTCAAAAGGTAACCATTCAAACCTACTTCCTTTGATTTCTCTTGCTTTTTCTTGTAAATATTGCTATGATCTTACATTCTTTGATGAATAATGGTTTATCTTCATTGTATGCTTGTTTATTGATGATATGTTGGCAATTTTTCATGAATGGTGCCCTATTTTTGTTATTTTGTGGAATTTATTGGTGCCTAATGCATATATATTTTTTGTTTGTTTTTATTTGTGTATATAGAATGGACTTTATTTTTGTTGTTTTTTCTTTTTTTGTTTCTATTTTGCATATATTGGATTTTTGGTCTTTTCTTTTTTGAACACTAAATTAGAAAGAAGAAGGGATTTTCGGTTTCTTTTTTTTGAAAATTAAGGAAATGATTTTTGACTTCTCTTGAAATTAAGAGAACAAGAGATTTTATTTGTTTGGGAAACCCAACTAAGGCATATTTATTATTTTTTGGTTGTTTTTTTTTTTGTTTTTTAAATAGTCATGAACTAAGGATTTTTTTTGTCTTTGTTGTTTTGTTTATAAAAGAAAGGCTTCTCTTTTTTTGGTTATTAATTTTTAGGAGCATAAAAGAAAGGGATTTTTTTGTTTTGAAGCATAATGTTTTTTTTCTTGCTTTTTTTTGTGTTATTATTTTTTTTGAAAGAACAAAGTAAAAGGTTTTTTTTTTTGTTTTTTTTGTTGTTTGAACAGAACAAAGTAAAAGGTTTTTTGTTGTTGTTTTTTTTTGTTTGAACAGAACAAAGTTGCACGTGTATCTTTGTATTTGACCAGCTGTGATTGCCTTTTGTTGCCCCAGTATGTCAGGCGGTGATGAGCACATTCCCGAGGAGGGACCCAAGATCATTCATGGCCCGCGGGGGGAGGAGTTTATCTGGGTGGAATGGAGAGCGGGCCCATGGCTCAAGATGCAGGGTGAGGCTGCCCGGGTCTGCCTCCTTCACCAGCAGCACACTCATATTTCAAACTTTGGGATAGCGGGCGAGGTAAACGAAAGGTTCAATTTATTTCCATTGTGCACTCTCTCTCTTTTTTTTTTGCTTTGCCTCTCTGATCTGATGTGCATTTTCTTTGGGTGCAGGACCTGCCCAATATTGTGTTCTGTGGGGGGTGGCTTGACTTTCACGAGTTCTACCTCTACGTCCCCCCCGTAGTGAAGGTCTTGTTGGAGCAAGTGAGCTTTGGGGAGTTCCTGTCTTGTCCTGCCATGAGGGTTGACGCTGCCTATTTGAAGGCCTTGATTGAGAGGCTTCGCCCTAAGACCATGACATTCCACATGCCGTACGCCGAGATGACGTTGGCGCCCGTCGATTGGGCCATGATTACCGGTATCAGGGTAGGGGGGATACCGATATTCGATCTAGCGGTACTGAGCCGGGAGGACATTATTCGACTGATTGGGGCTTATCCTCCTCACGGGCAGGCCCATGGCACAGAGGTCAAGATGTCTTGGCTAACCTTCGGTTGATGAGTTGGTGGACTTGGGCCAGCCAGATAGGGTGCTCTACATCACGCCAGAGTGGGCGATCGTCTTAGCTCGCATCATGCTCCTACTCCTGCTGGGCAAGACCCTTTTCTCAAATGCCAGTGGGGGCCGAGTCAGCCTGGACCTGTTGAGCATGATGGACAATTGGGGTGACGTCCCTAGGCACGACTGGGGAAGGGCATGGTATGCGTTGTTGATGTACAATTTGTCTCGGGTTACGACCAGGGATTCGAAGTCTGCCGTGGGTTTTTGGGCCGCCCTAGAGGTAATTCCGCATCCCTTTGCCCTTGTCAATTTTTTTTTCTTTTTTTTACATGACCTTTATGTGCTATCGACCTGCTCTTATGCGCTGTCACTTTTTAGGTATGGGGATACCACCACTTCCACCCCGGGTGCCCACTCCTTCACTCGGAGGCGCTCACCTATCCTATGCTCAGCAACTGGCATAATGCCCGACGCCGTGACATGGGCTTAAAGTACCTGGAAATGGGTCTAAGATCCCAACTTGATTTGATGGTCCCTGAGCAGGTAATCAACTCTCCTCTTTTTTTTTCAACCTTTGTTTATTTTTAGCTTGGAAATTTCCTTTGACTGAGGTGTTGCTTGCCTAGTTTCTCTCTTTTTTGACTTGAGCAGATCCTCTCTGATCCGTACCTTGCATCCCCCTTTTGGGTCCGAGTAGCTGTAGGTGTCTCTCGCTTATTCAATAATCACCGCATCGTGTTCTTCTACGGAGCGTGGGCTAAATTTTATTATTTGGGAGAGCGAGTGGTGCACCAATTTCAAGGCTATTATGCCATACCCGTGGACCCTCCGGCGGATGTCTGGTATCCTGTTGGCAGTATCGAGGAGCTCACAACGACCTTCTTCAATAATGGGCTCCCTATCCATGCCCTTCATGTGCCCGAGGACTATCACCTTTGGTATGAGTGCTTGCCCCATCGGTTCATCTTGCCACACATTGTTCCCAATGCCAATTTTCAGACATTTGGTGGCCCGCTCGGTCAGGTAATTTGTCTCGGCTTGGATTAGTTCCTTTTCTACTTTTATTTGGCTTTTATCCCCCTCTAAGTGGATCTTTATTTTGTTCACAGTTCGCCCCAAGGGATGATTCGGATGGTGAAGGCGAACCTAGTGCGGCTGATATGTCAGGGATGGATCCCTCTGGTGCTGGTCCCTCTGGAGCGGGTCCCTCGGGTGACGGCTCGTCGGGTGTTGGTCCATCGGGGACTTCTCACGCTGGTATCCCTGCTAGTGATCCATTCGTTGTCCATGGGACCTTCCGGCGCCTTGATGATAGCTTCCTTTCAAGCCTCTGTGCTAATGTAGATCGACGGCACGACTCTTTGTTGTTACTTCTTAGTGTACTTGATTTATGTGTGTTTTGAAAACAGATTTATAGCTGCTAAATTACAGTGGCTCTAGACTATATAAAAAAAATAAAGAAATATCAGCACAGTTACAAGAGAATTAGCCTGCAAGATCAGGGCCAATTGTAGCAAGTTTTAAAAGTAAGTGAGTGAAAGATCGTCCACAGAGAATTAGTCTAAAATGTAAGATAAACCTCCCGATCTGAGCTACCAGATCTGGCTTCTTATCCTATCTAGAAAACTGATAAGATGAGAGGTTTGAATTTGTCACGTTTAACTAACTAAAAACAAAGAAAAATTTAAACTAAATGATCCAGATTTGAGTTGGGGGAATGATTGAAGCAAAGATGGAGAAGTAATATCTAAATCTGATTTGGTCTTCGAAATCTAATGAGAATAACTGCAGCTCAACAGAGGTGATCCAATCTTCATTTGACTACAAGCACAGATGTAAGAGAGATAAATCTAATTCAAGGATTAGGCTTACACTTATGGCTATGGTCTGTCCACTTTAATGACCACAAATCATCCAATAGTCTTTAATCTAAATCCTCAATTCAGAACAAGAAACATCACTACAAATGCTGTAAGAGACTAGGTTACAAACACTAATTCTCACAGGATTAATGAATCAAGGGAAATTGCATGCAAAACAATGAATCTAAAGGAGTCTAATGTACTGAGGAGATTAGAGGGAACCCTTGACATGAGTCCAACGGAGAATGCATAGTATACAACAACCTTTTAAAATTCATCCTTACAATTTACAGAGCACGGCTTAACAGCTCTCGGATTTGTAGTCTTGGATGCAAACTCTCCTTTGAGTTACAGCAGTATCTCACAGCTCTCAAATGCAAGTACAAAGTAGTCTATCGGACAAGTATCTGCCGGGAAATGGGGGATTAGAAATGAAACTCAAAATCTGGATGCCCCAATTGGGTAAATGCTTCGTCTATTTATAGCTTTCCCCAGGTCCAGCTCAGATGTGTATCAACCAATTAGAGGTTCTCAGATCTGTATTGACCAATGGTAGTCGGGCACGGGGATCCAGATCTATTCTGGCCAATTAGAATTCCTCGATCTGGTTCAGCCAATCAGGTGAAAAAGGCATCAATTCTGTTATGCATTTTGAAAGTTTGTTAGAGTTTCTAGAAGTTCCCGCCAAGTTATTCCCTCTCTAGGTGCTCACGTGGGGTGGAATATTCCTTCGCTTCATGCTTAGAACCCTCTGGAATGTCCCTAGGTTTTAAAATGCATTAGGATGCGTGCAACAGATTACTGAATTGCCCTTGTTAAAGCTGCGAATCTCCAGAATGCCTCTTCGCACAGCTTAGGGGCCTTTTCGCAAAGTGTTGTGACTCCTGAAGCTCTTTTCGCAGTGTTCTGGTTCTGTTCGAATTGTGTTTTCTTCTTTTCGCAAAGTTCAATCCTCTCTTCGAACAGTTCAGATGCTCTTCGAATGCTACGCCTAGAGTTTTATTCCTTTTCGCAGAGTTTCAGGTTCTTTGCGAAAAGGACTCTGTAGTGCATTTTTCTGTTCGAATTGTTCCATACTTCTCTTCCAGGTCTTTGCTTCTTCTATTCAGACCTTTCAACAGCTGATGAGGTTGTTTCTTCACTTTCTTCCTTTGGATTGACATGGATTGTCATCTTATTGGCACTTTTAAGCTGCTTTTATGGTTAAGCCTGTCTTTATTGTTAGCTGCAACATAAGCACTTAAAACACTTATTTAGTTCTCTCAAAGGTCTATCAAGACTCAAGTTCAGGGGTGAAAAATGGTATTTTTCACTTGTCAACACACCCCCAGACCTAAGCTTTGCTAGTCCCTGAGCAAAGACAAAATAAAAAAAAACAAAGTAAAGAGCCACTTTTGTAGGGAGCACAGTTGCATTTAGCATATGCAACAAGCCTTTTAAACCCCTAGGTGATCCCTAGTGGAGGAGTGAAGTCTCCTGAGGGTTTTCAGTGAAGGTACCCACAAACTTCTTCAATAAGTTAGTTAAGATCACTGCAGTTCTGTTACAGCCACTTTCCTCAATTGATTATTCACACCTGCATCAGTTATTTTGTAAGAAGGTTTTTCAAGAAAGATATCAGTTTAAAACTAAAATTCTGCAGTAATTCTTGTTACTACTCAGTCGATTTATGTCAGAGGCCATTTACAAGGAAAATTAACGAACAGCTAGCCTTTGATTTAGGAATCCAGCTTCGATGTTGCCCTAATCAGTTGATTTTAAACCCAATTCTCACCAGGATTTTCACTCAATAAGCAAATGAGAGGGTTGTACTATTTCACACAGCTCAAGAGCAGTTACAGTCCTCAAATAGGACTGTAAGCAGGAGCATAGGCATTGCTTTTAGTTATAAATTCACTGCTCCTTTCACCATAGATTACACAAATTCTTATCTCCATGTGATAGCTCAATCCATCATTGATCAGTAAGGACTTTTACTTGGGTTTTATTGTGGCTTATGGGTGAAATTTCTCAAAAGGGTTGGAATGGTGTTCATATTTGAGAAGTCAGTCAAGGTCAGGAGGTTATATACAAACCCACTCTTCTTCAGCATAGTTTCATCTTCTTCTTTTGAATTTCCAGAGCCAAAGTGGCCATCTTTTTCTCTTTCTTTTTCAAACTTTCAATGAAAATGCCTTCTTTCTTTTGTTTTGCTCAAATATTTTTCTTTTCTTTTTCGAATTAGCACTGACTGCATGCCACATTCCCTCTGCTGTTTCATCATTGCCTTCAACTTTTACCCTTCTTTTGCTATTAAATTATTACTCAATTCTCCTTCCTCAGCTTCCTTCCCTTTATCTTCTGCCTTCTCGGGGTAGGGTTAGGCTAAATGAGGTTGATGAGGTTTATTGGGGGAGATTTCAAAGGAATCATAGATTTTTTTAGCTCAAATGGTGTGTATTAAGGGCAGTTTCAAAAGGTGGGGCTTTGTAAGGTCCAAACTGTCGAAAAGGAGGCCTTACATCATGTCTTTAATATCATGAGTGCTATCAAATTATTTCGATTTGGATATGTGTAACTTCTAGTGTAAGTAAGCAGATTCACATAGTCCCAAAAGCAGAAAAGATTGCCAAAGCATACCTCTAAAGAATACATTTCAGGCCCAAACCTCACTGGGTGTGGTTTTATATCAACTTCTTGAGGTATATCTTCACTGTTTTCCTTCATTTTAGGTTTACTAAAACATCAATTTTCTTTTGAAAATTTCCTGACATTTTCTTCATGAAAGTCTTTTAGAATTACACAGGAAATTAATTTTAAAGAGTTTTTTTTTTTACTTCTTAATATATTTCAAAACAACAGGTGTGAAAAATATATATAAAAAAAATTCGATCCAAAACTGCATCGATGTTAACTCCTTTATTGATTATTGCTATTTCTGTCACACCCCCAAACCAAAGGGTAGCAGGGTCCACACTGGTTCAAAACAGAGAAAAAATATATGCAAGAAAGAAAAACAACAAAAGTAATGATGGCAAGAAGACAGATAGAAATGCACAGTAGTATACACAAAATAGAATTTGCTATTACAACTTTATAACACAAAAAGTACAATGAGAGCTAATAACTGGGGTCAAAATCTATATCATAGGTTGGTTCAAGTGGCTCTGAACTAGAGTCACTGTTAGAATCAGAGCTAGAGTCAGTGTTGGAGTCCGAACTTGATTGAGCTTTCTCCGGAATGGTGTTTTATAGCTCAGTATACTCCTCAGATTTGATCTTTTTGGTGAGGCCAAGGTATTTGCTAAGGCTAGTGGTCTTCAATTTTTCTTGGTCAAGTTGGGCTTGCAACATGGACACCTTGTGTTGCTCAGTCCTCACCAGCTGAAATGTTTGACCCAGCAGGTCCTTCATTTTCTCTCTTTCAAATTTCATAAAGATCTCCAACTTCCGAATCTGGTTTTCATAAGGGGTACGGATGTAAGCTTGTAAATCAGCTAGCCCCTTTTGAGCATCTCTGTGGATATAGGTATTATCTTCCATGGCTTTGATGAGGGTGGCGTAGCGGGGGAGGGGAATGGAATGGTAGGGGACCAAAGGTGTCCCAGCTGTGGGAGGGGGGGAAGAAGTGTCTAGAAGGTTGACAGCAGGGTCTGTCTGAGTGGCTTGCTCAGAGAAAATGGGGAGTGGTGGAGGGGATGCAACCAAGGGGACTTCAGGTTCAGTTTGTGTTGCATGGGCAGTAGTGGTGGGGGTGGTCAGATCAACCAATAATATCTCTGGGTCAGTTTGGGTGGCCTGGGAATCAACAATAGGTACAGGGGTAATGGTGGTTGTTTGGGATGTGGAAGCTAAGGTTTGGAGCAGTTCATTGGTTACAGACTGGTTGTCTGTGTTGATTTGGAGTTGGGCTTGGATGGATTGGAGGTAGGTAAGAATTTGGGAAATGGATGCAGGTGTGGGAGAGGTGGGCATGGCATGGACTGGGACAACTGATGTGGAGGGTGGAGGTGCAATGGCTATAAAGGGAGAGGTAGGGAAGTGAGTGAAGTGATGAGGAGCAGGTATAGGGGTAGGTTCAAGTTCCATGGATTAAAAAATAGAACCCATTAAGGAAGCAGAAGTGAAGGGCTGTTCAGTGTGTATGGGAGACCTCGTGTGTGGGGTGAATGAGCAGGGAAGGTGAGGGCTTTGGAGCAGAGAGGAGGCAGGAGATGGGGCAATAAAATCAGTAGCTAACTCCTCTAAAACCTAGGCATTGGAGGCTAAATTGGTGGTGGAATGGTTGGAGTGGTTGGTGTAGAGGGGAATCCACAATTGGAATGATGGAGGTGTGGGAGATGGGACATGGGATAGGTGAAATGTCGTAATGGAGTAGGGGAGTAGGGAGTAGGGTGCAAGGCCAACGCCCTCCGTGAGTAGGTGCAATTGAAGAGCTGGTCACCAAAGGAAGGGATTTTACAGGATGCAGAGTTGGTTCAAGAAGTGGTGCAATGAAGAGCTGGTCACCACAAGAGTTGGCAAAACTGGATCTGGCAAAATTGAAGGGGCAGGCTTAGGTGCAAGCTCTCTTTCAGTTGCAGGGATGGGTTCAGGTGCAGGCTCATCTGTAGGGATGGGTTCTAGCTCACTCACAGCTGGGATAGGTTCACTCACAAGTTCCCTTCTTAGCATAGCACGGCTTGTAGTCCAAGCCTTTTCCCAAAATTGTGAGGGTAATGACTTCAAATGGCTCCTCAAGATTATCAATGTCAAATTTGGCTCGAGGAGGGCTGTGATCAATCGCCAAATGGTAGGCCACTAAGCTTCTCCTTTTTCAACTTGGCACTAATGTCAGCCATGGCTTCGAAAATTAGCATAGGGGCATTGAAAAACTGCCCCTTGGAGAAATGAAAGAGGGCCTCTAAAATTGGTGTTCTCCTCTCTTGGCTATGCCCAGTGACATAGAAGCTTCCCCTTAAAATGGAATCCATTAATAGAAATTGGGGGGCAAGGTCTCTTCTCATGATGGACTGCCCAGTGCCCACAATACCCTGGGTTAAATGTGCAGCCATCTCTCTAAAGGAGGCTGTTTCTGGAGCAGCCAAAGGACCAGAGGGATCAAATTGGAATGGTATCCCTAAAGCATTCCCTATGTCTTCAAATGTCACAGTAAGATCACAATCATCAATGAAAATGACTAGGGTAGGGACATCAGCATCTCTTTCAGTGACCTTGATTAGGTTTTGGTACCATAACTTCACCATTCTTGGGTAAATTTTCTCTGGCAAGGGGGTAAGGATATTGCTTAGTGAAGCCTCTCTAATGTATCTTAAGGATGGTAAGCAATCTGGTTTGGTGACGAAAAAAGTTTCGTCCACCATCAGCTCAGGTATTAGTGTCTGAGCTTCAATGAAGGGGTTAGGTAAGACCAAATGAATGGGCAGAGGAGGAAGCTCAGGCTCAGGGCTAGTAGCAGCAGGGATGGGTTCCTCATGTCTAATTTTCTTTCCTTTCTCCACCCTATCTGCTTTATCCATAGATAGTTTCCGTTTAGCTAAAGTTTTGGCTTTTCCTTTCGCTTTTGGGGTCGATTTGCTCACTTTCTTAGCAGAGGATTTGGGGAACATAGCAGCCAATGATTTCTCTGCTTTTCCCATTCTAGATTGATGTATAAAAATGCCCAAAATAGATGCTGACACAGAATCAAATTACTAAATGCTAACCAGAGAGAATGGGCAGAGAAATACCAAGATCTAGGGTTTATGTTTGAACGAGTTGTTTGCTTGCAGAAATCCCCCAGATTAAAAGCTGAAATCCTTCTCTGCAAACGCAAATGATCGAACACAGAGACAAAAGTGTAGTAAGCTTCTTAAATTGTGCAAGGAAAGAACGAAGTAGGGTTTTAGTGGAAAGAGTCGCTCTGCAGAGAGAGTTTGAAATGAAACCCCACTGTCGAAAGGGTTTAAATATACTCAAAGTTAATATTGCAAAGTGCCTTTAAGTTTTCGAAAAGTTCCAAAAGAGACCTTTTTACAATTGTGAATGGCATCAGTACCATTCGACAAGTTAACGACTTGAAACATTATTTACAAAAGGAATTAGCTTCAGAACTATCTTTTCGAAAAGAAAATGGCTTCAGCACCAACTATTCGAAAAGCAAATCCTTGCTTTCGAGCAGTTCCTCACAGATCCAGAGTCTATTCGAAAAGTAAATTGGACTTTGCGAAAAGAGAATTATTACTTTGCGACTTAACTTTAAGCATGTTTAAAATATGCGAAAAGAGATAAAAGCAGAAACAGAGAAAATAAGCAAAAACTATGATATATAAACATAATGTATAGTTTTCTACCATCAGATTTTTGGAGATTCGTGATGATAGATGGGCAGCACAGGCTCCTGGGTATTTTCAATGCATGGTTTGAGCCTCTGACCATTTACCTTTATGATTCTTCCATTACTTGGATCAAGGATGTCAACAGCTCCCGAAGGGGCTGCCTGAATGACAGTGTATGGCCCTTCCCATCTGGATCTCAGTTTTCCTGGGAAAAACTTGAGCTTTGAGTTAAATAACCATACCTTAGAACCAGTTGTGAACTCTTTTCTCAATAAATTTTTATCATGAAAAGTTTTTACTTTCTCTTTATACAATCTTGAATTTGTGTATGCATCCATTCAGCTTCTTCTAACTCAAGTTGCGTTTCGTGATTACCAGCAGTAGTTAGATCCATGTTCAATGTTTTAATGGCCCAAAAAGCTTTATATTCTAACTCTACTGGTAAATGGCATGCTTTGCCATAGACCAACCTAAATGGGGACATACCAATTGGGGTTTTATAGGGTGTCCTATATGCCCACAATGCATCATTCAGCTTAAAGGACCAATCCTTTCTGTCCTTCTTCACAGTCTTTTCCAAAATATGTTTGATTTCTCTATTGGAAATCTCCACTTGTCCACTAGTTTGTGGATGATATGCAGTGGCTACTCTATGAGTCACAGAGTATTTCTTCAACAAAGTTTCAAAATGTCTATTACAAAAATGGCTTCCCCCATCAATGATAATGGCTCTGGGAAAACCAAACCTGGAAAAAATGTGATCCTTAAGAAATTTCAGAACCACTTTGTGATCAGTTGTTTTAGTAGCTGTGGCTTCAATCCATTTGGATACATAATCCACAGCTACTAAAATGAAGTTATTCCCATTGGAAGGAGGGAAGGGACCTATGAAGTCTATCCCCCAAACATCAAACAATTCTACTATCAAAATAGGTCAGAAGGCATTGAGTTTCTCTTGGAAATCTTTGCCTAATTTCGGCAGTTCGGCATGACTTACAATCTTTGGGGCATCCTTGAAAAGTGTAGGCCAATAAAATCCACATCGCAAAACTTTTGCGCAGTTTGTTCCCACTAAAATGACCTCCACAGTTCGTTTCATGACACATAGAAAGTATTCTATGAAATTCTTGGTCAGGGACACATTTCCTTATTATTTGATCAGCACAACTCTTAAACAGATAAGGATCCTCCCAGATGAAGTGGTTAACCTTTGAGAAGAAAAGATCTTTATCCATTGTATTCCAATGTTGAGGAATTCTTCCAGTAGCCAAAAAGTTGACTATGTTTGCAAACCAAGGAGTGTGTACACTAATGGCAAAAAGTTGCTCATCAGGGAAAGATTCATTGATAGGCAACCTATCAATCTCAGCATTTAAAATTCTGGAGAGGTGATCAGCCACCACATTTTTCACCCCCTTTTTATCTTTAATCTGTAGATCAAATGCCTGTAATAGGAGAATCCACCTGATTAATCTTGGTTTAGTGTCCTTCTTAGACAGAACGTATTTCAAAGCAGAGTGGTCAGTGAACACCATTATTTGTGAAACCAAGACATATGACCTGAATTTCTCTAAAGCAAAAACAATTGCCTGACTCCTTCTCGGTTGTTGTGTAATTGAGTCATGCATCGATCATTGATCTGGCATAAGCTATGACATGAGGCAGCTTATCTTTTCTCTGTCCAAGGACAGCTCCCAAAGCATAATCTGATGCATCACACATCAGTTCAAAAGGTAATGAATAATCTGGAGACTGCAATATTGGAGCTGAAATCAAACAGTTCTTTAGGAATTCAAAAGCCTTCATGCATTCATTATTGAAAACAAAAGGGACATCTTGGCACAGCAAATGACAAAGAGGTTTGGTTATTTTACTGAAGTCCTTGATGAACCTTCTGTAAAATCCAGCATGTCCTAGGAAACTTCTGATTTGTTTAACAGTTTTGGGAGGTGGTAAATGTGCAATTAACTCAATTTTTGCTTTGTCCACCTCAATGCCCTTGTGGGAAACAACATGGCCAAGGACAATGCCCTGGGTGACCATGAAATGGCTCTTTTCCCAGCTCAAAACCAGATTGGTTTCTTCACATCTTTGTAGTACCAATTTGAGATGGTGTAAACACTGGGAAAAAGCCCGCCATAGATTGAAAAATCATCCATAAAAATCTCCATAAATTGGTCAATCATATCAGAAAAAATGGCATACATGCATCTTTGGAAGGTAGCAGGAGCATTACAAAGACCAAAAGGCATTCTCCTATAAGCAAAAGTGCCAAAAGGGCAAGTGAATGTGGTCTTTTCCTGATCTTGTGGGTACACAGGAATCTGGTTGTAACCAGAGTAACCATCAAGAAAACAGTAATAAGCTTTTCCTGCTAGTTTATCTAAGATCTGATCAATGAATGGGAGGGGGAAATGGTCTTTTCTGGTCATTGCATTTAATTTTCTGTAATCAATACAGACTCTCCATCCAGTTGTTTGTCTGGTTGACATAAGCTCACTAGAATCTGAGGTTACAACAGTGATTCCAGATTTCTTAGGTACCACCTGTGTAGGTGCCACCCAAGCTGAATCTGAAATGGGGTAAATGACCCCTGCATCCAACAACTTAACAACCTCTTTCATGACCACTTCTTGCATATGAGGGTTCAACCTCCTTTGCATTTCCCTAGAAGGCTTTGCATCTTCTTCCAAGTGGATTTTGTGCATGCAAACAGCTGGACTGATTCCTCCTAAATCAGCAATAGTCCAACTAATTTCCCTTTTATGTTCTTTCAAGACTATCAACAGCTCTTCCTCTTGCTCCTTTGTGAGAGAGGAAGAAATAATGGCAGGCAATGATTTATGATTACCTAATAACACATACTTCAAATTTTCTGGCAGCTGCTTTAGTTCTAAATCAGGTGGGCTGAGAAAAGAAGGTAACAAAGGTACCTTAGACGTTTGTGGAAGGGGGAGAGTAGCAGGTTTCCAAGAAGAGAAACTTGCTGATTGATTAAGAGTTCCTTGCACAACATTTATTTCCTCAGAATTTGAGATACAACTTGCTTCTTTTTCAGCATATCCCCAAGCATCTTTAACATTTGTGGTGAAGTCTTCACCCTGCAGAAATTGTTGTAAAGTCCCTTCCACAAGTTCATCCAATAGATCAACATGAAAACATTCTTTAGAGCTGAATTGAGGTTGTGTGACTGTATTATAAACATTTAATTTTACCTTCATGTTTCCAAATGAGATTTCCATAATACCAGACCTACATTGAATGCAAGCATTTGCTGTAGCCAGGAATGGTCTTCCCAAAATGACAGGGATGGAAGTTTTGCTTTTGGTTGGTTCCATATCCAAAACTAGAAAATCAGCAGGATAGAAGAATTTATCTACTCCCACCAATACATCTTCAATCATCCCTACTGGCTTTCTTTCAGATCTGTCTGCTAGTTGTAACACCACATGAGTGGGTTTTAATTCTCCCAAACCTAGTTTCTCATATACAGAATATGGAAGTAGGTTGACACTAGCACCCAGATCTAATAAAGCCTTTTTAATGGTGTATTCCCCAATAATGCAAGGGATTGTGGGGATTCCAGGATCTTGAAGTTTAGGAGGTGTAGCAATGGATAACACCTGGTTAATTCTTTCCACAGCAAAGACCTTCTTGGACAACTATATCCTAGACTGTCTTTTGTGAGTGCAAACATCTTTCAAAAATTTTGCATATGCTGGAATTTGTTTGATTGCCTCAAGCAAAGGTAAATTTATCTTGACTTGCTTGAAAGTCTCCATCATGTCATCTATTTTTGTGTTCCCTTTATCAAAAGGGGATACAGATTTCATTGCATGAGGAAATGGTAAATGAGGAACTAATCTTTCATCTACAGCTTTAGAAGTATTTTCAGAAATTTTTTGAATTTTCTGTTTTTCATTTTTTTGGTTTTTCTGAGGTACATCAGCAACCCCACTGCTATCACTATGCTGCTCTTGCTGCATATCTTTATCCTCTTTCTCATTTCTTTCTTCTTCAATACCCACTTTGTTATCTATCATTTTTCCACTTCTCAAAGTGGTGATAGTTTTTACTTCTTCATGTGAATTAGAAGCTTCTCCAACCATGAACTGTCCTTTGGGATTGTTTAAAGGTTGGTTGGGTAACTTTCCTTCCTCTCTTTTTGCCAAGGTATTTGAAAGATGTCCCAATGTTTTTTCAATCTTCTTTATGCTCTGGCTGTGACAGTTCACAGTCTGAGTTAAAGATCCTAAATTTTGAAGTGAATTTAGGACTTGATCTTCAAAGAAAGGGACCTAGAGGGGGTTTGAACTGGGGCAGACTGCTGCACAGGTTGTTGTGGAATGGGCTGCTGAAAGTTTGGTTTGACATAAAAATTTTGCTGATAAGGCTGTGCAGTTTTGAAAGACATTTGATTCTTTGGTTGTTGCTGTTGTTGGGATTGGTAATTCCCTTGGTTCCACCTCAAATTGGGGTATGCTCTCCATGGATATTCATTTGACTGCATCTGTCCAAATGATTGAGCAGCATGAGCTTGTTCCACCATTAAATCTGGGAACTGTGATGCAGCAGGACATTGGTCAATTGAATGAGTAGGGGACTGGCATATCAGACATGCCTCCTCTACTCTTGAAACATTTGGAATTTTAAGTGAGTCCATCAATCTATCAAACTTTGTAGTTAGATTGTCCATCTTTCTTTCCAACTCATTCACCTCATAGATCTTCCCTTTGGTGGGTTGGTGATTGTTCAACCTAGCAGGATTTTCAATTTCTCTTGACAGAGATTCCTGCTGAGTTGAGTTTTCACCAATCACTTCAAATAAGTCCCAAACCTCTTCAACTGCTTTTTGCAAGTAAGTGCCTCCACAGGAGGCATCCACCATATTTTTGCCTTTTTGATCAATTCCTTGATAGAAGCTTTGAACTAGCTGCCATTTAGGAATTTGATGATGAGGGCATTGCCTTAAAAGTTCCTTAAATCTTTCCCAAGCTTCATGGAAAGTTTCAGTTGAGTTTTGGGACAATGAAATGATACTTTGTCTCAATTGGCTTGTTTTAGACATTGGGAAATATTTGGCTAAAAATTAACACTGCAAATCATTCCAAGAAGTGATACTGTTTGGTGCTAACATGGATAACCATGCTCTAGCTTTATCCTTTAATGAAAAAGGAAAGAGCCTAAGCTTGGTTGCTTCTGGACCAAGTCCAGCTATGTTGAATGTGGTGCAAAGAGCCAAGAATTCATCCACATGTTTGTATGAGTCTTCCTTACTCAACCCATGGAAGGAAGGAAGCATTTGGATAGTTGATGAGTTGATCTCATAATTTCCTTCAACAGTAGGAAATTGAATGCAAAAGGGAGAGTTATAAGCACCAGGTGCAAAGTAATCCCTCAAAAGTCGAGGTTCTTCACCCATAGTAGCAGAATTCTGTGTTGTTTGTTTGGTTCGTAGTAGCCTTTCAACTTCTAAATTCAATGGGAGAATCTCAGGGCTGAGAGTCCTCCCACCAAACATACAACTCAGAACAAAAAAATCTGATTATTCACAGCAAACCTTCAGAATTCCTTTAAGTAGTTTCCCTTCTTCAAAAAACTGAATATGAATAACTGCACAGGTATAAACAATAGAATAGTTTAGTAATGATAAAAGTGAAAACTTAGGTCTATCTATTTTAGAACAAATTCCCCGGCAACGGCGCCAAAAACTTGTTGTTACTGCTTAGTGTGCTTGATTTATGTGTGTTTTGAAAACAGATTTATAGCTGCTAAATTACAGTGGCTCTAGACTATATAAAAAAAATAAAGAAATATCAGCACAGTTAGAAGAGAATTAGCCTGCAAGATCAGGGCCAATTGTAGCAAGTTTTAAAAGTAAGTGAGTGAAAGATCGTCCACAGAGAATTTGTCTAAAATGTAAGATAAACCTCCAGATCTGAGCTACGAGATTTGGCTTCTTATCCTATCTAGAAAACTGATAAGATGAGAGGTTTGAATTTGTCACGTTTAACTAACTAAAAACAAAGAAAAATTTAAACTAAATGATCCAAATCCGAGTTGGGGGAATGATTGAAACAAAGATGGAGAAGTAATATCTAAATCTAATTTGGTCTTTGAAATCTAATGAGAATAACTGCAGCTCAACAGAGGTGATCCAATCTTCATTTGGCTACAAGCACAGATGTAAGAGAGATAAATCTAATTCAAGGATTAGGCTTACACTTATGGCTATGGTCTGTCCACTTTAATGGCCACAAACCATCCAATAGTCTTTAATCCAAATCCTCAATTCAGAACAAGAAACATCACTACAAATGTCAGAAGAGACTAGGTTACAAACACTAATTCTCATAGGATTAATGAATACGTGGAAATTGCATGCAAAACAATGAATCTAAAGGAGTCTAATGTCGAGGAGATCGAGGGAACCCTTGACATGAGTCCAATGGAGAATGCATAGTTTACAAGAACCTTTTAAAATTCATCCTTACAATTTACAGAGCACGGCTTAATGCCTCGGATTTGCGCCTTGGATGCAAACTCTCCTTTGAGTTACGCAGATCTCATAGCTCTCAAATGCAAGTACAAAGTAGGCTATTATTACAAGGATTGCGCATAAGTCGTCTGGCCGGGAAATGGGGATTAGAAATGAAACTCAAAATCTGGATGCCCCAATTGGGCAAATGCTTCATCTATTTATAGCTTTCCCGTGTCCTCGGATGTGTATCAACCAATCAGAGGTTCTCAGATCTGTATTGACCAATGGTAGTCGAGCACGGGGATCCAGATCTATTCTGGCCAATCAGAATTCCTCGATCTGGTTCAGCCAATCAGGTGAAAAAGGCATCAATTTTGTTATGCATTTTGAAAGTTTATTAGAGTTTCTAGAAGTTCCCGCCAAGTTATTCCCTCTCTAGGTGCTCACGTGGGGTGGAATATTCCTTCGCTTCATGTTTAGAACCCTCTGGAATGTCCCTAGGTTTTAAAATGCATTGGGACGCATGCAACAGATTACTGAATTGCCCTTGTTAAAGCTGCGAATCTCCAGAATGCCTCTTCACACAGCTTAGGGGCCTTTTCGTAAAGTATTGTGACTCCTGAAGCTCTTTTCGCAGTGTTCTGGTTCTGTTCAAATTGTGTTTTCTTCTTTTTGCAAAGTTCAATCCTCTCTTCAAACAGTTCAGATGCTCTTCGAATGCTACGCCTGGAGTTTTATTCCTTTTCGCAGAGTTTCAGGTTCTTTGCGAAAAGGACCCTGTAGTGCATTTTTCTGTTCGAATTGTTCCATACTTCTCTTCCAGGTCTTTGCTTATTCTATTCAGACCTTTCAACAACTGATGAGGTTGTTTCTTCACTTTCTTCCTTTGGATTGACATGGATTGTCATCTTATTGGCACTTTTAAGTTGCTTTTATGGTTAAGCCTGTCTTTATTGTTAGCTGCAACATAAGCACTTAAAATACTTATTTAGTTCTCTCAAAGGTCTATCAAGACTCAAGTTCAGGGGTGAAAAATGGTATTTTTCACTTGTCAACACTCTCTGCCGAAGCGACTCGCGTTCCCCCTCCTGAGGTGGTCCCCGGGGTAAGTCCTCTGATGGCCAAATCTCTCTTCATTTTGGTTTCTTTTTGCACACGCTCTCAAGATTGTCCTGACCTTTGATGTTGCATTGTTCTGAATATAGGACTTCAACTCGGCCATGGAGTATGCGGCATACCATCGTTATCTGGCGGAGCTTAGGGAGGTAGAGACAGTGAGTGCCTTGCTGTTCTATTCCTCTTTATTCATTTTATCATCATTTGCCCTTTAACTGATCCTAACTCCTGACTTGGGTTGTGCTTCGTAGCATGCTCGTGCTAAGGAATCGCGCTCCTTACTCAGCAGGATCTCGCAGGTGTGGTCTAGGGTGGGGGACATGCGGACTTTTCAGAGTTCTTCTTGCCGCCGCAAGAAGTCAAAGGGCACAAACTAGGGACAGGCCTTTAGTTTTTTTGAAAAAACTCAGTACTTTTTGGAATTTGATTTGGATCTATTTAAACAATTTGGGGGATGGTTGATGTGATACTTTGGAAACAAATTATTTATTATATATATTATTTTGGAAGATAGTTTTACTTTGCTTTTATGCCCTGATTTCTTGGTATCGGATTCGTTTCTCTGCAGGATGTGTTGGGCCCAAAATGTTATTTTGGAAAGTGACCCTTTGGGTTGCATGCCTTGATGTCAGATCAGTCCTGCACATAAATAAACAGAACAAATGCCCAGTTGTTAAATGAACAGGGTGTGTGAAACAAACAAAAGGGGTGTAGGTCCCCCAGTTAGGTCCCAAAATGGCTGAAGAGGGGGAGCTCGAAGTGTGGCGCAACTATTAGTTACGCTAGGTCAAAATCTTGGCTAATTTGTGCTGGCGCAACTAATAGTTGCGCCAGGTAAGAAAGGGGGGCCAATTTGTGTTGGTGCAACTAATAGTTGCGCCAAGTAAGAAAGGAGGCTAAAATGCACTGGCGCAACTATTAGTTGCGCTAGGTTTAACCTGGGGAGCAGTGGGCCCTTATATACCCAAGTTAGTCCAAAAGTTAGTTCTTTTTTGTTTGACTTGGTCTCTTTGCCTAGTTCTTTTTACCCTTGCTTTTTGAAGGCGGGTCCATCATCATACATAAATTTTTTATCTTCTCAAAAGATCCCGGTACATTCATGGAGCTTTCCAGCCCTCCCTTACACGGAGAGCTGGGAGCCAATTTGCCCCCCTTGTTGGGCATGGGGCCCAAAATTTTAACGGCATAGTTTGGGAGCTTGAATGAGAGTGAGCTCGCCGATTTGGAGCATCTTGGGCTATCTCGCCTTCCTTCTTTCCTAGAGGTTCCTCTTCGGTGGGAACTTCTTCATGCCGCCGCTTCATTTTGGGATGTGAACTTCCACATATTTCATTTTGGGAAGCGGGAGCTAACCCCAACCCTTGAGGAGATATCTAATCTATCTAGCCTGAAGCTTCACAGGGGCCTTGCAAGAGTCACACCTCGGTCGGGCTATTCCAAATCTGTTCACCTTACTCTCGGTTTGAAGAAATCCGAGTATGAGAAAAGTCTCATTAGGGAGCCCACAAGGTGTTCGCTAAAGAACTTTTCGGTGACAAAAGCCTCTAGAAATTGCCGATTAGGAATGTTTTTAATGTGAAAGCTCTATCACTCGGCCTCATCTCTGAAATCCTTTTCTTCACCAGGGGAGAGAGCTTCTCATTGGCAGTTTGTGATATTTTGACAGAGCTGGCGGCGGGCCGGTCCATGATGCATTTAGTACTTGTCGAGCTGTATCGATGCCTTGATTCCTTTGGTTTGGGTAAGGTGGAGGGCCTTCGGGGATGCCCCTTGTTGCTTTAGGTCTGGTTGGGTGAGCATTTTGTTGTTTTGGGGCCCGTGCCCCGCTTTTACATTGCCTGAGGTGAGGTGGCCCAATGTTTTCTGGGTAGATGCCACTTGCTCCCCCAGGGCGATATGTCATCTCTGAAACTTTGGTTGATCGATGCCGAGCTGACGTGGAGGCTTCCTTGGCTGGACCAGACCTTCCCGATAATTCGTAGTAGAGATCACGAGGGCATCACCCTCCTAGGATTGACGAGCAACACCTTTTACTTCCCATTCCGAGTGTTGCGTTAGTTCGGCAGGTGCCTTGTGAGGCCAGACCCCCTTTATGTGATTTGATCTTTTCTAGGGGGTCCTCTGGGGACATAGATCGGATTGCTACTCTTTGGGAGATGCATCAGTCGACGTTGATGTGTGATATTAAGCAGGGAGACTTGGTTAGGACTTCTCCTAAGTACGAGGCCTGGTTGTTGACTGAGCGGCCTGCTACCGATGGTCCAGATTTGTCAGAGATTATTGACACTGGAGGCCCCTGGTCAAAGAAAGAGACGGCACTCCGAGCCCGCATCGAGTTACTGGTGGATGAGAAGAGGATCCTGCAAGAACTTTTGACATATGAAAAGGTTAGAGCAGAAACATCAGAGAGTGAGGTCCTCCGTTTGAATGGATCACTGAGCGTCACTTTTGGAGTTGCTGATTCTTCTTGGAAGAGGTTCAAGAGCCTGCATGGTCGTTGGCTGACTGAACGGAATACCCGAGAAGATGATCTTCATGCTGAGATTAGCGCTTTGAAGCGTGAGCTAGGTCGCTAACTCCTTCCTGCACACAAAACTTTTTGCACAAATCAGATATACAGAAAAGGGGCGTAAAAAACCCCTTTACAAATACACACACATTTTTTTGGTATAAATATTTTCTTTATGTTTTGGTTGTTTTTGTTTATACTTGTAAAAAGGAAAATACATTAGTCATCACACCGACTATATATATATATATATTTTTGGGACATGGTGTAAGTGGTGCGAAGGCAGTTTATCATATACATCTATACAGATCTATTAGCCTTTTGGTTTTATTTTGTGTATTTTTTTTGTTGCCTTAATCACTGGGTGAAACTTTGGGAAACCCTGGGTCCACCTTTGAGCATGGTCGAACCCTTCCTTTGAAGTCGGACCCGGGTGGGTTTCTGGTTTTTGCCGAGGTCGGAACATTGATCCCTTTGGATTAAGTCAAACTTTTTTCCTTGCCTTGAGTCATGCGTTTGGCAGTGCGATTTCACAAAGACAATTCTGGTCGAGACCCGATTTGAACTAGCATGAGCGGCCCCTAAAAAGGGATCAGGGAGAGTAACCAAGAGGGCTCCTCAAACATCAATCTTCTCAATCAGTTCAAACCTTTCTTTTTCAATTTTTTCTCTTTTTTTTTTTTTATCTCCTTTTTTTTACCCGTGGCGCCCATTTGGGTTTTCTCCACGTCCATGGGTTTAGCTCTCTTACCCTAAGCACCCTTTCGGGTTTTCACCTGGTCCGCACAAACTCGTTATTTTTACCCGTAGCGCCCTTTCGGGTTTTCACCACGTCCTTGCTTTGAGCTTGTATTTTTATTTTATTATATATATTTTTTATTATTATTTGTTTCCTCATTTCCTTTTTTCAATAGCCACAGCATAGACATTGATTCCATCATAGCCTACTAGATGGGGTTCAGGTGTCGTCTCACAACTCGGCTTGTGTTGACTTTAACAGATGCTATGACTGCTTGTGAACCTAAAAAAAGGTCTTTCTTCAGGGTGTAACTTGGCCATGGGTCAGGTTAGGATTTGAAGGTATGCTGGGCTAAAAAGTGTTTCCTTCATACGGCTTCAGTTTTCTCAACATACTTTCTCCCTTGGGGGCTTTTACTGTACATGCCCCATGATTCTTCTACACATTTTTTTTGTTCTTTTTGCTTAATTTCAGGCAATCACTTTTTGAGGTTTAACTTTTTCAATTTTTTAAGATTTTGATGGTAACTTCACTTCTCTTTTATGACTGTACACATATTTTTTGGGAAAGGAGTTATTGAATGAAAAAAGGCCCAGGCTCAATGGGGTAGCAAAGGATATCATCATTTTTTAGGGGATGCTTTTTTTTTGGCAACTGTGCTTAGAATGATAGCCTCTTTTGGGTGGTTCTTAAGCAGTCATGCATCTGTTTCATTAATACTTACCTTATCGCGATAGACTAAGAGTAGAACCGTCGGACGTATCCAGCGTTGATGGGCTCAGGAAGATGATCTCCATCCATGGTGGCGAGATGGATGGTGTATCCCGGCAGCACTTCTCGGATGACGTAAGGTCCTTCCCAATTTGGCTTGAACTTTCCTCTCGGATCGGCATGGAGGGATGGGAATATCTTCTTCAGCATAGTGTCTCCTACCTTTAGATCTCGATCGCGGACACGTTTATTGTAAGCGCGTGCGATTCGCCCCTGGTAAACTTGAGTGTGACACAAGGCTAGGAGTCTCTTCTCGTCTAATTAGTTTAATTGTTCAAAGCGGGATCTCTCTCTTTCTACTTCGGGTAATCCTGATTCTATGAGGATTCAGAGCGAGGGTACTTCAAACTCTATCTAGAGGACGGCCTCGATTCCATACGCAAAGGAGAATGGTGTTGCCCCTATAGTGGTACAGATCAACGCTCGGTAGGCCCACAAAGCAAATGGCATCATTTCACTTTAATCTTGATAAGTGACGACCATTTTCTCAAGGATGCTGATGACTATCTTGTTCGCGGCTTCCATGGCTCCATTAGTTTGAGGCCGATAAGGGGATGAGCGATGGTGCTTGATCTTGTATTACTCGCAAAAGTCTCGGATGCGCATAGTCGCAATGTTTGCGCTGTTGTCCGTGAAGATATCTTTGGGTACTCCAAATCGGTACACAATATTGTTCTTGAGAAACTTCTCAACATGACTGGCCGTGATGTTGGCATATGACACCGCTTCTACCCACTTGGTGAAGTATTCAATGGCGACGAGGATGAACCGATGTCTGTTTGATGCTTTCGAATTAATCATTTCGACAACGTCAAGGCCCTAGGTAGCAAATGGCCAAGGAGTGGTCATGCAGTGAATATCAATGGCAGGAGCGTGTATCAGACTGGAGTGTTCTTGACACTTGTAGCATTTTTGAACATGTTTGCAACAATCTGATTCCATGGTGGTCCAAAAGTATCCCTGCCTTAGGGTTTTCTTAGTGAGCATGTGACCGCTAACGTGGGCTCCACATACTCCCTCATAGATTTCTTTCATAATATTGACAGCTTCACTTTCAATGAGGCACCTAAGTAAGATGTTATTGTATGATCATTTGTAGAGGCATTCCTCGCAAATAACGTAACCTGTCACTAAACGTTGAATGGTTCGTCGGCCTGTCTTGGATGTACCCTTTGGGAAAGTTAGGATCTCGAGGAAATTCTTGATATCTGAGAACCAAGGTGGCTCATCATCAGGCTTTATAGGTTCCTCAATTTGGAGGTAAAAGGTTGGCTCATTCCTCTGCTCGATTATGATCGGCTTCATCTCAACACCATAGGAGATTCCAATCATTGATGCCAAAGTTGCTAATGCGTCGGCAAAGTGCTTCCTTATCCAAGGAATGTATGAGAAAGTCACATCTTGGAAGCAAGCTATCAGATCCCCGAGGTGTTCATGATAGGGGATCAGTTTCTCGTCTTTCATCTTCCAGTCACAATTTGTCTAACATACGATTAACTGTGAATCGCCAAATACTCAAAGGTGAGTTACATTCAGATCGAGAGCCGCTTGCAGACTAGCAGCGCAAGCTTCGTACTCAGTCATATTATTAGTGCAAGGGAAGTTGAGCTTGATAGAGACCGGTACATGGGATCCTTTCGACAAAATCAGAATGGCACCGACTCCTTGGACCTCGACATTTGTTGCCCCGTCAAAGTGCATTATCCATGATTCTTCTATATCATCTTCTGTCATGAACAGGATGTCCTCATTGGGGAACTCAGTTCTCAAAGGCTCATAATTAGGTAAAGGATTGTCGGTAAGATGATCAGCAAGCGCCTGCCCATTGATCGACTTCTGACTGACGTACGTGATGTCGAATTCAGATAATAAAAGTTGTCATCGTGCGGTTTGTCCAGTGAGAGCTGGCTTTTCAAATAGGTATTTCAATGGGTCCATTCGGGCCAATAGCAGAACCACCTGAGATAGCAAGTAGTGGCAGAGCCTTTGAGTAGCCCATACAAGAGCCAGACATGCTTACTCCAGATGAGAGTAGTGCACTTTATAATCAGTAAACTTCTTGCTCAGATAGTAAATGGCTTGCTCTCTTCTTCTCGTTTCATCGTGTTGCCCCAAGACACATCCCATCGAAACTTTCGTTGTGGAGAGATACATCAAGAGTGGTCTCCCTAGCTCAGGTGGTACCAAAACAGGTGGATTAAGGAGGTAGGTTTTGATTTTTTTGAACGCTGCCTGACAATCGTCGTTCCATTCAACGGGTGAATTCTTCCTTAGTAACTTGAAGATCGGGGTGCAGATTGGAGTTAGCTGTGCAATGAACCGACTGATATACTGTATTTTGCCCAGAAACCCTCTAACCTCTTTCTCGATAGAGGGCAGTGGCATTTTAGTGATGGCTTTGACTTTGATTGGGTCAACCTCGATCCCCCTCCTGCTGATGATGAACCCTAGAAGTTTCCCTTACATAGCACCAAATGCACACTTCTGTGGATTCAGTTGTAGTTGATACTTCCTCAGCCTTTCAAATAGCTTCTGAAGGTTTACCAGATGGTCGCTTCGCTCTAGTGATTTGGCTATCATGTCATCGACATACACTTCAATCTCTCGGTGCATCATGTCATGAAATAGTGTAGTCATAGCTCTTTGGTATGTTACACCGACATTCTTCAGCCCGAATGGCATGACTCGATAGCAAAAGGTTCCCCAGGGGGTAATGAACGTTATCTTCTCGCGATCAACCTCTGCCATTTTGATCTGATTATATCCTGAGAATCCATCCATAAAAGAAAGCATCTTGTGCTTAGTTGTGTTATCAACCAAGATGTCGATGTGTGGCAATGGGAAATCGTCCTTTGGGCTTGCTATTCAAATTGCAGAAATCGATGCGCATGCGAACCTTTCCATCCTTCTTTGGTACGGGCATGATATTGGCTAGCCATTGCGGGTATTTGGATACCATGAGAAACCCCTCATCGTTTTGCTTGATGACCTCGTCTTTGACTTTCAACATCCACTCGGGTCAGAGACATCTCAGCTTCTGTTTGACTGGCTTCATATTGGGGTAGAGGGGCAACTCATGCTCGACCAAATCAGTGTCCAGACCAGGCATGTCCTCGTACAACCAGGTAAAAACATCTTGGTATGACCGAAGGAAGTAGATCATGCTTTTTCTTTCCTCAGTAGACAGTGACGTTCCGATTTTGGTTATCCTGGGAACCTCCTCAGTTCCTAGATTGATGTCTTCGGTCTCTTCGACAATGGGGGTAGGGCCATACTCAAAGTCGGCAAATCGGTCAAGGAGCTTGTTGGAGAGCTCCTTGAAGGGGACATCCTCGTCCAGACTCGTGATCCCTACCTTCTTGTATTTCTACAGGGAAGGGGTCGACTTCACGTGGGACGACATTTTGATTAAGGCATCCTTTTGTGGGACATTTTCTGGAATTTTAAATGACAATATTTTTGGACTTTGGATTTTTTCAATGTTTTTGAGATTTTGTATCTTTTTCATGTTTTTGAGATTTTATATTTTTTTCATGGTTTTGAGAATTTTATTTTCTTCGAAGACGGACCCTTGGCAAGGCGGGTTGCTAAATACACAAGGTATTGTTTGCCAAGGGCTTATCTCACTTTTTATAGGTTGTTTTTTTTTGGGAAACTGGTGCCAAATGTTAGGCCACTCCCCGCTTCTAGGGTTTGGGGTAAAGATGCCAGTTGCATACCTGAGGGGCCGCTTCTTTACCTGTTGGGGTGGAGGGTGCTGACTGCTATGGCTCATTAGAGTCAGCCTCCATCATATTGATCCCCATTTCATCTGAGATCATGTCCTCAAACGATAACTCGGTTTTGTGGTGATTCACCACAGGGGGTGTTTGTTCAGGTACCGACCATCGTTCCTCGAAAAGGGACAATGCAGCCAAATCTATCTCCAAGCTGGGAAGGGAGATCTGGGGATTGGTGGGATGGATTGGGGCTGTGGGTTTGTATGGGGTCAAATGGGTTACCCCATTTTGATCGATCTTTACGACCCCTGTGCTGACAAAGGAATCCCTGATGTGCGGCCTAGGGTGAGGTTTCTCTTCTATGTTGATTCCTCGAGCTCTTGTAGCCGCGGTGACCCTAGCTTTCTCTTTGGCCTCTCAGACCTCTTCTTCTGTGGGCTTCTATCCTAACCAGAATCGAACCTTCTGCCCCTTGGCGACAACTAGCTCTTTTCTTCCTTGTAATCTGGGCCCCAGACCCCTTCCTTTCTGATAACCCAACTTTTGGAGCATTGCCACTGCCGCTACCATATCACCTTCTGTTTTAGGCATGATGCCCTCAATGGGTTCTCGGAGTATGGCTGATACCTCATATTCGAAACTGTGAAGGTCGACATCCTCAGCGATGTGCGATATCTAACATATTGGGTCTTTCGATACAATTGGCAGCTTTTTCTTTCTCACTGTGCCCCTCCCCGATGATTATAACGATCTTGTGCCCAGACACAAATTTGAATTTTTGGTGCAAAGTGGAGGTATAGCTCCGACCTCGTGCAGCCATGGGCGTCCCAATAATAGATTAAATGAGGATTTGATATCCATGACTTGAAACAAGATGGAAAAGGTCATTGGCCCTATCAACAGCTCAAGATCAACTTCTCTGATTATTTCTCTCTTGGTATTGTCAAACCCTCTAGCGCTGGTTCTGGTGGGCCTTAACATGCACGGATCAACCCCGATCTTAGTGGTGGTTCTTAACCGGCATATATTTAATGCAGACCCATTATCAATTAGTACCAAGGGGATTACCATGTATTCAAACTCGACTGTTATATTTAAAGACTTGGAATGGCTACCCCCTTCTTCTGGCAAATCAGCATCAGAAAATGAAATGGCATTCGGAGCCATCACTTGCCCAATTATTTGCTCGACTTCATCTGGGCTAACTTGGAGTGATACATGCACATTTTTTAATGCCCCCATTAATGCTTGAAAATGGAGTGGGGACGTCATCAACAAATCCCAAACGATGATATGGGTGGGCATTCTTCTTAGTTGAGTCTCTAATATATGTTCCCGACTCATTTTTTTGAAAGGGTTCACAACACTGTCTTTCTTCCCCTCTGGTTGGGCCTATGGTGCTGGCGGTGCCTCTGGCTGCTTCGATATCCTTCCTGACCTGGTGTTAAAGTCCACTGCCCCTTCTCTGCTGCTACTATCAGTGTTGACATCTATTTGTTCATAGCTTAACGGGACCTGATGAGGATCATAGGTTGGTCCCAAGAGCTGGAAAGGTATGGCTTCCGGTTCTTGAGGTACATGCACTGTTGACTCAGGAGTTGTGGGCAATACTTGATTCACCTCGGTGGTAGCGGGTTGGGTGAAAAGACTGGGCCAAATGGGGGTGGTGAAGCTTGAGGGTGGTGGCATTGGAGGGATGGAGGTAAGAGTAGGCCATTGATAGCTGGTGGGTGCTGGCGGTAGATGAGGGGTCTGATGGGCCATTGGGTGATTGACCGGGGGGGTGGATTTCGTAGGCAAAACTTGGGGTGATGGGATGGGCGTAGGCCATTGGTAATTGTCGGGTGCGGGTGTGGGATTGGGGGCCTGGTGGCTTAAAGGGTAATCGCTGGGGGTTGTGGTGTATGGTGGTAGTTGAAATGGGCGCGCAGCCATTGATAATCGGGCGGAGTGTGGATTGGGGGCTGGGGCTTATAGGGTAATTGATGGGGGTTGTGGTGTATGGTTGGTATGCATTGATATTTTCATAATTGAAGGGTGTGGTGGACGAAAAGTATGCCCGAAGATCTAAGGGTTCAAATTGCAGGGTTGGGTTGGGGAAATATTCTTGACAAATTTAGGGATTCAATTACCCCTACGTTCCCCTCTTCTATGCTTCTTGACAATGGTGCTACATAACTCTCCCAATCACTGATATAATCGGATGGGTCAAATTCAAACTCCTCCTCATCTTCTATCATTCCGACGGTGGGTTTGGGACCTGCTCCTTCGGTGGGATGTGGGGGTAGTGGCACTTGGTGAATATTAGCATACTGAGAGGGTCCAGGGGGAATGATTTTCCAGGCATCAATCAAATCTTGGATGACGTGCTTCAATGGGAAGCAGCGATCAGTAGGGTGACTCGGACCCTGATGAAAATTGCAGTGGGTATTTGGGTCATAGTTCCTTAGGATCGGGTGAGGAGGAGGTTGTGGTTGGCGGATAGCCACTAACCCATTTTCTACTAATAGGGGTAAAAGTACACTCAATGATTGCCGCAGTGGTGTGAAGACTAGGTCGTAGCGGGCTCTCCTCTGTTCCAGGGTCATTTGCATTCCTTGCCCATTCCCCATTCTTTGCATCTGCTCGGGTGCTGGTGGGGCAGCCTAAAATTGAAACGGGGTTGTATTGTTATTAGGCTGGGTATTAACTATGTTCTGGACATCGCCCCCTATTCTCTTCTCTTTCCTCTGCTCTGAAAATCTTCTAACCCCACTGGGTCCACTAGGCATATTCTTATTTAGACGCCCCTCCCTGATGGCATCCTCTCATCGGTTAGCATTTCTCACCAGGTCAGCAAAGCTGGTCTGCTACTGATATACCAAAAAGTCTGAAATCACTGGCAGAGTGTTCTTTGAAATCATCTCTATCTATTCATCATCAGGTATTCTGTTCCTGACCTGAGCTGCCAATGCTCTCCATCTCCCCAAGTAGTCATTGAAGGTCTCGTTCTGGTTCTGCTTTAAGCGGGCCAAGTCGGACTTACGCTGATCGATGTCTATATTGTAGACATACTGTTCTTAAAAGAGATGCGTCAACTCCCTCCATGTTTTCATCATAGACGGTCAGACTCTTTTGAAAGACTTTTATTAGCAGTCTTCCGTCCTTCCCGTTTTGGCACATGTCCCCACGGTAGGACTTCAGGTGTGTAATAGGATTACCAGTGCCATTATATTTGTCGAAGGCTGGCATTTTAAATTTGGGGGGCAGGGGGACCTCAGCGAACAAACATAAGTCATGGCGTGGATTTCAGCACCACCCATTTTCATTAGCTGCTTTTATATTTTGTCTAACTGTTCATTCAGCTATTCTGACTCTTTTGATACAGGGGTTGCTTTTTTGGCCATCAATTGGACTTCACTCTGGGCCACCAGGGGGTGGGCAATTATGGGAGGAGGGTTGAGGTTGGTCAAAGCCTCAGCATAGGCCCCACTATTCCTAATCTCGTCCTCTTCATACTGCTGTCGACATAGTGTGCAGCGAGGGCGGGATTCTCCTATTGTTGTTGCATGGGTTGGATGGGGATGGCATGAGTGGGGGTTGGGTGAGCCCATTGGGGGTGAGGAAAGATTTGTTGGGTGATGGGAATTTGGTTTTGAGGTGGGGCCTGATAGGGCCATTGGGTATGGGGGAAGGTTTGGAGATGGCTGTTGTTGCTTCTTAGTGTGCTTGATTTATGTGTGTTTTGAAAACAGGTTTGCAAATACTAAATTATACTGAATCTAGAATATTAAAAAAAAGTAAAGAAATATCAGCACAGGTAGAAGTGAATTAGCCTGCAAGATCAGGGCCAATTGTAGCAAGTTTTAAATGTAAGTGAGTGAAAGATCGTCCACAGAGAATTTGTCTAAAATGCAAGATAAACCTCCAAATCTGAGCTACCAGATCTAGCCTCTTATCCTATCTAGAAAGCACATAAGATGGGGGGTTGAATTTGTCACATTAACTAAATGATAAAAGTAAAAGTTTAACTAAATGATCCAGATCCGAGTTGGGGGAACGTTTGAGGTAAAAAATGGAGAAGTAATATCTAACTTTGATTTGGTCCTTGAAAACTAATGAGAATCACTGCAGCTCAACTGAGAGATGATCCAATCTTCATCTGGCTACAAGCGCAGATGTAAGAGAAATAAATCTAATTTAAGGATTAGGTTTAAGCTTATGGCTATGGTCTGTCCACTTTAATGCCACAAACCATCCAATAGTCTTTAATCCAAAGCCTTAGTTTAGAACAAGAAGCATCACTACAAATGCCGTGAGAGATTAGGTTACCAACACTAATTCTCACAGGATTAATGAATCAAGGGAAATTGCATGAAAAACAGTAAATCTAAAGGAGTCTAATGCAATAAGAAGATCAGAGGGAACCCTTAACATGAGTCCAATTGAGAATATACAGTTTACAACAACCTTTTCAAATCCACCATTACAATTACAGAGCACAGCTTAAACAGCTCTCAGATTTGTAGTCTTGAATACAACTCTCTTTTGAATTATAGAAATATCTCACAGCTCTCAATTGCAAGTCAAAGTGAAGCTATTACAGGGATTTCAGACAAACTATCTGGTTTGGAAATGGGGGAATAGGAATGAAACTCAAAATCTGGATACCCAAATTGGGCAAATGGTTCGTCTATTTATAGTTTTCCCAAGTCCATGTGTGTGTATCAACCAATCAGAGGTGCTCAGATCTGTATTGACCAATGGTGGTCGAGCACGAGGATTCAGATCTGTTCTGGCCAATCAGAATTCCTTGATCTGGTTCAGCCAATCAGGTGAAAAAGGCATCAATTCTGTTATGCATTTTGAAAATCTGTTAGAGTTTCTAGAAGTTCCCGCCAAGCTATTTCATCTCTGGGTGCTCACGTGGGGTGGAATATGCCTTCGCTTCATGCTTAGAATCCTCTGGAATGTCCCTAGGTTTTTAAATGCATTGGGACGCGTGAAACAGATTACTGAATTGCCCTTGCAAAAGCTGGGAATCTCCAGAATACCTTTTCGCATAGCTTAGGGGACTTTTCGTAAGGTGTTGTAACTCCTGAAGCTCTTTTTGCAATGTTCTGGTTCTGTTCGAATTGAGTTTTCTTCTTTTCGAAAAGGTCAATCATCTCTTCGAAGAGTTCAGATGCTCTTCGAATGCTAAGCCTGGAGTTTTTGTTCTTTTCGCAGAGTTTCAGGTTCTTTGCGAACAGTTCAGGTTCTTTGCGAAAAGTACTATGTAGTGCATTTTTCTGTTCGAATTGCTCCATACTTCTTTTCTAGGTTGAGACCAGGTCTTTGCCTCTTCAATTCAGACCTTTCAATAGCTAGTGAGGTTGTTTCTTCTCTTTCTTCCTTTGGATTGACATGGATTGTCATCTTTTTGGCATTTTTAAGCTGCTTTTATGGTTAAGCCTGTCTTTATTGTTAGCTGCAACACCAGCACTTAAAACACTTATTTAGTTCTCTCAAAGGTCTATCAAGACTCAAGTTCAGGGGTGAGAAATGGTATTTTTCAGTTCTCAACAATGGCCTCAGGGTGTGGGGCCATGGGAGAATTGGGTTTGAGGTATGGCATGGGTTTGACCCGGTGGGAAAGGTTGGGTTAAATGTTGGGGGTATTGTGGAAGGTATGAGTGTGGGGTTTTGGTTTAGGCCATGAACCCTTGGCCATTTTGGGGCACAGGCCATTGATAGGTTTGGGCCATGGACCCTTGGTAGGTTTGGGTCACGGGCCCTTGGTGGGTGTGGGCCAGTGGGCCTAGGTAGGTATGGGCCAAGGGCCCTTGTGGGGTTTGGCCCAATGGGCCTTGATGGGTATGGGCCATGGGTCCTTGATGGCTCTGGCCTAATGGGCTTGATGAGTCTGGGCATGGAGCCTTGATGGGTCTGGGCCATAGGCCCTTGATGGGTCTGGGCCATGGGCCTTGGCGGGTCTGGGCCATGGGCCCTTGGTAGGTTTGGGTGGTGGAGTATTGGGCCATGGGCCCTTGGGATATGTGAGAAAAGGGGGTTTAGGTCAATGGGCCTTGGGTAGGTTTAGGTGGTGGGGTATTGGGCCATGGGCCCTTGGGATATGTGAGAAAAGGGGGTTTGGGCCAATGGGCCTTGGGGTAAGTGGGTAATGGCGGTTTGGGTGGTGTGGATTATGGGGGGTTGATGGGGGTCATGGGGGAGTGAGGCATGGAGATTGGCTAGGGTGTGAGACGGGCTTAAGGACATGGGGTGTGAAGGAGGAGGGGGGGTGTTTTGAGAATCCTTCCACATGGAATAGGCTTGGAACATCTCCTCCATCATGGTCGTGGGAGGAGGGTTGGATGGATATGGGGGATTTAAGGGATGATGGGGTATAGATGGGATGGAGGTGGCAGAAAAATTGTGCATGGCCCCAGTATAATTGTGCATGACCATTGTAGGTGGGGGGTATGGGTTGATGAGGGGATGTATTGGGTATGTTTTGGGATGATGGGGGGCATGATGAGGAGGGATGAGGAAAGTTAGGCATGGCTGGTAAAAATGGGAATGACCCGGATGGATGGGGGATTTTGCGGGGGCGCAGATAGGGCGGAAGTGGTGTATGTAAATATGGGTGGATCGGGTCTATAGGGGTATGATGGAAATTGGGGCATGGATGTGGATTGGGAAAATGGGTTTGGGTTTGGCATGGGCATGGCTTGGGCAAAAGATAGAGAATGTGGGGTAGGACTTTGGATATTTTGGGGGGTAATGGTTGGGAATATGGGGGTGCCGAATGGGCCGGTGACAGTAAAGGAGGGTTGGGTGAGGGGGATAGTGGAAAAAGCTTCTCTAGAATGGGAGTGGGTTGGAGAATGTGGTGGGGATGAGTCAGGATCGGCGTAAGCCGGGTCCACTACCCACGACATTCTACGGGAATCGGTTGGCTAAGGGTGCCTTGGATAAGGCCCAAAAATCCTCCTCCTTCTTCCCCTACGGGACTGCGGAGGGCAAGATGATGCCGTTGTACCAGCACCACAAACTATATTTTTTGGGTTTTGATTATATATATATATATATATATATTTTTAAATATTTTTTGAAACAGTTTTGAATAATAAAGGTTCCGAGGCTTTGGAATTCCCTTTTCAGGTGGCTCTCGTATCTTAATTCAAGACCCGCGGTGACGATTCCGATGCACTTCGAAAGAATCAAAGGAGAACCTTCGATCTATTGAAGGCACGAAAATCAAGGCAAATAACTCGATCCCTCAGAATGAGCCAAAAAGAAGTTGCCCTCTTTTGACCGACAGGGGTGTGTTGGGTGTCGGGGATGGCGGGGCCTAAACAAGGCACTAAGCACACTGATCGGGGGACTCGGGAGGTGAAGAAGGCCACAGATTCGGGATGAGGTACTGTTAAACAGACCTGGCACAACTAATACTTGTGCCCAAGTTGCTGGGCACTATTTTTACACTGGCACAACTATTAGTTGCGCAAGGTGAAAATGTGGATTTTAAAGCTGGCGCAACTATTAGTTGCGCCAATTATAAATTCCAATTTTTTTGCACTGGCGCAACTAATACATGCTCCAAGCAAAAACTGATGCTCCAGAATGTTTGGCAGCAACCACCAACACCTGAAATGAGTCTCTCTTTTTGGTTTTTTGTGGAAGTGAGGCTTCCGGGAACTAAGCTATTTTTTGGTGATCGATTCTCTCCTCATCGCACCTAAAGTGTTTGAGTCCGGTATAACTCGCTAGCGCGCTCTCCAAGGGTTTTAAGCTGCAGAATGGGAACCCACTCGATATACCTCCGGCGCAAGCACCTTCTCAGATACTAGGTGGGCTGGGACTTTTCTAGATCATCACCACTAGGGGCTGCTACCATACTAAGACCCGGGTGTTTGTGTGTTTGCCTAATCCCCACCCTTTTAAAATCTACCCCATAAAAACAAATTAATTAAGCTCCCTAACTTGGTTCAATTTTAATTTTTTCAAAACTTTTCTCTTTTTTGGAAGTTTTCTTTAGTTCAAAGGCCGGGGGTGATTATCCCATGCCGCTCCTACGGGCCGGCGTCCACTGATGGAATATGAGTGCACAAGTAGGCCCGCCAATCGGCTAAGGCACTTTAAATGATGGAAATTTAAAGGAATTGAAAGACAAAGCTCAAGTAGGTCCGCCAATCGGCTAAGGCACTAAAATGACGGAAAAGTAAGGAAAATAAAGGACAAATGCATAAGTAAGCCCACTGATCGGCTAAGGCATGTAAATGACGTAAAAGTAGGGGTAAGTAAAATGACTTAATCGGAGGAGTGAGTAAAAATAAAATAAAATAAAACAGCAATAAAAGGTTAGTAAAAATCAAAAATAAAAAGGCCAAGTTCAAGGGGAAGCTCTGCAAGGTACTCCCCAGCAGAGTCGCCATTTGTGCAACCATGGAATCGAGACGATCCCGTCGTGACGATGTGCTCTCAAACGAAAGTATAGAGTCGCCACCCGGAGCTTTCGATGTCTCAGGATACCTAGTTCATTTTTATGAGCATCGAAGTGCTAAAAATATGACTCTGAATCCGGTCCACACCAATGGCTCTTGGGTTGGGGCTTCGATTATCGATCGGGAAGGTGTTAGGAACCCGATCAACCCACTTAATGCGGTCTCTACTAATGGCCAAAAATAAAATGAAGTAAAAGAAAAGAAAATAGCTTCCTCTTGCCCAAAAGGGCTTAGAATCCTATTTGTGCCCCTCCGTTCCTACCGAAAAGTCGGCGGCGTAACGACACAAATGGGAGGATGGGGGGAGCTAGAAAGAGATAAGAGAAGAAAGGGGAGAGCCGGAGCCCTCGGTCCCTTGTAGCACCATAGGAAAGCCTTGTGTGGCTTGCTTTGATGAGCTCTTGAAGGCTTTGTATGGTGGTAAGTGGGGTTCTAACTCTTAAGGCTTGAAGCAAAGAGGTAGGGAAGGGAGGCTAGGGGATCACACACACCTAACATTAGGGTTTTCTATGAAATGTTAAGGTCTAAAAGATTTTTGTGAATTCTAGAATTTGTATGGGGGTGTGCACCAAAGGGAGAAAGATCTTCACTTTAAGCTCTTTCTCTCTTAGGTAGAAATTCTCAACCCTTAAGCAAGAGGGGTGGCTCTCTATTATAGAGAAAGGGAGGATTAGTGAGGGGTTAAAGTCCTAATTGGATTAGCAATTAAGTAATGGGCAATCTAAGGTTTCGTAGGGTGTTTAGAGCCTTGAAATGTGTGGGAAGGTCCTCCAATGGTAGATGATGGGGTGAGGCCTTAAGCCATTTAAAGGGGTGCAAATAGGCTTCAAAAGGGTATAACAGAACTAGCAAAACACACCCCAAAGGTCAAGGTGGTCAACAAGTCAAACCCTAAACACAAAATTCAGGGCAAAATCCAACGGTCACTATTCATATGTCTGGCGCAACTATTAGTTGCGCCAGGCAAATGAACAGTAAAATAGTACAAAATACTGCCTGGAAGTCAGCTCGCGAGGATGGGGCCCACTTTTGAATCTGGCGTAACTATTAATTGCGCTAGGCTTAAAATGAGAGAGAATTGGTGCAACTATTAGTTGCGCCAGGCTGACAAAGATTATTACTAGTGCAACTATTAGTTGCACCAAGTCCTTAAGATTCGGCGTAACTATTACTAGCCCATCCACATGACTTTAACTTTTTGTCCTCCAGATTCGGTTTGTCGTATCTTTTGACGTATACCTCCGATTGGGGCGATTCTTAGACCGTTGGAAAGCTGACGACCTCTACTCCTCAATGGTGAGACTCGATCAAAGTAGAGGGCCGTAGACACTTCCGGTGCACCACTCTTCATCCATTGCCCGGGAAGGTTAGGTTTAGGGTTTGGAATGGGTTCTAAGGGTCGGGACTGGTTTTTGAAGGTTCGGGATAGGTTCCTAAGGGATCTAGGGTGATTCCTAAGGGTTTGGGGTGATTCCTAAGGGTTCCATACATGCCATTAAAAGCTAAAAAATGTGCCACTCTCAAAATGTGTTTCGATCGGGCCTTGGGCCAAATTTAGGTGTCTACAAACCCAACCTAAAGAAAGAAGGGAACTTATAGCAGTACATCCCATGGAAAAAATGAGCAGAGAATATACGTTAGAAACACAACTTAAAAGAATGCCAACTCACATCACTATTTGGGACTTACTAATGACATCTCAACCACACTTCCAAGCTCTGATAGGGGCATTGAAAGATGCCCATGTACCAAACAAGGTCTCCGCAGATGAGGTGGGACAGATGATCAGACAAGTGTTGACCCCAATGCCATCTCATTTTTGGATGTCGATCTCCCGGCTGAAAGAGGCAACCATTCCAGATCCTTCAATATCATGACAGAAATTAGGAATTTGGGAATACCGTTGGTACTGATAGACAATGGGTCGGCGTTAAATGTGTGCCCACTAAAAACTGCGACCAAACTAGGGATCGATTCGTCCATGTTCTGACTAGCCAAGACAAGATCCCGAGGGTTCGACAGCACCAGGCGGGAAGTAATAAGAGAAGTCAATCTTGAGCTCACCATTGGGCCAATGATATTCTCCATTCCCTTCCAGGTCATGGATATCAAGTCAACCTTTAATATGTTGTTGGGGTGTCCGTGGCTACACAAAATTGGGGCGGTGCCCTCAACCCTCCACCAGAAGCTCAAGTTTATATCAGAGCAGAATGTATTAGCCATCCTAGGTGAGGGGCGAGAAGAAGGCGAGGGAGCCGCACACAACATAGAAAATCTTAAAGTACTGGATGTGCCGCACACGGGTGAAGACACGAACCTCCACAGTTTTCTGTATGATGTGTCAACAGTGGTACTTGAGCCTCTCGAAAAGGTCACTATAAAAACAAGGGGAGGAATGGTTGCAACAGTAGCTATACTCCAAAAGTGGAGCTACCAGAAAGGAAGGGGATTGGGCCCTCGCATGCAAGGCCGACGAGACCCAGTCAGAGTAAGAGGTAGTGAACAGATCAAGTTTGGGTTAGGTTACAAGCCTATTGAAGAAGAAATCCATGAAGTCAAAGAAAAGGCTCGAACTATTGTCGCAGCCAAAGCCAGGGGGATAGACATGGAAGATGAACCCCGCCAGCGGCCACACATCTGAAGCAACTCAGCTGACCCCACATAAATAGGTTACCCTCCACCAAACCAATCCCCAAATCATTCCCCCAGAGATCAAAATAGACCTCGCTTCCTTGTCATTTTTTAAGGATGAAGTACCCCTCCTAGTACAACCGCCGATCTGACCCATCTCAAGCTCATGCTGATATTTGAGGACTAGATTCAAGATGAACCTATGATAAACATGATGGAGGCTGACCCTCAAAATCCATCTCAATCAGCATCCTTTGCAGAACATGGTAAGGGAGCAGCACCCTAGGTAAGGAATTGGAAGCATCCTGTGGCCTAAAATTTGGCACCCGCCTCTAAAAAAAACAACTTATAAAAGGTGAGATTAGCCCTAGGAAAACAATGTCATGCATGCTCGTTGCCAAGGGCTGATTTTCGAAGAAAAGAAAAATCCTAAAAAAGTAGAAAAAATATTGTCTTTTAAGATTCTTGAGAAAATTGATGCCTTAATTGAAAAACCCATCTAACGTGAAGTCGACCTCCTTCCTGTGGAAATACAAGGAGAGGTAAGAGTCATGGATTTGGATGAGGAGGTCCCAACCGAGGAGCTTCACAATGAGCTCCTTGACCAATACGTCGATTTTGAGAATTACCCTACCCCAATCGTTGAAGAGATTGAAGAGATCAATCTAGGGACTGAGGAGGATCCTAAAATCACTAAGATCAGAATGCCACTATCTCCTAAGGAAAGAAAAGGCATGATAGATTTCCTTCGGTCATATCGAGGCATCTTTGCTATATCCTCATGTAAGGCCCGTCAAGCAGAAATTGAGGCATCTCCGGCCAAAATGGATGCTAAAGGTGAAGGATGAAGTCATGAAGTAGTATAACACAGGTTTCCTCATGATCTCCAAATACCCATAGTGGCTGCCAACATTGTGCCAGTGCTGAAGAAGGATGGAAAGGTTCGCATGTGCATCGACTTCAAAAATCTCAACAAGGCGAGCTCGAAAGACAACTTCCCTTTGCCACACATCGACATCTTGGTTGATAACACTGCTAGGCATGGGATGTGCTCATTCATGGAGGTATTTTTCAGTTACAATGAAATCAAAATGGCAGAGGCAGACCGAGAAAAGACAGTGTTCATCACTCCATGGGGCACTTTCTGCTACCGAGTCATGCCGTTCGGGTTAAAGAATGTCGGGGCAAGGTATCAAAGAGCGATGACGACACTATTCCATGACATGATGCACAGAAAAATCGAGGTGTACATTAACGATATGATCTCTAAGTCACAGGAAAGAGGTGATCATCTGGTAAACCTCTAAAAGCTTGAACCTTCAAAAATGTACATTTGGCGCCATGTCTAGAAAGTTACTAGGCTTCATCGCCAGCAGAAGGGGCACCGAGGTCAATCTAGTGAAAGTGAAAGCTATCGTAGAAATACCTCCGCCGTCTACTGAGAAAGAATTCAGAGGTTTCTTAGGTAGAATACAGTATATTAGTCGGTTCATTGTATAGTTAACTCCTATCTGGACTTCGATCTTCAAGTTACTAAGGAAAGACTCACCCATTGAATGGAATGATGATTGTCAAGCGACATTCGATAAGATCAAGAAGTACCTTCTCAACCCGCCTATTTTGGTGCCACCGGTCGCCGGGAGACCACTCTTAATGTACCTCTCCACGACAAAAGTCTCAATAGGATGCGTCCTAGGGCAGCACAATGAAATCGGAAGAAGAGAGCAGGGGATTCACTATCTAAGCAAGATGTTCATTGATTACGAGACGCCCTATTCTCACCTGGAGAAAGCATGCTTGGCCCTTGTTTGGGCTACACAGAGGCTCCGACACTACTTGCTATCTCAGGCAATTCTCCTTCTAACAATAATAGGTCCCTTGAAGTACTTACTGATCATCAAGTCGAGAATCCCCTACCTAATTATGAGCCTCTGAGAACCGAGTTTCGCGATGAGGACATCTTGTTCATGATAAAGGATGACATAGAAGAGGCAGAAGAGTCTTGGGTAATGAACTTTGATGGGGCATCAAATACCAAAGGCCAAGGAGTCAGCGTTATTCTAATTTCATCAAATGGGTCTCATGTACCAGTCTTCATCAAGCTTAATTTCACCGACAGTAACAATATTACCGAATATGAAGCCTGCGTAGCCGGCTTACAGGCAGCTCTTGATCTAAACGTAACCCATCTCAAGGTATTTGGTGAGTTGCAGCTAATCAGATGCCAAGCCAACAGAGATTGGAAAACAAAGGATTAAAAGTTGATCCCATATCATGAACACCTCGAAGACCTAATCGCGTGCTTCGACGACGTTACCTTCTCTTATGTCCTATTAGCAAGAAATCAATTTGCTGACACACTAGCAGTGTTGACATCAATGATCAAAATTCCCTATGGCGTTGAGATGAAGCCCATCATGATCGAGCAAAGGAATGAGTCAGTTTTCTGCCTCTAGATCAAAGGATCCATAAAGATAGATGATGAGCCTTCATGGTTCTCAGATATCAAGAACTTCCTCGAAACAAGTGCATTCCCTGAAAGCACGTCTAGGACAGATAGTCGAACCATCCAATGTCTAACATCGAATTATGTTATCTACAACAAAGGCCTCTACAAATGATGATATAACAACATCCTGTTCAGATGCCTAACTGAAAGTGAGGCAACCAATATTGGATAAGAGATCCATGAAGGAGTATGCGAGGCCCACATCAACGGTTACATTCTCGCTAAAAAGATCTTACTACAAGGGTATTTTGGGACCACCATGGAAACTGACTATTGCAAGCACATTCAAAAGTGCTATAAATGATAAGAGCACTCCAGTCTGATTCATGCTCCAGCCACAGATCTCCACAGCATGACCACTCATGGCCATTTACCACATGGAGTCTCGTCGTCATCGGAAAGGTAAATTCGAAAGCATTTAATGGACACCAGTTCATCCTCGTCACCATCGAGTACTTCATAAAATGGGTATAGGTAGGATCCTATACAAACATCACAGCCGATCACGTCAAGAAGTTTATCAAGAACAACATCATTTATTGATTCGACATGCCCAAGGATATCATCGTAGATAATAACACCAACTTTGTAAACAAGTGCATCAAAGACTTCTATGAGCAGTATAAAATTAAACATAATCGCTCGTCACCATATAGATCGCAAACCAATGGAGTTGTAGAAGCTGCCAAAAAAATAGTGGTTCGAATCCTTGAGAAGATGGTTGTCACATACCTAGATTAGAGTGAAATGTTACCTTTCACACTATGAGCCTATCGAACATCAATCCATACTGCTAATGAGCCACAAAATATACTATTTTATCACCCTTAACTTAGTGATGCTAGACCCCAGTTTTCTACTAACAAGTTGATGATGTGCAGATATTAAGGTTAAATAGCAAAAGAGAGTTAAAGTGTTAATCTTCATCAAAATGAACTCAAAAAGTAGTAAGAAAGACGATCGACCATTGAAGACGATTCGACACATGTTCAAAGCCAAAAATCGTACTTTACATTGGAACATAATGAAAGAGAAACTAAAAAATTGTAACTTATGATTCTTCAGAAGACACTTCAAGCGGAGTGTGATACAAAAGAGAATTACGATCATTCGTTCTTGGAGAGTTATGAGCAAAACAAAGAAAATCGTAACTACGATATTACAAAAATAGAAGACTCTTGTTGCTGCTGAACGTGAAGATCTACACCGTGATGCATATAATTAGAAGACCTCTCAAATTAGAAGTCTGGCAGATCATGAATTTGAGAAGATTGATGAAGAGAGATTCCTAAAGGAATCTGCTACTAGAGCAAAGGAGCAATCCCAGAGTGCATCAACTATCCAAAGCAAGGAAAAACTAGGATTAGAAGTTAGAATTATATTAGGAGCCTTTTGTTCTTAGTAGTTTCTTTTATTAGGATTAGAATAATTTAAACCGACTCCTTATGATATATAAATAAGAGAGCTTGACATAGGAGAAGAATTATCAAAGGAATTCTCAGCATCAATTAATGACTGAGGTTGAGTTTTCTTCTGATCAACTTTAGTTTAGTTTAGTTTAGATATCCAAGGTTTCTTGAGAGGGATGACTCCAACTGGAAGCTGGAAGATTATAGTAGAGTATCCATAGTTTCTCAGGAGCAATTGATGCCTGTAACTGAGGGATGAAAGATCTTTTTATTGCTTTCTAGTTTAGATATATTTTCATGCACTTTTACTACTTTATAAATATCAAAAAGTTTTTGGTTTGATTTGATGACTGAGATTGAAAATTTCCAGATTAGTGTAATGGTACTTTAATTTTGTAAAAATCCGAGAACTGAAGGATTGTGATTGGTGACCATAATCTAGAAGGAGGTGGATTTATTTTTATTTTCTGTAATTAGTTTTAAACAAACAATTCTTTATTCATATTTCCCTAGTAGTTTAAGATCTTAAAAGACAAATATAAGTACTTAAACTAATCAAAACTATAAAAAAAGAAATCACTTCCTTGTGGGAACGATCCTATACTAGTGCTGCAATTTCCATTGTGCGCTTGCAATAAGTTAAGACTTTAGTACAATTTTAGAGCACATCAAGTTCTTGGAGCCGCTGTCGGGGAGCCGATTTTATTATTTTCTATGTTTTGGTTTTGTTTATTTGAAAGCCAATAGTTGTCTCTCTTTTTATTTTTCTTTATATTTTTAATTTTCTTTGATCACTTCTTAAGCTTTTGTAGGTTCATTCGGAGCAACGAGTCGGAGGTTCCAACACTTCTACTGACAAGAGAAGTTAGAGGCTCAGATTTGTCTTCTCTCCCTGCTTTCTAATATATATATATATATAATATAAATAAAAAAATATATATAAAGAGATAGCTATGCAAGGCCACAACAAACCTTTTTGGCCAAGTTACTAGTCAACTTATGTCCCGATGGAATACTCGATCACCCCCTTTTATCCAATCATAGCTGAAATAGAGCAAGCCTTTGTTTCTCAGTGGGGTAGTTAGGGGATTTCTTATAATCCTCAGTGGAGAAACTACTGTGATTTCCCAAGGGTAACTCAGCAAGAATTATCTTATGTTTACCCACAATTTCCTCACAACTACCAACAGGTATATGCCTCAAACCAATCTTTTGATCAACAATCCAAGGGAGATAATGATGCTACTATTGTTCAGATCCTCCCAGATCTATAACAATAGGCGCACCAACATTCTAAGGAGCTATCTCAACTTACTCAAATCTCCAAAGACTTACATTCCTGAACTCAATCCATTATTAACCTTGAAACCCAAATTGGACACTAACTACACAATGGGTGGAGAAAGAAAATAACCAAGTGTGTTCACTAACAACGAACAATTTGGGAAGGGAATTCAGTGAGGGAAATACACCGATTCTCATATCTCACATTCAAGATGTTCAGACCTTAAGAAGTGGCAGAACTGTTGATAATAGGGTAGAGAAGCCTACACCAGTAGCCGTCCCTAAGACTGAGGAAAAAGAAAGGGAAACCATAGAAAAAGTCCCACTACCAGAAAAATAAAATAAAATAGAAAAAGAAAATAAAATAATTATAATAAAGACATTGCACCTAATTCTGTAATTGAGGTACCTTATGTACCAACGTTACCATTTCCTAATGCCTTTGGTGCACCATCACCTTTTGATAAAAACCCCAAAAATTTAGAAGAAATCTTCAAAAAAGTGAAGATTAACTTGCCATTCTGGAGGCAATCAAGCAAGTCCCAGCCTATGCAAGATTCGTGAAAGAGATGTGCATGCAACAAAGAAAAAGGCAAAACAATGTCTCACAAAAAATTTTCTTAACAAAGCAAGTAAGCTCAGTCTTGCAAGCTAGAACTCCGCCCAAGCTTAAGGATCCTGGAGTGCCTACAATTCCATGTATCATAGGTGATCATGCAATAAACAAAGCACTGCTGGATCTGGAAGCCAATGTAAATTTGCTGCCATACTCTGTCTATGAAAAATTGGGGCTTGGAGAAATGAGGCCTACTACAGTAACTCTTCAGTTAGCCGATAAATCAGAGAGAAGGTCGATAGAAATTATTAAAGATGTAATGGTTGGGGTCAACAAATTAGTTTTTGCTATCGATTTCTTGGTATTGAACATGGAGCCAAGTTCAAAATCTCTAACACAAATTCCCGTCATTCTCGGTAGACCTTTCTTAGCCACGACCAACGGTTGCATAAACTATAAAACTAGGGTGATGGAAGTTTCTTTCAGAGACATGTGGATTCAGTTGAATGTCTTCTCAGCAGCCAACCAAATGGCTTCAATTGATGACGAGGAATGCTTCAGTATAGACAAAATTGAAGAACTAGTAGAGAAAGCATTACCTCTAGTTTTATCTATGGATGCGCTTCAAACTGCACTATGATGTACAAACTTGGGGGAGCTTGAGCAAAAATCTGAGGTGGTGACTTATTTACTAGACACCTCTTCTCGTGATTCCCAATCAAGAATTTTGGAAGCCATGGATAGAACCTTTACCTATTACTTTCAATGCACCATTACAGCCATTTATCGAAAAAGTACCATCTTTAGATTTGAAACTACTTCCCGACACCCTTAAATACGCTTTCCTTGGGCCTAACGAAACTCTCACGGTAATCATTTCATTTGCTCTTAATAGAGAACAAGAGAGTATGTTGTTGAAAATACTTGTGAAGTATAATCGTGCACTAGGGTGGACTATTGCTAACCTTAAAGGGCTTGATCCTTCGATTTGTATGCATCGAATTCATTTAGAGGACAATGCCAAGACTTCACAAGAAAGTCAGTGACGGCTGGATCAACATGAGGGAAGTCGTACAAAAAGAAATTGTGAAATTATTAGACACAGGTATTATCTATCCGATTTCTGACAGTGAGTGGGTGAGCTCCATCTAGGTAGTCCCAAAGAAGTCTGGGATTACTGTCAAAGAAAATTCAATCGGAGAATTGGTGCCATTACTTGAAACCACAGAGTGGCGCGGATGTATTAACTATCGGAAACTCAACTCAATGACTCTCAAAGGACCATTTTCCATTGCCTTTTATTGATCAAATTTTGGAAAAACTTACAAGTCAGGAATATTTTTTCTTTCTAGACGGATATTCAGGGTACAATCAAGTCCTGGTATACCACTACAAAAAATAAGACTATTAGCAGCAGCCAAAAACTGCCACTATTAACAAAAAATTGCTGCTAATACTCTTGCCACTAATAATCTTAATAGTGTTTTTATTAATAGCGACAGTTTTTTGGAGCAAAAAACTGTCGCTAATAGTCTTATTTTTTATAGTGTACCCAGAAGATCAAGAGAAGACTACCTTCATGTGTCCTTTTGGAATGTTTATTTATCGACGCATGTCCTTTGGGTTATACAATGCTCCAGTAACATTCCAAAGATACATGATGGCCATCTTTTCCGATATGATAGACAAGTTTCTTGAGTTTTCATGGATAATTTTTCAGTACTTGCCTAAACTTTTGATTCTTGTCTTAATCATCTTGCTCTCATCTTAGAAAGATGCGAATAAACTAATTTGGTGCTAAGTTGGGAGAAGAGCCATTGCATGGCTCAAGAAGGCATAGTCTTAGGGTATATTATCTCTAAAAGAGGAATAGAAGTTGATAGGGCCAAAATCGGCGTAATAGTAAATCTATCGCCACCAACTTCGGTACAACAGATTTGATCTTTCCTTGATCATGCTGACTTCTATCACCGCTTCATCAAAGATATCTCAAAAATCTTAAGACCGTTGTGCCACCTATTAACAAATGATGTACCTTTTGACTTTGATGATGCCTGTCTTGACGCAATTAATAATCTTTGAATACTTTTTTCATCCACACCAATCATCCAACCTCCTGACTATTTCCTACCTTTTAAAGTAATGTATGATGCCTCTGATCACACAATAGGTGCAATCCTAGGACAACGGAAAGACAAGGTTCCTCATGTTATTTATTATGCAAGTCGAACTTTGAATGAAGCTCAGGTGAACTACACCACCATTGAGAAAGAGCTTCTAGTTATCGTGTTTGCATTGGATAAATTTTGGCAATACCTATTGGGATAAAAAATCTTCATCTTCTCTGACCATTTTGCCCTAAAGTATTTATTGTCTAAAAAGGATGCTAAGCCATGGTTAATCAGATGTATCCTACTTTTGCAGGAATTCAACTTCGAGATTAAAGACAAAAAGGGGGTAGAGAATGTTGTGGCAGATCACTTGTCTAGGATAGAGTTACCAAAAGCAATCAGCAAAGAATCTCTGCACGATACCTTCCCGGATCAATAATTTTTTGCCATCCAAACTGCAGTACCATGGTATGCCAATATCATGAATTATTTGGCCACAAGTAAGATTCCCCCAATCTGGTCTAAACAAGATAGGTATGTTTTCTTTTCTAATGTTAAATATTATATTTGGGAGGACCCAAATTTATTTAAAATATGCCCAGACCAAATAATTAGAAAATGTGTACCCGATAATGACACCCAGAATATTCTATAATTTTATCACACATATGCTTGCGGGGGCCATTTCGATGGAAGGAAAATGACTGCCAAAGTACTACAATCAGGATTTTATTAGCCATCATTATTTAAAGATGCCAAAACTCTTTATCAGGCCTGTGATCGATGTCAAAAGACAGGAGCCATGTCCCGAAGGAACATGATGCCCCTTCAACCATTCTTGGTCAAAGGACCCTTTGGTGTGTGGGGCATAGATTTCATGGGTCCTTTCCCACCTTCATTCGGATTCATGTATATACTTGTGGCCGTCAACTGTGTCAAAATGGGTCAAAGTCGCAGCTACAAGAATAAATGATCAAAAGGTGGTAGTCGCATTCATCAGAGAGAATATATTTTAACGGTTTGGAGCGACCTATCATAAGTGATGGAGGATGTCATTTTTGTAACAGATATTTTGAGAGCTTGCACAAGAAATATAGTGTTACTCACAAAATCGCAACCCCTTATCACCCAGAAATCAGTGGACAAGTTGAGGTTTCTAATAGAGAAATAAGAAAGATACTAGAAAGGACTGTTCAGCCTGATAGAAAAGACCGGTTCATGAGATTGAATGATGCCTTATGGGCATATAGAACGACTTATAAAATGCCCATCGGCATGTCTCCTTACCGGTTGGTGTACGGGAGGACTTGCCATTTACCTGTGGAATTAGAACCTAGAGCTCTATGGGTTATCAAAGAACTGAATTTCGAGCTAGATGTGTCTGGTGAACATCGAAAACTTGAGCTCAATGAATTGGAAGAAATTCGTAATGATGCGTACGAAAATTCTGGAATTTATAAGGCCAAAACTAAAGCATTCCATGACAAGCATATTTTACAAAAAAGTTTTGAGCTGGGCCAACAAGTCTGCCTATTTAATTCAAGATTAAAACTATTCCCAAGGAAATTACGAAGTTGTTGGGATGGACTGTACATTGTTATAGAAGCATTCCCTCATGGGGCTTTAACCATCCAAGATCTCAAGGACGGTCTGTTGTTGCTTCTTAGTGCGCTTGATTTATGTGTGTTTTGAAAACAGATTTATAGCTGCTAAATTACAGTGGCTCTAGACTATATATAAAAAAAATAAATAAATATCAGCACAGTTAGAAGAGAATTAGCCTGCAAGATCAGGTCCAATTGTAGCAAGTTTTAAAAGTAAGTGAGTGAAAGATCGTCCACAGAGAATTTGTCTAAAATGTAAGATAAACCTCCAGATCTGAGCTACCAGATCTGGCTTCTTACCCTATGTAGAAAACTGATAAGATGAGAGGTTTGAATTTGTCACGTTTAACTAACTAAAAACAAAGAAAAATTTAAACTAAATGATCCCGATCTGAGTTGGTAGAATGATTGAAACAAAGATGGAGAAGTAATATCTAAATCTGATTTGGTCTTTGAAATCTAATGAGAATAACTGCAACTCAACAGAGGTGATCCAATCATCATCTGGCTACAAGCACAGATGTAAGAGAGATAAATCTAATTCAAAGATTAGGCTTACACTTATGGCTATGGTCTGTCCACTTTAATGGCTACAAACCATCCAATAGTCTTTAATCCAAATCCTCAATTCAGAACAAGAAACATCTCTACAAATGCTATAAGAGACTAGGTTACCAACACTAATTCTCACAGGATTAATGAATCAAGGGAAATTGCATGCAAAACAATGAATCTAAAGGAGTCTAATGTACTAAGGAGATCAGAAGGAACCCTTGACATGAGTCCAATGGAGAATGCATAGTTTACAGCAACCTTTTAAAATTCATCCTTGCAATTTCTGAGCACTACTTAAGACTCTCGATTTGCGTCTTGGATGCAAACTTTCTTTTGAATTACAGAAGATCTCACTCTCACATGCAAGTACAAAGTAGGCTATTACAAGGATTGCTGACAAGCTGTGTGGCTGGGAGATCGGGGATTAGAAATGAAACTCAAAATCTGGATGCCCGAATTGGGCAAATGCTTCGACTATTTATAGCTTTCCCAGTCCAAATTTCAGATGTGTATCAACCAATCGAGGTTCTCGATCTCAGGCCAATGGTAGTTGAGCATGTGGATCTAGATCTATTCGCCAATCGAATTCCTCGACCGTTCACCAATCGTAAAAAGGCATCAATTGTATGCATTTTGAAAGTTTGTTAGAGTTTCTAGAAGTTCCCGCCAAGTTATTCCCTCTCTAGGTGCTCACGTGGGGTGGAATATTCCTTTGCTTCAAGCTTAGAACCCTCTGGAATGTCCCTAGGTTTTAAAATGCATTGGGACGCGTGCAACAGATTACTGAATTGCCCTTGTTAAAGCTGTGAATCTCCAGAATGCCTCTTCGCACAGCTTAGGGGCCTTTTCGCAAAGTGTTGTGACTCCTGAAGCTCTTTTCGCAATGTTCTGGTTCTGTTCGAATTGTGTTTTCTTCTTTTCGCAAAGTTCAATCCTCTCTTCGAACAGTTCAGATGCTCTTTGAATGCTATGCCTGGAGTTTTATTCCTTTTCGCAGAGTTTCAGGTTCTTTGCGAAAAGTACAGGTTCTTTGCGAAAAGGACTCTGTAGTGCATTTTTCTGTTCAAATTGTTCCATACTTCTCTTCCAGGTCTTTGCTTCTTCTATTCAGACTTTTCAACAGCTGATGAGGTTGTTTCTTCACTTTCTTCCTTTGGATTGACATGGATTGTCATCTTATTGGTACTTTTAAGCTGCTTTTATGGTTAAGCCTGTCTTTATTGTTAGCTGCATATAAGCACTTAAAACACTTATTTAGTTCTCTCAAAGGTCTATCAAGAATCAAGTTCAGGGGTGAAAAATGGTATTTTTCACTTGTCAACACGGTCGTATGTTTAAGGTTAGTGGGCAGATATTAAAATTTATTATTACACAAGAGGAAAAAGGGATTGGGACTGCAATGTCATTGAAAGACCCTGAGTATGATTGATATACTTCAGGGCAACGTCGAGCTACCGACTCATCCGTAGTACATTTGTATACTATTGATTAGGGTATGTAGTCATGTTAGGTTGTATAATATTAGGATTGCTTTATTAATTTAGGGGGCATACGTAAAACAGTACGTATACCCACGATTTCATTAAGTATTTCAACTTGATTGTAGTGATTACGATCGCTTGAGATTATTAGGATTTTCTACATTTAACGCATAGTAAATGCGGGCATGAAAAGGCTCGACTAACAGTGAACCAACTCCCCCTATGTACGAATGGCCACAATGTTCCTGTAACTTCCTAAAAGGTTGCGGATTCACCGTTTCACATTTACTATCTACACCTACTAGTACGCCTTTTCAACGCCCTCCCATAATAGCGACCTTTCATCTCTTCGTCGTTGTTCTTATTAATACCCATGCCCCTCTCACTCAAATTCATGACATTCCCTTTGTTCTCTTTATCCGCAACACTTCCCTCATGGCGAAACAACTGAGTTGGTCCGAGATCGTTGATACATTTGAACGGTTCCTCCAACGAGAAGCCGAAGCAATTTCTGCACTTCTTGAGGAGAGAAGGCGGTTGATAGAGGAATTCTTATCTCTCCTTCTTGTTCCAGAACCCGCTGATGAAACACAACCTCCATCTCCCAAATGTCTGAGACGATCCACATCCCCTCCACCTTCACCCTCTTGAATCATCCTTTTATATCTTCTATTGGAAGCACCCACCAAGGGCGAAGACCATTATGTTGCAACTAGTGTCATAGTTAGGATGCATCTAGATTTTTCTTAGGTTTAATCTTTTATGTAATCATTTTTCTTTCTTTACTATCATTTATGTAAATATTTCTTTTGATTTATATAAAAAGTTATTTTGTTTATGATGCAAATCTCTGTCTGAATATGCCGGAAAAAATTTCTCCCAAGTTTGGGGAGAGATTTTTGAACAATTTTGTAGAATATATGCCTGATACTTTAGCAGCATCATTAAGGTATGATTTAATGAAATTTTGAGTATCCCCCATTTTTGTGCACAATGAGGACATTGTCCTATTAAAGTTTGGGGGGAGGGGGTAGACTTCTTAGTTTACGTTTAGTTTACTTTTTATATACTTTTCTTAAGAAATTTTTTTAAAATATTTATATTAGGATTATTTAACCATTATATGTGAGTTATGATAGAAAAATTTATGAATCCATAAACTTTATGATCTATCGTAATAGAAGTTCAACAATCAAAATAGAGCAATTATAATTTATGTTTAACCCTCTTGAAGCACTGCATCAGATTTAATGCTTGAAACTATACTTTGATTTAAACTGTAATATTTAGAATATAGTTTCAAAATTATATAACTGGTGAGGTCTTGAGCCATAATTCCTCTTTTCAGAGAGAGACTGCTTTCTATTCAAATTCAAAATTTCTTTGAACTTCTTAGTTGGGTTAATGAAATCTCATATTGCTGAAAAATTAGAATCAAATATTCTATGATTATGATAATTTATTTTTCTAAAACTGTGTATTATACACATCAAAATAATATGGCATGCATGTTAGTGAATCATAAAGATGATCTAAGGCCACCTTTTGTTTAGTGTGAGCCAAAAAGCAAAATTCTAAAAAGTATTTATCCTTTGACCCATATGAGAGCCTAAACTAAATTTTATATACCAAGATTTTATAAACCCTTAACCATATGTACTACCCAAAACTTTCAACCTTTAACCCTTATATTTATGAGAGTTTAAAATTCAAGAAGGGGAGAAGAGGGAGTGAAAGGAGTATAAGAAAATAGATAAGGGATATGCTAAAAAAGGGTACAACTGAGAAGAAATAAAATGAAAAAAATATGGGAAAGAATCAAGAAATCGTAATTATGATTCTGAAAAAATAAAGAAGGAAAATGCTTCCAAGCTGAAAATTCAAAAGGATATCTGAAGAAAAGAATCAACTAAAGAAAAGAGATTTACAGAAACAAAAAAAGAATAATGGGAAGAAGTACTCAACTTTTTGGATATTTACTGAAAAAGAAAAGAAAAGAAGAAGAAGACAGGTGAAAGAAGAACTGAATTCTCAGAGATCCTTGAATCCTTTCTACCTTTCTTTGAAACCTTTTAACCCAAAGCCCCATTACAAGCCAAATAAAGACCTTTTTGATTTGTGGTTTACAATAGCATGAACCTAGTAGAGATGTTTATTGTAAATACTATAGAAAATTAAGGAAACATATAAATAGAATTGATTATTCATTCCATGAGATTTATCTTTTTAGTCAATTGTCTTTTGAAAATTTTAATATTTTTTTAGAGTATGCAAATAGTGAGAGTTTGAATAAAAATATCTTCAAAATCTACAGTTTAGAAAAATCTATGATGAATAAACTTTTCACTGATACGCACATACTCTACGCTTTACTGAATTGAAATTGCTGATTTCTGATCAAGGATAATTGCTATGATGGAAAGTTAAGGATAAAGGATTTGTACTTTTTGAAAATCATAACAACCATTGATGATTAAAATTAGTTAGTATATAAAAAGTAGTTCAGATTTTTAATTTTTATTTTGTTTTGATTTTAAAATTTTTTTAAAATCCAACAAAAATATTAAAGTTTGTAGGTAACTTCACTGAAAACCTTCAGGAGACTAACTCTTCCACTAGGGATCACCTAGGGGTTTAAAGGCTTGTTGCATATGCTAAATGCAATCGTGCTCCCTACGAAAATGGTATTTAAAGTTTTAAATTAGTTAATTTTCCTTGTTTGTTAAAGACTAGCAAAGCGTAAGTTTAGGGGTATGATCAGTCACAAAATATATAATTTTATTACCCTTAACTTAGTGGTGCTAGACCCCAGTTTATTACTAACAAGTTGATGACATACATATATTAAGGTTAAATAGCAAAAAAGAGCCAAAGTGTTAGTCAACATTCAAATGAACTCAAAAAGTAGTAAGAGAGACGATTGAGCATAAAAGATGATTCGACACATGTTCAAAGCTAGAAATCGTACTTTGCGATGGCATGTAGTGAAAGAGAAACTGCGAAATCGTAATTTACGATTCTTCAGAAGACACTTCAAGCGAACTGTGATACAAAAGAGAATTATGATTGTTCGTTCTTGAAAAGTTATGAGCTGAACTAAGAAAATCGTAACTAAGATTTTACAAAAATAGAAGACTCTTGTTGCTGCTGAACGTGAAGATCTACACCGCCATGTATATAATTAGAAGACCTCTTGAATTAAAAGTCTGACAGATCACAGATTCGAGAAGATTGATGAACAGAGATTCCTAAAGGACTCTATTGCTGGAACAAGGGAGCAATCACAGAGTGCATCAACTATCCAAAGCAAGGAAAAACTAGGATTGAAAGTTAGAATTATATTAGGAACCTTTTATTCTTAGTAGTTACTTTTATTAGGATTAGAACAATATAAACCGACTCCTTATGATCTATAAATAAGAGAGCTCGACATAGGAGAAGAATTATCGAAAGAATTCTCAGCATCAATTGACTAAGGTTGGGTTTTCTTTCAATCAACTTTAGTTTAGTTTAGTTTAGATATCCAAGGTTTCTCGAGAATAATTGACGACTATAATTGGGAGCTGAAAGATTAGAGTAGAGTATCCGTAATTTCTCAGGAGCAATTGACGCTTGTAACTTAGGGATGAAAGATCTTTTCATTGCTTTCTAGTTTAGATTTATTTTCATGCACTTTTATTGTTAAACATCCAAAAGTTTTTGGTTTGAATTGATGACTCATATTAAAAATTTGTAGATTAGTGTAGTAGTACATTAATTTTGGAAACATTCAAGAACTGAAGGATTGTGATTAACGACCATAATCTGGAAGGAGGCGGATTTAGTTTTATTTTCTGCAATTAGTTTTAAGCAAACCATTCTTTCTTCATATTTTTCCGGTAGTTTAGGATCTTAAAAGACAAATATAAGTACTTAAACTAATCAAAACTATAAAAAAAGAAATCACTTCCTTGTGGGAACGATCTTACTCTAGTGCTGCAATTTCCATTGCATGCTTGCAATAGGTTAAGACTTTAGTACAATTTTAGAGCACATCAACTGTTATAGGGGCAACACTATTTTCCCTTATGTACGGAATCGAGGTTGTGCTACCAGTTGAGGTCGAAGTACCCTCACTCCGTATCCTCATCGAGTTGGATCGGCCTGAGGCTAAAAGGGAAAGACCCTATTTTGAGCAATTGAGTCTGGTCAATGAAAAGAGGCTATAAGTTTTGTATCACACCTAGGCCTATCAGGGAAGAATTGCACGTGCTTACAACAGGCTTTCGGTCTTTCACCCTTATAATTATGAGAATTTAGAACAATGGGAAAAATAGGAGAGTGGAAGGAGTATGCGCAAGAACAAAAAAGGGAATGCCAAAAAAAGGGTACAACTGAGAAAGAAAGAAAATTCTGAAAAAATTAGTGGAGAAAAGTAAAGAAAAAAAAGAATTGAACCTATAATTCCACAAAAGAGAAGCAAAAAGCTTCCAAAAAAAAAAATTCAAGAGGAAGTCTGAAAAAGAAACTGAAAGAAAAAGGGATTTACAGTGAAGAAAAATATATATGGGAAGAAATTATCCAACTTTTTGGATACTTACTGAAGTAGAAAAAGAAAGAAGAAGAAGAATAGGTGAGAGATAAGTTGAATTCTTAGAATTTTTGAATCCTTTTACCTTTCTTTGGAAACTTTTAACGTAAAGCCCTATTACAAGCCGAATAAAGTCCTTTTTGATTCATGAATTATAACAGCATGAGCCTAGTAGAGATGTGTATAATAAATTCTATAGAGAAACAAGAAACATAAGAAATAGACTGATTATCTATTCGATGAGATTTATATTTTTATCATTTTCCCTTGAATTACTCATCATATATATCATATTGAGAGAACCCAAAAATTTCGATATCTTTCTGAGAGTATGCCAACAGTGAGAATTTAGATGAAAATGTTTTCTAAATCTAAAGTTTAGAAAAATCTATAATGAATAGATTCTTCATTCATACGCACACACTCCACACTTAATATGAATTTAAAGGCTTGTTACATCTGCTAAATGCAATCATGCTTCCTACGAAAGTGGCAATTAAATATTTAGCATATATTTATCTTTCCTTGTTTGCTAGGGACTAGCAAAATGTAAGTTTTGGGGTGCGATCAGTCACATAATTTACTATTTTATCATCTTTAACTTAGTGGTGCTCGACCCCATTTTGCTACTGATGAGATGCTAATGTGTAGATATTAAGAACAAACAACAGAAAAGTACTAAAATGTTAATCTTTATCAAAATAAACTAAAAAAGCAGTAAGAATCATGATCACATGAAAATACGATCAATCATATTTTAAGAACCAGTCATAAGAGAAATCCTAATCTCAAAGGAGCGAAACTGAAGAAGAAAAGAAGGAATCGTAAATTACGATCCTACAAAAGAATGCTCAAAACTGGAGGAATCGTAATGAAGGATAGATCGTTCGAAGAGCAAGAATAGTACCAAGATGAAGAGAAATGCATTCGTCCTTACGATAGTATAGAATTAAACCTCGTTGCTGCTGATCACGTGAAGATAAACCACCATGCACGGAATTAGAAGCTCACTTGAATTCGAAGTCTGCTATCTTACGAATCTGAGGAGATTGGTGAAAGAAATCCTGAAGATCTCTGCTGCTAAAAAATAGGAAAAGAGTCCTGCGCGCATCTACTATCTAAAGAAAAGAAGATTAGGATTAGAAGTTTTGTTATTTTTGGAATCTTTTGTTTTTAGTAGTTTATTGTTATTAGAATTTGTATACTATAAACTGACCCCTTATGAACTATAAATAAGAGGGCTCAGCATAGAGAAAAACTTATCGAAGGAATTCTCAACATCAATTGACGACTAAGATTGAGTTTTCTGAAGGTCAAAACATAGTTTAGTTTAGTTTAGATATCGAAGGTTTCTCGAGAGCAATTGATGACTATGGTCGAAGATTGGAAGATTAGAGTAGACTATCCGTAGTTTCTTAGGAGCAATTGATGCCTGTGACTGAGAGATGAAAGATGTTTTTATTGCTTTCTAGTTTAGATATACTGCTTTCATTTATTGCTTCGTAAACATCTAAAATTCTTGATTTTAATTGATGACTAAGATTGATAATTTGCATATTAGTGTAATGGTTTTTATTTTCCATCTTCAATTTTTTAGTATTTGATTGACGACCAAATTTTTGGATAGTTGTAGATTAGTATAAATCTATATTGAAAGAATTCTAGTTTTTTATTAACACCCAAACTCTGGAGGCTTAGATATAGTGTAATGGTATTTTAATTTTGTAAACATCTAAGAACGGAAGGAGACTGATTGGCAACCAGGATCTGGAAGTAAGAGGATTTAGATTTATTTTTATGCACCGTAATTTAATTAAAATAATTATTTTTTTAATTCTTTAAAGGCAAATAAAAGCATTCAAATTTTCAACCTTCCTCGTGGGATCGACCTTATAGTAGTGCTACAATTTTCGTTGTGCGCATGCAATAGGTTAAGACTGAGTACACTTTTAAGAGCTACCAAGGGTATCCGGGAAAACAAGGCCGATCCTCCCGAGTACAATGACTCACAACTCCATTTTCCTAGTTAGACCTAGTAGGATTAGGAAACCAAACTAGTCAAGCCTTAGGCAACCATAGTTGCTAAAGTCGGCAGGCCGACGTTTAGTATATGAGTCCAACCAACAAACCCCTCTCATCCTCGAGATCAACCAATGATGTTCTACAATGTTGATAAATTTGTAGATGACAATCACAACATGTACATTTAGATTCGGTTGCAACTAACAATTTCCATGCAGATGCATCTAAAAATACCCTCTTTATTTATTGCATTACTACTTTCCTCCCACCACTACAGACAGAGTCTACAGTGACCAATTTCGGCCACTATTATGAGACCCAAAAGAGACCTAGACAAGCGCATACACATAGGTTGGCGACCACTCTCTACTCCCCCTCTTTGTTGTGTAAGGGCCAATGTGATCATCCCTTCGGGGATTCGATCTGGGGATCTTCCTGCACTTCAGACCTTCTAGCAAGCTTTGAATAGATGCGGATTGTACCCACCCTCCTAACCCGAAGAAGAACACCTGCATACGTGGTAAGAAACCTAGGAACCCAAATTGGGAGTAACTACATTTCCCTAGTTCCAAAACCCCTGAGAGTTTTGAGAGCATATGAATAATTTTCAAAAACTTGAAATGTCAGGAATTCAGAGATTAAATCTTACTAATAATAACGACCCACTATTATGGGGCTACCATGATAACCCTGAGTATGATACTGTGTCATCTTATGATTCTATTCGGGATCATACTCAAGTTAATATGGTAGGCGAGGGCAAAAAAATACCCCTTACTCCTCCAAGTATGAGTAATAATAACAAAAGAGACAATGGTGCTGGACAAAACTACGTTGTCGAATAAATTGTGGACCTTAATGTCCTCACATTGTCAAGAGGAGGAAAAGAAGCCGAAGACCTACTTCGAGGCTTGGCTGCTCTGGGTTTTGGTTGTTGTTCGGGTTGTCGGTTTGGTGAGCTTCCCAGTTGATTTGGTTGCGAGCATTCCTATCCACTGATTCGCATGACATAACCTGGAAGACTGCTAGGTTTGCAGGATTTAATTTATGACAGCAATGCCCTCATCGAAATCAACTGGGAAGCTCACTGAACTGACAACTAGAATAACAACCAACCTCCAACAAACCTAGGTATCATCAACAATCCTATGCCCAACCACGCTAACAACAACCAAGCACTCGTTTCCCACATTATCACGGTAAAGCCCTGTGACAGCCCGGATTTCTTTGCTCAGAAATCCGTGCCATTAGGATCATGCTCTGGATGATCCCTAGGACGAATCACACAATATCTATATATAAAGCGGAAATATACAGATAAAATCCCACAGCGGTAAGTAGAGTCATCTAATGAATCAATCTAAAAGTAAGAACCATAGATAAACCTTCATTGATAAATGTAAAAAGTATACATCCTCAAAAAGGAACCAAAAAGAACCATCGGTGACAGACATCCATCACCCAAACAATGGTTCCCAATGATGGTTCCGATAGAATGTATAATAACACTATAAAAGAAATAAAATATCTACAAAAATTAATACAAAAGTGGCCACCAGGCACACATAATCCAAAGTCTCCAAACAAACATAAAACCCCAAAAATGTCTAAGCTATACCTCCTATGGGTAAAAAGTCACCGGGACGTCCGTCTCCTCGTCCTCAACCTCAGCCTCAGGATCAGGCTGATAGTCTGGGTCGCTCTCAGTACCGGGAGTTACCGCCTCAGAACCTAAATGTTTACAAAAAACAGGGTGAGCTACATCCTAGCTCAATAGAAGAATTCCAAATAAATTTGCATTCTAATTGCATAACATGGTCATCAAAGAACAAAACTGAAAATATGCAACAGATGTATAAAACATGAGACATTTATCCAAAACAGTACAGAATTGATGAATACAACATATAATGACTTAGTATAGTATACTTAAGTAACTCCCGTGAGTATAGCACGTGGTAGCCAGATTTGGTCCGATGGATAATCCCAACCATCGTCGTTCACATGAACAATTTCAGGAATTGCAACAATGCCCCACACATGGAGTGCAATTGTGCCGAGGATTACAAAGCAAATGCACAAGTGTGCCTGAAACGGATATACCGCCGAGTCGGTGGGATTTTTACTGAATATCAAACCTCAAATCACATGCATACTTATCATACTTAACAGAATTCGGATTTCGGATACGGATAGCAAATGTCAGATCAAGTACATAATAGAATACTCATACATATGCTAAACATGCTTTTAAAATAGAATTAAACTATGCTGAGATATGTATGACAGATATAATCCATGAGATCAAAAATAAATGCAATTTCGGTTGAATTCCCCTACCTCGGATCAAGCTCCTTCTAAGCAAATCCAAAGCTTTTTCAAGGCATCTTAGTCTGATCCTAGACCATAAACATGTTACTCTAGGTGTTAGAGTGACAGATTGTGAACTGGCATAATGTCCAGTGGTTCTTACATATAAATTTTCTAACTGTCTGAAAACAGGGTTTATTGATCGATCAATACCTTGTTGATCGATCAATGAACTCTTTATTGATCGATCAACACCCTTGTTGATCGACCACCAAAGCACAAACTTGTTTAACCAACTCTCTGTTTGTATATATTGTATACAATTGATCGATCACCATGTTGGTTGATCGATCAATGGGCTCTGTATTGATCGATCAACACCCTTGTTGATCGATCACCACCACTGTTGATCGATCAATACCCAGTCAATTGATCGATCAATACCACCATTGATCGATCACTAATATTAACCCAAAATTCACCAACTCTCTGCCAGTACTGTTCATATACTATATATATAAATTGATCGATCACCACCACTGTTGATCGATCAATTCCACACTCAGTGATCGATCAAACCTTGTTGATCGATCAATAATGACGAAATTTCTGCCATTAATGGAGTCCACCAAACAATATTTTTCTAACTTATTTTTCTTCCAAAAATTCATTATAATCTTAAATATTCATACAGAACCTATATTTAGGGCATCCAACTGCCCATTTTAAACAAGAGAGCTCACCTCTATGTGGGCCCTCTCGGGGTTTCGGCAAATCACTCCGGATGAGGGTTTCGGATCAAGCTCTCGTAGTTTATCACCGATCCGAGTTCGACGAGCAACCTTTTAGCTCTGGTTCAGCATGCAGAGACTTCACACACACACAAACCATACTTAAGCTTAATCCATTGATCTCTACCCCCTAGCTTAGGAAACTCACCTTTCAATCTTGCTAACCTTTTATACAAAACCCTCTTGAAAACCCACCTAGCTCTGCACTCTAGCGTTAGAGTAACTAGGGCAAGGGGAAGAAGAAGAAGAAGAAGAAGAACTTCCTCTAGGTCTCCCTTCCTTCTCTTATAAGCTAATAAACAGATATTTCTGTTCTCCCTTTGTTTATGTACCGGTGTGGAGCACGAACATGCCGCTCTGACGCAACATGCTACTTGACTCTTTACCCAACTCCGATTCAAATGAAATTACACAGGTGAACTCATCTAACCATGGTGTAACTTTATCTCAATTAATATAAATTCTAAATTTTTTAATCGATCTCGATTTCCGTACCAAGCACGTAGATCGAAATAGTTAGGTTTATGTTCTAGATTTTAGGGTTGTTACATTATCCCCCCCTTAGGAATTTTCGTCCTCGAAAATGTCTAATAGGTGCGGTTAAGGAACAGAGGTTTTCTAAGACTAATAGACCGAGATAATATAGAGGATGCAGTCTACGTACGATGCAGAGAAATTTAGACATGCTAAACAGAATGTATATAATATACAGAGTAATGTAAATGCGGATATATACGTAGTCTACAAATATTATAGAGTAGTATAGTTATACCTGTGGGGACATCGGATGGTCCACTCTCGCCAGATGGTTCAGTCCCGGCGGAGACCGGCATGGTGGGCGGAGCAGGAACAGGGGTGTAAGTGTGAGGATCTACAACGTGCTCACGGGCATGCGCAATCATCGGTGTCGAAGTCGTCATGTATGTGCACGATCAAGAGCTCTAACATGCCCTCGGCGTAGTCGAGCCGCCGATGAACCTGACGCTGAAATAGCTCAATCCCATCCAAGCGCTCATGTATGCGTTTGTTACCCTCGAGGACCGCAGCAAGCACGGCGTCAAGAGTAACGGTGGATGGGGCAGGGGCAGGGATAGGGGCAGCAGGTGCAGGTGTAGGGCGACGTGACGAAGAAGAACGCGGTGGTCGCCGTGATGGGGTAGCAGCAGGTCGAGGTAGCACCTCAGGCTGAGGTGGCTGATCAGATGGGGCCTCCCCCCCACTAGGAGCTGGTACAACAGGTGCCCCACCCTCTGGAATAACGGGCTCAGCAGCCTCGTCGTCACCCTCCTCCTCGGGCTCGGGTAGTCTCTTGACCAAAAGATTATAACTCTTGGTCCAGTCTTTTAGTTTAAAGACTTTGGTGTTGTTGGTTAAGCGTGGCTCATTAGGAGCCAAGCTATAGTGCTCGCGTAGAGCAGCATATTGCTCCACCAGCTTTGTGATTAGGCGAGCATAGGGAATTTGTTTTGTGGCTCCCGCCTTCGCCTTTTCGGTCATAAGGTCGCGGGCGGTGATGATGCCCTCAATCACGACCTCGGCCATAGGATACCAGCGGTCCTCAAAGGCCGAAAAGAGGGCCAGCTGGACAACACCAGTCCGTGAGGACTTGTGCAAAAACGGAACAAGTGCACACTTGAAATAAGTATCAAGCATCCACAGTTTGTCGGGTAGTTGGGCCCTAGAAATGGATTGGCCCTTCCCATGCTTTCCGTTGGTCATCTTGGCGATGACATCAGCAAAAGGAACATCTTTCTCATACGGTGGCGCCAAGCCACGCGTATCAAGGTAAGCGGTTGCACACTCTAGGGCAGCGGCAACATGGAATCGGTTGAATTTATATTCAAACCCGTCAATGGTAGTGACGAGTCGGTGTCGGGAATCCCCCCAACGAAGGTTTTGGAAAAAGAGCCGCACTATGCGAGGGCAATAGTGATCATGAAATGGCTCAAGCAAGGGTTTTAACCCTAACTTCTGAAGGTAGCCCATGGCCCAAGCCATTTCGGGGCGATCATCATAGAGAGTAGAAATAAACCTATACTCGGGTAGAAAGGTTTTAGAAGCCCACCACTCTTTGGGGACTTCACACTCGATGGGGAGCGTAACGGGCGTGGGAACGGTTGGGACAGTGGTCGAAACCGGTGCCATGGGTGGCACGGTTGGCGAGAGAACGGGAATGGTGGGCGGCACCGGTGTACGAGCCCGAGACGTGGGTACCTTACGCGAAGCATTCTTCATGCGAGGTCCCATGGTCAAATCCTTACAAAAGAATGAAAATGAGACTCGAAAGGAAGCAAACAAGAATTTTACCGGATGAATGGAGTGATGTCCACTCGAATCAAGCCGGAGGAAGGATGGGAATGGCCGGAAGTGAGTCGGAAGGGAAGTTGAAAGGTCGGAGTGCAAAAGCCCTTTGCTCGTTCACGTGAATAGGATAGAGCAAATGACCGTTCAAAACCCTATTTATAACACATAAGTGCCCTGGTGATCGATCAATTCATTGGTGGTTGATCGATCACCACTAAAATTTTTAAGTTCAAAATCGCTGACTCGCTTGATCGATCACCACATTCAATGTTGATCGATCAATGGTCCACTTGTTGATCGATCACCAACCTCCCTGTTGATCGATCAATGGACCTGTTGTAAAAATTTCTCGTTACAATCGGACCGTTAAAATGACTTAACCGTAATGGAAAGATACCGGTACATGTACATCACATACATGACCCAAAATATACGACAAATCGAGTCGATGAGATAAATCTAATCATCAAGTTATAATCACGATGATGAATTTAGAAACAAACTCAAAAGAAAATTCACCTTGCGCATTAAGTGAACAAGTGTGGATACTGTTCACGGATCTCGGCAGCACGTTCCCAAGTGGCTTCCGAAGCAGTATGATTCCGCCATTTGACAAGTACTAGCGGAATTAATTTGGTCCTCAAAACTTGATCCCGTTGATCCAAGATCTCTATCGGTTCTTCAACCATGGTTAGATCTTCTTGTAAATCAATCGGTTGAAAATCCAAGACATGTGTCGGATCATGCACGTAACGTCGCAGCATCGATACATGAAAAACGTTATGCATGCTCGCCAACTGTGGTGGCAAAGCAATCCGATACGCAACCTCGCCAACCCGTCCGAGTACCTCAAAGGGGCCAATATACCGAGGACTCAACTTTCCTCATTTTCCGAAGCGCATGACACCCTTTGTTGGCGATATTTTTACAAACACATTGTCTCCAACCTGAAAACAAGTGTTAATTATCTGACTAATTACTTAAACTAGAAAATCGTAACCTCGGGAATGCCTTAAAGGATACCTGAAACTCTACGTGTATCCGATGAAGATCGGCATAACTCTTTTGGCGACTTTGAGCAACCCTCAATCTTTCGCGGATCAACCGAACTGCCACGGTTGTACTTTCCACGATATCAGGTCCCAAAATGAGTTTCTCACCGACTTCCTCCCAGTTCAATGGAGATCTACATCGACGTCCATACAAGGCTTCATAAGGCGCCATCCCGATACTCGACTGATAGCTGTTGTTGTAAGCGAACTCGATCAAAGATAGATGTTCATCCCATGAACCTTGAAAGTCCAACATACAAGCTCGCAACATATCTTCAATGATCTGGTTCACTCTCTCAGTCTGCCCATCTGTCTGAGGATGAAACGCTGAGCTGAACTCCAATTTAGTACCCATGCCTTCCTGAAAACGCTGCCAAAACTGCGATGTATAGAGCGGATCTCTATCACATACTATACTGACTGGTATGCCGTGTAACCGGACTATCTCCTTCATGTACAGCTCTGCAAGCTTGCTAGCTGTAAACGTAGTGCGGTATGGCAAGAAGTGTGCAGATTTGGTCAACCTATCAACAATGACCCAGATGGCATTGTTCTTCCTCAATGTGCTTGGCAACCCCAAGATGAAATCCATAGAAATGGCTTCCCATTTCCATTCTGGTACTGGTAGAGGTTGTAACAACCCGGCTGGATTTCGATGGTCTACTTTCACCTGTTGGCAGACCAAACATCGAGACACAAAATCTGCTACATCTTTCTTCAGTCCTCTCCACCAAAAACTGCGCTTGAGATCTTGATACATCTTGGTACTCCCAGGATGTATAGCATACGTTGACTTATGTGCTTCTTCTAGAATAGTTTCCTTAAGATCTTTATCAGCTGGTATGCACATTCGATCTCGAAACAGTAAAGTACCATCATCCTTGATGGAGAAATCAGGTCGAATCCCGTTGATCACATCCTTGCGAATGGCCATAAGCTCATCATCAATCATCTGGAGCCTACGCACGTTATCAAACAACGTGGGTCAGTATTACTATGGTAGCCATCAATGCCCCGAACCTTTGACGTCCTATCAATGCATCGCACAAGGCCAGGTCCTCAAGTAGATGCCACCTTTGTATTTTGGTGATAAGGTGTGACAACTGAGCTGAAGACTTTCTGCTCAAAGCATCTGCCACAACATTGGCCTTCCCAGGGTGATACTGGATGGAACAATCATAATCTTTCAAGAACTCCATCCATCTGCGCTGTCGCATATTTAAGTCCTTCTGGGTAAACAAATACTTAAGGCTTTTGTAGTAGGTGAAGATATCAAACGTCTCACCGTATAAGTAGTGCCTCCAAATCTTCAAGGCAAAGATTACCGCAGCCAACTCTAAGTCATGAGTCGGATAATTCTTTTCATGGTCCTTCAAATTGCTCAGAGCCATAAGCGATAACCTTCTTGTGCTGGTTGAGGACACAACCCAAACCACCATATGATGCGCCACTGTAGATAGCAAAACCTCCTCTGCCAGAAGGTATTGCCAACACTGGTCGTGTCAGAAGTCGACGTCTTCAATTCCTCGGAAGCTCTTCTCAATCGGTCACCCAATCAAATCTAGCATTCTTCTTAGTGAGTGAGTGGACACGATAGTCTAGAGAACCCCTCTACGAAACCGTCTGTAGTATCCGGCCAAACCAAGAAAACTACGGACCTCATTCGTCCTCGTTCCCGATTCTAACGGCTTCAATCTTAGCGGATCCATGTAATACCCTTTGCGTAAACGATATGACCCAAGAAACTAACTTGGTCAAGCCAAAACTCACACCGAGCTTCGCATAAAGTTTGTGATCTCGAGGGTCGCAAAAGTAACACGTAGATGCTCTTCATGTTCCTCCTTTATCTTGGAATAGACAAGGATGTCATCTACAAATACCACTACTGATGTGTCCAAGTGTGGTTTAAACACTCGGTTCATCAAGTCCATGAAAGACGCAGGTGCGTTCATCAATCCAAATGGCATAACAAGAAATTCATAGTGCCCATATCTGGTTCTGAACGCCGTCTTCTCAATGTCTTCAGCTCTGACTCGTAGTTGATGATAACTGCCGCAAGTCGATCTTCGAAAGAACCTCGCTCCTTGCAATTGATCAAACAGATCATCGATTCTAGGAAGCGGGTAACGATTCTTAATCGTCAACTTGTTTAACTGCCGATAGTCGATGCACAAGCGCATTGAACCATCCTTCTTCCTGACAAACAATACTGGTGCTCCCCAAGGAGACACACTAGGTCGCACAAAACCTTTGTCAAGTAGTTCTTGCAATTGCTCCTTTAGCTCTTGTAATTCTCGGAGCCATCCGATAGGGAGCTTGATTTTTTCGGGATTAGATTGATTACAAACTCCACCTCCCGATCTGGTGGTAGTCCCGGTAAATCCTCAGGAAATACATCGGAATACTCGCATGCAATGGGAATATCGGATATCACATTTGTCTTCTCCCGTTGCTCTTGTAGGAAGGCTATATATCCACTGCATCCACTCTTCATCATCCTCTCCGCCCGAATAGCGGATATCAATGGAGCTACCTTAGACTTCACTCCGAAGAATCTAAAGGGTCGCTCCTTTGGAGGGCGGAAAACTACCATCTTCCGAAGACAATCCACACTTGCGTGGTAAGCAGCTAGCCAGTCCATTCCCAAAATGATGTCAAATCCTTTCATATCTAACAGAATCAAATCTGCCCGTGTCTCATGATCATCTACTGCCACTACCACTGATTTACACACAGTGAGTGCATTCACTGCACTACCCGTGGGGATTGACACTGTCAGGATAAAATCTAGTTGTTCTGGAGTGGCACTCAATTCCTTTGTAAATTGAGGCCGTACGAAAGAATGTGTGGAGCCTGGGTCTATCAGGGCTCGTGCTCTATGGAAGCAAATATCGCAACTCCTATACAGTTTCAGCTCACCTACATACCAATATCAACATTACTGTAACGTTTTAGATGTGTAGGTTTATGTGTACTATTATAATCAAAATAAATCAATTAATTTATATATTTCCAATTTTCCAGTTCATTATATCAAACAACACCATATCTCTTGAATTCTAATCATACCTTGAATGACGTCATTTGATGTCAGAGCATCGGTGGCGGTAACGGCATATGCCCGACCTTGAACTACAGGTCGAGATGATCGCATCGTCGATACCGATCCGGACCGCTCCTTGCTGTCCCTTCCTTCCTCTGGGCAGTTCCTGATTAAATGGCCCATCTTGCCACACCTGAAGCATGCCCCTGTCTCTCTCCTGCAGTCCTCTGTCTTGTGTGGTTTCCCACACTTTGCACATATCGCGGCCGGAGTGAAGGACGAGACTCTTGAAGGTCCCTGAGTCACTGAGGCCCCGCTACCAGAAGATCCAGCTGGTCGAAATGATCTGGAAGATGTAGGCGCTGCTGCTCTCTGATATGAACTCGGTCCTGAAGAAATCGCCGGTCGAGAGTGCGTAGGGTATCTCGGAGGTCTGGAAAATCTAGCCCTCTTGTTCTGCTCTGTATCCTGAGATTGCCCTTGGAATGGTCTCTCTCTCGCCTGCTTGTCCCTCCAAGAGAATTGCTTCTGGTTTTCTTCTTCAGCTATAAGAGCCTTGGCCATGACTCCCTCATAAGTCTCCATTTCCCACATGGCGACATCTTTCTGCAAATTTTGTCTCAGGCCAAGTTGGAATTTCCTTGCTCTCATCAACTCCGTGGCTACATGTTGAGGTGCAAATCTAGCCAACCTATCGAACTCTGCTCCATAGTCTCTCACTGACATGGCGCCTTGCTTCAACTCTATGAATTTCACCTCCCATTGATGCCTCACAATTTTCGGGAAGTATTTGTGATAAAACACCTCCGTAAACTCCTCCCATGTCCAAGGAGTGTGAGGAAACTCTCTCTGTCTATTTTGTGACACCGACTTCCACCAAGGTCCGGCGTCTCACCATCCAGTTTGAAAGTGGCCCAACGCACTTTCTCTACGTCGCTGCACTGTAACACTTCAAAGAGCTTTTCCATCTCTTCTATCCATCCTTCTGCCTCAATGGGATCCGTTTGACCTGAGAAGTTAGGAGGTCTCATTCTCCTAAACTCCGCAAATCCACTAGGTTGATGGGGTGGTCTAGCTGCCTGTTGAGCTAACGCAGCTGTCTGCTGAGCGACGTTGGTAGCTAATGCTTCCAACACCTGCTCCATCCTCTCTTCATTTCTCCTTCTACCTCCTCTGGGTCCCAATGGAACAGCATTTGCTTGTGAGAGGAACTCCAAGCCCCTCGACGAGCCTATGACCTCGGGCACATCCCTCAGAGGAATCTCTCGCTGACCTGTTCTACCTCTGCCGTGCCCTCCTCTAAACTTAGGGCCCATAGGGCCCATACTGGTCTGTCATTGTGAAAACAACAACATTGATCAGTACATATAGATTGTAAAAACAATCCATTATGAACCCATAGTTCAACCTAAAGCCTAGGCTCTGATACCAACTGTGACAGCCCGGATTTCTTTGCTCAGAAATCCGTGCCATCAGGATCATGCTCTGGATGATCCCTAGGACGAATCACACAATATCTCAGATATAAAGCGAAATATCTGAGATAAAATCCTGACGATAAGTAGAGTCATCTAATGAATCAATCTAAAAGTAAGAACCATAGATAAACCTTCATTGATAAATGTAAAAAGTATGCATCCTCAAAAAGGAACCAAAAAGAACCATCGGTGACAGACATCCATCACCCAAACAATGGTTCCCAATGATGGTTCCGATAGAATGTATAATAACACTATAAAAGAAATAAAATATCTACAAAAATTAATACAAAAGTGGCCACGCACACATAATCCAAAGTCTCCAAACAAACATAAAACCCCAAAATGTCTAAGCTATACCCAGGTCTATGGGTAAAAGTCACCGGGACGTCCGTCTCCTCGTCCTCAACCTCAGCCTCAGGATCAGGCTGATAGTCTGGGTCGCTCTCCGTACCGGGAGTTACCGCCTCAGAACCTAAATGTTTACAAAAACAGGGTGAGCTACATCCTAGCTCAATAGAAGAATTCCAAATAAATTTGCATTCTAATTGTATAACATGGTCATCAAAGAACAAAACTGAAAATATGCAACAGATGTATAAAACATGAGACATTTATCCAAAACAGTACAGAATTGATGAATACAACATATAATGACTTAGTATAGTATACTTAAGTAACTCCCGTGAGTATAGCACGTGGTAGCCAGATTTGGTCCGATGGATAATCCCAACCATCGTCGTTCACATGAACAATTTTAGGAATTGCAACAATGCCCCACACATGGAGTGCAATTGTGCCTCAAACCTCAAATCACATGCATACTTATCATACTTAACAGAATTCGGATTTCGGATACGGATATCAAATGTCGGATCAAGTACATAATAGAATACTCATACATATGTTAAACATGCTTTTAAAATAGAATTAAACTATGCTGAGATATGTATGACAGATATAATCCATGAGATCAAAAATAAATGCAATTTCGGTTGAATTCCCCTACCTCGGATCAAGCTCCTTCTAAGCAAATCCAAAGCTTTTTCAAGGCATCTTAGTCTGATCCTAGACCATAAACATGTTACTCTAGGTGTTAGAGTGACAGATTGTGAACTGGCACAATGTCCAGTGGTTCTTACATATAAATTTTCTAACTGTCTGAAAACAGGGTTTATTGATCGATCAATACCTTGTTGATCGATCAATGAACTCTATATTGATCGATCAACACCCTTGTTGATCGATCACCAAAGCACAAACTTGTTTAACCAACTCTCTGTTTGTATATATTGTATACAATGGTTTGATCTCCATGTTGGTTGATCGATCAATGGCTCTATTGATCGATCAACCCCCTTGTTGATCGATCACCACCACTGTTGATCGATCAATACCCAGTCAATTGATCGATCAATACCACCATTGATCGATCACTAATATTAACCCAAAATTCACCAACTCTCTGCCAAGATCGTTCATATACTATATATAAATTGATCGATCACCACCATCGTTGATCGATCAATTCACACTCGATGATCGATCAACACCTTGTTGATCGTGCCCTAATGACGAAATTGCGGCCATTAATGGAGTCCACCAAACAATATTTTTCTAACTTATTTTTCTTCCAAAAATTCATTATAATCTTAAATATTCATACAGAACCTATATTTAGGGCATCCAACTGCCCATTTTAAACAAGAGAGCTCACCTCTATGTGGGCCCTCTCGGGGTTTCGGCAAATCACTCCGGATGAGGGTTTCGGATCAAGCTCTCGTAGTTTATCACCGATCCGAGTTCGACGAGCAACCTTTAGCTCGGTTCAAAGATGCAGAGACTTCACACACACACAAACCATACTTAAGCTTAATCCATTGATCTCTACATACCCTAGCTTAGGAAACTCACCTTTCAATCTTGCTAACCCTGTTTTATACAAAAACCCTCTTGAAAACCCACCTAGCTACAGACTCCCTAGCTGTTAGAGTAACTAGGGCAAGGGGAAGAAGAAGAAGAAGAAGAAGAACTTCCTCTAGGTCTCCCTTCCTTCTCTTATAAGCTAATTTTCCTTTGTTTATGTTCCTGTGGAGCAAACATATTCTACCACGCAACATGCCACAATCGACTTTTACCCAACTCCGATTCAAATGAAATTACACAGGTGAACTCATCTAACCATGGTGTAACTTTATCTCAATTAATATAAATTCTAAATTTTTTTTAATCGATCTCGATTTCCGTGCCGGGCACGTAGATCGAAATAGTCAGGTTCATGTTCTAGATTTTAGGGTTGTTACAAGCCCCCTAGCAGACTCCCAGCTCACCCATCTACACTAATCACCCAAATTAACTCTCTAAACCCTCCCGTCAACCCAACTAAAACCTAAAGACTGCCAACTGTTCGACCACACCCATCCACCCTAATCACTCGAATCAAACCGTTGAACCCACCTCCCTACCAAACATTCTCCCAAAGACGCATTCAATCCTTCGTGGCTAGGGTACCCAACCCCCATAGACATCCACTAGGATCCTCAACTCCCTTAAATCATGAACCAACTCCACAACCACTCCCCCTATCCGATTCTGAATCTGAAATCAAAGAGCCCACTGCTCAAACTTTGCCCCAGGTTGGTGATTCATCTAAACCAACCCCCGATAAAGAAACTACGATAAAAACTGAGCGTGATCCAAGTGTTGATATGGACTGATCGGTGCTGAAATATGACTATAATTCACACTTTAAATCCTACATTTAGCTGTTCAATGAAAGCATCTGATGGTTGTTGTGAGGTTTTGATGTTTACAGGTGTTTCTGACAGTTAGATCGTTCAAGTGCATAAAAGAAGGAAATTACAGGTTAAAAAAAGAGATATGGACAAAAAGATCCAAAGAAGCATTGAGAGCCATAAAGAGAATCAACCCCCATCAAGAAAGGGAAGAATTTGCATTGAAGAGTCAATCGATTGAGGCATTATGGTCAATCGATTGACAGATGGAGAAAAACTCAACCCTAGAAAGTCAATCGATTGAGACATGAAATTCAATCGATTGAGACATGAAGGCAGAAGTGCCCTAAGGGGATTCGAACTCAAAGTCAATCGATTGAGACATGAAACTCAATCGATTGAGGCAATTAGGGTTAGTTTCAATCGGATATTATAAATAAGAGGCCTACGGCTTTGTAAAGGGGGAGAGTTGTTTTTTTTGAGAGAGATTATTTTGAATAGAGTCTTTATTTTTGAGAAAAATTTGTGTAATAATTAGAGACTTTTGTAAGAGAGTTTTCTGAGAGTAATAAAAAATTTGTGTTTGAGATTTTCCTAGAGCATATTTTTCTTTTACACCTTCTTTGCTCTTTATTTTGGGAATGGTTTTGAATGAAATTGAAGATCTTGCACAAAGGATGAGAGGCTAAAGGCTGTAGGTCAAGGAGGATGCGATCCCCAGATAAGTACCTATATTTTATGTTTAATGCCATAGTTTGATAATTTCATCATCAAATCGTTTTTCTCAAAGTGTAGTGATCATGTTTTTAGTGTTTTGATCTAAAATACCATGAGATACGCTATGCTTTCCACATGATTCATACCGCGATTAAATTTGAGTCATTGTTTTTAGATAGGGTATGTCGGGTTAATGATCACGCTTAATTACTAGTCATGTTTCTCTTAGAATGATGGTGTGTTGATGTTAATAAAATTGTGGGTTTAAAAATAGAAAAGGGTATAAATCTGGGGTAGCAAATTCCTTGATCTTGTTTTTAAATTTTGTTCTTAGATTTCTCATTACCTAATTTTTAGATTAATTTATTTTCTTTCTTGCAATTAGAAAAGTGTTAACTCTTGGTAAAAATTAAATCTGCCCCTTGGTACTTCCTCGGGGATATTTTCTAAATCTCTAGGAAGAATTGAATAAAATTTCAGATTTCCCTGTGGGTTCGACACCCTTGTTCTTGCCTTACTAGAACAGATCTTGTACACTTGCAAGGGTTTATTTAAAATTGATCAAGTTTTTGGCGCCGTTGCCGGGGAAATCGGCGAAATTTTGGTTAATTCCGATTAGAGATTTTTGTTTTTATAGCAGTCAATCGATTGAGAATAACCCCTCAATCGATTGACTCTATTTTGTGTGTTTGCTTGTACCAATCGATTGAGCCTTGTTCTCAATCGATTGACTGTGTCTTTAGCAATAATTGTGTCTCAATCTATTGACACAACTGTCAATAGATTGAAAATTTGAAAATAGAAAAAGAGAAAAAAAAAAAAAAAAAATCAAAAACAAATTTCTTTCCTTAATTCTTCTCTCTTAGATTAGATTTTGCAATCTTCTTTTAGGAAGTTTAGGTTTTTAGAAGATCTTAGTTTAGTAGGATTCTTTTTTTTATTTTTTTTATTTTTTTTATTTTCCTCTTTTAGATTTTATAGGATTTTCTAAAAATAGTTTTTAGGAAGTTTATATTTTTATTTTTTTATTTTTTTAGGAAGTTTTTATTTTAGGAAGTTTATATTTTTATTTTTTATTCTTTTAGGAAGTTTTTATTTTTAGGAAGTTTATATTTTTTTTATTCTTTTAGGAAGTTTTTCTTTTAGGAAAGTTTAAAAAAAAAAAAATAAAAAAAAAAAAAAAAAAAAAAATATTTCTAATTGTTTTTCTTTCCTCTTTTTCCTTACTTTGGTCACTGTGCACCTTTCTCTCAATCGATTGACTAGTCTATGTCAATCGATTGACACTGGATTTTAAACTTTTGTGAAGTTCTTGCCTTCTCTCAATCGATTGAGAGCAGCCCCTCAATAGATTGACTGGCAAAGTCATTAGTGTGTAGTTCTGTGTGCTTTGTGACCCTTGAACCTCAATCTATTGAGAGTAGCTCCTCAATAGATTGACTGACAAACTTTTTGTGTGCTCTCTACTCTTTGTTCAATCGATTGACATTCCTATGTCAATCAATTGACACAACTCTTGTGTGCTTTAATCTTGGAACCTCAATCGATTGAGAGCATCCCCTCAATCGATTGACTGACAAGTCATTTGTGTGAAATTTTATGTGCTTCTGTCAATCTATTGAGACCACTGTCTCAATCGATTGAGTCTGCTTGAGGACTTATTTTGGGTTCTTCAAACCTTTGATTGTGGGTGTGGTGTATGAGTTTTACTCGTTCTCATCACCCACATTTGCTACCGTTTAATCCGGAGATCGAACGATCTTTGCGAGACAATCGTAGAATCCAAAGGAATCAGTATCATCCTACTGATACCATGGCTGATCAAGAGCAAGAAATGAATGGAAACAACAACCAGAATGGCAACAATGCAAATAATGGACATAATGGGAACAATAATTACTATGAGGGACCTAGAACACTTGAATATTATAATGATCCTGGTTTTTACGAGGATCAGGAATGCATCATGCATGCTCCCATCCCAGGGAACCACTATGAATTCAAATCTACGATGATTCATATGCTACCAATTTTCCATGGTTTGGCAAATGAAAATCCACACGTTCATTTAAATGAATTCACTGGGGTATGCAAAATGTTCAGAGTCCACAACATTCTATCGACGAGATAGCGAAGCTCCGACTCTTTCCGTTCTCTTTACGAGATAAGGCAAAAACGTGGTTCTATTCCTTAGAACCACAATCTATTCGGAGTTGGGCCGAGCTACATCGTCAGTTCCTCAAGAAGTACTTTCCCATGACGAAGGCCATTGAGTTGCGTCAAAAGATTCAATTCTTTTCCCAACAACCTACTGAAACATTCCATGAATGTTGGGAACGTTTTAAGGAATTAATCAGAAGTTGCCCTAATCATCAAGTTCCAAGGTGGCAATAAGTCCAAAGCTTTTACAATGGACTAATTCCTGAAGAAAGACGCATGGTTGATGCATCTTGTGGTGGATCTTGTGCCACAAAAGAAGCTGATGAATTGTGGGCATTGTTTGAGAAGTTGTATCAAACTTTGATACAAAGTGAGACACTGGGGCGAACCACGTTGGACTTGGCACCTAAATCTCATATGTTGACCAAAAACGGATTGTATGAGGTCAACAACAATACCTCTGATCTATCAACCAAGGTTGATATGTTGTCCAAACAGATGAACATGTTGTTAGCTGCGACCAAGCAAGCTAAAGTTCCTGTCACCCCCATTGTGTGCTCAATTTGTGACCACCCAGGTCATATGGCTAATGAGTGCCCCACTACCTTGTCATTCTTCCTTGATGGACCTACTCGTCAAGAGCAGGTCAATGAGACTCAATCTTATCAGCGGCAGGGTAGTAACATGTACTCCAATACCTACAATCCGGAATGGAAAAATCACCCCAACTTAGGATGGGGTGGATTGAACCAAACCGGTCAGGTACACCAGCCATACAAAGCCAATCCAATGGGTGGACAACAAGTTTTTCCACAAAAATTTCAGCCAAATTTCCGCCCACCACAGAATTTCCAGCAGAATTCTTATTTCCAACAGAATTCTAATTTCTAATTTGTCTGTGATGATCATCCATATACCAATACCGTAATACAACCGTAATTTCAATCGAATCTAAATCAATCTCATACCAACAATTCAAAAGATTCTGATCTGGAAGAAAAGATGATGCGAAGCATGCAAGCTTTTCAACAGATGATGTTAGATCAATTTAGTCAATTGACTAATCAACTGAGCCAACGAGCGGAAGGTAGGCTTCCCAGCCAACCCGTCAACAATCCTCGGGGTCAAACATCATCTAGTGAGGGACCATCCAACTATCAAGAATTAAAAGCTGTTACAGTGCTGAGAAGTGGGCGTGAAGTTGATAATCAAGTGGAAATGCCTACAGAAGCAAGAGAATCAGCGGAAGAGGAAGAAGGAGAAGCAGAGCAAGAAGAAGCAAGAGAAATGGAAAAAGAGAAAGAGTCAAAAGAAAGAGAAGAAGAGAAAGAGTCCGAGAAAAGAACAGAGAAAGAGAAAAGGAAAGAGAAAGAGGAGGAGAAAAGAAGAGAGAAGGGAAAAGAAAAGGTGATAGAGGATGAGTCTCCCTCAACTGTCCAACAAGGACAAGACGAAGATTCAGAAGGGGAACCCGCACCTTTTGTCCCAAAGGCACCATTTCCTCAATGCCTAACTCCTCCATCAAGAATGGGAAAGAGACCAACAAAAATGGAAGATATTTTCGAAACATTTAAGCAAGTAAAGATAAACCTTCCATTGCTTGAAACGATCAAGCAAGTGCCTGAGTATGCAAAGTTTTTCAAAGATTTATGCACTCGGAAGAGAAAGGCACGTAATCATGTTTCGAGGAAAGTGTTCTTGACTAATCAAGTCAGTTCCATATTGCAATTGGAAACCCCACAAAAACTACAAGACCCTGGAGTTCGTAATGCTCGATGTGTCCTTGGTGGGCAACCAGTTGGGGACGCGTTATTGCATTTGGGAGGCCGTGTTAATTTAATCCCATATTCATTGTACGAGAAACTCGGACTGGGTGAATTGAGACCCACAACGGTCACACTGCAACTGGCAGATAGATCAGAAAGACGACCGAGGGGCGTTATTGAGGATGTCTTGGTTGGAATAGATAAGTTTGTCTTTCCAGTGGATTTTGTTGTTTTGGACATGGAATCATCTGTTAAATCAATTAATCAAGTCCCCATCATCCTTGGACGTCCGTTTCTCGCTACTGCCAACGCTTGCATAAATTGTAACAGTGTCATGGGCGTTTCTTTTGGAAACATGAAGGTTCGATTGAATATTTTCCATACGATGAACCATTTCCACAGACGAGGATGAGGTCGATTGTTTTACATCGATCGCATGGATGAGTAATGGATGAAGCATTACCATCAATGCTCATCAAAGAAGAAGTTGAAACGGCTTTGTTGGCCTTCTCTGAGAAAAAGGGATCTAAAAGGAGGCAGTTAGAAGAGAAAATTTGGTGTTCACCATGTCAAGATGCTAAAAGTGTGCCTGAGGTAGAATCACTACCTGTTAAAGTAAAGGCTGTGCTGACCCCATCAACCGAGCAGCCATCAACTGTGAAATTGAAACAGTTGATCCAGGTATTTGATCCCGGTATTTGAGCAATGAAGAGGTCGAGCTGTCGACACTTAAACTCAGCGCTTCCTGGGAGGCAACCCAGTGTGTTTTACTTATTTTTGTTTTCCTTTTTGTTTTTGTTAGTTCTAGAATTTAGTGTTTAGTTTAGTTTAGGTTGTTTTACTTTCCAAATACATATAGCCACATTACCTTCAATCTATTTTGGTCATGTTCTAATTTGATGCATATATTCTCTTTTGATCTTTGTGTGTACTTTTCAACAGTTTGGGGTGCCTACTTATTTCAAACAATGAGGACATTGTCATTCTTAGGTTTGGGGGTATGGTTATCTATCTTGTGTTATGTATTTAAAAAAAAAAAAAAATTAATAATAATAATAATAATAAATAAACAATTTTAACCATCATCCATGATTTACTTTGCAGTAGTTTTCAAACTTTAGTTGATGATGCATGAGAATTTAATTTTGAGAATATTGATGGCATATTTTGATTACTTGTATCTAGGATAATGAAGCTTAATGTGATAATTTGTGGATGACTTTGAAATTCATGCTTAGAATTTGTGCACTTATACCAAGCTAAGATTTAGAAATCGATGAATTATTTTAAACGTTGGATCGTAGGTTCTTAGTGGAGACTAAACCTGGTGAGCTTTAGAGCTAATTTGCCGTCATTGATGAGTGGATACATAAACTCGGAGTTTTCTTTGCATACCAATTATTCTGCATAATCTCATACATTTTACTTTTGGCTTGTGACTCTGCATGAAATCACATTCATATTATTGTGTTAGAATGTCGTATATCTACTCAAGACAAATAGGCAAGATTACCATCTTTTAAGGATTTGATTGAAGGCCATCTTTGGCTCGTTTGTGCTTAAAATGTCCCACCTCATATAAATTTATCCTTCTAGTACCCCTTTGAGCCTATTGAAAAATTTACCTTTATAGATTCTTTGATAAGCCACATTAACCTTTAACCCTTTACCATTTCAAAATTCAGCTTTACCTTCTTATTTACGAGGACGTTGGGAACGAGGGATGAAGATGAGTGAAAAGAGAGTAAGTGGAGGGATACCGAGTTGTGGTGTTTACTGAGAGTGTATGGCAAAAATATAAAAAAAAAAAAGGGGAGAAAAAGAGAAATTTGACAAAGAATGAAAAATGTGAGGTACCATTAAGAAAAGAAATTCAAAAGAAGAAGAAAGAGTGAGAAAAGAAAAATATTGAAAAAAAAAAAAAAATTTAGAAAAGAAAAAGAAGAGCAATAGAAAGAAAAAGTTAGTACCTTTTCTGATTTCTCAGAAATTTTGAATCTAAACTCCCTTTCTTTCTTACCCTTTCCTGAGCCCCATTACAACCCTACAAAAGACCTTCATGGTCTGATCTTGCATTGGTAACTGCCTTGTGGAGAGTAAATATGTGATACCTATGACACTTGATGTGACATGCTTAGGATATTCAAGTATCTGTTCTTATGAGATCTATTTTTTTTGTTCATCGATTACATCGTGTTTCATTTATCATGTGAGACCTTTTGATTTATTTTGTATTGATCTCTCACATGTGTGCGAAAACTTACCCATCATCGGAGTGATTTTATTTCGAGAGTATACCTAAAGTGAGGATTGAGATGAGACATGAGATCCGATGATTTTCCGTTTGGACTAGTTCTAAGATGGATGAATCTTGGTTTTGGTATGCACACACTTCACGTTTAAGCATGAATGAATGAGTTATCTAACAATTTGAGCATTAGATTAATTTGAAGGGATACTAGCATGATTGACATGACATTGGTATTTAAGATTGATGATTCACATGTTGAACCAATTAATGATGTTTTTGTTTTTGAATGGTATATATGTTATAAAAAATCATGTTTTGAAAACTCAATTTTGCCGATGGTTTGAATTTTTTTTTTTTTTTGGAAGTTTGTGGGTAACTTCACTGTAAACCCTCAGGAGACACAACTCCTCCACTAGGGATCACCCAGGGGTTTAAAGGCTTGTTGCACATGCTAAGTGCAATCGTGTTCCCTCTAAAGTGGCATTTAAATTTTAGGATGTTAGTTTATTTTATATTTATCATTCTCTTTGCTCGAGGACTAGCAAAGTGTAGGTTTGGGGTGTGATATGGTAATATGACTATAATTCACACTTTAAATCCTACATTTAGCTGTTCAATGAAAGCATCTGATGGTTGTTGTGAGGTTTTGATGTTTACAGGTGTTTCTGACAGTTAGATCGTTCAAGTGCATAAAAGAAGGAAATTACAGGCTAAAAAAGAGATATGGACAAAAAGGTCCAAAGAAGCATTGAGAGCCATAAAGAGAATCAACCCCCATCAAGAAAGGGAAGAATTTGCATTGAAGAGTCAATCGATTGAGGCATTATGGTCAATCGATTGACAGATGGAGAAAAACTCAACCCTAGAAAGTCAATCGATTGAGACATGAAATTCAATCGATTGAGACATGAAGGCAGAAGTGCCCTAAGGGGATTCGAACTCAAAGTCAATCGATTGAGACATGAAACTCAATCGATTGAGGCAATTAGGGTTAGTTTCAATCGGATATTATAAATAAGAGGCTTACGGCTTTGTAAAGGAGAGAGTTTGTTTTTTTTTAGAGAGATTATTTTGAATAGAGAGTCTTTATTTTTGAGAAAAATTTGTGTAATAATTAGAGACTTTTGTAAGAGAGTTTTCTGAGAGTAATAAAAAAATTTGTGTTTGAGATTTTCCTAGAGCATATTTTTCTTTTACACCTTCTTTGCTCTTTATTTTGGGAATGGTTTTGAATGAAATTGAAGATCTTGCACAAAGGATGAGAGGCTAAAGGCTGTAGGTCAAGGAGGATGCGATCCCCAGATAAGTACCTATATTTTATGTTTAATGCCATAGTTTGATAATTTCATCATCAAATCGTTTTTCTCAAAGTGTAGTGATCATGTTTTTAGTGTTTTGATCTAAAATACCATGAGATACGCTATGCTTTTCACATGATTCATACCGCGATTAGGCTGAGTCATTGTTTTTAGATAGGGTATGCCGGGTTAATGATCACGCTTAATTACTAGTCATGTTTCTCTTAGAATGATGGTGTGTTGATGTTAATAAAATTGTGGGTTTAAAAATAGAAAAGGGTATAAATCTGGGGTAGCAAATTCCTTGATCTTGTTTTTAAATTTTGTTCTTAGATTTCTCATTACCTAATTTTTAGATTAATTTATTTTCTTTCTTGCAATTAGAAAAGTGTTAACTCTTGGTAAAAATTAAATCTGCCCCTTGGTACTTCCTCGGGGATATTTTCTAAATCTCTAGGAAGAATTGAATAAAATTTCAGATTTCCCTGTGGGTTCGACACCCTTGTTCTTGCCTTACTAGAACAGATCTTGTACACTTGCAAGGGTTTATTTAAAATTGATCATGGACCCAGAGACTAAAGAATAGAGTAAGGTAGAGACCCTAATTTCTACCTTTTTGGAGGAGGACTGCACGCAGTATCTCCCTCCATGGAACTGCATGACCTTGGTCCGCATTCCCTCCTTCAAATTTACACTTTTCGTTTCAAATGTTTTAGGGAACCTATCAGTTCAGGTCTCAACATGACTAAAAAATAAATAGCTCGCATGCCGAGTGATCAAATCAGGGATAAATTATCTACCACCTCTCTTTCCTCTTCATTCAAATGATTCTTCGACCGTTAGAGGGAGAGAACGTATGAGCACACAATGGCCAGAGAAGATAATCAAGGACAGGGAACCAAATCCGGTCCCTCCGCCACACATGATTCCTCTGCCACCAAGTTCAGTAATACAACCACCTCCACTAGTCATCAATAAAGCGACAGGCTCGGGGAGGAGCGAGCACTAGAATCAGGGAAGGTCTTCTGTAGCACCTTGAAAAAGTCTCGGCTTAAATCTCGATTCTCGAGAAAATTAAGAAATCCTCGAACATTACGAGCTATTAATGAAGGTGCTAGCTGGGACTCAAATAGTGGAAGACAATACTTCAGGAGGACTACACGAGATTACCTCAGTTATGGCACAACCTCCATCACTTACATTCACAGATGCCGACATGCCAAAAGAAGTGTTTCAAGGAAGCTCGACTCCCATATATTTAATGGTAATAATCAAAGCCTTCTCGGTCCCCAAGCTTTAGTAGACATGGGAGTAGGTCTGAACATCTGTCCATTGATGATGCTCAAAACCCTCCAATATCGAGATAGGACATCCATTCGTCGTTACTATCCCTAATTTCCTATGATGGCACTCGACGTTTTGTCAAAGGGATTATCAAGCTTCATGTTCGACTCGAACCTGTAACCATGGGCACCACGTTCCATGTGTTAGACTCATCCAATGGTAATAACTTGATCCTGGGCAGAAGATGGTTAGAATTAATGAAAAGTATAACATCGACTTACCACCAGTGAATTAAATTCCCTTACGAAGACACCATAATCAAGGTATATGCAGACGCTCCCTATGAAAGCATGGAAACTGACCACACTGCGAGTATCCCTATAACACATGATTTAGTGTTATCCACTGGCGATATCAGAAAAGTAGAGGCTCTTCATAGCACATCAACGGAAGGTAACAAAGAGAGCAATGGATTCTGACTTATCACGGATGTATAACATAATTCCAACCGTGAAAAAAGGATGGGATCTGATGTACCAACTAGGGTATACCATACATACGGTCTCGATAAAAATAAACAAGGTCGGATAGGACCTATATCACTGTGTAACCGTGGGTTCCATGACGGTCCAGTCGCGGTGATGTGCTTGCTTGCAAAAATATAGAGTCTCCACCAGGAGCTTTTGGTGTCTCGGGATACCTATATTATTTTTATGAGCACTGAAGTGTTACAAATATGACTCTGAATCTGGTTCACACCAAAGGCTCTTGGGTAGGGGCTTCGGTTATCGATCGAGAAGGTGTTAGGCACCCGATCAACCCGCTTAACACGGTCTTTACTAATGGCCAAAACAAAAATAAAGTAAAAGAAAAGAAAATGGCTTCCTCTTGTCTAAAAGGGCTTAGAATCCTATTTGTGCCCCTCCGTTCCTACCGAAAAGTTAGCGGTGTAACGGCACAAATGGGGGGATGGAGGGAGCTAGAAAGAGATAGGAGAAGAAAGGGGAGAGCCGAAGCCCTCGGGCCCTTGTAGCATCGTAGGAGAGCCTTGCGTGGCTTGCTTTGATGAACTTTTGAAGGCCTTATATGGCGGAAAATAGGGTTCTAACTCCTAAGGCTTAAAGCTAAGAGGTAGGGGAGGGAGGTTAGGGGATCACACACACCTAGGCTAAGGGTTTTGGATGCAAGAACAAGCTTGAAATGAGGTTGGGAGATTCTGGAATTTGGGTGAAAATAGTAGACAAAAGGGAGGAAGAACTTCTCACTTTGAGCTCTTTCTCTCTTAAGTAAATTTCTCAACCCTTAAACCAAGGGATGGGGGCTCTATTTATAAGAAATGGGTGGATTAGGAGACCGCTTAAGAGCTAAATGGGTTTAGCAATTAGGTAATCTCGCATCTAAGGATTCCTAGGATTTTGAGAGCTTAGAAGGTGTGAAGGTGGTTCTAATGGTGGATGATGGGGTGAGGCCTTAAGCCACTTAAAGGATTGCAAATAGGGTGCAAATGGGTGCAACAGAACTAGCAAAACACACCCCAAAGGTCGAGGTGGTCAACAAGTCAAACCCTAATCACAAAATTTGGGGCAAAAACTAACAATTACTGTTCATCTGCCTGGCACAACTAATAGTTGCGCTAGGCAAATGTGCAGTAAAACAGTGCCTGGAAGTTGGCTATTCAAGGTGGGGTCCACAATTAATACTTGCACAACTATTAGTTGCGCCAAGCTTAAATCCTGGGAGAAGTGGCCTGGTGCAACTAATAGTTGCGCTAGGCAAAATTATCACTAGCGCAACTATTACTTGCGCCAAATCCCTAGGGGGGACCACCTGATTTTACTCTTTTGTCCTCCTGGTTTGGACCGCTGTATCTTTTGATGTACAACTTCTATTGGGGCGATTCTTGGACCGTTAGAAAGCTGACACCCTCTACGTTTCAATGGTATGAGCTTTATTCATAGTAGATGGTCGTAGCTAGTTTCGGTGCACCCCTCCTCATCCATAGCTTGATAGTGTTCGGTTTAGGGTTCGGAAGGGGTTCTAAGGGCCGTGATTGGTTTCTAAAGGTTCAGGGTAGGTTCTTAAGGGATCTATGGTGATTTCTAAGGGTTTGGGGGTGATTCCTAAGGGTTCTATGGTGGTTCCTAAGGGTTCCATACATGCCATCAAAAGCCCAGAAGTGTGCCTCTCTCGAAAGATATGGCTGTCGGTACTTTATAAGGGTTTTTTTGCTTTTCTTATTTCTTCTTTTTTTTTTGTTTAAATAAAGTAAAAGGTTTTTTTTTTGTGTTTTGATTTTTCTTTTTTGAAAGAACTTTTAAACAAGGATTTTTTTATGTTTTGATTTTTGAAAGAACTTTTTTTATTTTGATGTTGATTTCTTCTCCCTTTTCTTTTTGAGGTATAAGGACTTTTATTTTTTTGTGAACGAAGTAAAGGGTTTCTTTGTTGATCTGTTTTTTGTAAAAGAATTCGTTGCACGTGTATCTTTATTCTTGATAAGATGTGATTGCCTTTTGTTGCCCCAGCATGTTGGGCGAAGGTGAGCATATTCCTGGGGAGGGCCACGAGGAGGGGCCCGAGATAGTGTATGGCCCATGGGGGGAGGAGTTCATCTGGGTAGATCGAAGGGCCGGCCCATGGCTCGAGATGGAGGGCGAGGCTGCCCGGGTCGGTCTCCTTTACCAACAACATACTCACATTTTAAACTTCGGGATAGCGGGCAAGGTAAAAGAGTGGCTTAATTTATTTCCATTATGCAGTTTTTGCTTCACCTTTGTGACCTGATGCGCATTTTCTTTGGTGCAGGACCTGCCCAATATTGTGTTCCGCGGGAGGTGGCTCGACTTTCACAAGTTCTACCTCTATATCTCTTTCGTCGTGAAGGTCTTACTGGCACAGGTGGGCTTTGGAGAGTTTCTATCTTGCCCTGCCATGAGGGCCGACGCTACCTATCTAAAAGCATTGATTGAAAGGTTTCGCCTTGAGATAATGACCTTTCACATGCTGTATGCAGAGATGACTTTGATGCCCGTTGATTGGGCTATGATTACCGGCGTCAGGATAGGGGGGATACCGATATTCGATCTCACAATGCCTAGTCAAGAGGACATCGTCCGATTGATTGGGGCATATCCTCCTCGGGGGCAGACCCATGGTACCGAGGTTAAGATGTCTTTGCTGACCTCACTTTACACCCCTGATGAGTTAGTGGATCTGGGTCAGCCAGACAGGGTGCTCTACATCACGCCAGAGCGGGCGATCGTCCTAGCCCGCATCACTCTCCTTCTCTTGCTGGACAATACCCTTTTTACTAATTCCAGCGGGGGTCGAGTCAACTTGGCATTGCTGAGTGTGATGGACAATTGGGGTGATATGATCGGGAGGGGCTGGGTATGCATGGCTGATGTACAATGTGGCTCGGGTCACCATTGTTGATTCCAAGTCTGCTGTCGACTTTTGGGCCGCCTTAGAGGTAATCCCTCATCATTTTGCTTTTGTCAATTTTCCTGAATGATCTTTATGTGCTACTAACCTACTCCTATGTACTGTCCCCATTTTTTAGGTATGGGGGTATCATCACTTCCATCCTGGGTGCCTGCTTCTTCACTCGGAGGTGCTTACCTATCCTCTCCTCAGTAACTGAAATCAGGCCCGGCGTCATGACGTGGGCCTTAAACATTTGGAGATGGGTCTGAGGTCCCAACTTGACTTGATGGTTCCCGAGCAGGAAAAACCCTTTTTCAACCCTTGTTGGTTCTAGCTTGGAAATCTCCTGTGACTGATGTGCTACCTGCTTAGATTCTTTTAGCTTGGATAGATCCTCCCTGACCCGTACCTTGCATCTCCCTTCTAGGATCGGGCAGCTATAGACCCCTCTCGCCTGTTCAATAACCGTCGTGTCATTTTCTTCTATGGAGCATGGGCCAGATTTTATTATCTAGGAGAGCGGGTGGTGCACTAGTTCCAGGGCTACTACACCATACCTGTGGACCCTCCGGTGGACATTTGGAATCCCGTTGGCAGTATCGAGGAGCTCATAGTGGTCTTTTTCAATAATGGGCTCCCTATCCATGCTCTCCATGTGTCTGGGGACTATCATCTTTGGTAAGAGTGCCTGCCCCATCTGTTCCTCTTGCTGCGCTTTGTACCTAGCGCCAATTTTCTTTCATTTGGCTGCCCACTCGGTCAGGTAATTTGTCTTAGATTGGATTTGTTCCCTTTATGCTTTTATTCGGCTTTTGTCCCTTCTAATCGAACCTTTATTTTGTTCACAGTTTGCTTCAGGGGATGATTCAGATGGTGAAGGCGAGCCAAGTGCGGTTGATATGTCAGGGGTGGATCCCTCTGGTGATGGTCCTTCTGGTGCGGGCCCCTCGGGTGAGGGCTCTTCAGGTGCTGGTTCGTCAGGGATCTCTCATGCTGGTATCCCTGGTGGCAATCCGCCCGTGGTTTATGGGACCTTCTGACACCTAGATGATAGTTTCATTTTGAGCCTCTGCGCTGATGTGGATCGACAGGCGCGATTTTCTGCTGAGGTGGCCCGTGTTCCTCCTCCTGAGGTGGTTCCAGGGGTAAGTCTTCTGATGACTCAATCTCTTTTCATTTCGGTTTCCTTCTGTACATGCTTTTAAGATTGTCCTGATAGTTGATATTGTATCGTTTTGAACGTAGGACTTCAACTCGGCCCTAAGTTAGAAAAGGGAAGGTGACTTAGAAGAGACTGGCACACCACAGGAGAGCCCCCAAGTGAATCTGTGACAGCAATTATGGGTGAAGAACAACCCAGAACTCTCAAGGAGTTGAATGCTCCGGATGACTATAACTCCCCTTTTAGCATTCAATTCCCTGATGTTCAGGGGAATTATGAAATAAAAACTTCAATCATCCAGATGCTGCCCTCTTTCCATGGGCTTAGCAAGGAGGACCCTTACAAGCATATTGACCAGTTCTTGGCCTTGTGCACCACTTTTAATATCACTGGTTTGGGACCTGAGGCTACTAGGCTCAGACTCTTTCCCTTCTCTTTGAAGGATAGGGCCAGTACCTGGTTGACCACTCTTCCAAACAATAGCATTGCTTCATGGAAAGACCTGCAGACCAAGTTCCTGGCCAAGTTCTTCCCTGAGACCAAAACTAGCCAGTTGAGGAAAGAGATTCTTGCTTTTGCTCAATCCCCAACTGAGGATTTTAACCACTGGATAGGTTTAAAGAAATGCTCAAACAATGCCCCCACCACAAGATCCCAGTGGCGGCTTGTACAAATCTTCTACAATGGGATTGATGAAAAATAGAGATATGGTCGATGCCTCTTGTGGTGGATCCTACATGCACAAAGGCTGCCGAGGAGGCATGGGAATTGTTTGAGGTGATCGGTGAGAATGCTTTTCAAAAGCCATCCACAGCAAGAACTAGTCAGAAACGAGTCAAAGGTGGGACCATCACGGATCAAGAGGAAAAGTTTTGAGGTGTCAGGAACAATGACTTGCTGCAGATGGCAAACATCTCTATGAAGTTTGACAAATTATCGATCGTGATGTAACCCGAAGGGTTTCTCATGTATGAGGCATGTCCGATATGCTACCCATAGCACAAAGGAGGAATGTCCATCTCAGGAGGCAATTTCTGAATTAGTTTTGGAACATGTCACGCTCAATCTTATGGCCAACAACAATCTGGGGTCTACAACAGACAGCCATATTGATACCAGCACCAAAATGCTGATTACCAATGGAGGGACCACCCAAATCTGAGGTGGAGGTAAGACAACTACATGCAGCCCCAGCAGATGTTCGCCTTACCACAAAGACCACAGCAGCAGTTCAATCAAGGGAATGCCCCTAGGTCTAACTTTCAGCACCATCAGCAATAAAATCAATTGGTCGTACCCCCATTTCAACCTAGAAATACTTCTTTCAAGGACCAGGTCTTGACCTCACTGCAAAACCTGGGTTCCTTGGCTCAGACTGTGAATTCTCATGGTCAGAGCATGAAGAAGATGGAAGAGCAGATTGGCCAACTAGCGAATACCTTAGCCAAAAGAGAAGAGGGAAAGTTGCCCAGTCAACCAGTGGTTAACCCCAAGGGCCAATTTTTGATTGGTGAAGGATCCTCAAACCCTGAAGGGGATCTTTCATTGAATTGATGTTAAGAACTGTGCACCTTTGTATGATATGTACTTTACAGTTTAGAGGAATTTGTAGTGATCTTGTTGGAGTCTCAGTTTAGTACTTTATGCCTACTTTTATTCTTGTTCCCTTTGTTTGACAATTTCAAGTGATTGAATGATGATGGTATTGTTTGAATGCTTTTCATAATGTGTGAAATTAATGCTTTGAAAGTATGGAAATTTTTGAATGTTTTATAATGCTTATGGGTGTCCTTGGAAGCGAGCCTGTGAGAGAATCCACCCACAAAATAAAGGTCAAAAGGCAGACTAGTGGGTGTGTGAATTCTAACTCTGTTAAACCATCGCGGGGTTCTGAAAATTTGGTTTGGTTTCCTCTCGCACAGTTCATAAAGAATTAAGTTGCTTTGCTGTCGCGAGTTTCAGATATAGCTGGGTGGGCTGCCTTGCGCAGTTTAAATGAACATCTAATCTCATGACCCATTCATGCCTATCCAGCGAGCGGATATTTTCAAAGCGCGCCGAGCCTCGCGATATTTAAAATCCCACCCCGCGCTCCTTTTCTTTACTGCTTTCTCTTTCCTCTCCTGCTAGTGAAACCATATCTCCCACTCCTCTCAATCTCTCTCCTCCAGCATCCTGTCTATAGTTCATCACTCACTTTGAAATTTTGGCATTTTGTTCTCAAAGCTTCCATCAACAGTTGTCCCCTGCTAGGAGCTCCTGCGGTCTACCGTGCATCAAATTGAACAGAACCCTAACTTTTAGGGTAAGACTCAGCTCTTGATTGTTTTCTTTCAAAATTTCAACTGCACACTCGCCAAGGAGAATCTTAATGGCTCCTAAAAGTGCACCTGTGAAGAGAGCCAGGGACCAGGCTCCCGTGGAGCTGGCCCCTAAGAAAGCCAAGTCCTCTACGGCACAACAAAAGGGGAAGGAGGTGGTTCCTGGAGTAGCTGCAAAAATGCCTGACTACTCTGCACCCTCTGAGCTCCTCATTTCCCTTCCTTTAGAGCTTGAAGCCATTTTTGATATATCTTTCTTTTAATCTGAGCTGTTGTCAGCACCTGCCATTGAGTTCTTGCGCAAGGCTGGTTTGTTCCCCTTAATGCAAATGATTCCTGCACTAGCCTATCCTAGGTTAGTGCAACTCTTTTACCAGCACCTTAGGGTCAGACCTGACACACATGGGCAGCCAGGCCTCCTGTGAATGCCCCCATTGACACACTTGCACAGGCCATTACTAGGGTGTGAGACGGGCTTAAGGACATGGGGTGTGAAGGAGGAGGGGGGGTGTTTTGAGAATCCTTCCACATGGAATAGGCTTGGAACATCTCCTCCATCATGGTCGTGGGAGGAGGGTTGGATGGATATGGGGGATTTAAGGGATGATGGGGTATAGATGGGATGGAGGTGGCGGAAAAATTGTGCATGGCCCCAGTATAATTGTGCATGACCATTGTAGGTGGGGGGTATGGGTTGATGAGGGGATGTATTGGGTATGTTTTGGGATGATGGGGGGCATGATGAGGAGGGATGAGGAAAGTTAGGCATGGCCGGTAAAAATGGGAATGACCCGGATGGATGGGGGATTTTTAAAGGAGATAGGGAAGTGGTGTATGTAAATATGGGTGGATCGGGTCTATAGGGGTATGATGGAAATTGGGGCATGGTTGTGGATTGGGAAAATGGGTTTGGGTTTGGCATGGGCATGGTTTGGGCAAAAGATAGAGAATGTGGGGTAGGACTTTGGATATTTTGGGGGGTAATGGTTGGGAATATGGGGGTGCCGAATGGGCCGGTGACAGTAAAGGAGGGTTGGGTGAGGGGGATAGTGGAAAAAGCTTCTCTAGAATGGGAGTGGGTTGGAGAATGTGGTGGGGATGAGTCAGGATCGGCGTAAGCCGGGTCCACTACCCACGACATTCTACGGGAACCGGTTGGCTAAGGGTGCCTTGGATAAGGCCCAAAAATCCTCCTCCTTCTTCCCCTATGGGACTGCGGAGGGCAAGATGATGTCGTTGTACCGGCACCACAAACTATATTTTTTGGGTTTTGATTATATATATATATATATATTTTTAAATATTTTTTGAAACAGTTTTGAATAATAAAGGTTCCGAGGCTTTGGAATTCCCTTTTCAGGTGGCTCTCGTACCTTAATTCAAGACCCGCGGTGACGATTCCGATGCACTTCGAAAGAATCAAAGGAGAACCTTTGATCTATTGAAGGCACGAAAATCAAGGCAAATAACTCGATCCCTCAGAATGAGCCAAAAAGAAGTTGCCCTCTTTTGATCGGCAGGGGTGTGTTGGGTGTCGGGGATGGCGGGGCCTAAACAAGGCACTAAGCACACTGATCGGGGGACTCGGGAGGTGAAGAAGGCCACAGATTCGGGATGAGGTACTGTTAAACAGACCTGGCACAACTAATACTTGTGCCCAGGTTGCTGGGCACTATTTTTACACTGGCACAACTATTAGTTGCGCGAAGGTGAAAATGTGGATTTTAAAGCTGGCGCAACTATTAGTTGCGCCAATTATAAATTCAAATTTTTTTGCACTGGCGCAACTAATACATGCTCCAAGCAAAAACTGATCTCCAGAATGTTTGGCAGCAACCACCAACACCTAATGAGTCTCTTTTTTTGGTTTTTTGTGGAAGCGAGGCTTCCGGGAACTAAGCTATTTTTTGGTGATCGATTCTCTCCTCATCGCACCTAAAGTGTTTGAGTCCGGTATAACTCGCTAGCGCACTCCCCAAGGGTTTTAAGCTGCAGAATGGGAACCCACTCGATATACCTCCGGCGCATGCACCTTCTCAGATACTAGGTGGGCTGGGACTTTTCTAGATCATCACCACTAGGGGCTGCTACCATACTAAGACCCGGGTGTTTGTGTGTTTGCCTAATCCCCACCCTTTTAAAATCTACCCCATAAAAACAAATTAATTAAGCTCCCTAACTTGGTTCAATTTTAATTTTTTCAAAACTTTTCTCTTTTTTGGAAGTTTTCTTTAGTTCAAAGACCGGGGGTGATTATCCCATGCCGCTCCTACGGGCCGGCGTCCACTGATGGAATATGAGTGCACAAGTAGGCCCGCCAATCGGCTAAGGCACTTTAAATGATGGAAATTTAAAGGAATTGAAAGACAAAGCTCAAGTAGGTCCGCCAATCGGCTAAGGCACTAAAATGACGGAAAAGTAAGGAAAATAAAGGACAAATGCATAAGTAAGCCCGCTGATCGGCTAAGGCATGTAAATGACGTAAAAGTAGGGGTAAGTAAAATGACTTAATCGGAGGAGTGAGTAAAAATAAAATAAAATAAAACAGCAATAAAAGGTTAGTAAAAATCAAAAATAAAAAGGCCAAGTTCAAGGGGAAGCTCTGCAAGGTACTCCCCAGCAGAGTCGCCATTTGTGCAACCATGGAATCGAGACGATCCCGTCGTGACGATGCGCTCTCAAACGAAAGTATAGAGTCACCACCCGGAGCTTTCGATGTCTCAGGATACCTAGTTCATTTTTATGAGCATTGAAGTGCTAAAAATATGACTCTGAATCCGGTCCACACCAATGGCTCTTGGGTTGGGGCTTCGACTATCGATCGGGAAGGTGTTAGGAACCCGATCAACCCACTTAATGCGGTCTCTACTAATGGCCAAAAATAAAATGAAGTAAAAGAAAAGAAAATAGCTTCCTCTTGCCCAAAAGGGCTTAGAATCCTATTTGTGCCCCTCCGTTCCTACCAAAAAGTCGGCGGCGTAACGACACAAATGGGAGGATGGAGGGAGCTAGAAAGAGATAAGAGAAGAAAGGGGAGAGCCGGAGCCCTCGGTCCCTTGTAGCACCATAGGAAAGCCTTGTGTGGCTTGCTTTGATGAGCTCTTGAAGGCTTTGTATGGTGGTAAGTGGGGTTCTAACTCTTAAGGCTTGAAGCAAAGAGGTAGGGAAGGGAGGCTAGGGGATCACACACACCTAACATTAGGGTTTTCTATGAAATATTAAGGTCTAAAAGATTTTTGTGAATTCTAGAATTTGTATAGGGGTGTGCACCAAAGGGAGAAAGATCTTCACTTTAAGCTCTTTCTCTCTTAGGTAGAAATTCTCAACCCTTAAGCAAGAGGGGTGGCTCTCTATTTATAGAGAAAGGGAGGATTAGTGAGGGGTTAAAGTCCTAGTTGGATTAGCAATTAAGTAATGGGCAATCTAAGGTTTCGTAGGGTGTTTGGAGCCTTGAAATGTGTGGGAAGGTCCTCCAATGGTAGATGATGGGGTGAGGCCTTAAGCCATTTAAAGGGGTGCAAATAGGCTTCAAAAGGGTATAACAGAACTAGCAAAACACACCCCAAAGGTCAAGGTGGTCAACAAGTCAAACCCTAAACACAAAATTCAGGGCAAAATCCAACGGTCACTATTCATATGCCTGGCGCAACTATTAGTTGCGCCAGGAAAATGAACAGTAAAATAGTACAAAATACTGCCTGGAAGTCAGCTCGCGAGGATGGGGCCCACTTTTGAATCTGGCGTAACTATTAATTGCGCTAGGCTTAAAATGAGAGAGAATTGGTGCAACTATTAGTTGCGCCAGGCTTACAAAGATTATTACTAGCGCAACTATTAGTTGCACCAAGTCCTTAAGGGGGATCCACATGACTTTAACTTTCTGTCCTCCGGATTCGGTTTGTCGTATCTTTTGACGTATACCTCCGATTGGGGCGATTCTTGGTCCGTTGGAAAGCTGACGACCTCTACTCCTCAATGGTGAGACTCGATCAAAGTAGAGGGTCGTAGACACTTCTGGTGCACCACTCTTCATCCATTGCCCGGGAAGGTTAGGTTTAGGGTTTGGAATGGGTTCTAAGGGTCGGGACTGGTTTTTAAAGGTTCGGGATAGGTTCCTAAGGGATCTAGGGTGATTCCTAAGGGTTTGGGGTGATTCCTAAGGGTTCCATACATGCCATTAAAAGCTAAAAAATGTGCCACTCTCAAAATGTGTTTCGATCGGGCCTTGGGCCAAATTTAGGTGTCTACAAACCCAACCTCAAGAAAGAAGGGAACTTATAGCAGTACATCCCATGGAAAAAATGAGCAGAGAATATACGTTAGAAACACAACTTAAAAGAATGCCAACTCACATCACTATTTGGGACTTACTAATGACATCTCAACCACACTTCCAAGCTCTGATAGGGGCATTGAAAGATTCCCATGTATCAAATAAGGTCTCCGCAGATGAGGTGGGACAGATGATCAGACAAGTGTTGGCCCCAATGCCATCTCATTTTTGGATGCCGATCTCCCAGCTGAAAGAGGCAACCATTCCAGATCCTTCAATATCATGACAGAAATTAGGAATTTGGGAATACCGTTGGTACTGATAGACAATGGGTCGGCGTTAAATGTGTGCCCACTAAAAACTGCGACCAAACTAGGGATCGATTCGTCCATGTTCTGACTAGCCAAGAAAAGATCCCGAGGGTTCGACAGCACCAGGCGGGAAGTAATAAGAGAAGTTAATCTTGAGCTCACCATTGGGCCAATGATATTCTCCATTCCCTTCCAGGTCATGGATATCAAGTCAACCTTTAATATGTTGTTGGGGTGTCTGTGGCTACACAAAATTGGGGCGGTGCCCTCAACCCTCCACCAGAAGCTCAAGTTTATATCAAAGCAGAATGTATTAGCCATCCTAGGTGAGGGGCGAGAAGAAGGCGAGGGAGCCGCACACAACATAGAAAATCTTAAAGTACTAGATGTGCCGCACACGGGTGAAGACTCGAACCTCCACAGTTTTCGGTATGATGTGTCAACAGTGGTACTTGAGCCTCTTGAAAAGGTCACTATAAAAACAAGGGGAGGAATGGTTGCAACAGTAGCTATACTCCAAAAGTGGAGCTACCAGAAAGGAAGGGGATTGGGCCCTCGCATGCAAGGCCGACGAGACCCAGTCAGAGTAAGAGGTAGTGAACAGATCAAGTTTGGGTTAGGTTACAAGCCTATTGAAGAAGAAATCCATGAAGTCAAAGAAAAGGCTTTGAATCTATTGTCGCAATGCCAAAGCCAGGGGATAGACATATGGAAGATGAACCCGCTTGATGACCACACATCCGAAGCAACTCAGCTGACCCCACATAAATAGGTTACCCTCCACCAAACCAATCCCCAAATCATTCCCCCAGAGATCAAAATAGACCTCGCTTCCTTGTCATTTTTTAAGGATGAAGTACCCCTCCTAGTACAACCGCCGATCTGACCCATCTCAAGCTCATGCTGATATTTGAGGACTAGATTTAAGATGAACCTATGATAAACATGATGGAGGCTGACCCTCAAAATCCATCTCAATCAGCATCCTTTGCAGAACATGGTAAGGGAGCAGCACCCTAGGTAAGGAATTGGAAGCATCTTGTGGCCTAAAATTTGGCACCCACCTCTAAAAAAAACAACTTATAAAAGGTGAGATTAGCCCTAGGAAAACAATGTCATGCATGCTCGTTGCCAAGGGCTGATTTTCGAAGAAAAGAAAAATCCTAAAAAAGTAGAAAAAATATTGTCTTTTAAGATTCTTGAGAAAATTGATGCCTTAATTGAAAAACCCATCTAACGTGAAGTCGACCTCCTTCCTGTGGAAATACAAGGAGAGGTAAGAGTCATGGATTTGGATGAGGAGGTCCCAACCGAGGAGCTTCCCAATGAGCTCCTTGACCAATACGTCGATTTTGAGAATTACCCTGCCCCAATCGTTGAAGAGATTGAAGAGATCAATCTAGGGACTGAGGAGGATCCTAAAATCACTAAGATCAGAATGCCACTATCTCCTAAGGAAAGAAAAGGCATGATAGATTTCCTTCGGTCATATCGAGGCATCTTTGCTGTATCCTCATGTAAGGCCCGTCAAGCAGAAATTGAGGCATCTCCGGCCAAAATGGATGCTAAAGGTGAAGGATGAAGTCATGAAGTAGTATAACGCAGGTTTCCTCATGATCTCCAAATACCCATAGTGGCTGCCAACATTGTGCCAGTGCTGAAAAAGGATGGAAAGGTTCGCATGTGCATCGACTTCAAAAATCTCAACAAGGCGAGCTCGAAAGACAACTTCCCTTTGCCACACATCGACATCTTGGTTGATAACACTGCTAGGCATGGGATGTGCTCATTCATGGAGGTATTTTTTAGTTACAATGAAATCAAAATGGCAGAGGCAGACCGAGAAAAGACAGTGTTCATCACTCCATGGGGCACTTTCTGCTACCGAGTCATGCCGTTCGGGTTAAAGAATGTCGGCGCTAGGTATCAAAGAGCGATGACGACACTATTCCATGACATGATGCACAGAAAAATCGAGGTGTACGTTAACGATATGATCTCTAAGTCACAGGAAAGAGGTGATCATCTGGTAAACCTCTAAAAGCTATTCGAAAGACTGAGGAAGTACACGTTGCGTCTGAACCTTCAAAAATGTACATTTGGCGCCATGTCTAGAAAGTTACTAGGCTTCATCGCCAGCAGAAGGGGCACCGAGGTCAATCTAGTGAAAGTGAAAGCTATCGTAGAAATACCTCCGCCGTCTACTGAGAAAGAATTCAGAGGTTTCTTAGGTAGAATACAGTATATTAGTCGGTTCATTGTATAGTTAACTCCTATCTGGACTTCGATCTTCAAGTTATTAAGGAAAGACTCACCCATTGAATGGAATGATGATTGTCAAGCGACATTCGATAAGATCAAGAAGTACCTTCTCAACCCGCCTATTTTGGTGCCACCGGTCGCCGGGAGACCACTCTTAATGTACCTCTCCACGACAAAAGTCTCAATAGGATGCGTCCTAGGGCAGCACAATGAAATCGGAAGAAGAGAGCAGGGGATTCACTATCTAAGCAAGATGTTCATTGATTACGAGACGCACTATTCTCACCTGGAGAAAGCATGCTTGGCCCTTGTTTGGGCTACACAGAGGCTCCGACACTACTTGCTATCTCAGGAAATTCTCCTTCTAACAATAATAGGTCCCTTGAAGTACTTACTGATCATCAAGTCGAGAATCCCCTACCTAATTATGAGCCTCTGAGAACCGAGTTTCGCGATGAGGACATCTTGTTCATGATAAAGGATGACATAGAAGAGGCAGAAGAGTCTTGGGTAATGAACTTTGATGGGGCATCAAATACCAAAGGCCAAGGAGTCAGCGTTATTCTAATTTCATCAAATGGGTCTCATGTACCAGTCTTCATCAAGCTTAATTTCACCTACAGTAACAATATTACCGAATATGAAGCCTGCGTAGCCGGCTTACAGGCAGCTCTTGATCTAAACGTAACCCATCTCAAGGTATTTGGTGAGTTGCAGCTAATCAGATGCCGAATAGCGATGAGATTGGAAAACAAAGGATTAAAAGTTAATCCCATATCATGAACACCTCGAAGACCTAATCGCGTGCTTCGACGACGTTACCTTCTCTTATGTCCTATTAGCAAGAAATCAATTTGCTGACACACTAGCAGTGTTGACATCAATGATCAAAATTCCCTATGGCGTTGAGATGAAGCCCATCATGATCGAGCAAAGGAATGAGTCAGTCTTCTGCCTCCAGATCAAAGGATCCATAAAGATAGATGATGAGCCTTCATGGTTCTCAGATATCAAGAACTTCCTCGAAACAAGTGCATTCCCTGAAAGCACGTCTAGGACAGATAGTCGAACCATCCAATGTCTAACATCGAATTATGTTATCTACAACAAAGGCCTCTACAAATGATGATATAACAACATCCTGTTCAGATGCCTAACTGAAAGTGAGGCAACCAATATTGGATAAGAGATCCATGAAGGAGTATGCGAGGCCCACATCAACTGTTACATTCTCGCTAAAAAGATCTTACTACAAGGGTATTTTGGGACCACCATGGAAACTGACTATTGCAAACACATTCAAAAGTGCTATAAATGATAAGAGCACTCCAGTCTGATTCATGCTCCAGCCACAGATCTCCACAGCATGACCACTCATGGCCATTTACCACATGGAGTCTCGTCGTCATCGGAAAGGTAAATTCGAAAGCATTTAATGGACACCAGTTCATCCTCGTCACCATCGAGTACTTCATAAAATGGGTATAGGTAGGATCCTATACAAACATCACAGCCGATCACGTCAAGAAGTTTATCAAGAACAACATCATTTATTGATTCGACATGCCCAAGGATATCATCGTAGATAATAACACCAACTTTGTAAACAAGTGCATCAAAGACTTCTATGAGCAGTATAAAATTAAACATAATCGCTCGTCACCATATAGATCGCAAACCAATGGAGTTGTAGAAGCTGTCAAAAAAATAGTGGTTCGAATCCTTGAGAAGATGGTTGTCACATACCTAGATTAGAGTGAAATGTTACCTTTCACACTATGAGCCTATCGAACATCAATCCATACTGCTAATGAGCCACAAAATATACTATTTTATCACCCTTAACTTAGTGATGCTAGACCCCAGTTTTCTACTAACAAGTTGATGATGTGCAGAAATTAAGGTTAAATAGCAAAAGAGAGTTAAAGTGTTAATCTTCATCAAAATGAACTCAAAAAGTAGTAAGAAAGACGATCGACCATTGAAGACGATTCGACACATGTTCAAAGCCAAAAATCGTACTTTACATTGGAACATAATGAAAGAGAAACTAAAAAATTGTAACTTATGATTCTTCAGAAGACACTTCAAGCGGAGTGTGATACAAAAGAGAATTACGATCATTCGTTCTTGGAGAGTTATGAGCAAAACAAAGAAAATCGTAACTACGATATTACAAAAATAGAAGACTCTTGTTGCTGCTGAACGTGAAGATCTACACCGTGATGCATATAATTAGAAGACCTCTCAAATTAGAAGTCTGGCAGATCATGAATTTGAGAAGATTGATGAAGAGAGATTCCTAAAGGAATCTGCTACTAGAGCAAAGGAGCAATCCCAGAGTACATCAACTATCCAAAGCAATTTAAAACTAGGATTAGAAGTTAGAATTATATTTGGAGCCTTTTGTTCTTAGTAGTTTCTTTTATTAGGATTAGAATAATTTAAACCGACTCCTTATGATATATAAATAAGAGAGCTTGACATAGGAGAAGAATTATCAAAGGAATTCTCAGCATCAATTAATGACTGAGGTTGAGTTTTCTTCTGATCAACTTTAGTTTAGTATAGTTTAGATATCCAAGGTTTCTTGAGAGGGATGACTCCAACTGGAAGCTGGAAGATTATAGTAGAGTATCCATAGTTTCTCAGGAGCAATTGATGCCTGTAACTGAGGGATGAAAGATCTTTTTATTGCTTTCTAGTTTAGATTTATTTTCATGCACTTTTACTACTTTATAAATATCAAAAAGTTTTTGGTTTGATTTGACGACTGAGATTGAAAATTTGCAGATTAGTGTAATGGTACTTTAATTTTGTAAAAATCCGAGAACTGAAGGATTGTGATTGGTGACAATAATCTAGAAGGAGGTGGATTTATTTTTATTTTCTGTAATTAGTTTTAAACAAACAATTCTTTATTCATATTTCCCTAGTAGTTTAAGATCTTAAAAGACAAATATAAGTACTTAAACTAATCAAAACTATAAAAAAAGAAATCACTTCCTTGTGGGAACGATCCTATACTAGTGCTGCAATTTCCATTGTGCGCTTGCAATAAGTTAAGACTTTAGTACAATTTTAGAGCACATCAAGTTCTTGGAGCCGCTGTCGGGGAGCCGATTTTATTATTTTCTATGTTTTGGTTTTGTTTATTTGAAAGCCAATAGTTGTCTTTCTCTTTTTATTTTTCTTTATATTTTTAATTTTCTTTGATCACTTCTTAAGCTTTTGTAGGTTCATTCGGAGCAACGAGTCGGAGGTTCCAACATTTCTACTGACAAGAGAAGTTAGAGGCTCAGATTTGTCTTCTCTCCCTGCTTTCTAATATATATATATATAATATAAATAAAAAAATATATATAAAGAGATAGCTATGCAAGGCCACAACAAACCTTTTTGGCCAAGTTACTAGTCAACTTATGTCCCGATGGAATACTCGATCACCCCCTTTTATCCAATCATAGCTGAAACAGAGCAAGCCTTTGTTTCTCAGTGGGGTAGTTAGGGGATTTCTTATAATCCTCAGTGGAGAAACTACTGTGATTTCCCAAGGGTAACTCAGCAAGAATTATCTTATGTTTACCCACAATTTCCTCACAACTACCAACAGGTATATGCCTCAAACCAATCTTTTGATCAACAATCCAAGGGAGATAATGATGCTACTATTGTTCAGATCCTCCAAGATCTATAACAATAGGCGCACCAACATTCTAAGGAGCTATCTCAACTTACTCAAATCTCCAAAGACTTACATTCCTGAACTCAATCCATTATTAACCTTGAAACCCAAATTGGACACTAACTACACAATGGGTGGAGAAAGAAAATAACCAAGTGTGTTCACTAACAACGAACAATTTGGGAAGGGAATTCAGTGAGGGAAATACACCGATTCTCATATCTCACATTCAAGATGTTCAGACCTTAAGAAGTGGCAGAACTGTTGATAATAGGGTAGAGATGCCTACACCAGTAGCCGTCCCTAAGACTGAGGAAAAAGAAAGGGAAACCATAGAAAAAGTCCCACTACCAGAAAAATAAAATAAAATAGAAAAAGAAAATAAAATAATTATAATAAAGACATTGCACCTAATTCTGTAATTGAGGTACCTTATGTACCAACGTTACCATTTCCTAATGCCTCTGGTGCACCATCACCTTTTGATAAAAACCCCAAAAATTTAGAAGAAATCTTCAAAAAAGTGAAGATTAACTTGCCATTCTGGAGGCAATCAAGCAAGTCCCAGCCTATGCAAGATTCGTGAAAGAGATGTGCATGCAACAAAGAAAAAGGCAAAACAATGTCTCACAAAAAATTTTCTTAACAAAGCAAGTAAGCTCAGTCTTGCAAGCTAGAACTCCGCCCAAGCTTAAGGATCCTGGAGTGCCTACAATTCCATGTATCATAGGTGATCATGCAATAAACAAAGCACTGCTGGATCTGGAAGCCAATGTAAATTTGCTGCCATACTCTGTCTATGAAAAATTGGGGCTTGGAGAAATGAGGCCTACTACAGTAACTCTTCAGTTAGCCGATAAATCAGAGAGAAGGTCGATAGAAATTATTAAAGATGTAATGGTTGGGGTCAACAAATTAGTTTTTGCTATCGATTTCTTGGTATTGAACATGGAGCCAAGTTCAAAATCTCTAACACAAATTCCCGTCATTCTCGGTAGACCTTTCTTAGCCACGACCAACGGTTGCATAAACTATAAAACTAGGGTGATGGAAGTTTCTTTCAGAGACATGTGGATTCAGTTGAATGTCTTCTCAGCAGCCAACCAAATGGCTTCAATTGATGACGAGGAATGCTTCAGTATAGAGAAAATTGAAGAACTAGTAGAGAAAGCATTACCTCTAGTTTTATCTATGGATGCGCTTCAAACTGCACTATGATGTACAAACTCGAGGGAGCTTGAGCAAAAATCTGAGGAGGTGACTTATTTACTAGACACCTCTTCCCGTGATTCCCAATCAAGAACTTGGAAGCCATGGATAGAACCTTTACCTATTACTTTCAATGCACCATTACAGCCATTTATCGAAAAAGTACCATCTTTAGATTTGAAACTACTTCCCGACACCCTTAAATACGCTTTCCTTGGGCCTAACGAAACTCTCACGGTAATCATTTCATTTGCTCTTAACAGAGAACAAGAGAGTATGTTGTTGGAAATACTTGTGAAGTATAATCGTGCACTAGGGTCGACTATTGCTAACCTTAAAGGGCTTGATCCTTCGATATGTATGCATCGAATTCATTTAGAGGACAATGCCAAGACTTCACAAGAAAGTCAGTGACGGCTGGATCAACATGAGGGAAGTCGTACAAAAAGAAATTGTGAAATTATTAGACACAGGTATTATCTATCCGATTTCTGACAGTGAGTGGGTGAGCTCCATCTAGGTAGTCCCAAAGAAGTCTGGGATTACTGTCAAAGAAAATTCAATCGGAGAATTGGTGCCATTACTTGAAACCACAGAGTGGCGCGGATGTATTAACTATCGGAAACTCAACTCAATGACTCTCAAAGGACCATTTTCCATTGCCTTTTATTGATCAAATTTTGGAAAAACTTACAAGTCAGGAATATTTTTTCTTTCTAGACGGATATTCAGGGTACAATCAAGTCCTGGTATACCACTACAAAAAATAAGACTATTAGCAGCAGCCAAAAACTGCCACTATTAACAAAAAATTGCTGCTAATACTCTTGCCACTAATAATCTTAATAGTGTTTTTATTAATAGCGACAGTTTTTTGGAGCAAAAAACTGTCGCTAATAGTCTTATTTTTTATAGTGTACCCAGAAGATCAAGAGAAGACTACATTCATGTGTCCTTTTGGAATGTTTATTTATCGACGCATGTCCTTTGGGTTATACAATGCTCCAGTAACATTCCAAAGATACATGATGGCCATCTTTTCCGATATGATAGACAAGTTTCTTGAGTTTTCATGGATAATTTTTCAGTACTTGCCTAAACTTTTGATTCTTGTCTTGATCATCTTGCTCTCATCTTAGAAAGATGCGAATAAACTAATTTGGTGCTAAGTTGGGAGAAGAGCCATTGCATGGCTCAAGAAGGCATAGTCTTAGGGTATATTATCTCTAAAAGAGGAATAGAAGTTGATAGGGCCAAAATCGGCGTAATAGTAAATCTATCGCCACCAACTTCGGTACAACAGATTTGATCTTTCCTTGATCATGCTGACTTCTATCACCGCTTCATCAAAGATATCTCAAAAATCTTAAGACCGTTGTGCCACCTATTAACAAATGATGTACCTTTTGACTTTGATGATGCCTGTCTTGACGCAATTAATAATCTTTGAATACTTTTTTCATCCACACCAATCATCCAACCTCCTGACTATTTCCTACCTTTTAAAGTAATGTATGATGCCTCTGATCACACAATAGGTGCAATCCTAGGACAACGGAAAGACAAGGTTCCTCATGTTATTTATTATGCAAGTCGAACTTTGAATGAAGCTCAGGTGAACTACACCACCATTGAGAAAGAGCTTCTAGTTATCGTGTTTGCATTGGATAAATTTTGGCAATACCTATTGGGATAAAAAATCTTCATCTTCTCTGACCAATTTGCCCTAAAGTATTTATTGTCTAAAAAGGATGCTAAGCCATGGTTAATCAGATGTATCCTACTTTTGCAGGAATTCAACTTCGAGATTAAAGACAAAAAGGGGGTAGAGAATGTTGTGGCAAATCACTTGTCTAGGATAGAGTTACCAAAAGCAATCAGCAAAGAATCTCTGCACGATACCTTCCCGGATCAATAATTTTTTGCCATCCAAACTGCAGTACCATGGTATGCCAATATCATGAATTATTTGGCCACAAGTAAGATTCCCCCAACCTGGTCTAAACAAGATAGGTATGTTTTCTTTTCTAATGTTAAATATTATATTTGGGAGGACCCAAATTTATTTAAAATATGCCCAGACCAAATAATTAGAAAATGTGTACCCGATAATGACACCCAGAATATTCTATAATTTTATCACACATATGCTTGCGGGGGCCATTTCGATGGAAGGAAAATGACTGCCAAAGTACTACAATCAGGATTTTATTAGCCATCATTATTTAAAGATGCCAAAACTCTTTATCAGGCCTGTGATCGATGTCAAAAGACAGGAGCCATGTCCCGAAGGAACATGATGCCCCTTCAACCATTCTTGGTCACAGGACCCTTTGGTGTGTGGGGCATAGATTTCATGGGTCCTTTCCCACCTTCATTCGGATTCATGTATATACTTGTGGCCGTCAACTGTGTCAAAATGGGTCAAAGTCGCAGCCACATGAATAAATGATCAAAAGGTGGTAGTCGCATTCATCAGAGAGAATATATTTTAACGGTTTGGAGCGACCTATCATAAGTGATGGAGGATGTCATTTTTGTAACAGATATTTTGAGAGCTTGCACAAGAAATATAGTGTTACTCACAAAATCGCAACCCCTTATCACCCAGAAATCAGTGGACAAGTTGAGGTTTCTAATAGAGAAATAAGAAAGATACTAGAAAGGACTGTTCAGCCTGATAGAAAAGACCGGTTCATGAGATTGAATGATGCCTTATGGGCATATAGAACGACTTATAAAATGCCCATCGGCATGTCTCCTTACCGGTTGGTGTACGGGAGGACTTGCCATTTACCTGTGGAATTAGAACCTAGAGCTCTATGGGTTATCAAAGAACTAAATTTCGAGCTAGATGTGTCTGGTGAACATCGAAAACTTGAGCTCAATGAATTGGAAGAAATTCGTAATGATGCGTACGAAAATTCTGGAATTTATAAGGCCAAAACTAAAGCATTCCATGACAAGCATATTTTACAAAAATGTTTTGAGCTGGGCCAACAAGTCTGCCTATTTAATTCAAGATTAAAACTATTCTGTGGAAATTACGGTCATGGGATGGACTGTACATTGTTATAGAAGCATTCCCTCATGGGGCTTTAACCATCCAAGATCTCAAGGACGGTCTGTTGTTGCTTCTTAGTGCGCTTGATTTATGTGTGTTTTGAAAACAGATTTATAGCTGCTAAATTACAGTGGCTCTAGACTATATATAAAAAAAATAAATAAATATCAGCACAGTTAGAAGAGAATTAGCCTGCAAAATCAGGTCCAATTGTAGCAAGTTTTAAAAGTAAGTGAGTGGAAGATCGTCCACAGAGAATTTGTCTAAAATGTAAGATAAACCTCCAGATCTGAGCTACCAGATCTGGCTTCTTACCCTATGTAGAAAACTGATAAGATGAGAGGTTTGAATTTGTCACGTTTAACTAACTAAAAACAAAGAAAAATTTAAACTAAATGATCCCGATCTGAGTTGGTTGAATGATTGAAACAAAGATGGAGAAGTAATATCTAAATCTGATTTGGTCTTTGAAATCTAATGAGAATAACTGCAACTCAACAGAGGTGATCCAATCATCATCTGGCTACAAGCACAGATGTAAGAGAGATAAATCTAATTCAAAGATTAGGCTTACACTTATGGCTATGGTCTGTCCACTTTAATGGCTACAAACCATCCAATAGTCTTTAATCCAAATCCTCAATTCAGAACAAGAAACATCTCTACAAATGCTGTAAGAGACTAGGTTACCAACACTAATTCTCACAGGATTAATGAATCAAGGGAAATTGCATGCAAAACAATGAATCTAAAGGAGTCTAATGTACTAAGGAGATCAGAAGGAACCCTTGACATGAGTCCAATGGAGAATGCATAGTTTACAGCAACCTTTTAAAATTCATCCTTGCAATTTACAGAGCACGGCTTAACAGCTCTCAGATTTGCAGTCTTGGATGCAAACTTTCTTTTGAATTACAGCAGTATCTCACAGCTCTCAAATGCAAGTACAAAGTAGGCTATTACAAGGATTGCAGACAAGCTGTCTGGCTGGGAAATGGGGGATTAGAAATGAAACTCAAAATCTGGATGCCCCAATTGGGCAAATGCTTCGTCTATTTATAGCTTTCCCCAGGTCCAGCTCAGATGTGTATCAACCAATCAGAGGTTCTCAGATCTGTATTAGCCAATGGTAGTTGAGCACAGGGATCTAGATCTATTCTGGCCAATCAGAATTCCTCGATCTGGTTCAGCCAATCAGGTAAAAAAGGCATCAATTCTGTTATGCATTTTGAAAGTTTGTTAGAGTTTCTAGAAGTTCCCGCCAAGTTATTCCCTCTCTAGGTGCTCACGTGGGGTGGAATATTCCTTTGCTTCATGCTTAGAACCCTCTGGAATGTCCCTAGGTTTTAAAATGCATTGGGACGCATGCAACAGATTACTGAATTGCCCTTGTTAAAGCTGTGAATCTCCAGAATGCCTCTTCGCACAGCTTAGGGGCCTTTTCGCAAAGTGTTGTGACTCCTGAAGCTCTTTTCGCAATGTTCTGGTTCTGTTCGAATTGTGTTTTCTTCTTTTCGCAAAGTTCAATCCTCTCTTCGAACAGTTCAGATGCTCTTTGAATGCTATGCCTGGAGTTTTATTCCTTTTCGCAGAGTTTGTGTTCTTTCTTGAAAAGTAATGTGTTCTTTGAAAAGGACTACTAGTGCATTTTTCTGTTCAAATTGTTCCATACTTCTCTTCCAGGTCTTTGCTTCTTCTATTCAGACTTTTCAACAGCTGATGAGGTTGTTTCTTCACTTTCTTCCTTTGGATTGACATGGATTGTCATCTTATTGGTACTTTTAAGCTGCTTTTATGGTTAAGTCTGTCTTTATTGTTAGCTGCATATAAGCACTTAAAACACTTATTTAGTTCTCTCAAAGGTCTATCAAGAATCAAGTTCAGGGGTGAAAAATGGTATTTTTCACTTGTCAACACGGTCGTATGTTTAAGGTTAGTGGGCAGATATTAAAATTTATTATTACACAAGAGGAAAAAGGGATTGGGACTGCAATGTCATTGAAAGACCCTGAGTATGATTGATATACTTCAGGGCAACGTCGAGCTACCGACTCATCCGTAGTACATTTGTATACTATTGATTAGGGTATGTAGTCATGTTAGGTTGTATAATATTAGGATTGCTTTATTAATTTAGGGGGCATACGTAAAACAGTACGTATACCCACGATTTCATTAAGTATTTCAACTTGATTGTAGTGATTACGATCGCTCGAGATTATTAGGATTTTCTACATTTAACGCATAGTAAATGCGGGCATGAAAAGGCTCGACTAACACTGAACCAACTCCCCCTATGTACGAATGGCCACAATGTTCCTGTAACTTCCTAAAAGGTTGCGGATTCACCGTTTCACATTTACTATCTACACCTACTAGTACGCCTTTTCAACGCCCTCCCATAATAGCGACCTTTCATCTCTTCGTCGTTGTTCCTATTAATACCCATGCCCCTCTCACTCAAATTCATGACATTCCCTTTGTTCTCTTTATCCGCAACACTTCCCTCATGGCGAAACAACTGAGTTGGTCCGAGATCGTTGATACATTTGAACGGTTCCTCCAACGAGAAGCCGAAGCAATTTCTGCACTTCTTGAGGAGAGAAGGCGGTTGATAGAGGAATTCTTATCTCTCCTTCTTGTTCTAGAACCCGCTGATGAAACACAACCTCCATCTCCCAAATGTCTGAGACGATCCACATCCCCTCCACCTTCACCCTCTTGAATCATCCTTTTATATCTTCTATTGGAAGCACCCACCAAGGGCGAAGACCATTATGTTGCAACTAGTGTCATAGTTAGGATGCATCTAGATTTTTCTTAGGTTTAATCTTTTATGTAATCATTTTTCTTTCTTTACTATCATTTATGTAAATATTTCTTTTGATTTATATAAAAAGTTATTTTGTTTATGATGCAAATCTCTGTCTGAATATGCCGGAAAAAATTTCTCCCAAGTTTGGGGAGAGATTTTTGAACAATTTTGTAGAATATATGCCTGATACTTTAGCAAAGACATCATTAAGGTATGATTTAATGAAATTTTGAGTATCCCCCATTTTTGTGCACAATGAGGACATTGTCCTATTAAAGTTTGGGGGGAGGGGGTAGACTTCTTAGTTTACGTTTAGTTTACTTTTTATATACTTTTCTTAAGAAATTTTTTTAAAATATTTATATTAGGATTATTTAACCATTATATGTGAGTTATGATAGAAAAATTTATGAATCCATAAACTTTATGATCTATCGTAATAGAAGTTCAACAATCAAAATAGAGCAATTATAATTTATGTTTAACCCTCTTGAAGCCTTTGCATCAGATTTAATGCTTGAAACTATACTTTGATTTAAACTGTAATATTTAGAATATAGTTTCAAAATTATATAACTGGTGAGGTCTTGAGCCATAATTCCTCTTTTCAGAGAGAGACTGCTTTCTATTCAAATTCAAAATTTCTTTGAACTTCTTAGTTGGGTTAATGAAATCTCATATTGCTGAAAAATTAGAATCAAATATTCTATGATTATGATAATTTATTTTTCTAAAACTGTGTATTATACACATCAAAATAATATGGCATGCATGTTAGTGAATCATAAAGATGATCTAAGGCCACCTTTTGTTTAGTGTGAGCCAAAAAGCAAAATTCTAAAAAGTATTTATCCTTTGACCCATATGAGAGCCTAAACTAAATTTTATATACCAAGATTTTATAAACCCTTAACCATATGTACTACCCAAAACTTTCAACCTTTAACCCTTATATTTATGAGAGTTTAAAATTCAAGAAGGGGAGAAGAGGGAGTGAAAGGAGTATAAGAAAATAGATAAGGGATATGCTAAAAAAGGGTACAACTGAGAAGAAATAAAATGAAAAAAATATGGGAAAGAATCAAGAAATCGTAATTATGATTCTGAAAAAATAAAGAAGGAAAATGCTTCCAAGCTGAAAATTCAAAAGGATATCTGAAGAAAAGAATCAACTAAAGAAAAGAGATTTACAGAAACAAAAAAAGAATAATGGGAAGAAGTACTCAACTTTTTGGATATTTACTGAAAAAGAAAAGAAAAGAAGAAGAAGACAGGTGAAAGAAGAACCAATTCTCGGAGATCCTTGAATCCTTTCTACCTTTCTTTGAAACCTTTTAACCCAAAGCCCCATTACAAGCCAAATAAAGACCTTTTTGATTTGTGGTTTACAATAGCATGAACCTAGTAGAGATGTTTATTGTAAATACTATAGAAAATTAAGGAAACATATAAATAGAATTGATTATTCATTCCATGAGATTTATCTTTTTAGTCAATTGTCTTTTGAAAATTTTAATATTTTTTTAGAGTATGCAAATAGTGAGAGTTTGAATAAAAATATCTTCAAAATCTACAGTTTAGAAAAATCTATGATGAATAAACTTTTCACTGATACGCACATACTCTACACTTTACTGAATTGAAATTGCTGATTTCTGATCAAGGATAATTGCTATGATGGAAAGTTAAGGATAAAGGATTTGTACTTTTTAAAAATCATAACAACCATTGATGATTAAAATTAGTTAGTATATAAAAAGTAGTTCAGATTTTTAATTTTTATTTTGTTTTGATTTTAAAATTTTTTTAAAATCCAACAAAAATATTAAAGTTTGTAGGTAACTTCCGAAAACCTTGAGACTAACTCTTCCACTAGGGATCACCTAGGGGTTTAAAGGCTTGTTGCATATGCTAAATGCAATCGTGTTCTACGAAAATGGTATTTAAAGTTTTAAATTAGTTAATTTTCCTTGTTTGTTAAAGACTAGCAAAGCGTAAGTTTAGGGGTATGATCAGTCCCAAATATATAATTTTATTACCCTTAACTTAGTGGTGCTAGACCCCAGTTTATTACTAACAAGTTGATGACATACATATATTAAGGTTAAATAGCAAAAAAGAGCCAAAGTGTTAGTCAACATTCAAATGAACTCAAAAAGTAGTAAGAGAGACGATTGAGCATAAAAGATGATTCGACACATGTTCAAAGCTAGAAATCGTACTTTGCGATGGCATGTAGTGAAAGAGAAAGCTACGAAATCGTAATTTCACGATTCTTCGAAGACACTTCAATGACGTGATACAAAGAGAATTATGATTGTTCGTTCTTGAAAAGTTATGAGCTGAACTAAGAAAATCGTAACTAAGATTTTACAAAAATAGAAGACTCTTGTTGCTGCTGAACGTGAAGATCTACACCGCCATGTATATAATTAGAAGACCTCTCGAATTAAAAGTCTGACAGATCACAGATTCGAGAAGATTGATGAACAGAGATTCCTAAAGGACTCTATTGCTGGAACAAGGGAGCAATCACAGAGTGCATCAACTATCCAAAGCAAGGAAAAACTAGGATTGAAAGTTAGAATTATATTAGGAACCTTTTATTCTTAGTAGTTACTTTTATTAGGATTAGAACAATATAAACCGACTCCTTATGATCTATAAATAAGAGAGCTCGACATAGGAGAAGAATTATCGAAAGAATTCTCAGCATCAATTGACGACTAAGGTTGGGTTTTCTTTCAATCAACTTTAGTTTAGTTTAGTTTAGATATCCAAGGTTTCTCGAGAATAATTGACGACTATAATTGGGAGCTGAAAGATTAGAGTAGAGTATCCGTAGTTTCTCAGGAGCAATTGACGCTTGTAACTTAGGGATGAAAGATCTTTTCATTGCTTTCTAGTTTAGATTTATTTTCATGCACTTTTATTGTTAAACATCCAAAAGTTTTTGGTTTGAATTGATGACTCATATTAAAAATTTGTAGATTAGTGTAGTAGTACTTTAATTTTGGAAACATTCAAGAACTGAAGGATTGTGATTAACGACCATAATCTGGAAGGAGGCGGATTTAGTTTTATTTTCTGCAATTAGTTTTAAGCAAACCATTCTTTCTTCATATTTTTCCGGTAGTTTAGGATCTTAAAAGACAAATATAAGTACTTAAACTAATCAAAACTATAAAAAAAGAAATCACTTCCTTGTGGGAATGATCTTACTCTAGTGCTGCAATTTCCATTGCATGCTTGCAATAGGTTAAGACTTTAGTACAATTTTAGAGCACATCAACTGTTATAGGGGCAACACTATTTTCCCTTATGTACGGAATCGAGGTTGTGCTACCAGTTGAGGTCGAAGTACCCTTACTCCGTATCCTCATCGAGTCGGATCGGCCTGAGGCTAAAAGGGAAAGACCCTATTTTGAGCAATTGAGTCTGGTCAATGAAAAGAGGCTATAAGTTTTGTATCACACCTAGGCCTATCAGGGAAGAATTATGCTGTCTTTACAACCCTTATAATTATGAGAATTTAGAACAATGGGAAAAATAGGAGAGTGGAAGGAGTATGCGCAAGAACAAAAAAGGGAATGCCAAAAAAAGGGTACAACTGAGAAAGAAAGAAAATTCTGAAAAAATTAGGGGAGAAAAGTAAAGAAAAAAAAGAATTGAACCTATAATTCCACAAAAGAGAAGCAAAAAGCTTCCAAAAAAAAAAATTCAAGAGGAAGTCTGAAAAAGAAACTGAAAGAAAAAGGGATTTACAGTGAAGAAAAATATATATGGGAAGAAATTATCCAACTTTTTGGATACTTACTGAAGTAGAAAAAGAAAGAAGAAGAAGAATAGGTGAGAGATAAGTTGAATTCTTAGAATTTTTTAATCCTTTTACCTTTCTTTGGAAACTTTTAACGTAAAGCCCTATTACAAGCCGAATAAAGTCCTTTTTGATTCATGAATTATAACAGCATGAGCCTAGTAGAGATGTGTATAATAAATTCTATAGAGAAACAAGAAACATAAGAAATAGACTGATTATCTATTCGATGAGATTTATATTTTTATCATTTTCCCTTGAATTACTCATCATATATATCATATTGAGAGAACCCAAAAATTTCGATATCTTTCTGAGAGTATGCCAACAGTGAGAATTTAGATGAAAATGTTTTCTAAATCTAAAGTTTAGAAAAATCTATAATGAATAGATTCTTCATTCATACGCACACACTCCACACTTAATATGAATTTAAAGGCTTGTTACATCTGCTAAATGCAATCATGCTTCCTACGAAAGTGGCAATTAAATATTTAGCATATATTTATCTTTCCTTGTTTGCTAGGGACTAGCAAAATGTAAGTTTTAAGTGCGATCAATCACATAATTTACTATTTTATCATCTTTAACTTAGTGGTGCTCGACCCCATTTTGCTACTGATGAGATGCTAATGTGTAGATATTAAGAACAAACAACAGAAAAGTACTAAAATGTTAATCTTTATCAAAATAAACTAAAAAAGCAGTAAGAATCATGATCACATGAAAATACGATCAATCATATTTTAAGAACCAGTCATAAGAGAAATCCTAATCTCAAAGGAGCGAAACTGAAGAAGAAAAGAAGGAATCGTAAATTACGATCCTACAAAAGAATGCTCAAAACTGGAGGAATCGTAATGAAGGATAGATCGTTCGAAGAGCAAGAATAGTACCAAGATGAAGAGAAATGCAATCGTCCTTACGATAGTATAGAATTAAACCTCGTTGCTGCTGATCACGTGAAGATAAACCACCATGCACGGAATTAGAAGCTCACTTGAATTCGAAGTCTGCTATCTTACGAATCTGAGGAGATTGGTGAAAGAAATCCTGAAGATCTCTGCTGCTAAAAAATAGGAAAAGAGTCCTGCGCGCATCTACTATCTAAAGAAAAGAAGATTAGGATTAGAAGTTTTGTTATTTTTGGAATCTTTTGTTTTTAGTAGTTTATTGTTATTAGAATTTGTATACTATAAACTGACCCCTTATGAACTATAAATAAGAGGGCTCAGCATAGAGAAAAACTTATCGAAGGAATTCTCAACATCAATTGACGACTAAGATTGAGTTTTCTGAAGGTCAAAACATAGTTTAGTTTAGTTTAGATATCGAAGGTTTCTCGAGAGCAATTGATGACTATGGTCGAAGATTGGAAGATTAGAGTAGACTATCCGTAGTTTCTTAGGAGCAATTGATGCCTGTGACTGAGAGATGAAAGATGTTTTTATTGCTTTCTAGTTTAGATATACTGCTTTCATTTATTTCTTCGTAAACATCTAAAATTCTTGATTTTAATTGATGACTAAGATTGATAATTTGCATATTAGTGTAATGGTTTTTATTTTCCATCTTCAATTTTTTAGTATTTGATTGACGACCAAATTTTTGGATAGTTGTAGATTAGTATAAATCTATATTGAAAGAATTCTAGTTTTTTATTAACACCCAAACTCTGGAGGCTTAGATATAGTGTAATGGTATTTTAATTTTGTAAACATCTAAGAACGGAAGGAGACTGATTGGCAACCAGGATCTGGAAGTAAGAGGATTTAGATTTATTTTTATGCACCGTAATTTAATTAAAATAATTATTTTTTTAATTCTTTAAAGGCAAATAAAAGCATTCAAATTTTCAACCTTCCTCGTGGGATCGACCTTATAGTAGTGCTACAATTTTCATTGTGCGCATGCAATAGGTTAAGACTGAGTACACTTTTAAGAGCTACCAAGGGTATCCGGGAAAACAAGGCCGATCCTCCCGAGTACAATGACTCACAACTCCATTTTCCTAGTTAGACCTAGTAGGATTAAGAAACCAAACTAGTCAAGCCTTAGGCAACCATAGTTGCTAAAGTCGGCAGGCCGACGTTTAGTATATGAGTCCAACCAACAAACCCCTCTCATCCTCGCGATCAACCAATGATGTTCTACAATGTTGATAAATTTGTAGATGACAATCACAACATGTACATTTAGATTCGGTTGCAACTAACAATTTCCATGCAGATGCATCTAAAAATACCCTCTTTATTTATTGCATTACTACTTTCCTCCCACCACTACAGACAGAGTCTACAGTGACCAATTTCGGCCACTATTGTGAGACCCAAAAGAGACCTAGACAAGCGCATACACATAGGTTGGCGACCACTCTCTACTCCCCCTCTTTGTTGTGTAAGGGCCAATGTGATCATCCCTTCGGGGATTCGATCTGGGGATCTTCCTGCACTTCAGACCTTCTAGCAAGCTTTGAATAGATGCGGATTGTACCCACCCTCCTAACCCGAAGAAGAACACCTGCATACATGGTAAGAAACCTAGGAACCCAAATTGGGAGTAACTACATTTCCCTAGTTCCAAAACCCCTGAGAGTTTTGAGAGCATATGAATAATTTTCAAAAACTTGAAATGTCAGGAATTCAGAGATTAAATCTTACTAATAATAATGACCCACTATTATGGGGCTACCATGATAACCCTGAGTATGATACTGTGTCATCTTATGATTCTATTCGGGATCATACTCAAGTTAATATGGTAGGTGAGGGCAAAAAAATACCCCTTACTCCTCCAAGTATGAGTAATAATAACAAAAGAGACAATGGTGCTGGACAAAACTACGTTGTCGAATAAATTGTGGACCTTAATGTCCTCACATTGTCAAGAGGAGGAAAAGAAGCCGAAGACCTATTTCGAGGCTTGGCTGCTCTGGGTTTTGGTTGTTGTTCGGGTTGTCGGTTTAGTGAGCTTCCCAGTTAATTTGGTTGCGAGCATTCCTATCCACTGATTCGCATGACATAACCTGGAAGACTGCTAGGTTTGCAGGATTTAATTTATGACAGGAATGCCCTCATCCAAATCAACTGGGAAGCTCACTGAACTGACAACTAGAATAACAACCAACCTCCAACAAACCTAGGTATCATCAACAATCCTATGCCCAACCACGCTAACAACAACCAAGCACTCGTTTCCCACATTATCATGGTAAAGCCCCCTAGCAGACTCCCAGCTCACCCATCTACACTAATCACCCAAATTAACTCTCTAAACCCTCCCGTCAACCCAACTAAAACCTAAAGACTGCCAACTGTTCGACCACACCCATCCACCCTAATCACTCGAATCAAACCGTTGAACCCACCTCCCTACCAAACATTCTCCCAAAGACGCATTCAATCCTTCGTGGCTAGGGTACCCAACCTCCATAGACATCCACTAGGATCCTCAACTCCCTTAAATCATGAACCAACTCCACAACCACTCCCCCTATCCGATTCTGAATCTGAAATCAAAGAGCCCACTGCTCAAACTTTGCCCCAGGTTGGTGATTCATCTAAACCAACCCCCGATAAAGAAACTACGATAAAAACTGAGCGTGATCCAAGTGTTGATATGGACCCAGAGACTAAAGAATAGAGTAAGGTAGAGACCCTAATTTCTACATTTTTGGAGGAGGACTGCACGCAGTATCTCCCTCCATGGAACTGCATGACCTTGGTCCGCATTCCCTCCTTCAAATTTACACTTTTCGTTTCAAATGTTTTAGGGAACCTGTCAGTTCAGGTCTCAACATGACTAAAAAATAAATAGCTCGCATGCCGAGTGATCAAATCAGGGATAAATTATCTACCACCTCTCTTTCCTCTTCATTCAAATGATTCTTCGACCGTTAGAGGGAGAGAACGTACGAGCACACAATGGCCAGAGAAGATAATCAAGGATAGGGAACCAAATCCGGTCCCTCCGCCACACATGATTCCTCTGCCACCAAGTTCAGTAATACAACCACCTCCACTAGTCATCAATAAAGCGACAGGCTCGGGGAGGAGCGAGCACTAGAATCAGGGAAGGTCTTCTGTAGCACCTTGAAAAAGTCTCGGCTTAAATCTCGATTCTCGAGAAAATTAAGAAATCCTCAGAACATTACCGACTATTAATGAAGGTGCTAGCTGGGACTCAAATAGTGGAAGACAATACTTCAGGAGGACTACACGAGATTACCTCAGTTATGGCACAACCTCCATCACTTACATTCACAGATGCCGACATGCCAAAAGAAGTGTTTCAAGGAAGCTTGACTCCCATATATTTAATGGTAATAATCAAAGCCTTCTCGGTCCCCAAGCTTTAGTAGACATGGGAGTAGGTCTGAACATCTGTCCATTGATGATGCTCAAAACCCTCCAATATCGAGATAGGACATCCATTCGTCGTTACTATCCCTAATTTCCTATGATGGCACTCGACGTTTTGTCAAAGGGATTATCAAGCTTCATGTTCGACTCGAACCTGTAACCATGGGCACCACGTTCCATGTGTTAGACTCATCCAATGGTAATAACTTGATCCTGGGTAGAAGATGGTTAGAATTAATGAAAAGTATAGCATCGACTTACCACCAGTGAATTAAATTCCCTTACGAAGACACCATAATCAAGGTATACGCAGACGCTCCCTATGAAAGCATGGAAATTGACCACACTGCGAGTATCCCTATAACACATGATTTAGTGTTATCCACTGGCGATATCAGAAAAGTAGAGGCTCTTCATAGCACATCAACGGAAGGTAACAAAGAGAGCAATGGATTCTGACTTATCACGGATGTATAACATAATTCCAACCGTGAAAAAAGGATGGGATCTGATGTACCAACTAGGGTATACCATACATACGGTCTCGATAAAAATAAACAAGGTCGGATAGGACCTATATCACTGTGCAACCGTGGGATCCGTGACGGTCCAGTCGTGGCGATGTGCTTGCTTGCAAAAATATAGAGTCTCCACCAGGAGCTTTGGTGTCTCGGGATACCTATATTATTTTTATGAGCACTGAAGTGTTACAAATATGACTCTGAATTTGGTTCACACCAAAGGCTCTTGGGTAGGGGCTTCGGTTATCGATCGAGAAGGTGTTAGGCACCCGATCAACCCGCTTAACACGGTCTTTACTAATGGCCAAAACAAAAATAAAGTAAAAGAAAAGAAAATGGCTTCCTCTTGTCTAAAAGGGCTTAGAATCCTATTTGTGCCCCTCCGTTCCTACCGAAAAGTTAGCGGTGTAACGGCACAAATGGGGGGATGGAGGGAGCTAGAAAGAGATAGGAGAAGAAAGGGGAGAGCCGAAGCCCTCGGGCCCTTGTAGCATCGTAGGAGAGCCTTGCGTGGCTTGCTTTGATGAACTTTTGAAGGCCTTATATGGCGGAAAATAGGGTTCTAACTCCTAAGGCTTAAAGCTAAGAGGTAGGGGAGGGAGGTTAGGGGATCACACACACCTAGGCTAAGGGTTTTGGATGCAAGAACAAGCTTAAAATGAGGTTGGGAGATTCTGGAATTTGGGTGAAAATAGTAGACAAAAGGGAGGAAGAACTTCTCACTTTGAGCTCTTTCTCTCTTAAGTAAATTTCTCAACCCTTAAACCAAGGGATGGGGGCTCTATTTATAAGAAATGGGTGGATTAGGAGACCGCTTAAGAGCTAAATGGGTTTAGCAATTAGGTAATCTCGCATCTAAGGATTCCTAGGATTTTGAGAGCTTAGAAGGTGTGAAGGTGGTTCTAATGGTGGATGATGGGGTGAGGCCTTAAGCCACTTAAAGGATTGCAAATAGGGTGCAAATGGGTGCAACAGAACTAGCAAAACACACCCCAAAGGTCGAGGTGGTCAACAAGTCAAACCCTAATCACAAAATTTGGGGCAAAAACTAACAATTACTGTTCATCTGCCTGGCACAACTAATAGTTGCGCTAGGCAAATGTACAGTAAAACAGTGCCTGGAAGTTGGCTATTCAAGGTGGGGTCCACAATTAATACTTGCACAACTATTAGTTGCGCCAAGCTTAAATCCTGGGAGAAGTGGCCTGGTGCAACTAATAGTTGCGCTAGGCAAAATTATCACTAGCGCAACTATTACTTGCGCCAAATCCCTAGGGGGACCACCTGATTTTACTCTTTTGTCCTCCTGGTTTGGACTGCTGTATCTTTTGATGTACAACTTCTATTGGGGCGATTCTTGGACCGTTAGAAAGCTAACACCCTCTACGTTTCAATGGTATGAGCATTATTCATAGTAGATGGTCGTAGCTAGTTTCGGTGCACCCCTCCTCATCCATAGCTTGATAGGGTTCGGTTTAGGGTTCGGAAGGGGTTCTAAGGGTCGTGATTGGTTTCTAAAGGTTCAGGGTAGGTTCTTAAGGGATCTATGGTGATTTCTAAGGGTTTGGGGTGATGATTCCTAAGGGTTCTAGGGTGGTTCCTAAGGGTTCCATACATGCCATCAAAAGCCCAGAAGTGTGCCTCTCTCGAAAGATATGGCTGTCGGTACTTTATAAGGGTTTTTTTTCTTTTCTTATTTCTTCTTTTTTTTTGTTTAAATAAAGTAAAAGGTTTTTTTTTTTTGTGTTTTGATTTTTCTTTTTTGAAAGAACTTTTAAACAAGGATTTTTTTATGTTTTGATTTTTGAAAGAACTTTTTTTATTTTGATGCTGATTTCTTCTCCCTTTTCTTTTTGAGGTATAAGGACTTTTATTTTTTTGTGAACGAAGTAAAGGGTTTCTTTATTGATCTGTTTTTTGTAAAAGAATTCGTTGCACGTGTATCTTTATTCTTGATCAGATGTGATTGCCTTTTGTTGCCCTAGCATGTTGGGCGAAGGTGAGCATATTCCTGGGGAGGGCCACGAGGAGGGGCCCGAGATAGTGTATGGCCCATGGGGGGAGGAGTTCATCTGGGTAGATCGAAGGGCCGGCCCATGGCTCGAGATGGAGGGCGAGGCTGCCCGGGTCGGTCTCCTTTACCAACAACATACTCACATTTTAAACTTCAGGATAGCGGGGAAGGTAAAAGAGTGGCTTAATTTATTTCCATTATGCAGTTTTTGCTTCACCTTTGTGACCTGATGCGCATTTTCTTTGGTGCAGGACCTGCCCAATATTGTGTTCCGCGGGAGGTGGCTCGACTTTCACAAGTTCTACCTCTATATCTCTTTCGTCGTGAAGGTCTTACTGGCACAGGTGGGCTTTGGAGAGTTTCTATCTTGCCCTGCCATGAGGGCCGACGCTACCTATCTAAAAGCATTGATTGAAAGGTTTCGCCTTGAGATAATGACCTTTCACATGCTGTATGCAGAGATGACTTTGATGCCCGTTGATTGGGCTATGATTACCGGCGTCAGGATAGGGGGGATACCGATATTCGATCTCACAATGCCTAGTCGAGAGGACATCGTTCGATTGATTGGGGCATATCCTCCTCGGGGGCAGACCCATGGTACCGAGGTTAAGATGTCTTGGCTGACCTCACTTTACACCCCTGATGAGTTAGTGGATCTGGGTCAGCCAGACAGGGTGCACTACATCACGCCAGAGCGGGCGATCGTCCTAGCCCGCATCACTCTCCTTCTCTTGCTGGACAATACCCTTTTTACTAATGCCAGCGGGGGTCGAGTCAACTTGGCATTGTTGAGTGTGATGGACAATTGGGGTGACATCCACAGGTATGACTGGGGAGGGGCTGGGTATGCATGGCTGATGTACAATGTGGCTCGGGTCACCATTATGGATTCCAAGTCTGCTGTCGACTTTTGGGCCGCCTTAGAGGTAATCCCTCATCATTTTGCTTTTGTCAATTTTCCTGAATGATCTTTATGTGCTACTGACCTACTCCTATGTACTGTCCCCTTTTTTTAGGTATGGGGGTATCATCACTTCCATCCTGGGTGCCTGCTTCTTCACTCGGAGGTGCTTACCTATCCTCTCCTCAGTAACTGAAATCAGGCCCGACGTCATGACGTGGGCCTTAAACATTTGGAGATGGGTCTGAGGTCCCAACTTGACTTGATGGTTCCCAAGCAGGAAAAACCCTTTTTCAACCCTTGTTGGTTCTAGCTTGGAAATCTCCTATGACTGATGTGCTACCTGCTTGGATTCTTTTGGCTTGGATAGATCCTCCCTGACCCGTACCTTGCATCTCCCTTCTGGGATCGGGCAGCTATAGACCCCTCTCGCCTGTTCAATAACCATCGTGTCATTTTCTTCTATGGAGCATGGGCCAGATTTTATTATCTAGGAGAGCGGGTGGTGCACTAGTTCCAGGGCTACTACACCATACCTGTGGACCCTCCGGTGGACATTTGGAATCCCGTTGGCAGTATCGAGGAGCTCATAGTGGTCTTTTTCAATAATGGGCTCCCTATCCATGCTCTCCATGTGTCTGGGGACTATCATCTTTGGTAAGAGTGCCTGCCCCATCTATTCCTCTTGCTGCGCTTTGTACCTAGCGCCAATTTTCTTTCATTTGGCTGCCCACTCGGTCAGGTAATTTGTCTTAGATTGGATTTGTTCCCTTTATGCTTTTATTCGGCTTTTGTCCCTTCTAATCGAACCTTTATTTTGTTCACAGTTTGCTTCAGGGGATGATTCAGATGGTGAAGGCGAGCCAAGTGCGGTTGATATGTCAGGGGTGGATCCCTCTGGTGATGGTCCTTCTGGTGCGGGCCCCTCGGGTGAGGGCTCTTCAGGTGCTGGTTCGTCAGGGATCTCTCATGCTGGTATCCCTGGTGGCAATCCGCCCGTGGTTTATGGGACCTTCTGACACCTAGATGATAGTTTCATTTTGAGCCTCTGCGCTGATGTGGATCGACAGGCGCGATTTTCTGCTGAGGTGGCCCGTGTTCCTCCTCCTGAGGTGGTTCCAGGGGTAAGTCTTCTGATGACTCAATCTCTTTTCATTTCGGTTTCCTTCTGTACATGCTTTTAAGATTGTCCTGATAGTTGATATTGTATCGTTTTGAACGTAGGACTTCAACTCGGCCATGGAGTATGCGGAGTATCATCATCACTTGGCAGAGCTTAGGGAGGTGGAGACGGTGAGTGCCTTGCTATTCTAATCCTCTTCATTTATTCCATTACCCTTTGTCCCTCAACTGATCTTGACTCTTGATCTTGATCGTGTCTCGCAGCATGCCCGTGCCAAGGAGTCACGCTCCTTGCTTAGTAGGATCTCGCATGCGTGGTCTAGGGTGGGGGACATGCGAACTTTTCAGAGTTCTTCTTGTCGTCGTAAGAAATCCAAGGGTGCAAGCAAGGAATAGCCTTCTAGTTTTTATTTTGAAAAACTCAGTACTCTTTTGGGATTTGATTTGGATTTGTTTAAACATGTTGGGATTGGTTGATGTGATACTTCAAATTATTACTTTTGGGAAAATATTTCTGCTTTGATTTTATGCCATGATTTCTTTGTATTGGATCTGTTTCTCTGCAGGATGTGCTTGACCAAAAATGTTCAGAAAGCGACCTTTTGGGTCGTACGCTTTGACGTAGGATCAGTCCTGCACATGAATAAACAAAACAAATGCCCAATTGTTAAATGAAAAGAGGTGTGTTAACAAAGAAACAAAAGGGGTGTAAGTCCCCATCGCTAGGTCCCGAGATGGTTGAAGAGGGGGGACTTGTAGTGTGGCGCAACTATTAGTTTCGCCAGGTTGAAATCTCAGGCAATTTGTGCTGGTGCAACTAATCGTTACGCCAAGCAAAAATGGGGACCAAAATGCACTGGCGCAACTAATAGTTGTACCAGGTTTAACCTGGGGGCAGTGGGTGCTTATATACCCGAGTTAGTCCAAAAATCATTTCTTTTTTGTTTGACTTGGCCTCTTTGACTGGTTCCTTTTGCTTTTGCATTTCCAAGGCGGGTCCATCACCACACATCAATTTTTATCTTCTTAAAAGATCCCTGTATGTTCATGGACCCGCTTTCTAACCCTCCCTTATGTGGAGGGCCTGGAGCCAATTTACCCCCTTTGTTAGGCTTGGGGCCCAAATTTCTAACCCTCCCTTATGTGGAGGGCCTGGAGCCAACTTGGAGTGCCTTGGGCTATCTCACTTTCTTCCTTTCTAGAGGTTCCTCCAATGTGGGAACTCCTTTATGCCGCCGCTTCATTTTGGGATGTGAATTTCCATGTATTCCGTTTTGAGAAAAGTCTCATTGGGGGGCCCACAAGGTGTTCGCTAAAATTCCTCAAAGAACTTTTCGGTGATGAAAGTCTCCGAAAATTGCAGATTAGGAACATATACAACGTGAAAGCTCTAGCACTCGGTCTCATCTCTAAAATCCTCTTTTTTACCGGGGGGGAGAGCTTCTCATTAGCAATTTACGATATTTTGATCGAGCTAGAGGCGGGCCAATCCATGATGCACTTGGTGCTCGCCAAGCTGTATCGATGCCTTGATTCATTTGCTTTAGGCAAGGTGGAGGGCCTTCGAGGGTACCCTTTGTTTCTTCAGGTCTGGTTGGGTGAGCACCTTGCTGTTCTGGGGCCTGTGCCCCACTTTTATATTACTCGAGGTGAGGTGGCTCAGTGCTTTCTGGGTAGGTGCTACTTGCTTCCATAGGGCGATGTGTCTGCTTTGAAACTTTGGTTGACCGATGCCGACCTGTCATGGAGGCTTCCTTGGTTGGACCAGACCTTCCCAATAGTTCATAGTAGAGACCATGAGGGCATTACCCTCCTAGGATTGACTGGTAGTACCTTCTACTTCTCATTTCAGGTACAACATCAATTTGGTTGCCCTCAGCAGGTGCCCTGCGAGACCAAACCCCCTCTATGTGATTTGATCTTTTCTAGGGGGTCATTTGGAAACATGGATTGGATTGCTGCTCTTTGGAAGACGCATCAGTTGACGCTGATGTGTGATATCTAGCTGGGAGATTTGGTTAAAACTTCTCCTGAGTATGAGGCCTGGTTATTGACTGAGCGGCCTGTTGCCGATGGTCCAGATTCAGCAGAGATCATTGATATTGGAGGCCCCTGGCCAAAGAAAGAGACGGCACTCCGAGCCCGTATCGAGCTTCTTGTGGACGAGAAGAGGGTCCTGCAAGAATATTTGGCACAAGAAAAAGTTAGGGCAGACACAGCAGAGAGCGAGGTCCTTCGTTTGAAGGGATCACTGAGCGTCGCTTTTGGAGCCGTAGACTCTTCTCGGAAGAGGTATAAGAGTCTGCATGGTCACTGGTTGACTGAGTGGAATATTCGGGAAGATGACCTTCATGCTGAGATTAGCGCATTGAAGCGCGAGCTGGGCCGCTAACTCCTTCGTGCACACGTAACTTTTTACATAGATCAGATACACAGAAAAGGGGCGTGAAAATTCCTTTACAGATGCACACATTTTTTTTTGTATACATATATATATTTTATTTGTTTTGTTGTTTTTGTTTATACTTGTAAAAGGAAAGCACACAAGTCATCACACCGGCTATTTTTGGGATGTGGTGTAAGTGGTGCAAAAGGCAGTTTACTATATACATCTCATAGACTTTTTGGCCTTTTTGCTTTGTGCATATATATATTTTTTTTTGCGCGGTGCCTTAATCACCTTGTGAAACCCTAGGTCCTCTTTTGAGCATGGTCGAACCCCCCTCTTTTTACTGGTTGATTCTGAAAGAGTTTCAACAGTCCTACCAATGCCGGAACGTTCGTCCCCTTGGAATTGAGTTCAACCTTTCTCCTTACCTTGAGCCATACGTTTGACAGTGCGGTTTCACAAAGACAATTCTGGTTGGGACTCGATTTGAACTAGCATGAGCGGCCCAGTCGGACAAGAGGGTACAGGAAGAGTAACAAAAGGGTTCCTCAAACATCAATCTTCTCAATCAGTCCACACCTTTCTTTTTCAATTTTTTTCTCTTTTTTTTTTTTTTTTTTTTTATCTCCCTTTTTTTTGCCCGTGGCGCCCTTTTGGGTTTTCACCCCGTCCATCGGTTTAGCTCTCTTACCCCAAGCGCCCTTTCAGGTTTTAACCTTGGGTTAAGACCTGAAAAGTACCGCTTTTCACCCCTTAACATACCCTTTGATTAGACCCATGGCCACCTAATAAGTTCTTGTAAAGTGTTTTATGTAGGTAATAACCAACAGTGAAATAAGGTCAGGAATCCTGTTAAGGAGCCAATTTTAGCACCAGAAGTCCCTCAGAAGGATGAACTCTGAATCCAAACCAGAAATGAGCCTCGCCCAGTTGACCCAAGCTTTAGATGATTCAAGAGAAATATGCCTCGCACAGTCCAACTGAGCATCCCAAGACTATACAACAACTTCTCGTACAGATGATTGACTGAAGAGCTTCAGAAGCATAAACTCGCGCAGCTCTCATGAAGCTCAAGAGTAGAACTCATCGCGCAGTCTCACGCAGTTCAAAGTAGACCTCTCTCAACCTCACGCAGTTCACTCAGAACGGCTGAGAAGAGAGAGCTCGTAAGATCGCAATTTGCTTATGCAATTAGAAGAGAACTCCTCGCGCCATTCAAGAAGAAAGAATCCTTGCGAAGGCAAAGCCATCCTCGTGAAGATCAATTAAGACATGGAACCTCGCACAGTTCAGAGCTCCTTAAAGCCTCATGAGGTAACTTGAGAAGTCCAGTGAAAAGAAGTGCTCGCAAAGTTCTCGCGCTATTCAAGTCTGTCCTCGTGAAGATCAACCCAGCAATCGCGCAGCTACCTCGCGACTGCTTGAGCTCCAACCCCACGACATCTGAGGGTTGGATGTCTACTCAACCTCGCGATTGCCGGAAGAGCAAACCAAGCTAACCTCGCGATGGTTGAAGTTTCAATATCAAACCATCCTCGTGAAGAGCAAGAGCTACCACGCGACAAGTCTGGGAAACAATGGCTACCTAGCGAAGCTCTGAACCTCAACTTCCATCTCTTCAGCAGAGGACCTTCTGGGAATTTCCAGCGATTAAGGCACGCACTCCCACGCTCAAATCTTCGTGCACGCGCCATGAGGCATCCAAGGATCACCATTAGGCCACGTGGCATCATTAAAATTTGGGTTTCCTAACCCTAATGCGCCGCCACACCACTACTATATAAACCCATACATAGCTTAGGTTTATGCCGGTTTTTATAGAGAAAAATCCTGGAATAGCTGGGAACACATCTCATTTCTTGGAGACTTGATCTGAGATAGTTTTTCTTTTCTTTTATAGCTGTAAGTAGTTTTCTTTTTCTTTTTCCTTCTCTCCATTGTCCAGCACTTGCTGGCTATGTCTTTCTATGCATTTTGAACTAGATTAATGGAAGTTCTGTAATAGGATCTGTACTTTGTGGGATTTGTGTTTGAATGTGAGATGCTCTGTGCAAGTCTACTGCCTTGTGATCCGCCATTGCTTTGGCTGTGTTTCAAAGCAATGGAGGACTGATGCTAAGGGCCATTCGGATCCAAGTGACCTGTGTGTCTGGGCTATCATGGTCCTATACAGCCTTAGCCCCACCACGGGACCCACTAGATCTGAAATCCCCATGGGAGCTTGAGTTGGTAGCCTGGTGACCATGGTGGTGGCAGCGATATTCTTGTTTGGTCTTGGGCTCTGTGAGGAGGATAGCCTCTGGGATAGTCTGTGACCATTCAAGTGGACAGGTTATAGCCTTAGGGTGATTCTAATCCACCGATCCAAGATGGATCCTTCTTCTTTACACCTGAGCTTGTAGAAGCCTGGTGGGAGATTGTACAGGGGCAGACTCCCCTATATTTGTATAGATCCGCCATCAGATGTTGGATCTGATCTGGTTATAGAGATTGTAGGCTTGTGACTGGACCATTATAGCCTCACTCAAGCAATGGACAGCTGGATCGAAGTTTGCACTAAATATCTTATTGGTTCTATGTGTCTGGGCTATCATGGTCCTATACAGCCTTAGCCCCACACATAAAGCTTTAGAGGTTGAGGTTCCTTATGGATTCTTGAGCTAGTAGCCTAGATGAAATAGTGCCTATAATAATTAACTTGTTTTGACCCATCCCTGGATTGTGGTTCTCCTATGGGATAGTCTGTGACCATTTGAGTGGACAGGTTATAACCTTAAGGGATTGAATCATGGCAGAAGTGATGGGTTGAATCCATTCTCCTCAGTGGTGATAATGTTGCTATTGGACAGGACTTTTATAACATCAGATCTGAATCTGAGTTACAAAACTCCTCTAATCTAGGCTCAATATCATACTTCTCACCCTTTTATATTTATTTTCCACACTCCATCCATCCTCTCACCCCTTTCTGTAGTGTAGACATTAGGTTACCTTAGAATACCTAGAATAAGTAACCTTAAACTCCCCTCCATTTTAGGACTGCCAGATCTGTAATCATATCTGGAGGGACTACTAGAGATGGCTCCTTTGGAGCTGTAGATCACCTTTCCCTGTGGGATAAACTCTTACTTATCAAAACTTGCTACAATGGATCCTGTATCTTGCAGGTCTAGGATTTCTTAGTTGTGCTGATTCCATCCCCTGTTTTACTCTTTCTTTGATTTTTAAATTACTTTTACCACCAACCAATAAAGCAAGCACAAACTCAGAATCCGCCAACAAGTTTTTGGCACCGCTGTTGAGGAAAGATGATCTATTAGTAGACCCTTAGTTTTTGTATTCTTAGTATTCTTTGCAAATGTGAATAATTGATACTGCTGACATAATTTTGAACCTTTTTTGCAGATCTAGACAGCAGCAGTGAAGGACAGTTGGACTGCAATTGGAGCTTAGCTACCTCTGTTTGCAAACTCTCTGGCTTTTAAAACTCTGTCTATCTTTATTAAAAAATTTCTAGCAGTATCTAGGATATTTTTAAATGTATTCTTTGAATAGTTGTAAATTAGTTAGATAAATTTGTTAAATTGTAAAGTTATTCTTTTGCAATGTGCTTGCAAGAAGCTTTCCTTGCTGTTGGTGTGCTTGTATGCTAAGGAGGAGATCTCTCAGCCCTACTTTAGAGCCTCTTAACCCTGAGTTAGAAAAGGGAAGGTGACTTAGAAGAGACTGACACACCACAGGAGAGCCCCCTAGTGAATCTGTGACAGCAATTATGGGTGAAGAACAACCCAGAACTCTCAAGGAGTTGAATGCTCCGGATGACTATAACTCCCCTTTTAGCATTCAATTCCCTGATGTTCAGGGGAATTATGAAATAAAAACTTCAATCATCCAGATGCTGCCCTCTTTCCATGGGCTTAGCAAGGAGGACCCTTACAAGCATATTGACCAGTTCTTGGCCTTGTGCACCACTTTTAATATCACTGGTTTGGGACCTGAGGCTACTAGGCTCAAACTCTTTCCCTTCTCTCTGAAGGATAGGGCCAGTACCTGGTTGACCACTCTTCCAAACAATAGCATTGCTTCATGGAAAGACCTGCAGACCAAGTTCCTGACCAAGTTCTTCCCTGAGACCAAAGCTAGCCAGTTGAGGAAAGAGATTCTTGCTTTTGCTCAATCCCCAACTGAGGATTTTAACCAGTCCTGGGATAGGTTTAAAGAAATGCTCAAACAATGCCCCCACCACAAGATCCCAGAGTGGCAGCTTGTACAAATCTTCTACAATGGGATTGATGAAAAAAATAGAGATATGGTCGATGCCTCTTGTGGTGGATCCTACATGCACAAGACTACTGAGGAGGCATGGGAATTGTTTGAGGTGATCAGTGAGAATGCTTTTCAAAAGCCATCCCTGGCAAGAACTAGTCAGGAAACTGAGTCAAAGGTGGGACCCGCTGCTGGATCAAGAGGAAAAGTTTTTGAGGTGTCTGGGAACAATGACTTGCAGCTGCAGATGGCAAACATCTCTATGAAGTTTGACAAATTACTGACTGTGATGTAACCCAAAAGGGCTGCTCATGTGGCAGAGGCATGTCTGATATGCCAGTCCCCATAGCACACAGTGGAGGAATGTCCATCTGCAGGGCAATTTCCTGAATTAGTTTTGGAACATGCTGCTGCTGCTCAATCTTATGGCCAACAACAATCTGGGGTCTACAACAGACAGTCATATTGATACCAGCACCAAAATGCTGATTACCAATGGAGGGACCACCCAAATCTGAGGTGGAGGTAAGACAACTACATGCAGCCCCAGCAGATGTTCGCCTTACCACAAAGACCACAGCAGCAGTTCAATCAAGGGAATGCCCCTAGGTCTAACTTTCAGCACCATCAACAATAAAATCAATTGGTCGTACCCCCATTTCAACCTAGAAATACTTCTTTCAAGGACCAGGTCTTGACCTCACTGCAAAACCTGGGTTCCTAAGCTCAGACTGTGAATTCTCATGGTCAGAGCATGAAGAAGATGGAAGAGCAGATTGGCCAACTAGCGAATACCTTAGCCAAAAGAGAAGAGGGAAAGTTGCCCAGTCAACCAGTGGTTAACCCCAAGGGCCAATTTTTGATTGGTGAAGGATCCTCAAACCCTGAAGGGGATCTTTCATTGAATTGATGTTAAGAACTGTGCACCTTTGTATGATATGTACTTTACAGTTTAGAGGAATTTGTAGTGATCTTGTTGGAGTCTGAGTTTAGTACTTTATGCCTACTTTTATTCCTGTTCCCTTTGTTTGACAATTTCAAGTGATTGAATGATGATGGTATTGTTTGAATGCTTTTCATAATGTGTGAATTTAATGCTTTGAAAGTATGGAAATTTTTGAATGTTTTATAATGCTTATGGGTGTCCCTGGACGCGAGCCTGTGAGAGAATCCACCCACAAAATAAAGGTCAAAAGGCAGACTAGTGGGTGTGTGAATTCTAACTCTGTTAAGCCATGTGAGTTCTAAAATTTGGTTTGGTTTCCTCTCATGTAGTTCATAAGAATTACTTTTGCTTTCTTTGCCTTGAGTTTAGATATAATTGGGTGGGCTGCCTCATGATTTAAATAGTCTCATGACCATTCATGCCTATCCAGCGAGCGGATATTTTCAAAGCGCGCCGAGCCTTGCGATATTTAAAATCCCACCCTGCGCTACTTTTCTTTATTGCTTTCTCTTTCCTCTCCTGCTAGCGAAACCATATCTCCCACTCCTCTCAATCTCTCTCCTCCAGCATCCTGTCTATAGTTCATCACTCACTTTGAAATTTTGGCATTTTGTTCTCAAAGCTTCCATCAACAGTTGCCCCCTGCTAGGAGCTCCTGCGGTCTACCGTGCATCAAATTGAACAGAAACCTAACTTTTAGGGTAAGACTCAACTCTTGATTGTTTTCTTTCAAAATTTCAACTGCACACTCGCCAAGGAGAATCTTAATGGCTCCTAAAAGTGCACCTGTGAAGAGAGCCAGGGACCAGGCTCCCGTGGAGCTGGCCCCTAAGAAAGCCAAGTCCTCTACGGCACAACAAAAGGGGAAGGAGGTGGTTCCTGGAGTGGCTGCAAAAATGCCTGACTACTCTGCACCCTCTGAGCTCCTCATTTCCCTTCCTTTAGAGCCTGAAGCCATTTTTGATATATCTTTCTTTTAATCTGAGCCGTTGTCAGCACCTGCCATTGAGTTCTTGCGCAAGGCTGGTTTGTTCCCCTTAATGCAAATGATTCCTGCACTAGCCTATCCTAGGTTAGTGCAACTCTTTTACCAGCACCTTAGGGTCAGACCTGACACACATGGGCAGCCAGGCCTCCTGTGAATGCCCCCATTGACACACTTGCACAGGCCATTACTAGAGGTTTGAAGGCCACAGGGGACTCCATCAGACGAAGAGATTTGGATCCCAAACTGCTGTTCATTGATCAAGTGCTGAGGAAGAATATCTATTGCTCCGGCCATCAGCAAGAGAGGAGGACAACAATTGCTGATGCTCTCTATTCCTTCTCTTTGGGCCATGAATTTAATGCTGCATGGTTGATTTTTGAAGCCATGAAGGATATGATGGTGAAGCTTGGGCTGTAAAAGAAGATCCACACACTCCCCTATGGAAGACTCATCACCAAATTACTTCTGAGGGGAGGGTACAAGATACCAGTGGGGGAGTTATCTGCTGACCTCACTCCCACCACTTTTGCCAAAAGACAATGGGGGATCAGCAGAAGTTTGATGGATCCCCAGAAGAAGAAGAAGAAGGCTGAAGCTCAGGTTGTTTCTAAGCAGGGAGAGGGAACTGCTGTGGCAAAGGCCACCCCTGCCCCTAAAAAGAAGGCTAAAGCCCCTGCTCTAAAGAAGGTGGTGCGAGCTTCTGTCACCTCTGCTTCTGCAGCAATACCTCCGTCCACCACACTTGCCTCTCCATTAGTTTCTTTACCTATTCCATCTCTCCCTTTCCCTCTCTTATCTCCCTTTTCCATTCCACCTCCCACTGTGATTCGTTCCTGGGTGGAAAGTGTTGAACCACATGACAACACTCCCCCTTCACCCACCTTACCTCAATACACAGCCCCAATATCTCCAACATCATCTAACCTAAACCCTGACAGCCCTCCCTTGATCACATACCTTAAAAACAAAACCTCTCGCACAACAGCTACCATACCTTTGCCTACCCCACCCACCCCTATCACTCCCACAACCACACCACATATTGACCAACCCTTAGTCCAACCTCTCCCAACTACATCTCCACTCCACGATCTTGACTTTAACCTAGCCACCACTTCAGGGTATCAAGCCTTCATGACTACCCTGCTTGACACCCTGCCATCCCATGATATCCCTCTCCCAGATTCCCCACTCCCTTCCCCACATCACTCACCAGTCCTTTTATCTTCTCCCCCTACAACTTTCCATCATGCCCCCACTTCCCCTTTCCAACCTGTTCCCTCCTATCCTCATACTCCACCCCAACCAACCTCAGATACCCTTACCCATATCCTTTCCCTCATACATGACATCCAGACCCAACTCTCCAACACCACACAGACCCAATCCCAAATGCAAACTGACATCACCAACATACAATCCACCCTTCAAACATTGACAAACCCAACCATCTCTACACAACCTCCTACCACCCCACTCATTCAGCCCCCTTCAACCTCTGACTCCACAGTGCACCCAGACCCCACCCCAATTGACGTACCTACACCCTTCACCCTCCAAGACACCATACCCCACCACTCCTTCCCCACTCTACCTATCCTTCCCCTACTAATATTACCTCCACCACAATTTACCAACACTTCTACCCAAACAGACCCCATTCCTTTCCCATCAACCTTTCCCATTCAACCCCACACATTTGTAACCCCACCACTTCCATTTCGACCCTTCACCATTCCATTTTTTCTTTATCCAGAACCATCCACCTCCACTGACCATCATTCATTTACTTTTCCACCCATGCCTTCCATTCCACCCCTTATCCTACCCCCTCCTCAATTTACTGACCATTCAACACAGACTGCCCCAGCCCTTTCCACCCCTCCTCTTGACTTCATCCCTCCAACCCCCACTTTTCCCCCCTAGGATCAATCACCTTCTACTTCTTCCAGTCCATTTCTACCAATCTTACCCAGACACTCCTATTACACCCCTCCCTACTTCACCCTCCTCCATGCCATGAGGGACAATGCCTATATCAAGAGGGATGTTCTCAATGGCATGGCCCAACTCCGACAAGCCATCGAATACCCCTTGCTGTAGAAAATGAGTGACTTGAAGCTTGCTCACAGCGAGCAGCTAAGAGATATTTCCAAGGGGTGGGAGGCAATTTTGGAGACACTCAATGGAAACAAGGCTGCTGCAACTTATTATAGAATGACTACGGAGATAGAAAAAGCTAATGCAAAAAGGGCGAAAAAGCAAGCCAGGTTGTTAGAAAGGAAATTGAACAATGCTCAGGAGATCAACAAACTCAGTAAGGAGCTTGCAGATACCAATCTCCTGTGGGCTATCAAGAAAATTGAGATTTTGGAACAGAGGGTTGCCTTCTTACTATTCCAACCAATTCAGGCCACCCCTCTCGTAACAGCACCCCCTGAGGCCCCACCCTCTTCCACACAACCTGGCCCATCTTATTCCACTCCCCCTGCCCCTACACCTACACAACTTGTTCCCCCACCTCCTATAGCCCCAACTCTGGTACCCCCTCCTGCTCCTACTCAAGTTCCTGCCCCTGCTAAAGTCCCTACTCCAGCTCCTGGTCCTGCCTCAGTGCCTCCCCCTGTTCCCTCTCCTGCCCCCAAAAGAAAATGGGCTCCTTCCAAGAAACCTCCCACTTCCAAAAGAGCCACTGCAGCCCAAAAAGGAAAAAGGCCAGCCCCTCCATCCCCACCTCCAAAGGTCACCAGAGCTTCTGCTCAGGATGATCCCCATGGTCACCTACTTTCCAAAGAGGAATGCAGACAGGCTGCTGTTGCCCTTGGATTGGATCTCACTGAGCTTTTTCCTTCTGAGTCAGACTCTAACTCTGCACCACCTCTGGATCCCACTGCCAAGAATCCTGCTGCTGCTCCTTCATCAAGCCCTGCTAAACAAACTTATCCTCAGCGTAGGAAGGTTGCTGCCAAGAGGACTACTCCCCGAACTGCCTCTTTGAAAATTGGAAAAGACAAATCTGCCCAGTCTGAGGAGGCACCACCAATAAGTCAGCCAGTGAAAGGGAAGAGCCCTGCCATTCCTGTAGCAAAAGAACAAGACAAATCTTCTGTGGCTCCCCCTAAGTTTGCAAAAGGGAAAAGTCCTCCCCTGCCTCATGTGAAAGCAAAAGATAAATCCCCTGTTGTCCCTCCTGAGCCAGCACAAGCCCAATCCCCTCTTATTCCCCCTCCGACTCAGTAGGGGCAAGCCTCCAAAGGGACGAGCTCCAAAGGTAAGAGCCCCAAAGGAAAATCTCCCACCAAACCCCCTGAACCAACCACTGATAAATCTTCCGAGATCCCTCCTGAACCAAAGAGGAGAAAAATGAGGGTCAGGGCTCCAACTATACCCAAAATTGCCAACCAAAGAAAGGCGGAGAGGGAACGAAAGAAGAAAGAGGAGGAGGCTTACCTTCAAGAACATGCCAAGAAGATGGGTTAGGACAAGTTTTGAGCTAGATTCTGACTAGATTGTACCTAGAATTTTATCTGTTTCTGCAGTCTTTTGCTTCTGTTTTGTTGTAGTTTGTACATTTCTCATGTTTAATAGACTTTATTCCCCTGTCATTACTCTCTTGCTTTGTCTGTTGTGTGTTTTGTTCCCTATTCTTTCCTTTTCTTTTCTAACCAATAAATCAGTTGCACAGAAACCTTTGAACCAGTGAGGACACTGCTCTTCATAGGTTTGGGGGTGTAGCAGGCAGACCCTGCCAATGGAATAGTTAACCTCAGTGCAGCAGACTCATTTGAGTAATATGGAAATGGATCTATGTTCACTTAAGAATCATGAAAATAAGAAATTTAAAATTTCTGCAAACTTTTAATATTCCACATTTCCATGATAATATCACCAAGGAAACTTACTTGTATCAACACTTAGTGAATCATTAGAGAGAGAAAAAGGTGAGGACATACTTAAAAGTTCAAAGGAAGACCATAACCAGTGAGAATTGGGCCTATAAAAAATTTTTTCCATCCTTTGAGGAGTAACCAAGGCAATCTCTTCTAGTTCTAAGGACTGGCTGAGTCACTGTGCTCACTAGAAGTTAGGTAACTCCAAGTTGAAACAACTGACAGTACTCATGAGACTTAGGAAAGGATCAAGGCCTTTTCTTGGATAGTTTGAGTCTAAAAGGACCAACCCTAAAGCAATTGCCCTTGTCCATACCCCCCTTTGAGCTTTAAATCCTAAACTTCTTCAAAATACAGCTGAGTACTTGAACCTTAACCTATGAACCTGCTTCAGCCTACCTCACTCTGAGAATTCAGAAGGTAAAGGAGAAAATGTTGGAAATGGACTAGCTATGGTCTACATTAAGTGAATGGAGAAGAAGCATCTCAAAAATTATGGCAGTATGGTAACTGAGAACATGGTGGCATTTCTGAAAAGCAAAAACAAAAAAATAAAAAGAAGAAAATTCCATCAAAAGGAAACAAAAATAATAATGAAGAGGAGTAAGGGAGAAGTCAAGAGGATCTTTCATTGGAGAATCAAAATCAAGAAGAGAAACTGATCACTTCAAATATGAAAATCTCAAAGAAGATGAAGGCAGCTAAATTCAAGAAGGTGAAGTCATGAATCACCTCTGTCACCTACTGATTTCTCAATTTGGAACCCCTTTTCAACCTTCCATTCTCTTTAACCGTACTCCATAAGCCACATTATAGCCCAGTTAAAAGCCCTTGTGATCCAAAGTTGAGTGAGCTGTCATGTGAAGGTAAAGAGTTATCCAATCTATTGTGAGGAACTGCCAATGATGTCAGCACTTAAGAACTTGGCCTATGCTCATGCTTACAGACCCATCTGGGGGATGTAACTGCTCTTGAGCCTGTGAGAAAATGAACCCTCAACAAAACCTTTATGAGAGTATGCCCTGCAATGTTTTTGGGTCTGAACTTGAATGCATTATGTATGACCTATAACCTAATTTTTGACCTGAGGATGGGCTCAGTGCTGGCACACACTTGTGCAGTTTCCTGTGGTTGTAAACTGATTGGAAGTGTTGTGCATTCATGAAAAGTTTATGTCGTTCTGTGCAACCAATGGATTTAATTTCTTTTATGATTGCTGATTCAAGAGTAAACTAAGTCTGCCCCTTGACTGCTCACTGGATGATATTACACTTTTATTAATTGTTTTATTGAAAAAGTTTGTGGGTGCCTTCACTAAAAACCCTCAGGAGACTTCACTCCTCCACTAGGGATCACCTAGGGGTTTAAAAGGCTTGGTACATATGCTAAATGTATTTGTGCTCCCTACGAAAGTGGTATTTAATTTTTATAGTAGGTTTAATGTAGCTTTGCTAAGGGACTAGCAAAGATTAGGTTTGGGGGTGTGTTAAGACCTGAAAAGTACCACTTTTCACCCCTTAACTTAACCTTTGATTAGACTCATAGCAACCTAATAAGTTCTTGTAAAGTGTTTTATGTAGGTAATAACCAGCAGTGAAATAAGGCCATGAATCCTGCTAAGGAGTCGGTTTTAGCACCAGAAGTCCCTCAGAAGGATGAACTCTGAATCCAAACCTGAAATGAGCCTCGCGCAGCTGACCCAAGCATTAGAGGATTCAGGAGAAATATGCCTCGCGCAGTCCAACTGAGCATCCCAAGACTCTACAACAACTTCTCGCCCAGATGATTGACTGAAGAGCTTCAAAAGCAAAAACTTGCGTAGCTCTCACGAAGCTCAAGAGTAGAACACATCGCGCAATCTCGCGCAGTTCAAAGAAGACCTCTCTCAACCTCGCGTAGTTCGCTCAAAACGGCTGAGAAGAGAGAGCTTCAGAAGACTCCTCGCGCAGCTGTCACGCAGTTGCCGCGGGATGTAATTATCAAAAGAGAACTCCTCACGCAGTTCTCGCGCCATTCAAGAAGAAATTATCCTTGCGAAGGCAAAGCCATCCTCGTGAAGATCAATTAAGACATGGAACCTCGCGCAGTTCAGAACTCCTTAAAGCCTCACGAGATAACTCGCGAAGTCCAGTGAAGAGAAGTGCTCACGAAGTGTTTGCGCTATTCAAGTCTGTCCTCATGAAGATCAACCCAGCGATCGCGCACCTACCTCACGACTGCTTGAGCTCCAACCCCACGACATCTGAGGGTTTGATGTCTACTCAACCTGTCGATTGCCTGAAGAGCAAACCAAGCCAACCTCGCGACGGTTGAAGTTTCAATATCAAACCATCCTCGCGAAGAGCAAGAGCTACCACGCGACAAGTCTGGGAAACAATGGCTACCTAGCGAAGCTCTAAACCTCCACCTCCATCTCTTCAGCAGAGGACCTTTCGAGAATTTCCAGTGATTAGGGCACGCACTCCCATGCTCAAATCTTTGTGCATGTGCCACGAGGCATCCAAGGATCACCATTAGGCCACGTGGCATCGTTAAAATTAGGGTTTCCTAACCCTAATGCACCGCCACACCACTGCTATATAAACCCATACTTAGCTTAGGTTTAGGCCAGTTTTTATAGAGAAAAATCTTAGAATCGCTGGGAACACATCTCATTTCTTGGGGACTTGATCTAAGATAGTTTTTCTTCTCTTTTGTAGCTGTAAGTAGTTTTCTTTTTCTTTTTCCTTCTCTCCATAGTCCAGCACTTGCTGGCTATGTCTTTGTATGCATTTTGAACTAGATTAATGGAAGTTTTGTAATAGGATCTGTACTTTGTGGGATTTGTGTTTGAATGTGAGATGCTCTGTGCAAGGCTACTGCCTTGTGATCCGCCATTGCTTTGCCTGTGTTTCAAAGCAATGGAGGACTGATGCTAAGGGCCATTCGGATCCAAGTGACCTGTGTGTCTGGGCTATCATGGTCCTATACAGCCTTAGCCCCACCACGGGACCCACTAGATTTGAAATCCCCATGGGAGCTTGAGCTGGTAGCCTGGTGACCATGGTGGTGGCAGCGATATTCTTATTTGGTCTTGGGCTCTGTGAGGAGGATAGCCTCTGGGATAGTCTGTGACCATTCAAGTGGACAGGTTATAGCCATAGGGTGATTCTAATCCACCGATCCAAGATGGATCCTTCTTCTTTACACCTGAGCTTGTAGAAGCCTGGTGGGAGATTGTACAGGGGCAGACTCCCCTATATTTGTATAGATCTACCTTCAGATGTTGGCTCTGATCTGGTTATAGAGATTGTAGGCTTGTGACTGGACCATAGTAGCCTCACTCAAGCAATGGACAGCTAGATCGAAGTTTGCATTCAATCTCTTGCTGGTTCTATGTGTCTGGGCTATCATGGTCCTATACAGCCTTAGCCTCACACATAGAGCTTTAGAGGTTGAGGTTCCCTATGGATTCTTGAGTTGGTAGCCTGGATGAAATAGTGCCTACAATGATTAACTTGTTTTGACCCATCCCTGGATTGTGGTTCCCCTATGGGATAGTCTGTGACCATTTGAGTGGACAGGTTATAACCTATTGATTCATGGCAAAAGTGATGGGTTGAATCCATTCTCCTCAATGGTGATAATATAGCCATTAGACAGGACTTCTATAACATCAGATCTGAATATGAGTTATAAAACTCCTCTGATCTAGGCTCAATATCATACTTCTCACCCTTTTATATTTATTTTTCACACTCCATCCATCCTCTCACCCCTTTATGTAGTGTAGACATTAGGTTACCTTATAATACCTAGAATAAGTTACCTTAAACTCCCCTCCTTTTTAGGACTGCCAGATCTGTAGTCAGATTTGGAGGGACTACTAGAGATGGCTCCTTTGGAGCTGTAGATCACCTTTCCCTGTGGGACAAACTCTTTTATCAAAACTTGCTACAATGGACCCTGTATCTTGCAGGTCTAGGATTTCTTAGTTGTGCTGATTCCATCCCCTGTTTTACTCTTTCTTTGATTTTTAAATTACTTTTACCACCAACCAATAAAGCAAGCACAAACTCAGAATCCGCCAACACCTGGTCCATCTTGCTTTGAGCTTGTATTTTTTATTTTTATTTTTCTTATTATTACTTTTTATTTCTTCTTCATTTCTTTTTTCAACAGCCACGGCATAGACGTCGATTCCATCATAGCCGGCTGGATGGGGTTCTGGTGTCGTCTCACAACTCGGCTTGTGTTGACTTATCAGATATTATGACTGCTTGTAAACCTAAAAGAGGAGTTTCTTCAGGGTGTAGCTTGGCCATGGGTTAGGTTAGGATTTGAAGGTATGCTAGGCTAAAAGAGTTTCCTTGATATGACTTCAATTTTTTCAACATACTTTCTCCCTTGGGGGTTTTTACTGTGCATTCCCCGTGATTCTTCTGCATATTTTTTGACTTCTTTTTGCTCCAATCCAGGCAATCTCTTTTTGAGGTGTTGCTTTTTTTATTATTTTTGGATTTTGATGGTAACTTTACTTCTCCTTTTTCTGTATATGTACACACACATTTTTTGGGGAAGGGGTTTATTGAAAGAAAACCCCAGGCTCAAATGGGGTAGCAAAGGATATCATCATTTTTAGGGATGCTTTTTGGCTACTGTGTTTGGAATGATGGCCTCTTTTGAGAGGTTTTTTAAGCAGTCACGTATCTATTTTACCAATACTTACCTTATCGTGATAGACTAAGAGTAGAACTGTCGGACGTATCCAGGATTGATGGGCTCAGGAAGATGATCTCCGTCCATGGTTGTGAGGCGGATGGCGTATCCTAGCAGCACTTCTCGAATGACGTGAGGTCCTTCCCAGTTCGGCTTGAACTTGCCTCTCGGATCGGCATGGAGGGATGGGAAGATCTTCTTCAGTACGGTGTCTCCTTCCTTTTGATCTCAAGCGCAGACACATTTATTGTAAGCGTGTGCGATTCGCCCCTGGTAAATTTGAGTGTGACACAAGGCTAGGAGTCTCTTCTCATCCAATAAGTTTAATTGTTCGAAGCGGGATCTCTCTCTACTTTGGGTAAGCCTGATTCCATGAGAATTCGGAGCGAGGGTACTTCCCCCTCTATCGGGAGGACGACCTCGGTTCCATACACAAGGAAGAATGGTGTTGCCCCTGTAGCGGTACGGATCGACGTTCAGTAGGCCCATAAGGCAAATGGCAGGATTTTGCTCCAATCTCGATAAGTGACGGCCATTTTCTCAAGGATGCGGACGACTATCTTGTTGGCAGCTTTCACGGCTCCATTAGTTTGAGGCCGATAAAGTGACGAGTGATGGTGTTTGATTTTGTATTGCTCGCAAAAGGCTCGAATGTGCTTATTCATGAAATTGGTGCCATTGTCTGTGGTGATATCTTTGAGGACTCCAAATCGGTACACAATATTATTCTTGAGGAACTTCTCGACGTGACTGGCCATGATATTGGCGTATGATGCTGCTTCTACCCACTTGGTAAAGTATTCAATGGCGACAAGGATGAATCGATGCCCGTTCGATGCTTTTGGATTAATCATTCCGACGACATCAAGGCCCCAGGTAGCAAATAGCCAAGGAGTGATCATGCAGCATAGATCGATGGTAGGAGCGTGTATCAGACTGGAGTGTTTCTGACACTTGTAGCATTTCTAAACATGTTTGCAGCAATTTGATTCTATGGTGGTCCAAAAGTATCCCTGTGGCAGAATTTGCTTAGCAAGCATGTGACCGCTGACGTGGGCTCCGCATACTCCCTCGTGGATCTCCTTTATGATGTTGGTCGCTTCACTTTCAGTAAGGCACCTGAGTAGAATGTTGTTGTAGGATCACTTGTAAAGGCATTCCCTGCAAATTATGTAGCCTACCGCTAAACGTTGAATGATTTGCCGGTCCGTCTTGGACGTACCCTCAGGGAAAGTTAGTGTCTCAAGAAAATTCATGATATCTGAGAACCAAGGTGGCTCATCATCAAGCTTTGTAGGTTCCTTAATTGTAGGCAGAAGGCCAGCTCACTTCTCTACTCAATCATGATCGGCTTCATCTCAGCACCATACGGGATTTCTATCATTGACGCCAAAGTTTCTAGTACGTCAGCAAAACGGTTCCTTATCTGGGGGACATAAGAGAATGTCACGTCTTGGAAGCAAGCTATCAAATCCTTGAGGTGTTCATGATAGGGGATCAATTTCTCATCTTTCATCTTCTAGTCACCGTTCGTCTGGCATATGATCAACTATGAATCACCAAACACGCGAAGGTGAGTTACATTGAGATCGAGAGCCGCCTATAGGCTAGCAGCACAAGCCTCATACTCTGCCATATTGTTAGTGCAAGGAAAGTTGAGCTTGATAGAGATGGGTACATGGAATCCTTTCAACGAAATCAGAATGGCACCAACTCCTTGGCCCTCGACATTTGCTGCCCCGTCAAAGTGCATTACCCATGACTCCTCTGCCTCTTCAGTATCATCTTCTGTCATGAACAAGATATCTTCATCTGGGAACTCAGTGCTTAAAGGTTCATAATCTGGCAAAGGATTGTCGGCAAGATGATCGGTGAGGGCCTGCCCCTTGATTGATTTCTGAGTGTGTACGTGATGCCAAACTCAGATAATAAAAGTTACCAGCGCGCGGTCTGTCCAGTGAGAGCTGGCTTCTCGAACAGGTATTTCAATGAATCCATTCGGGCTAAGAGTAGAACAGCTTGGGATAATAAGTAATGGTGGAGCCTCTGAGTAGCCTATACAAGAGCCAGGCATGCTTTCTCCAGTTGAGAATAGCGCATTTCATAATCAGTAAATTTCTTGCTTAAATAGTAGATGGCCTGTTCTCTTCTTCCTGTCTCGTCATGTTGCCCTAAGACGCATCCCATCGAGACTTCCGTCATGAAGAGATACATCAAGAGTGGTCTCCCTGGCTCGGGTTGTACCAACACAGGTGGGTTAAGGAGGTAACTTTTGATTTTATCGAATGCTGCCTGACAATCATCATTCCATTCAACGGGCGAGTTCTTCCTCAGTAGCTTGAAGATCGGTGTGCAGATTGAAGTTAGTTGCGGAATGAACCGATTGATATATTATATTCTGCCCAGGAACCCTCTAACTTCTTTCTCGGTAGATGGTGGTGGCATCTCAGTGAAAGCTTTGACTTTAACTGGGTCGACCTCAATCCCTCTCCTACTGACGATGAATCCTAACAATTTTTCAGACATAGCACTAAAAGCGCACTTCTGTGGGTTCAGACGTAACCTGTACTTTCTTAGCCTCTCAAATAGTTTTGGGAGGTTTACCAGATGATTACCTCTCAAATAGTTCTTCTCTCGGTGCATCATGTCCTGAAATAGTGTAGTATAGCTCTCTGGTACATTACACCGACATTCTTTAGCCTAAATGGCATGACCCGATAGCAAAAGGTACCCCAGGGGGTAATGAACGTTGTCTTCTCGCCATCAACCTCTGTCATCTTTATCTGATTGTATCCTAAGAATCCATCCATAAATGAAAGCATCCCTTGCTTAGCAGTGTTATCGACCAAGATGTTGATATGCGGCAGTGGGAAATCATCCTTCGGGCTTGCCCTGTTCAAATTATGGAAATCGATGCACATGCAGACCTTTCCATCCTTCTTTGACACCGACATAATATTAGCTAGCCACTGTGGGTACTTGGATACCATGAGAAACCCCGTGTCATACTGCTTAATGACTTCATCCTTGACTTTCAACATCCACTCGGGTCGGAGATGTCTCAGCTTTTGCTTAATCGGCTTCATATCGGGGTAGAGAGGCAATTCATGCTCGACCAAATCAGTGTCCAGATCAGGCATGCCCTTGTACGACCAGGCAAAAATGTATTAGTATGACCGAAGGAAGTTGATCATGCCTTTTCTTTCTTCAGGAGACAGTGATATTTCGATCTTGGTTATTCTGGGAATCTCCTTAATCCCTAAATTGACGTCTTCAGTTTCCTCGACAATGGGGGTAGGGCCATGCTCAAAGTCGGTGAACTGGTCAAGGAGCTCATTGGGGAGCTCCTCCAAAGGACCATCCTCGTCCAAACTCATAACACCTAACTCTTCTTGTATTTCTATAGGGAAGGGGTCTATTTTACGTGGGACAGGTATTCCAATTAAGGCATCCTTTCGTGGGACTTTTTCTAGAATTTTAAATGACGATATTTTAGACTTTGAATTTTTTCAATGCTTTTGGGATTTTGTATTTTTTTAATGTCTTTGAGATTTTTGTTTTCTTTAATATTTTTTAGATTTCGTATTTCTTCGGAGGCGGACCCTTGGCAGTGCGAGTCTGTGTATATACAAGGTATTGCCTGCCAATGACTTATCTCACTTTTTATAGGTTGTTTTTTTTTTGAAATAGGTGCCAAACTTTAGGCCACTCCTTGCTTCCAGAGTTTGGGGTAAAGATGCCTAATTGCGTACCTGAGGGGCCGCTCCTTTACCTGTTGGGATGGAGGGTGCTAACTGATATGGCTCATTGAAGTCAGCTTTCATCATGTTGATCCCCATTTCGTCTGAGATGATATCCTCAAATGATAACTCAATTTTGTGGTGATTTACCACAGGGGGAGTTTGTTCGAGTACTGGCCGTCGTTCCTTGAAGAGGGACAACGTAGCTAAATCTATTTCCAGGCTGGGAAGGGAGATCTAGGGATTGGTGGGATGTATAGGGGCAGTGGGTTTGTGTGGGGTCAAATGGGTTACCCCATTTCGATCGATCTTTACAACCCCAGCACTGACAAAGGAATCTCGGATGTGCGGCCTAGGGTGAGGTTTCACTTCTATGTTGATTCCTCGAGCTCTTGCCACCGCGACAACCCTGGCTTTTTCTTTGGCCTCTCAGACCTCTTCCTCTGTGGGTTTGTATCCCAGCCTAAATCTTACTTTTTATCCCTTAGCTACAACTGGCTCTCTCCTGCCTTGTAATCTAGGCCCGAGCCCTCGGCCTTTCTAGTAGCCCAACTTTTGGAGCATAGCTACTGCCGCTACCATACCGCCTCCTGTTTTAGGCATGATACCTTCAATGGGCTCCGGGAGTATCGCTGACACCTCATATTCAAAGCTGTGGAGGTTGACATCCTCAGTAGTGTGCAGTATATCCAATACATTGGGTTTTTCGATGCTATTGGTGGCTTTTTCTTTCTCGCTGTGCCCCTCACCGATGATTGTGACAATTTGGTGCCCATATGCAAACTTGACTTTCTGGTGCAAAGTGGAAGGTATGGCTCTGACCTCGTGCAGCCACGGGCGCCCCAATAATAAGTTAAATGAGGATTTGATATCCATGACTTGAAATAAGATGGAGAAGGTCATTGGCCCTATCAACAGCTCAAGATTAACTTCTCCCATTATTTCTCGCCTGGTATTGTCAAACCCTCTAGCACTGGTTTTGGTGGTCCTCAACATGCATGGATCGACCCCAATCTTAGTGGTGGTTCTTAACATGCATATATTCAATGCGAACTCGTTATCAATCAAGACTAGGGGAATGACCATATTTTCGGACTCAACGGTTATATTCAAAGATTTTGAGTGGCTACACCCTTCTTCAGGTAAATTAGCATCCGAGAATGAGATGGCATTCAAAGCCATTACTTGCCCAATTATCTGCCTGACTTTATCTGGGCTAACTTGGAGTGATACATGCGCATTTTTTAATGCCCCCATTAATGCTTGAAAATGGAGTGGGGACGTCATTAACAGATCCTAGACGGTTATATGGGTGGGCATTCTTCTCAGTTGAGTCTCTACTATATGTTCTCGACTCATTTTTTTAAAGGGGTTCACAGCGTTGTCTTTCTTCCCCTTTGGTTGGGCTTGTGCTGCTGTCGGTGCTTCTGCCTATTTCGATATTCTCCTGCATGGACAAAATCCACGCCTTCTTTCTTTGTCAAGCGCCAAGATTGACATCCTGCTTTTCTCAGAGCTTAGCGTGACCTAATGAGGGTCATAGGTTGGTCCCGAGAGTTGGAAAGGTATGGCTGTTGGTACTTGAGGCTCTTGCACTGTCGGCTCAGGAGGTGTGGGCAACACTTGATTTATTTTAGTGGTAGTGAGTTGGGTGGAAAAATTGGGCCAAATGGGGGTGGTGAAGCTTGAGGGTGGTGGTATTGGGGGGAAGGAGGTAAAAGTAGGACATTGATAGCTAGCAGGTGCTGGTGGGAGATGGGGGGTCTGATAGGCCGTTAGGTAATTGACCAGGGTGGTAGAGTTCGCAGGCATAACTTGGGGTGATGGGATGGGCGCAAGCCATTGATAACTGACAAGTGCGGGTGTGGGATTGGGGGCCTGATGGCTTATTGGGCTATAGTTGGGGGCTGTGGAGTTCGCAGGCAGTTGAACTGGGGGAAATGGAGTGGGCGCTGGCCATTAATAACTGGAGGGTGCGGGCATAGGATTGGGGGCTTGTTGGCTCATCGGGTAATCGCTGGGGGTGGTGGTGTATTGTTGGTATGCATTGATATGTACATAATTGACGGGTGTGGTGGATGGAAAGTATGCCCTGAGATCCAAGGGTTCAATTTGCAAGGTCGGGTTGGGGAAATATTTTGACAAATTTAGAGGTTTAATTACCCCTATGTTCCTTCCTTCCATGTTTCTTGACAATGGTGCTACATAACCTTCTGATCACTGATATAATTGGATGGGTCAAATTTAAACTCCTCCTCATCTTCTATCATTCCGACGGTGGGTCTGGGACCTGCTCCTCTGGTAGGATATGAGGGTAGTGGCACTTGGTGAATATTAGCATGTTGAGAAGGTGCAGGGGAAATTATTTTTCTGGCATCAATCAAATCTTGGATTGCGTGCTTCAATGGGAAGCAGCAATCAGTTGGATGACCCGGACCCTGATGAAAATTGCAGTGGGTATTTGGGTCATAGTTCCTTGGGATCAGGTGAGGAGGAGGTTGTGGTTGCCGAATAGCAACTAATCCTTTTTCCACTAACAAGGGCAAAAGTACACTTAAAGATTGCCCCAGAGGCATAAAAACTTGATCATAGCGGGCTCTCCTCTGCTTCGGAGTCATTGGCATTCCTTGCCCATTCCCTACTCTCTGTATCTGCTTAGTTTTGACTGGTGCCAGCGGGGCTGCCTGAAATTGAAATGGAGTTTTGGTTATTATTGGGCCTGGTATTGGCAATGTTTTGAACATCGGCCCCTGACCTCTTCTCAGTTCTTTGTTTTGAAAATTTCCTAACCCCACTGGGTCCGCTCGGCATTTTCTTATTCAGACGGCCTGTTGAGAATTGAAAAATATCATTTTTCACCCCTGAACTTGAGTCTTGATAGACCTTTGAGAGAACTAAATAAGTGTTTTAAGTGCTTGTGTTGCAGCTAACAATAAAGACAGGCTTAACCATAAAAGCAGCTTAAAAGTGCAAAAAAGATGACAATCCATGTCAATCCAAAGGAAGAAAGAGAAGAAACAACCTCACTAGCTGTTGAAAGGTCTCAATTGAAGAGGCAAAGACCTGGTCTCAACCCAAAAAAGAAGTGTGGAGCAATTTGAACAGAAAAATGCACTACAGAGTACTTTTCGCAAAGAACCTGAACTGTTCGCAAAGAACCTGAAACTCTACGAAAAGAACAAAAACTCCAGGCTTAGCTTTCGAAGAGCATCTGAACTCTTCGAAGAGATGATTGACCTTTTCAAAAAGAAGAAAACTCAATTCGAATAGAACCAGAACATTGCGAAAAGAGCTTCAGGAGTTACAACACCTTGCGAAAAGCCCCTCAAGCTTTGCGAAAAGGTATTCTGGAGGTTCCCAGCTTTTGCAAGGGCAATTCAGTAATCTGTTTCACGCGGCCCAATGCATTTAAAAACCTAGGGACATTCCAGAGGATTCTAAGCATGAAGCGAAGCCATATTCCACCCCACGTGAGCACCTAGAGATGAAATAACTTGGCGGGAACTTCTAGAAACTCTAACAGACTTTCAAAATGCATAACAGAATCGATGCCTTTTTCACCTGATTGGCTAAACCAGATCAAGGAATTCCGATTGGCCAGAATAGATCTGGATCCTCGTGCTCGACTACCATTGGTCAATACAGATCTGAGCACTTCTGATTGGTTGATACACATCTGAGCTGGACTTAGGGAAAACTATAAATAGACGAACCATTTGCCCAATTTGGGCATCCAAATTTTGAGTTTCATTCCTAATCCCCCATTTCCAAATCAGATAGTTTGTCTGAAATCCCTGTAATAGCCTCGCTTTTTACTTGCAATTGAGAGCTGTGAGATACTTCTATAATTCAAAGGAGAGTTATATTCAAGACTACTTTAAGTCGTGTTCTCAGAATTGTAATGGTAAAGTTGAAAAGGTTGCTGTAAACCGTGCATTCTCCATTGGACTCATGTTAAGGGTTCCCTCTGATCTCCTTATTGCATTAGACTCCTTTAGATTCACTATTTTTCATGCAAATTTCCCTTGATTCATTAATCCTGTGAGAGTTAGTGTTTGTAACCTAGTCTCTCACGGCATGTGTAGTAATGTTTCTTGTTCTAGATTAAGGATTTTGATTCAAGACTATTGGATGGTTTGTGGCCATTAAAGTGGACAGACCATAGCCATAAGCTTAAACCTAATCCTTGAATTAGATTTATTTCTCTTACATCTGCGCTTGTAGCCAGATGAAGATTGGATCATCTCCAAGTTGAGCTGCAGTCATTCTCATTAGATTTCAAGGACCAAATTAAAGTTAGATATTACTTCTCCATTTTTTATAAGTTTACCTCAAACGTTCCCCCAACTCGGATCTGGATCATTTAGTTTAACTTTTACTTTTTATCACTTAGTTAATGTGACAAATTCAACCTCCCCATCTTATGTGCTTTCTAGATAGGATAAGAGGCCAGATCTGGTAGCTCAGATATGGAGGTTTATCTTGTATTTTAGACAAATTCTCTGTGGACGATCTTTCACTCACTTACATTTAAAACTTGCTACAATTGGCCCTGATCTTGCAGGCTAATTCACTTCTATCTGTGCTGATATTTCTTTACTCTTTTCAATATTTTAAATTCATTATAACTTAGCAGTTGAAAACCTGTTTTCAAAACACAAATAAATCAAGCACACAAAGAAGCAACAATAAGTTTTTGGCGCTGCTGCCGGGGAATTTGTTCTAAAATAGGTAGACCTAAGTTTTCACTTTTATTTTTTTTATCAGTACTAAACTATTCTATTGTTTATACCTGTGCAGTTATTCATGTCCAATTTTTGAAGAAGGGAAACTACTTAAAAAGGAATTCGGAAGGTTTGCTGTGAATAATCAGATTTTTTGTTCTGAGTTGTATGTTTGGTAGGAGGACTCTCAGCCCTGAGATTGTCCCACTGAATTTAGAAGTTGACAGGCTACTACGAACCAAACAAACAACACAGAATTCTGCTACTATGGGTGAAGAACCTCGACTTTTGAGGGATTACTTTGCACCTGGTGCTTACAATTCACCCTTTTGCATTCAATTTCCTACTGTTGAAGGAAATTATGAGATCAAATCATCAACTATCCAAATGCTTCCTTCCTTCCATGGGTTGAGTAAGGAAGATCCATACAAACATGTGGATGAATTCTTGGGTCTTTGCACCACATTCAACATAGCTGGACTTGGTCTAGAAGCAACCAAGCTTAGGCTCTTTCCTTTTTCATTAAAGGATAAAGCTAGAGCATGGTTATCTATGTTAGCACCAAATAGTATCACTTCTTAGAATGATTTACAGTGTCAATTTTTAGCCAAATATTTCCCAATGTCTAAAACAAGCCAATTGAGACAAAGTATCATTTCTTTCTCACAAAACTCAATTGAAACTTTCCATGAAGCATGGGAACGATTTAAGAAACTTTTAAGGCAATGTCCTCATCATCAAATTCCCAGATGGCAGCTGGTTCAAAACTTCTATCAAGGAATTGATCAAAAAGGCAAAAATATGGTGGATGCCTCCTATGGAGGCACTTACTTGCAAAAAATAGTTGAGGAGGTTTGGGACTTATTTGAAGTAATTGGTGAAAACTCAACTCAACAGGAATCTCTGTCAAGAGACATTGAAAATCCTGCTAGGTTGAACAATCAGCAACCCACCAAAGGGAAGATTTATGAGGTGAATGAGTTGGAAAGAAAGATGGACAATTTAACCACAAAGTTTGATAGATTGATGGACTCACTTAAAAATCCAAATGTTGCAAGAGTAGAGGAGGCATGTCTGATATGCCAGTCCCCTACTCATTCAATTGACCAATGTCCTGCTGCACCACAGTTCCCAGATTTAATGGTGGAACAAGCTCATGCTGCTCAATCATTTGGACAGATGCAATCAAATGAATATCCATGGAGAGGACACCCCAATTTGAGGTGGAACCAAGGGAATTATCAATCCCAACAGCAGCAACAACCAAAGAATCAAATGCCTTTCAAAACTTATCAAGAGAATTTTTATGCCAAACCAAATTTTCAGCAGCCAATTCCACAACAACCTGTGCAGCAGCCTGCCCCAGTTCAAGCCCCTTCGAGGTCCCCTTGTTTTGAAGATCAAGTCCTAAATTCACTCCAGAATTTAGGATCTTTAACTCAGACTGTGAATTTTCACAGCCAGAGCATAAAGAAGATTGAAGAAACATTGGGACAGCTTTCAAATACTTTGGCAAAAAGAGAGGAAGGAAAGTTACCCAGCCAACCTTTGAACAATCCCAAAGGACAGTTCATGGTTGGAGAAACTTCTAATTCCCATGAAGAAGTAAAAACTGTTACCACTTTGAGAAGTGGAAGAATCATAAATAACAACGTGGGTACTGAAGAAGAAAAAAATAAGAAAAATGATAAAGATATGGAGCAAGAGTAGAATAATGATAGCAGTGGGGGTGATGATGGACCTCAGAAAAATCAAAAAAATGAAAAACAAGAAATCCAAAAAGTTTTTGAAAATGCTTCCAAATTTGTAGATGAAGGACTAGTTCCTCATTTACCATTTCCTCATGCAATGAAATCTGTATCCCCTTTTGATAAAGGGAACACAAAAATAGATGAAATGATGGAGACTTTCAAGCAAGTCAAGATAAATCTACCTTTGCTTGAGGCAATCAAACAAATTCCAGCATATGCAAAATTTTTGAAAGATGTTTGCACTCACAAAAGATGCCTAGGATACAGCTTGTCCAAGAAGGTCTTTGTGGGAAAGAATTAATCAGGTGTTATCCATTGCCACACCTCCTAAACTTCAAGATCCTGGAATCCCCACAATCCCTTGCATTATTGGGGAACATACCATTGAAAAGGCTTTATTAGATCTGGGTGCTAGTGTCAACCTACTTTCATATTCTGTATATGAGAAACTAGGCTTGGGAGAATTAAAACCCACTCATGTGGTGTTACAACTAGCAGACAGATCTGAAAGGAAGCAAGGAAGCCAATTGGGATGATTGAGGATGTATTGGTGGGAGTAGACAAATTTTTCTATCCTACTGATTTTCTAGTCTTGGACATGGAACCTACCAAAAGCAAAACTTCCATCCCTGTCATTTTGGGAAGACCATTCACAGCTCACAAGAAATGCTTGCATTCAATGCAGGTCTGGTATTATGGAAGTCTCTTTTGGAAACATGAAGGTAAAATTAAATGTTTATAATGCAGTCACACAGCCTCAATTCAACTCTGAAGAATGTTTTCATGTTGATCTATTGGATGAACTTGTAGAAGGGACTTTACAACAGTTTCTACAGTGTGAAGATATCACCACAAATGTTAAAGATGCTTGGGGAAATTCTGAAGAAGAAACAGTTTGTATCTCAAATTCTGAGGAAATAAATGTTGTGCAAGGAACTCATAACCAATCAACAAGTTTCTCTTCTTGGAAACCTGCTACTCTCCCGCTTCCACAAATAGCTAAGGTACCTTTGTTACCTACTTTTCTCTTTGCCACCGATTTAGAACTAAAGCAACATGTAAAATTTGAAATGTGTTTTAGGAAATCATAAATCATTGCTCGTAATTATTTCTTCCTCCCTCACAAAGGAGCAAGAAGAAGAGTTGATAGTTTTGAAAGAACATAGAAGGGCAATTATGGACTATTGCTGATTTGGGAGGAATCACCCAAATTGCTTGCATGCACAAAATCCATTTGGAAGAAGATGCAAAGCCTTCTAGGAAATGTAAAGGAGGCGAACCTCATATGCAAGAAGTGGTCATGAAAGAGGTTGTTGTTGTTGGATGCGGGTCATTTACCCCATTTTGATTCAGCTTGGGTGGCACCTACACAGGTGGTACCTAAGAAATCTGGGATCACTGTTGTAACCTCAGATTCTGGTGAGCTTATGACAACCAGACAAACAACTGGGTGGAGAGTCTGTATTGATTACAAAAAATTAAATGCAATGACCAGAAAAGAGCATTTCCCCCTCCCATTCATTGATCAGATTTTAGATAAGCTAGCAGGAAAAGCTTATTACTATTTTCTTGATGGTTACTCTGGTTACAACCAGATTCTTGTGTACCCACAAGATTAGGAAAAGACCACATTCACTTTCCCTTTTGGCACTTTTGCCTATAGGAGAATGCCTTTAGGTCTTTGTAATGCTCCTGCTACCTTTCAAAGATGCATGCATTCTATTTTCTCTGATATGATTGACCAATTTATGAAGATTTTTATGGATGATTTTTCAATCTACGGAGACAGTTTTTCCCAGTGTTTACATCATCTCAAATTGGTATTACAGAGATGTGAAGAAACCAATCTAGTTTTGAGTTGGGAAAAGAGCCATTTCATGGTCACCCAAGGCATTGTCCTTGGCCATGTTGTTTCCCATAAGGGCATTGAGGTGGACAGAGCAAAAATTGATTTAATTGCACATTTACCACCTCCCAAAACTGTTAAACAAATCAGAAGTTTTCTGGGACATGCTGGATTTTACAGAAGGTTCATTAAGGACTTCAGTAAAATAACCAAACCTCTTTGTCATTTGCTGTGCCAAGATGTCCCTTTTGTTTTCAATAATGAATGCATGAAGGCTTTTGAATTCTTAAAAAACTGTTTGATTTCAGCTCCAATATTGTAGTCTCCAGATTATTCACTACCTTTTGAACTGATGTGTGATGCATCAGATTATGCTTTGGGAGCTGTCCTTGGACAGAGAAAAGAAAAGCTGCCTCATGTCATAGCTTATGCCAGTAGATCAATGATTGATGCACAGCTCAATTACACAACAACTGAGAAAGAGCTGCTGGCAATTGTTTTTACTTTAGAGAAATTCAGGTCATATGTCTTGGGTTCACAAATAGTGGTGTTCACTGACCACTCTGCCTTGAAATACCTTCTGTCTAAGAAGGATACCAAACCAAGATTAATCAGGTGGATTCTCCTATTACAGGAATTTGATTTACAGATCAAAGATAAAAAGGGGGTGGAGAATGTGGTGGCTGATCACCTGTCTAGAATTTTAACTACTGAGATTGATAGGCTGCCTATCAATGAATCTTTCCCTGATGAGCAACTTTTTGCCATTAGTGTACACACTCCTTGGTTTGCAAACATAGTCAACTTTTTGGCTACTGGAAGAATTCCTCAACATTGGAATAAAATGGATAAAGATCTTTTCTTCTCAAAGGTTAAACATTTCATCTGGGAAGATCCTTATCTATTTAAGAGTTGTGCAGACCAAATAATAAGAAAATGTGTCCCTGACCAAGAATTTCATAGAATACTTTCTATGTGTCATGAACAGGCTTGTGGAGGTCATTTTAGTGAAAATAAAACTGTTGCAAAGGTTTTGCAGTGTGGATTTTATTGGCCTACACTTTTCAAAGATGCCCTGCGGCATTGTAAGTCTTGCCAGAACTGTCAGAAATTGGGCAGCATTTCCAAGAGAAACTCAATGCCTTTACAGCCTATTTTGGTAGTTGAGTTGTTTGATGTTTGGGGGATAGACTTCATGGGTCCCTTTCCTCCTTCCAATGGGTATAATTTCATTTTAGTAGCTGTGGATTATGTATCCAAATGGATTGAAGCCACAACCACTAAAACAAACGATCACAAAGTGGTTCTTAAATTTCTTAAGGATCACATTTTTTCCAGGTTTGGTTTTCCCAGAGCCATTATCGCGATGGGGAAGCCATTTTGTAATAAACATTTTGAAACTTTATTGAAAAAATACTCGTGATTCATAGAGTAGCCACTCCATATCATCCACAAACCAAGGACAAGTGGAGATTTCAATAGAGAAATCAAACATATTTTGAAAAGACTGAAGAAGGACAAAAGGATTGGTCCTTTTGAATGATGCATTGTGGGCACAGGACAGATGACCTATAAAACCCCAATTGGTATGTCCTCATTCAGTTGGTCTATGGCAAAGCATGCCATTTACCAAGAGAGTTAGAATATAAAGCCCATTAAAATATTGAACATGGTAATCAGTGAAACTGCAACTTGCTGAGTTGGAGGAGCTGAGAATGGATGCATACACAAATTCAAGATTTTACAAAGTGAAAGTCAAAACTTTCCATGATAAAAATTTATTGAGAAAAGAGTTCACAGCTGGCTCTAAGGTATGGTTATTTAACTCAAAACTCAACTTTTTTTCCAGGAAAGCTGAGATCCAGATGGGAAGGGCCATACATCGTTATTCGCATGCTCTTCTGGAGTCATGACATCCTTGATCCAAGTAATGGAAGAATCCTGAAAGTAAATGGTCAGTGGCTCAAACCATGCATTGAAAATACCCAGGAGCCTGTGCTGCCCATCAGTCATCACGAACCACTAAGAATCTGATGGTAGATAACTGTACATTATGTTTTTATTTCATAGTTTTTGCTTAGTTTCTTTGTTTCTATTTTTATTCATGATTTGTCTCTTTTCGCATGGTTTAAATATGCTCCAAGTTAAGTCGCAAAGTAATAATTATCTTTTCGCAAAGTTCAATTTACTTTCGAAAAGACTCTGGATTTGTAACGAATTGCTCGAAAGCATGGATTTGCTTTTCGAATAGTTGGTTCTGAAGCTATTTTCTTTTCGAAAAGATATTTCTGAAGCTAGTTTCTTTGCGAAAAGATGTTTCTGAAGCTATCAACTTTTCGAATGGTACTGATGCCATTCGCAGTTGTAAAAAGGTCTATTTTAGAACTTTTCGAAAACTTAAAAAGAACTTTGCGAAATTAACTCTGAGTATATTTAAACCCTTTCGAAGTAGGGGTTCATATTCGAAATCTTTCTGAAGAACGACCTGTTCCACAGAAACCCTATTTCGTTCTTTCCTTGCGCGATTTTAGAAGCTTGCTACATTTTTTCACCTTTGTTCGATCATTTGAGTTTTCAGAGAAGGATTTTAACTTCTAGTCTGGGGGATTTCTGCAAGCAAACAACTCGTTCAATCAAAAACCCTAGATCTCGGTATTTCTCTGCACATTCTCTCTGTTTATCATTTGGAAAATTTGATTTTGTGTCAAGATCTGTGGGCATTTTCATACATCAATTTAGAATGGGAAAAGCGAGAAATCATATCGCTATGTTCCCAAAATCCTCCGCTAAGAAAGTTAGCAAACCTAAAAGGAAAAGCCAAAACTTCACCAAAAGAAAACTATCTATGGATAAAGCGAATAGGGTGGAGAAAGAAAGAAAGTTCATGAGGAACCCATCCTCTCACGCTATCCCCGAGCTTGAGCTTCCTCCGCTATACATTTGGTACTACCAAATCCATTCATTGAAGCTCGAAGCTTAATTCTCGATATTGTGGATGAAACTTTTTTCGTCAACAAATCGGATTGCCTGCTATCTTTAAAATACATAAGAGATGCCTCACTAAGCAATATCCTTACCCCCTTGCCAGAGAAAATTTACCCACGAATGGTGAAGTTATGGTACCAAAACCTAATCAAGGTCACTGAAAGAGATGTTGATGTCCCTACCGTAGTTATCTTTATTGATGATTGCGATCTTACTGTCACATTTGAAGACATAGAGAATGCTTTGGGGATACCCTTCCAATTTGATCCTTCTGGTCCATTGCACCGTAAATGACCTCCTTTAGAGAAATGGCTGCACATTTAACCCAAGGAATAGTGAGCACTGGACAGTCCATCATGAGGAGAGACCTAGCCCCCCAATTTCTATTGATGGACTCCATTTTGAGGGGAAGTTTTTATGTCACCGGGCACAACCAAGAGAGGAGAACACCAATTCTGGAGGCTCTCTTTCATTTTTCTAAGGCGTTTTTCAATGCCCCTATGTTAATTTTTGAAGCCATGGCTGATATTAGTGCCAAGTTGAAAAAGGAGCAGAAATTAGCTGGCCTCCCATTTGGTAGATTGATCACAGCCCTCCTCAGAGCCATGTTTGACATTGATAATGAGGAGCCATTTGAAGTCATTGCTCTCACAATTTTGGGAAAAAGGCTTGGACTACAAGCCAAGCCATGCTGAGAAGAATGAGAGACGAAGGTGAACCTCCACCTGCACCTGCAATGGTAATGAACTCGCACTGAACCCCGCCTCAGCTTCCCTTTAGAACTGTTTTTAGAACTGTGGTGACCAAATTTTAGCAAGACCACTTCTTGAAGCCGCTCAGAACTCTGGTGACCAAATTCTTTAGTCGCACTCCATTTTTTGAAGAAACTATGCTTCCCATGGTGACCAGCTCTTCAGTTGCACCAATTCTTGAGGAAGTTGGCCTTTCACCCTCCTCCCCTATTCCAGCCCCTGCCACTTCACCTATCCCAGCTGTCCCATCTCCCATACCCTCCATTATTCCAATTATAGATTCCCCCTCTACACCAACCACTCCAACCATACTCACACCACTAATTTCTCCCACCAATGCCCATGTTTTAGCCGCATTTTATTGCCCCATCTCCTCGCACTCTCCGCTCCAAAGCCCTCAAATTCACCTCATTCAAATTTACACACCTGAAGTATCCCATACACCTGAACCTGAGCCTTTCACTACAGAGGCTTATTCTTCCTTAATGAGATCTCTTTTTGAAACCATGGGGCTTGAACCTATCCCTATACCTGACCCTCATCATTTCACTCACTTACCTACTTCTCCCTTTACAGCCATTGCACCCCCACCCTCCACTTCAGTTGTACCAGTCCCTGCTATGCCCACCTCTCCCCCACCTGCATCTATTAACCAAATACTTGCCTACCTCCAATCCATCCAAGCCCAACTCCAAATCAACACAGACAACCAGTCTGTGACCAATGACCTGCTCCAAACCTTAGCCTCCACATCCCACACAACCACCATTACCCCTTTACCTACTGTTGATGCCCACGCTACCCAAACTGAACCAGAGGTAGTATTGGTTGATCTGCCCACCACCACCACTACTGCCCATGCAACCCAAATTGAACCTGAAGTCCCTCTGGTTGCATCCCCTTCACCACTCCCCACTTTCTCTGAGCAAGCCACCTGACCTGCACCTCAGAGTCCTCCTTCGACACTTCTTCTCCCTCCCACACCGGGACACCTTTGGTCCCCTACCATTCCATTCCCTTCCCGATTTCGCACACCCTCGAAGAGCCATGGAAGAAAATCCTTATATCTGTAGAGATGTTCTAAAGCTGATTTACAAGCCTACATTCGAACCCCTTATGAAAACCAGATTCGAAAGTTGGAGTTATTTATGAAATTTGAGAGAGAAAATGAAGGACTTGCTGGGTCAAACCTTTCAGATAGTTTGGAGTGAGCAGCACAAGGTGACCATGTTGCAAGCATGTACTTGACCAAGAAAACCAAGACCACTAGACTTGGCAAGTACATTGGCCTCACCAAAAGATAAAATCGAGGAATACACGAAATGCAAAAACACAATCCAGAGAAAGCTCAATCAAGTTCGACTTCCAACATCGATTCTAGTTCTGATTCGACAAGGACTCAGCTCGAGCCAATTGAACCAACTTATGATACAGATTTTGACCCCAGTTATTAGATCACATTGTACTTATCTATGTTATGAGTTTGTAATATAAAATTCTATTTTTTTTTTCTTGTGTAATTACTGTGCATTTCTGTCTGTCCTCTTGTCATCATGATTTTTTTTCTTGCTTATATCTTTTCTCTGCTTTGGACCAAAGGGACCTGCCCCTTTGGTTTGGGGTGTGACAAAATATCAATAATCAATAATGGAGTTATGATCAAGAGAACTTTTGATCAAGGAATTTCACACTGTTGTTTTGAAAAATGAAGAAGTTAAAACTTTTAAATTAATTTATAGTGTAATTCTAATACTTTCATGAGTGAATGTCGAAATTTCCAAAAGAAAATTGATGTTTTAGTAAACCTAAAAAGAAGGAAATAAAGGAGGATACACCTCGTGAATTTGATAAAAAACCACACCCAAAGGAGGTTTGGGCTGAAATGTATTCTTTGGAGGTATGAATTGGCAATTTTTATGCTTGGACCATTGAATCGCACTTGCACTAGAAGTTACACATATCCAAATTGAAATAATTTGATAGCACTCGTGATATTAAAGACATGATGTAAGGCCTCCTTTTGGACAGTTTGAACCTTACAAAGCCCCACCTTTTGAAACTACCCTTGATACACACCATTTAAGCTGTACAAATCTATGATTCCTTTGAAACCTCATCCAATAAACCTCATCAACTTCATTTAGCCTAACCCTCACTCCGAGAAGTCAGAAGATAAAGGGAAGGAAGCTGAAGAAAGGAGAATTGAGTAACAATTTAACAAAAGAAGGGTACAAGTTGAAGGCAATGATGTAACAGCAGAAGAAATGTGGCATTCCAGTCAATGCTAATTTGAAAAAAAAGAAAATATATATATATATATTTGAGCAAAACAAAAAGAGAGAAGGCATTTCATTGGAAGTTTGAAAAAGAAAGAGAAAAAGATGGCCACTTTGGCTCTGGAAATTCAAAGAAGAAAATAAAAATATGCTGAAGTAAAGAAGGTTTGTAGATCACCTCCTTACCTTGACTGACTTCTCAAATTTGAACACAATTCCACCCCTTTATTCTTGAGAAATTTCACCCATAAGCCACATTACAACCCCAGTAAAGTCCTTACTGATCAATGATGGATTGAGCTATCACATGGAGATAAGAATTTGTGTAATCTATGGTAAAAGGAGCAGGGAATTCCGAACTAAAAGCAATGCCTATGCTCATGCTTATAGTCCTATTTGAGGGCTGTAACTGCTCTTGAGCCGTGTGAAATAGTACAACCCTCTTACTTGCATGTTGAGTGAAAATTCTGGTGAGAGTTGGGTTTGAAATCAACTCATTAGGGTAACATCGAAGCTGGATTCCTAAATCGAAGGCAAGTTGTTCGTTAATTTTTCTTGTAAATAACCTTTGACATAATTTGACTGAGTAATAATAAGAATTACAGCAGAATTTTAGTTTTGAACTGATGTTTTTTTTCTTGAAAAATCTTCTTACAACATGCGATGCGGTGTGAATAATCGATTGGATGAAAGTTTGCTAATAATGCAGCATTGATCTTAATCGATTTATTGAAGAAGTTTGTGGGTACCTTCACAAAAACCTCAAGACTTCACCTCCACTAGGGATCACCTAGGGGTTTAAAAGGCTTGTTGCATATGCTAAATGCAATCATGCTCCCTACAAAAGTGGCTTTTACTTTCTTTTTTAATTTTGTCTTTGCTCAGTGACTAGCAAGGCTTAGGTATGGGGTGTGTTGAGAACCAAAATACCATTTTTCACCCCTTAACTTGAGTCTTGATAGACCTTTGAGAGAACTAAATAAGTGTTTTAAGTGCTTGTGTTACAGCTAACAATAAAGACAGGCTTAACCATAAAAGCAGCTTAAAAGTGCCAAAAAGATGACAATCCATGTCAATCCAAAGGAAGAAAGAGAAGAAACAACCTCACTAGCAGTTGAAAGGTCTGAATTGAAGAGGCAAAGACCTGGTCTCAACCCAGAAAAGAAGTATGGAGCAATTCAATGTAAAAAATGCACTACAGTAGTACTTTTCAAGAAAGAACTGAATCTTCAAGCAAAGAACTCAAACTCGCGAAAAAGAACAAAAACTCCAGGCTTAGCTTTCGAAGAGCATCTGAACTCTTCGAAGAGATGATTTACCTTTTCGAAAAGAAGAAAACTCAATTCGAACAGAACCAGAACCTTGCGAAAAGAGCTTCAGGAGTTACAACACCTTGCGAAAAGCCCCCTAAACTTTGCGAAAAGGTATTCTGGAGGTTCTCAGCTTTTGCAAGGGCAATTCAGTAATCTGTTTCACGCGTCCCAATGCATTTAAAAACCTAGGGACATTCCAGAGGATTCTAAGCATGAAGCGAAGGCATATTCCACCCCACGTGAGCACCCAGAGATGAAATAACTTGGCGGGAACTTCTAGAAACTCTAACAGACTTTCAAAATGCATAACAGAATCGATGCCTTTTTCACCTGATTGGATGAACTAGATCAAGGAATTTTGATTGCCCAGAACAGATCTGGATCCTCATGCTCGACTACCATTGGTCAATACAGATCTGAGCACTTCTGATTAGTTGATACACATTTGAGCTGGACTTAGGGAAAACTATAAATAGACGAACCATTTGCCCAATTTGGGCATCCAGATTTTGAGTTTCATTCCTAATCCCCCATTTCCAAATCAGATAGTTTGTCTAAAATCCCTGTAATAGCCTCGCTTTTTACTTGCAATTGAGAGCTGTGAGATACTTCTGTAATTCAAAGGAGAGTTATATTCAAGACTACAAATCTGAGAGTTGTTTAAGCTGTGCTCTGTAATTGTAATGGTGAAGTTGAAAAGGTTGTTGTAAACCGTGCATTCTCCATTGGACTCATGTTAAGGGTTCCCTCTGATCTCCTTATTGCATTAGACTCCTTTAGATTCACTGTTTTTCATGCAATTTCCCTTGATTCATTAATCCTGTGAGAGTTAGTGTTTGTAACCTAGTCTCTCACGGCATTTGTAGTGATGTTTCTTGTTCTAGATTAAGGATTTGGATTCAAGACTATTGGATGGTTTGTGGCCATTAAAGTGGACAGACCATAGCCATAAGCTTAAACCTAATCCTTGAATTATATTTATTTCTCTTACATCTGCCCTTGTAGCCAGATGAAGATTGGATCATCTCTCAGTTGAGCTGCAGTCATTCTCATTAGATTTCAAGGACCAAATCAAAGTTAGATATTACTTCTCCATTTTTTATAAGTTTACCTCAAACGTTCCCCAAACTCGGATCTGGATCATTTAGTTTAACTTTTACTTTTTATCATTTAGTTAATGTGACAAATTCAACCTCCCCATCTTATGTGCTTTCTAGATAGGATAAGAGGCCAGATCTGGTAGCTCAGATCTGGAGGTTTATCTTGTATTTTAGACAAATTCTCTGTGGACGATCTTTCACTCACTTACATTTAAAACTTGCTACAATTTACCCTGATCTTGCAGGCTAATTCACTTCTATCTGTGCTGATATTTCTTTACTCTTTTCAATATTTTAAATTCATTATAACTTAGCAATTGAAAACCTGTTTTCAAAACACAAATAAATCAAGCACACAAAGAAGCAACAACACGGCCCTCCCTAATGGCATCATCACATCGGTTAGCATTTCTCACTAGATCAACGAAGCTGGACTGCTGCTGGTACACCAAAAAGTTTGAGATCACTTGTAGAGTATTCTTTAAGATCATCTCTATCTGCTCATCATTAGGTATTATGTTTCTAACCTGAGCTGCTAGTGCCCTCCACCGCCCTAGATAATCGTGAAGGTTTTGTTTGGGTTCTACCTCAGACGGGATAAATCTGACTTACGCAGCTCAATGTCTATATTGTAAACATATTGCTCTTGGAATAAGTGGGTCAGATCTTTCCACGTCTTCATCATGGAGGGTTCAAGAGACGTGAACCACCTCAGGGCCGGACCGGTCAAACTCTTTTGAAAGACTTTTATTAGCAGTCTCTCGTCTCCCCCATACTGGCACATGTCCCCACAATAGGACTTGAAGTGTGCAATCGGGTTGCCTGTGCCATTATATTTGTCGAATACTGGCATTTTAAATTTAGAGGGCTAGGGGACCTCGGGAAATAGACACAAATCTATGGAATCTGTGGCGTGGATTTCCACACGACAAATCTTCAACAGCTGCTTCTATATTTTGTCCAACTATTCTTTCAGCTGTTCTGACTCTTTTGATGCAGGGGTTGCTTTCTCGGCCATCGCTTGGACTTCACTTTGGGCCACCAAGGGGTGGGCATTTATAGGAGGAGGGTTAAGGCTGGTCAATGCCCCAACGTAAGCCCCCCTATTCCTAATCTTGGAGTTTAATTTTTTGTAGTCAATACAAACTCTCCAACCAGTGATCTCCCTGGTGGGCATCAGCTCTCTAGACTCATTTGGAATTACAGTGATGCCAGAGTTCTTAGGTACCACCTGGATAGGTGGCACCTATTCTGAATCTGAAATTGGATAAATCACTCCAACACCAAGTAGTTTGACAATCTCTTTCATCCCCACTTCTTGCATATGAGGATTCAATTTCCTCTACATCTCCCTAGAAGGTTTGGAACCCTCTTCCAAGTGAATTTTGTGCGTACAAACTGATGGATCAATTCCTCCTAAGTCTGCAATTTTCCATTCTATTACTTTTTTATTCCTCCTGAGGACACAAAGTAATTTCTCCTCTTGGTCCATAGTGAGAGAAGAAGATATAATTACTGGCAGTTTATCATTCTATCCTAGGAAAGCATACTTGAGAGATTCTGAGAGCTTTTTCAACTCCAGATCAGGTAGATTATCAATAGAAGGCAGCGAAGGTGCCTAAGAAGGTTGAGAGGGGCAACATAGTTGGTCTCCAAGTGGAATGCTGCACTGGTCCCACTGAAGAGTCCAAGGTGTCTACTTCTTCAGTAAAATAAGTGGGGGACCACCATTTCAACATCCTCAGTCCAAAACTCTTCACACTCATCGAACACCTCATCCCAGTCCAACAACTCGGGCAAGTTTCTTCTACCAGCTCATCAATGACATCAACCACAAAATAGTCCTCATTTTCAAATTGAGGTTGGTTTGTTGCATTATAAACATTGAGCTTAACCTTCATATTTTTAAAAGTGACTTCCATCACTCCTGACCTGCACTAAATGCAAGCATTGGCAGTGGCCAGAAATGACCTGCCCAATATTACAGGTATTGGGGTGCTGCACTTTGTAGGCTCTATGTCCAGGACTATGAAATTTGTTGGGTAGAAAAACTTATCCACCCCTAACAGCACATCCTCTATAATTCCCACAGGCCTCCTCTCAAATCTGTCAGCCAGCTAGAGTACCACAGGTGTGGGTTTTAACTCCCCCAAGCCTTGCTTCTCATACATAGAGTATGGAAGTAGGTTAACACTGGCTCCCAAATCTAAGAGAGCTCTACCTATGGTATGATCACTAATAATGCAGGGGATTGTAGGTACTCCAGGGTTTTAGAGTTTGGCTGGGGTTGCTATTGATAAAATTTGTTGCACTTTTTCAACAGTAAATACTTTCTTAGTGAGGTGGATCTTAGCTTTCCTCTTCTGTGTGCATAAGTCCTTCCGAAACTTTGCATAGGTCGGGATTTGCTTTATAGCATCAAGCAAAGGTAAATTGATTTTTACTTGCTTAAATGTATCCATCATTTCCTCCATCCTAGTATTTCCCTTGTCAAAAGGAGAAGACCCTTTAAGAGCTTGAGGAAATGGCAGGTGAGGTACTGCTAGTACCTCATCTACTACCCTAACATTCTCATCAATTTTTTGCTCTTTTTATTTTTTTCTTTCTACTGGGGCTCAACAGCAGCCCCTCTATTAACCTCATGTTGCTGCTCCATGACAGACACCAGGTCCTCTTCTTCTACACTTCTTTTGATCTCAAAGGGTACTTGATTGTCCACCACTCTACCACTCCTCAAGGTAGTGATAGCCTTGGCTTCCTCATGAGTTGAAGAAGCTTCACCTATCATGAATTGCCCCTTGGGATTGGTCATTGTTTGACTCGAGACCCTCCCCTCTTTCCTTTTTGTCTGAATATCTGAGAGTTGACCAAGGCGATCCTCTATTTTCTTGATACTCTGGCTATTGAAATTCACTGTTTGTGATTGGGAGTTGAGGTTTTGTAATGAAGACAAAACCTGCTCCTCAAAAGAGGAGGCTCTAGTTTGTGGTGGTTGTAAAGTCAGTAGACTTGGCTGTGCCACTGATGTGGGAACTGATGTCTTGGGAAATACTCTTGATGGTAATGCTGGTTAGTTCTATAGGGGAATGTTTGCTATTGCTACGGTTGGTGAAAATTGTCTCCACCTCAAGTTAGGGTGGTTCCTCCAAGAAAACCCAACAGGTTGCTACCCATAAGATTGGGCAACATTGACATGCTCCATTACTAACTCTAAGTATTGCCTAGCAGAGGGATAATTTAGAAGGGAGTGTGTGGGCGATTGGCATATCAGACATGCCTCCTCAACCTGTGCAGCTATTGGGGGTTTTGCACCACACTCAGTACTCTACTAACTTTTTGTGACAAACTGTCCACTTTCCTTTCTAGGTCATTGTATACGTTAAGTTCATACAATTTTCCTTTTGAAATGAGTTCTTTTGTAGCTCTAGCAGCTGGCTCAATGTCATTTCCTGTTAGAGCCTCCTGCTGCATAGAGTTTTCACTTATAACATCAAATAAATCCCATACTTCTTTATCAGTTTTGCTGAGATATGTGCCACCACAAGATGCATCCACAATGTATCTACTTTTAGAATCTAACCCTTGGCAAAAGCTTTGAACAAACTGCCATTTAGGTATTTTGTGGTGTGGGCACTGTCTCAGCAGTTCTTTAAATCATTTCCAAGATTCATGAAAGTCCTTAGTTGGGAACTGAGCAAAAGAAATAATGCTCTTCCTCAACTGGCTTATGTTGCTCATTGGGAAGAATTTAGCCAAGCTCCAAGATGTAATACTATTTGCTGGGAGCATATTTAGCCAATTTTTAGCTTTATCCTTTAATAAAAAAGAAAACAATCTCAACTTAGTAGCCTCATCTTCCAGACCAACAATCTTAAAGTTGTGCATAAAGACATAAACTCATCTATGTGCTTATAAGGGTCTTCTTTACTCAGTCCGTGAAAAGATGCCAACATTTGGATGATCTGAGTTTTTATTTCATAGTTACCCTCGACTGTAGGGAATTGAATGCAGAAAGGGGATGAATATGCCCCTAGTGCATAATAATCCCTAAGGGGTCTAGGGTGCTCACCCATCTCAATTGTCTCTAAATGTTCAACAGGGGTGTGTTCTGCTAGCCTAGGTCTAAGACACTCTCAATTTCAAGATTCAATGGTACAATCTCAGGATTGAGGCACCTTCTTCCAAGCATACAACACAGAGCAGAGACAACTTATAGCAAATAAGAAAACTAAGCAATACTATTGAATTTAAAGATTATAGACATGAAACTATAACAAGGAGAGAGTGATGCAAACTAAGGCAAAGTCTGCTCCAACTGCAAGCTATTTTCTCCCCTATTTGCTACTGCTCTAAATCTGTAAAAAATTAAAAACTACAGTAATAATTTATTCAAACACAACAAAGACAACAAACAGATCTAAATCATAACATAAAGAAAAACTCATATCAAATACTTAGATAAAAATTTCCCCGACAGCGGCACTAAAAACTTGTTGGTTCGCTTGTTTGTATTCTTTATTACAAAAGTGGTCAAAGTATGATAGAAACAAAGAAGGGCAAAAATAAAACAATGGGAAATAAAGATGGGATTAGAACACAAACACCACCTGCAAGATACAGGATTGTTGTAGCAAGTTTTAGATGAAGTAAGGGTTGTCCCACAAAGAGTTACAGATTTAAAGGTACTAAATCTCTAGATCTACTACAGATCTGGCAACTCTAAACCTAATCTATCTTAAACTAATAAAATGGGGTAAAGAGAAGGTGTTTTGGGGTTTTGTCACTAACTAAAATAGAAATATAAGCAAAACTAGAAATAAAATAAAGGAGTTTAAAGAAGGGTGAAGGTGGTTTGGTAAAGATAAATAAAAAATGGAGAAGTAAGCAGTTAGGGGCTAATTTTTACTGCAAAAAATATTGTAAAGCAAAGCAAGAGTTAGATCTGCAACAATCCTTCATTTGGCTATAAGCACAAATATAAGGAAGAAGAATCCTACTCAACCCTGAGATATGGACTAGTCTTAGGGCAATATCCTGTCCACTCAAATGGTCACAGGATATCCCATGGATATAATCCAGTCATGGAGGTTAAAGCTGAAATAATAAAACCATTGTAAACACTATTTATGGAAGGCTTCAAGCACATGTATCCATAGGTGCATAAAGTCCATAAAAATCTAATGAAAATCACAAGAGAATACATATTAAATGAAACACTACAACTAGCTATTCATTGCCCAAAAGAAGCTTACAATGATATAGCTCTCAAGTCTATAGTCTCTGCAAGATTTCAGGTCTCTTTAGAATGTCATTACAAATCCATTTACAACTCAAATTAGCCCTAACTGCTACTAAGGTTTAGCCAGCCATGCTGAGCTAAGGAGAGAAGAAAAATAAAAAAGGAAGATGACCTAAACCCTAAAAATGAGCTCACTAGTGTGCTTTATCGTGTATCCCTGTCTCTTTTACAAGCATGCTTTGCTTTCTTTATATACACACCAGAAAGTAACCTTATGCTTTAGCCACTCAGAGGGAAGGAGAATCAAAATGGTTAGGCTTTGTTGACGTGGCTCAATTTCAGCCAAGTATTGCCCCAGTTTATGAGGAAAGCAATACACACTCGGACAAGTGTCCCATATGCTGCAGAAGTTCCAAAATTCCCCTAATGTTCACAGGTATTTGCTGGCTCCCGAACATCGAGGGGATGAAATGCTTCTGAAAGCTTTTAACTGCTTAGCTAGAGAAGATGGAATGCCTTCTGAAGGTTTCTCGAGGGGAAGGGATGTTGAAGTCTTGGTCTGCTCGAGACTAATCGACAGGTTAGAATCTACAGGCTTTGAACTGCTCGACTGCCCGAGAGGGTGGCTTCTGAAGGCTTCTCGAGAGGATGGATTCTGATAGCTTTTGATTGTTTGAGAAGATGAATTGTTACAGCTCTGGACTGCTCGAGCGGATAGAGTGTTGCAGGCTTAAAACTGCTCGACACTTCTCGACAAGATGAACTGCTTATAGGATTGGTCTGCTCAAGACTGCTCGACAGGTTAGTTTCTGAAGGCAATTGACTGCTCGAGAGTGCTCAAGACTGCTCGAGAGTTCTCAAGACTACTCGAGATGATGAATTTTGCCTCTCTTTTGGGATGTCTTCACTGCTACAGCTATCCTTTAGGCCTAGGTCTCACTTTTCTCTCATGACAGGACTTCAAGGGGTCTCAGCTCTAGTGCTTGACTCTAACTCTTCTCTTCTTGGCACTTGTTACATGAATTTCTACACCACTCTACAGGTTATTGCTAACTATAAAACCACACTTAAAAATCAATTATTAAACAACTCGAGGGTCTAGTAAAGCCTAGGTTAGGGGGTGGAATGTGACATAATTCAGTGATTAACAAGGAGTGAGAGGAATCGATTGGTGGTGGTAGATATGGGTTTTGATGGCTAGATGAAGGGGGCAAATTCAAGGTGTGAGAGGCATGGATCAAAAAATCAGATTTCTGATACGTATCATCCAACCTCCAGGATGATACATATCGGCGTATAGTTTGATACATTCAATGTATCAGCAGTACATTGAATGTATCGTCAAAATATTATTTTTTTTCAAAAAAATCTTAAAAAATACTTAAAAATTATATTTAATAGTTTTCTATTTATTTCAATTGTTTTAAAATTATTTAAGGATTATTTCATGCATATTTAAGAATTTTATCAACTTAGAATGTTTTAAATTGTACATGAATCATGAATGCTTTAAAAGTTACATTGCACATGAAAAACTTACTTTAAACTTTTAAAGCCACATTGAATTCCGTGGTGGTTCTTGGCCCTCGTGATCATCATTATCAGTGTGCGAGCTTTCCCTATAATGTTAGCCATATTAATATCCATGATCATATGGCCCCCCTTAAAACTGAGGCATTAGTGAGGAATATGGCTCAGTGTAATAGGTAAATGTCGGTCCTCCAAAAATTTGACCAACGAAGTCATATGGCTCGGGGTAGGTTCGTTGAGGCTGGTATGGGTTACTGGTTGCTGAATCTTTAGTGTTTTGCAAACTAAATCCCCTGAAGCTAGATACAGTATAATGTGGACTTTATGGTGGTGGTAGTGTTTGGTAAGATTCTGATGCTCCTCTTCCTTCAACCCCTCCACTTTCTAATTATAGGAGTATCAAACATTGTTACTGGTTCATCATTCCATGTGATAATACCTCCATAAGAATAAGAGGGACCAATATCAACCCCTCCACCACTAGTGCCAGTGGGGATTTCATCGCCTTTACCATCACTCCCACCATCACCCCCAGCACCCCCATCATCGTCATCATCCCCCTTATCATTATCGGGTTGCATTTCATCATCAAATCTAACCACTGAACGGTGATGCAATCTTCTCTTTCGCCTAGGTTGTTAGGAAGCCTGGTCCTCCGCTATTCTTTCTGCATTGTCCAGTCATGCAGGGCTCTCACTATCCAACACTAGCTCTTCTCTCTCTTTAATCCACTGATTCAAAGGGTCATCCTCCGTGAATATATAATTCAACTCGATGGGATTAAAATATTCACTATATGTAAGGTAGAATATGATAGATGAATTAGTATATGTGTCGTCAATTACATCAAATAAAAATTGTATGTACTAAGACTTCAAATATTTGCATACCACGGTTGGTCCTCTGTATATTTCTGAATCTTAATCGCATGTTATAATGACAGTAGACTAACTTTTCTAATCAACTCATAGTTAGTCTATTCCTTGTCTTCGTATGAATGAGAGAGAAGGTACTCTAATTCTGCTTACTGTTGAATGAGGAACATGTTTGTTATAAAACGCACATGGCAATCTGCCTTAGTATTGGACCATCATGTCCATAGTGAATCCATCAATCAGCCGATTTATCATGTTAGATTTGGGATTGCGCTAACCTCGTCCCAAATGACCCATATTTCTTGCAGAATATGTCAATATATAAAGATAGAATACAATAACCCACATATCAATAAACAAATCATATAGCATTTGACTTATGAGTTATAAGTTATGACTACTCATGTCTCTTATGGCTTAACCTTGGTCTGCAACTCAGGGAGCATTCGTTAGATGACATTGAGCAAACCACCATACACTTCATCGGCCTTACTCAACTCAAAGCATCGCGTATACTGAAAGGCCGGATTCAAGTAGTGTGCTATACATAAAATAGGAGCAATCTCATTAGTCTTTAGAAATAGTAAATAATATAAAAAATAATAAATAAATACAAATCACTATATAAGAAGTTTAGCATGTTTTACCTGCGGTAAGTACTTGTGGAATTATTTATCCCACCTCTTGTCAATAATCACCCAATATCATTTATATCTTGTAGGTTATTAGATATCCAATTTTACCTTGTCCATTAACTCGCAAACATACCTTATTGTTGGTTTCTCATCACTATCTACCAACCTCAATACTTGAACTAATGAGATAATGACGACAATTAGGTGGTCAACATCTGCCCAAAACTGGGTGTTGTATATCAAGTCAACAACTTCAGTGCAAGTATGTCTCTTTGATTGTGGGAGTTCTAATTCATATTTTTCTCATGCTTCGAATGACACCATGCTTTTCAGCTGATGCATATATCTAGTCAAGGCACTGTTGGGCTACAAATTATGTTGCAACCCATGTAATCGCAGACTGAAGCAGCTCATTCTTAGTGATCTCTTTCATTAAATTCACTAACTTGTCAATGTTGTATATAAAAGAAGTAACCGTTCTTACCTTCTGAATAATTGTTTATGCCTTGCTTCTCTTTTCCAAATCCTCAAGAATGAGGTCCACGCAGTGAGTGGCACACAGAGTCTAGTATAAGTGAGGTCTTTTCAACTTTGACTGTCTTCCAGCAGCTTTGTAATTGACGGCATTTTCTATTATCACCTACAAAACCCACTTCTCTCAAACTTCTTCAACTACCTTATCTATTAGTTAAAAGAGGTAATCAACCATCTTGCATGTTGAGAAGTTGATCGTCTTAAAATATGACCTTGCAAGTGCACAAATCCGAAAGTACTAGGGCAAGTACAAGGGTATCGAAGCACAGTGATTTGTCATTTATCACTCATTTAATTCTGTTTTATGAAAGACTTTGTAGCATTAGATCCCTAAATTAGATAAAGAAATCTACATAGTTTTGATAATAAAAAAAGGAGCAAGCAGACTGGAATCCTTCTTGGATTCCAGATTTGTATAATAATAAATCCTATTTCTTTTCTATCATAATCCCTAGTAACCCCACTCCTGGCTACAAGCTCATTCACTTCGTATATAGATTAGGTAAATCTAATCGCGAGTTAGATAGACCTAATCGTCAAAGAACCATTGCACGAACCAACAAAACTCTCTTACAGGGCCTAGTCCGTTAGTGAATACCCTATCTAGGTTAACCCAATCCCTACATGACCATTGAATTAAGCTAACTAAGACTGCAGCGTTACTATCTCATTCTCGATCTAGTCGGAACATCTAATATGCAACCTCTAATATGCAATCGTACCATTAATTAAATTCACAAGTAGAAAAAGAAACAAAACTTCATTAAAAATACTTATCCAGAATACAAGAGATCCAACCCGAATCTTTAAGCACGCATCGATTCAAAGAGCTCCATCGTTACTACTGCAGACTCTCATCAATGATTATATCCAGCCTCCCCTTCATTCCAGAACTATTCCTAACCTAAAACTACAGAAACTCACAACATAGTCTTCATAGACTATAAGGTGTTGTGCAGCCCACCTTGTGATTATTAAGGAATTAAAATCAGCCAATTAAAAGGTAAAAATCACAGAGAAATAGAATCAAGGTGAGCAGCCAGTCCTGCATGATCCAGGGCTGTTGTAGCAAGTTTTAAAAGGTAAGTAAGGGTATGTCCACAGGGAATGTGTTCTAAAGGATGGTAAATCTCTAGATTCAGAGTAGATCTGGTACTCTATCCTAATTTAAACTAAAGCAGAAAAGAGGAGAGATTTTGTGGTTTTTTCACCTTAACTACAGACTACAGAATCAAATGCTATTGATCCAGATCTAGTCCAACACAGAGAATAGAGGAGATATAGAAGAGATGAAAATTTTAAAAGGTGAGAACAATAGCTAGGGGTATTGGTCTCTCACTGAAAATCAAAGTAATCAAAGGCCTTGCATAGATCTAATTCACTACAATCCTCCATCTGGCTACAAGCTTTCCATTTCTGGCAGATGCAAGGTATAAGGATCCAATCTCAACCAGAGAATTGAAGCAATCCTAAGGCTATGATCTATCCACTTTAATGGTTACAGACCATCCTAGAGATTATTCCACTTCAAGGATCTTGATTAGAACAGAAAAAACCATTGCAGAAGCTACAGATGCCAGGCTACCAGCTCCCCATTTCTAGCGGGCATCCGCAGGAGTATTCAATCCAGGAAAATCAAATATAAAAAAGTGAAATGTAGATCAGAATAACTTTTAAACTCCATAATTATATTATAAGCTTACAATACTATTGCGCCCAGATCAGCAATCTATGCAATATACTGTCTATTACAAGCCTCTGAATCTCTCAATTTACAGCTTAAGACCTCACCCTAACTACTGAGAAGAGTTTAGCCACTCATGATTGACTAAAGAGAGAATGGGAGAAGAAGGAAGAAGGAAGGACAATGTGGAGGGAAAAATGGATCTCGCTCTAAGCTCTGGTTCTCTCCAAGTCTGAATCCTTTGGTTTGTATTTTTTTCAAGCTTTTATACTCTCCTCCTCTGTCCTCAGATTTGTTTCAGCCAATCAGAGCTCAAGAGAATAATTCTATTATTCTGGGCTGCTGATGTGGCCGATTTCTCTTCTAGAAGTTCTCTTCCCATTAGCTCTCAACTAGCGAGTACACGTGAAGTAGTTAGGGTTTCCATGAGTGCCCAAACATGTACCAAAAATATTCCTAAGAGTCTCTAAAGTGCTTTGGAACTCGTGCACAAAAATATAGAATTGGCAGCTGCTGAAGGAAGCGCTTAGAAGTTGCCAAAATGAGTGTTGAGAGGTTCAAGGGATCCTCTCGACAGGTTCTGAATCTGCATTATAATCACATCGACAGGTTGCATTGGCTTCCAACAGCTTTGCTGACTTCTAGACAGGATTGAAGTACTAGTCGACAGGTTTGGAATGGCTCTCGATAGGTTTGAACACATCTCGACAGGTTGATGAAGATTCTATCAACAGCTTGGGAGAATGTCTCGAGAGGTTGGTTTGAACTTGTCAAAAGGATTACAGGCTTATTTCTTCATTCTACTTAGTTTCCCGCTCATCCTCTCGACAAGTTACAGACAATCCTGCCGGCAGTTTATATAATCTTCAGTGAAGTGCTCAACAGGTTGGCTAAATCTTCGTGAGACTGAATGTTGCTTTAGGTAAGTACCGATAGGCTGCTTTGTACTGTTCGACAGGTTCAATTGAACCTCGTGATAAGTGAGTGGAACCTCTTGACTTCATCTGCACCTTGAAGTATCCTCTCGACAAGATCCACGTCTATACCTCCAACCTCTGGGTAGGTGTTGGAACCTCTCGAGATCTTTATATTTTCAACTCAGTACCTCTCGATAGCTTCTTTTACCCATGTTCAACCACTCTACTGCTTCACTCCTTGCTCCCAGAACTTCTCGACAGGTGCTGGAAGCTCTCGATGACATATTTTTAGTGCTTCCACAACTTGCACACATCTTGGGTGTGTTGATCTTCCTTTGTTCAACATTCAACAACCCCTTAGTAGGTTCAATCTTTATTCCTTGCAGTTAGACGTGGTCTCAAGCCTTTCCAAATAGGTAGCACAGTGCTTCTTGGGCTTTTTTAAGTGAAAATCTGTATTAAGCTTGCAATTTAGTGCTTAACTATAAAACATACTTAAAACACATTATTAGTCAACTCAAAGGTCCAACAAAGGTCAGGTTAAGATGTGAAAAATGGTATTTTTCACTACTTAACACACGCCCAAACCTAAGCTTTGCTAGTCCCTGAGTAGTCCCTGAGCAAAGGAGAAAGTAAAAGCAATTAACCTACAAAATTAAATGCCACTTTCGTAGGAAACACGGATGCATTTGGCACATGCACCAAGTCTTTTAAACCCCTAGGTGATCCCTAGTGGAGGAGTGAAGTCTCCTGAGGGCTTATAGTGAAGTTACCCACAAACTTCTCCAATAAGGTTAGTTAATAATAGTGCAGAATGCTAAAACAAAATTCAAGCAATATAAAATTCATTCCCCTCCTTGTCCATTTAGTTTCAGAGGATTCTCATAAAAAATATGACAGTTTAAAACTAATATTCTGTTGTAGTTCCTTCACAATCAATCAGCTCATTTCAAAGTATTTTGTATGAAAATTAATGCAAAGTTTACCTTCAAATTGAGAATTTTGTTTTTGGATAGTACCCCTATCAATCTTAATTTCAGACCCAAAACTCACCAGGGCTGTCTCTCTCAATACAAGTAGAAGGGTGTATCAATTCACACAACTCAAGAGCAGTTACAGCCCTCAAATAGGACTACAAGCATGAGCATAGTCATTGCTTCCAATTTCTAAAATTTTCTAACTCTTTTCACCATAGATTAAACAAATTCTTATCTCCAGATGACAGCTTAATCAATTTTAGATCAGTAAGGCCTTTTTATTGGGTTGTAATGTGGCTTATGGGTGAAGGTTACAAAGAATAAAAGGGTGGAACATAATTCAAAATTGAGAAATCAGTAAAGTAAGGAGGTGACATGCACACCTTCATTTCAGCATAGTCTTCATCTTCTTTGAATTTTCAGAGCCAAAGTGGCCGGCTTTTTCTCTTCTCTTTCAAAATATCCAATGAAGTGACTTCTCTTTCTTATTCTTTTGTTCTGCTTTTCTATTTTTCTTTTCCTTTTTTCGTATGCTCTTTTTTTTTTCTTCTCTATATTTTTATTGGCTGGAATGCCACAATTGAACTTCTAATACACAACTGCCTTTCAATGTGTTTTCTTCTCCTTTCACTAAATGTTGAACCGGCTCTACTTTTTCAACTTCTTCTCCTTTACCTTCTGAAATTTCAGAGTGAGGGTGAGGCTGAATCAGGTCACTGAGGTTTTGGGTTCAAATTTTCCGGTTGTTGTCAAAGAAAATTGGGATTCTTAAGGCTCAAAATGTGTGTATCAAGGGCAATTCAAAGGGGTAAGGATATTTTAAGCTCAAACTGTCCAAAGGATGGCCTTACTTCATGTCCTCAATGTCATGAATGTTGTCAAGCTGTTTCAATTCGGATTTGCCCAACTTTTAGTGAGCAGAGCTAGGTCCAATCAGTCCTTAGAGCAGAAGAAATTGCCAAGACACTCTTCAAGAAAAAAATTTCCCAGGCCAAAATCTCACTGGATATGGTCTTTCATTAGGCTTCTGGGGTATATCCTCACATTTTCTTCTCATTTCAAGTTCACTAAGCATTCATTTATAAAAATTCCTGACATTTGCTTCATGATGGTTGATGAGTAGTGAAATATGATGATATTTCACCCCTAAATACCTATATTTAGCTATCCGATGAAGGCTATCTGATGAAAATTACTAGATTTGAAGTGTTTCAGGTAAATATAATCCAAGTGCATAAAATAGCCCAAGAATCCCGAAAATAATATCAAAACACTGCAACTTTGGGTCATCGAGAACTTGGTGCGACTTGTAGCTCAATGTGGCCCATCAAGACGTCAGATTCATGAAATTGCCAAAATACAACAGTTGTAGAGCTTTCTACCAGCTTTCCAACACCATAAGAATCATGTTAATCCGAGTTCGGAGTAGAAAGCTATGGCTGAAATACCGAGGCAGTGTCTGATGCAAAGTTGGGCTAGAATTTAAGGAAATCTGGGAAGGTCGATTAATCGACCTTACACTCGATTAATCAAGGAAAGTGACGGAGTCTGACACAAAAAGGCACTTTTTGGCTGAAAAACTAAAGGAAGGTCGATGCATTGACCATTGCACTCGATTAATCGAGATAACCAAAAGGAGTTTTAAACGGAAATGACTCTTAAGCGGATTTTTAAGGGGGTCGATTAATCGACCCTGACTTTTTGAGCTAGGGAACCTATGCAACTTGGAAACTATTTAAAGCCGAATCAACAACTCGGATGGGGGAGCGAGATAGGAGATTAGAATTTTATTTTTAGATGTAGAGATAGAGAATTATTTATTCCTTTTTTGAGAGCTTTGTTCCTTTAACTTTTTAGCAATTCCTTTATTCAATTTATTGTTTTCGTTCAGTTGATTCCTAGATTAAATTTAAAGATTAGTGAAGAGCATTGTTAATTTCATTTCTAATGATTATCGTACTTGTGGATCAAAGAATTTCTATTGAAGTTTGAGGTATTTTTAATTCATTAAATTGATGTTATTTATCATTCCTTATTTGTTTATGTCATTTAATTACAGCATGTGTGGCTAATTTCTTAGGGATGGGGATCTAATGATTCCCATCCGAGGGATGTATTTCTAAAAATATAAATCTAGGATTAAAATATGAGATCTTATTTTATATGGTTATTATGTTATCACGAACGGATGAAATCCCCGCCACTAACTGGGATCGAGTGTGCCGAGCCATGCCCTGGATCTCAGATCTGTGAGGGTAATTTTACCCCAATCATTGTTATGGTCTTTTTGCTTTTATCGTGTGGATCTACTTACGATTATGATCCGGGATCGAGTTTGCCGAGCCATGCCCTGGATCTTGGATCTGTAATGGAAATTTTATCTTAATTACTCCCTAATCTAAAATCAAGTGTGCTGAGCCATGCCCTTGATATCAAATCTATGGTGGTATTCTTGTTGGAATTTTTACCCACTTTGGGGATGATTTTTATTCTAAATCTGAGATCAAGTGTGCCGAGCCATGCCCTTGATCGCAGATCTATATATGGAAATCATCTCTAAAATTAAGTCATGATTGCAGGGATGCAACGTGGAACCTATTCGAATTTTGATCATTTATCTTCCATAAAAGATATTTTTCTTCAATGATATATCTCATAGTTTAATCCTTAGATTTGTATTACGGGAAGAACAGACTAAAGATGGGAGGATTTAGCATCTTCATCTTTACATTTATTTTTGAATTATCAATTAAGTTTTAGTTTGTAGTAAGTAATTATCATCTCATAAATCCACCTTAATCATAATATTGGAAGGGCACTGTTGAATCTTAGTAGATTTATTAAATTACTGTATCATCTTTTTAGATCTTTAAAAATAGTCCTCGGGGGAACGATCTTGTCCTCTGCACCCACTATCTATAATCTGATTCATGCGCTTGCGAGTAAAACATCACAATTAAAATTCACAACAAGTTTTTAGCGCCGTTGTCGGAGATTAAATTAAGAAAATTTGAATTTTTAAGAAATAGACAGTAAATTTTAGGAATTTTTGGGGATTAAAATAGTATTTCTGCTAATTAAAAAATAATAATAAATAAATAATAATAATAATAATTTCTGTCCTTTGTCGATTAATCGAGTATACTACTCGATTAATCGACTCTGTCTCGATCGATCGAAATTCCTACTCGATCAATCGAGATTCAAAAAAAAAAAAAAAAAATTAATTTTGAAAAAAAAAATAATAATAATAAAAATTTAGAAATTTCAATTTTAATATTTGAAATTAAAAAAAAAAAATAAATCTCTTGAGGTTTTCCTGCCTGAAACCTCCACTCAGTGCGTCATTTGCATGCACACTTGGTCTTCTAAAGAAAGAAGTTTAGAGCCTTTAAATTCTAAGATTGAACGTGCTTGCCGGTCAAATCGTAAGGATGCTAGATCAAGGCAAAAATTCTCTAGTGAATCATCCACTGAAGTCAATATGACTGACAACATTAATGGACAACTCGAACAAGAGGAAGAACCAACATTGAGAGAACTATTTTCTCCAATCACTACAAATACCCCATCATGCATTGTATACCTCGCCACACTTGGCGGCCGGTCTGAAATTCGTACAAATGTCATCCAAATCCTTCCAATCTTTCATGGCATGGGGAGAGAAGACCCATACCAGCACGTTAAAGATTTCGTCGAAGTCTACTCATCTGTTTACCAAAACTTCAGCGAAGAATCTGTTAGGCTACGCTTGTTCCTTTCTCTATAAAGGATAAAGCAAAAGCCTGGTTAAACTCTCTACCATCGAGATCCATAACCACCTGGGATCAGATGGTCAAAAAATTTCTGTCAAAGTTCTTCTCTATGGCGAATATGAATGTCCTCAGACGTGGAATCACGGATTTCACGCAAGAGGAAGATGAGAGATTATATGAAGCTTGGGATAGATTCATGGATCTCTTACTCAAATGTCCACACCATTGATACTCAAAGTGGAGATTGGTCCAGTGTTTCTATAATGGACTGAGTCAACCAAATAGACATCTGGTGGAGTCAATGAATGGCGGAGGATTCCTGAGCCTAAAGGAAACTGAATCTTATGCTTTCCTAGAAAAGCTGGCTGAGGATTCTTAGCACTGGGATTTCACAAAGACTCGAGAACAACCAGTCAAAGCTCGTGATCAAGCCGAAAGTTCAACCAAGAAGGGAGGACTATACGTAGTAAAGGATTCTTCAGATCTGATGGCTAAAATTGATTTCGTCACTTAACAAGTGGAGGAATTAAAATTAAAGAAGAAAGTGCATATGGTAAATGCACAACCCGAGCCATGTTCAATTTGTGCAAGTCTAATGCATATGGTAGATGATTATCCTTCAATGCAGAACTACCATGAAGACACATCTGAACAGCTAAATATTGTGATTAACTATGGGCGGAATCAAGAAAATGTTTTCTATGAGAATAACCCAAATAGTTGGAGAAACCACCCAAATTTCTCATGGAAACAAGATAATCAAATAATACAGCCCAGGAAACAGGGGACAAACTTTTATCCCCAACAAAATTTCAACCAAGGACCGCAACAAAACTATAGTCAAGGGCAATTTCAATAGCAAGGGTTCAATAATCCAAATCAATTTCAATACAATCAAAATCAGGTTGGGCAGCCACGGCAATTGAACCAGAATTTTCAGTTTGCACAACCAATGGGAGGTTATCAAAACCAACCACAGCAAAATTTTGTGCCAACGTTTCCACCACCCGGATTTAACAATCCACTGGGAAATGCTGCCCAACGTCCTCATACACAAACTCCTTCTACTAAGGACCTGTTGAAACTCATTCATTCTCACACATCCTCAATCTCTAAAATAGAGACCCAAATTGGGCAATTGGCAACTTTTCTCTGTGAAAAAGAAAAAGGATAGTTTCCTAGCCAACCAATTCCAAACCCAAGGTGTTAAATGGTTGTTGAACAAACATCAACGTCAACACAAGATGATGATCAACAACAAATTCGGGCGATCACAGCGTTCAGATCTGGAAAGTAGGTCGATAACAAAGTAGTGTTGCCAGAGGAGGAAAAGTCTGATGGAGAGAAGAAAGTTGAAGAGAGAGAAAAAATTGAAGAAAAAGTACAAGCAAAAGAAATAACAGAAGAAAAGAGTGAACAAAAGAAAAGTTTTGTTCCTAAAGCACCGTACCCGCAAAGATTGATGGCACCACGAAAAAACCGCGATGTGGAAGGAATAAATGAGATTTTCAAGTAATTAAAAATTAATATTCCCTTCCTGGATTCTATCCGACAAGTGCTTGCTTATGCAAAATTTTTGAAGGAATTGGTCACAATCAGAAGAAAGACCAATATTCTGAAAAAGGCTTTCTTAGCCGAGCAGGTTAGTTCAGTGTTGCAAGCAAAGCTCTCAATTAAATGCAAGGGCCCAGGTTGTCTTACAATCTCAATCATCATCGGCGATAACCGTATTGATCAGGCCCTTTTGGATTTAGGAGCAAGTGTCAACTTGTTGCCTTACTCTATTTACAAGGAGCTCGAATTGGGAGAGCTTAAGACCACTGCAATGACCCTTCAGTTAGCTGATCGGTCCATAAAGATCCCTCGAGGAATTGTAGAAGATGTCCATATCAAGGTGGATTCTTTCTACTCTCCTGTAGATTTTGTTGTTTTAGACACTGAATCGGCACCAAATTTGAAGAATAACATTCCAATGATTCTAGGAAGACCTTTCCTAGCAACCTCTAATGCGCTAATCAATTGTCGGAACGGGATCATGAATCTGTCATTCGGGAATATGACAGTGGAACTCAACATCTTTAATATTGCGAAGCAACCCATGGAGGATGATGAACATGCACAAGCCTGCATAATCGATGAGATCGTGGAAGAAATATTTCATGCATCTGAAATTGAAGATCCTTTAGCAGCTTGTCTTGCGCATTTTGGAGAAAATTTTGATGTGGATCAATTGATCCAAGAAGTGAATCACATGTTGGACTCCACACCGCTTCTGGGAGAAGAAAAGAAAATAGATTTTGGAGCTCCAATTGAATTAATCATGGAAAAGCCGAAAGAGGAGGAGAAAGTATCCTTAGAACTTAAACCTCTTTTGAAAAATCTTAAGTATGTTTACCTAGGGGAGAACGAAACTCAACCCGTCATATTCTCAACAAAATTAGATGCGAATCAGGAAGGCCAACTCATGAATGTGCTCAAAGATCACAAAAGTGCCATCGGATGGTCGATAAAAGATATCAAAGGCATTAGTCTAACGGTGTGTATGCACCAAATCCATTTGGAAGACAATGCTAAGCCTTCTAGGGAACCACAGAGGAGACTGAACCCTATAATGTAAGATTTGGTCTGAAATGAGGTAAGAAAACTTTTAGATGCTGGAATCATATACCCCATCTCTGACAGTAAATGGGTTAGCTACACACAAGTGGTCCCTAAGAAGTCGGGAGTCACAGTGGTGAAGAATGAGGAAAACGAACTAATACCTACAAAAATTCATACAGGTTGGAGAGTGTGTATCAACTATTGGAAGTTAAATTTGATGACGAGGAAAGATCACTTTCCACTTCCGTTTATCGATCAGATGTTAGAAAGACTGGCTGGGCATGATTACTATTGCTTTCTCGATAGCTATTCCGGTTATAACCAAATAGTCATTGCACCTGAGGATCAAGAGAAAACCACGTTCACATGCCCTTTTGGTACTTTCTCCTACCGACGAATGCCATTTGGGCTTTGTAATGCACTAGCTACATTCCAAAGATGTATGCTGAGTATTTTTTCGGATATGGTCGAACGATTCCTCGAAGTCTTCATGGACGACTTCTCGATCCATGGAAACAATTTTGCTGACTGTTTGAATCATTTGTCGCTAGTGCTTGCACAATGCCAGGAGAAAAACCTTGTTCTTAACTGGGGAAAATGTCACTTCATGGTTAAAGATGGCATTGTTTTGGGACACATCATTTCGTCCAAGGGTATCGGGGTCGATAAGGCTAAAGTTGATTTAATTGCCAATCTACCACCACCGAGGACAGTTATGGAAATAAGATCTTTTCTGGGACATGCTAGCTTTTATCAGTATTTTATTAAAGATTTCAGTAAGATAGCGCGACCGCTATGCAGCTTACTTTCAAAAGATGTTCCATTCCTCTTTGATGATAAATGTTTGCAAGCCTTTGAAACCATTAAGGCTGAATTGATAAAAGCCTCGATAATTCAATCTCCGAACTGGGACTTCCCTTTAGAAATCATGTGCGATACCTCTAATTATGCAATTGGAGTTGTTCTGGGACAATGAATAGAAAAATTACCGCATGTAATCTACTATGCGAGTCGTACTCTCAACGATGCCCAGTTGAACTACTCGACCACTGAAAAGGAACTTTTGACAGTAGTTTTCTCGTTGGATAAATTTTGATCCTATTTATTAGGGTCTAACGTCGTGGTATTTATAGATCACGCTGCTCTGCGTTATCTGTTCGCTAAGAAAGATGCTAAAGCATGCTTAATCAGATGGATCTTGTTGTTGCAAGAGTTCAATTTGGAGATCAAAGATAATAAAGGCTTAGAAAATGTGGTGGCAGATCACTTGTCACAAATAATTATTGAGAAATCTGATGATCCTGTTCAGATCTTGGAGCACTTCCCAGATGAACAGTTGTTCAGGATTGATTGCCCACCTTGATATGCGGATCTTGTCAATTACCTAGTCACCGAGAAATTACCTCACCATTAGTCAAAGAATGAGAAATCCATTTTCTTAGCTCGGGTGAAATACTACTTTTTCGAAGATCCGTATTTATTCAAATACTGTCCCGATCAAATCATACGACGGTGTATTCTTGAATCTGAGCAACCACGGATCATCTCATTCTGTCATGAATTAGCTTGTGGAGGTCACTTTAGTTCCAAGAAGACTGCAGCAAAGATCCTCCAAAGTGGTTTCTACTGCCCGACGATCTTTAAAGATTGTCATCAACATTGCAAATCTTGTCACAACTGTCAAATGCTGGGCCGAATCTCAAAGTGCAACATGATGCCGCTCAATCCAATTTTGGAACTTGAATTATTCGATATTTGGGGGATCGATTTCATGGGTCCTTTCCCGAATTTGTTTGAAAATACGTTCATTCTTGTTGGAGTTGATTATGTCTCAAAATGGGTAGAGGCCGTCGCTTGTAAAACAAATGATCATAAAGTAGTGATCAAATTTCTCAAGGATCAAGTGTTTTCACGTTTTGGTATTCCAAAGGTGATAATCAGCAATGGTGGAAAGCACTTTTGTAATAAAGTGTTCACCCAATTAATAAAGAAATATGGTGTCACACACAAAGTTGCTACACCATACCATCCTCAGACAAGTGGCCAAGTTGAAGTCTCTAATCGGGAACTTAAGCGGATTTTAGAGAAGACAATCCATCCGAACCGTAAAGACTGGTCGCTAAAACTGAATGACACTCTGTGGGCGTATCGAACTGCGTTTAAAACTTCGATTGGCATGTCGCCGTATTGGCTGGTCTTTGGTAAAGGTTGTCACCTCCCGGTCGAACTGGAACATCGAGCATTTTGGGCCATTAAGTCATTGAATTTCGGTCTCCTGAAATCTGGTACCCAAAGGGGTTTGCAAATGAATGAATTAAAAGAAAACCGTGTTGACGCATATTACTATGCTAAATCTTACAAGGACCATATGAAACGGGTTCATGATCAATCTATTCTGCGTAAATCTTTCGTCGTTGGTCAACAGGTTCTACTCTACAATTCCTGACTTCACCTATTTCTAGGGAAACTAAAAACCCGTTGGAGTGGTCCATTCAAAATCTCTCGAATACTCCCCAATGGGGCAGTTGATGTTATCAATTCGAGATACGAAATTTTTTTTCGAGTTAATGGTCAAAGATTAAAACTATTCCTAGAGGATGCAATTGCATTCTCTGACACTCTTTCTTTGAGTGACCCAATGGCTCACCCTGACTGAGCAATTCACTTGGTCGAGCTATCGACGTTAAACTAGCACTCATTGGGAGGCAACCCAATTTTGTGTAATTTCTTTTTGGTATTTTGTTTATATATATATATATATATATATATATATATATATATATATATATAAATTCACTTTTTATCGATTAATCGACATTGGATGTCGATTAATTGACCTTTCACCCTCAATTAATTGACTCCTTCATGTCGATTAATCGACAGTCATGATGCCTATTTTCTTTTTCAAGGAGACTGCATTTATTGAGAGGCTGACTTTTATGTTAGTCGATTAATCGACTCCCAGTGTCGATGCATCGACTAATCAATTCAGGCTGCTTTTTCGAATTCTGTCAGTTTTGTTTTACTTGGGGTCGATTAATAGACTCTGGGAGTCGATTAATCGACTTCAATCCTGTGCATGCATTTTTGTCTTTTTAACTGCCTAGATTAATGTCGATTAATCGATGGAATGTGTCGATTAATCGACTTTTCCACTTCCGGACGTTGCATCTTTTCACTCAAAAACGTTGTGTGTTTCCATGCGTCGGAATTAAAGACGCACCTTTTCCCAAAGGGGTCGATTAATCGACCCTATAAGGTAGATTAATCGACTATTGCAGGTGTGTCCGTTCCGAGAGGACGCCTTTGCGCCTATTTAAAAGCAGCAGTCCCTCTTCCCTTCTCATTCGATTTTTATCCTGATTTTTCCCTGACAGCCTCTGGCATTCCGACCGTGCTTTCATGGCTTCCACATCTGCCGCGTCGCAAAAGCTTTCCCAACATCCTACTGGTCGTCCATGTGAGCAGCCATGTGGTCTCTTCGTGACCTGAGATCTGTGGTCTGAATATGTTTTCTATCTCACGGCATTTCAGGACATGCCTGTCTGCACCGTCTCCATCGCCTATGCAATGGCTTTGAACGTCTATTTTCTCTTCACACCGACTGTGATCAAAGTGTCAGAACGGATCGTTCAGTTATTCTATCAAAACATGGCATGGGTGACGGCCTCCACTGAAAATCATGTCACCGCCCACTTCATTGTTTCAATCAATGGGTGGTCGCACCCCATTTATCCGCACACCATTGCAGAGGTTTTTAACATTTCATGCAAGCACTCTCTCAATCACACTTTGGGTGAAGAGCTCGACGATTCTCAGGAGGAAATAATCAACGATATGTGCCACGACATATTTTCTACGGGAGTCGCCACTAGGCGATCGGTGTTATCGCGCCCGATTTTGTTTTGGGATAGTGTGGTCTGTAGTAACCTCTGCCCCCATGGCCACGTTTCTGAGCACACCGGTGACAGAGTTTAGGCACTTTATGGTGCCTACCGAAATACGTGGATCAACGTGCCCGGGATTCTTCATGATGGCATGTGGCGATGCCATGAGGATGTCGCCAACCCTGCCACTGGTGATGCCGCGATGATCTACTTTCCTCATTTTGTTATGAAGCTGCTTAATTTCCTTCGTTTCCCATTCTATTGGGATGACGAACTCGGGGACCTCTCATTCTATCGCTATGGTGCAACCCAATGGAACCGCAGTATGCGTCTCTTGGGTAATGTCCCTGATGCTCCACCACGCCAGCACTGCCGCGTACGCCAGGATGACCAACCTATGCCTGATCAGGGACCCGATGAGGGTGTGTCTCTTGGTTCACTCCAAGCCCAAATTAATTCTTTACAGGAGGAGCAGCAGCAGCAACATGGTGCGATTTTGCGTCGAAGCTACTATGATCGTTCCTTCCTTCATCAGATCGGGCAGCGCACGTGGCCTGATAGTTATGATGAGATGTGCTCCAGGGCCCGCCAGGGCGAAGAGGATGGGGATATTAGTTTAGTCTAGGATTAAGATTTTTCGGTTTGTGTTGTTTTTCTTTCTTTAGTTTAGGTTGTTTATTTTGAGAACCAAATCCGTAGTGTCCTTGTAATCACCATGTTTTTCAATGAAAAAGTGTGTTTCTAATCTGTTTGGAACTGCCCATATTTTTGTGGACTTCATGTTGCATTTAGAGGAGTTGAAAATCAAAAATAAAATAACAAAATACCCGAAGAAATTTCACCTCTCTGCCCACATAGCAGTCGATTGATCGAGGCTTATACTCGATTAATCGACACACTTTTTGAAGTAGGCATTTTTTGGGGAGTCGATGCATCGACCCCCCAGAGTCGATTAATCGCCCCCCCCCCCGGAGTCGATGAATCGACCCCCCCAGAGTCGATGGATCGACCCCCCAGAGTCGATTAATCGACCCCCATTTTTTCGGAACGGACTCCTATTAGGACTCTAAATGTTTTTCACCTTCCGTGAGTCTTTGCAATACACACACTTTTCATTAGTTTTTTTTTTGCGAGACACCTCCTTCCACTCCTACTCCACCTTTATCAATTTTCTCCTTATATTCACCCTTAGGTTCACTTTTCATTAAACCTTGCACAACCTTCTTTTGGCCCAACAATTCTATCTCACCAGAGCACGGTTATCAAAGATGGAGGAGACTGCCAAAAAGCGGGAGTGTCGCACTCATCAGACGATCCCTTTTGAGCCTAGCACTGTTGAAATCATCGACCTTGATCCGATGATCATTCCTTCTTAGGGAGAACTAGCTAGAAAGAAGGTAAATCGCTCTAAATCTCCAACACCGTGCATCAACACTGATATCAGGATAATTGATGTGATTCCATCACCACCTCCCTCATCTCCATCTCCTACCGTCACCTCAACGCCTCCATCCATACCATCGACGGTGACTCATCAATTTCCCCTTGATCTCTAGGAGAAATTGTTCCCTGTGCCTAAGAACATTGATTTAAGTGACCCAAGGTGGATTGGCCCGCCTAACAATGATTAACAGAGTTGAATTCATGTTTGGTTTAGGATTTAGGATTTAGGATTTATTTATTTCGTATATTTAGTTCTCGAATATTAGTTTTTAGTTTAGTTTAGGTTGTTTTTAATTCCCTAAATAGTGTAATCATATTCCCTTCAGTAAATTTTTGGTCATGTTCCAATTTGATGCACATATTCTCTGCACCTAATCTTTGTATTGAGATACTTTTGAACAGGTTTATGGGTGCATTACTTATTTCAATCAATGAGGGCATTGTCATCTTTCGGTTAGGGGGTATGGCTATCTATTTTGTGTCCTCATATTTATTTTTTCTTATATGAAAAAAATAAAAAAATAAAAAATTCAACTTTTTCTCGATCAATCGACAATGAGGGTCGATTGATCGACCATCCACTCTCGATCAATCGACAATGAGGGTTGATTGATCGACCATCCACTCTCAATCAATCGACTTCTTCGAGTCGATCAATCGAGAGTAGAAAAAAAAAAAAAAAAAAAAAAATTTTTGAAGTCATCATGCACACAATATTTTGCGATAGTTTTCAAACTTTAGTTGCTGATGCATGTGAATTTAATTTTGAGAATATTGATGTCATATTTTGATTACTTGTACCCAGGATGATGAAGCTTAATGTGATACTTTGTGGATAATTTTGATATCCATGCTTAGAATTTTTGCACTTATACCAAGCTAAGACTTAGAAATCGATGAATTGTTTTGAACGTTGAATCTTAGGTTCTTAGTGGGGACTAAACCCGGTGAGCTTTAGAGCTAATTTCCCGTCATTGATGAGTGAATACATAAACTCGGAGTTTTCTTTGAATATGAATTATTTTGCATAATCTCATATATTTTATTTTGACTTGTGACTTTGCATGCAATCGAATTCATATTATTGTGTTAGAACGTACTGTATATCTACTCAAGACAAATAGGCATGGTTACCATCTTTTAAGGGCATGATTGAAGGCCATCTTTGGCTCGTTTGTGCTTAAAATAACCCACCTTATATAAATATTATCCTTCTAGTACCCTTTTGAGTTTATTGAAAAAATTACCTTTATACATTCTTTGATAAGCCACGTTAACCTTTACCCCTTCACCATTTCTGAAAAGCCAATTTTACCCTTCTTATTTCTGAGAAATTAGGAACGAGGGATGAGAATGAACAAAAAGAGAGTAAGTGGAGAGATACCGAGTTGTGGTGTTTACTGAGAGTGTATGGTAAAAATAAAAAGAAAAAATAAAGGGAGAAAAAGAAAAAGAAAATTATGAAAAATAATAAAAAATATGAGGTGCTTCAAGAAAATAAAATTCAAAAGAAGAAAAAGGAGTGAGAAAAGAAAAAGAGAAAAAATAGAAAAATCAAAAGTTGTTTCATTTTCGATTTCTCAGAAATTTTGAATCCCAACTTTCAATTCTTTCTTACCCTTACCTAAGCCCCATTACAATCCTAAAAAGACCTTTATGATCTGATCTTGCATTGGTAACTGCCTCGTGGAGAGTAAATATGTGATACTTATGACACTTGATATGGCATGCTTAGGATATACAAGTATCTTCTTATAAGATTTATTTTTGTTCATTGATTGCATCGTGTTTCATTTATCATGTGAGAACTTTTTGCTTGTTTTGTATTGATCTCTCACATGTGTGCGAAAACTTACCCATCATCGGAGTGATTCTATTTTAAGAGTATACCTAAAGTGAGGATTGAGTCAAAACACCAGATCCGACGGTTTTCCGTTTGGACTAGTTCTGAGATGGATGAATTTTGGTTTGGGTATGCACACACTACACATTTAAGCATGAATGGATGAGTTATCTAACGATTTGAGCATTAGATTAATTTGAATGGATACTAGTATGATTAGTATAACATTGTTATTTAAAATTGAGAATTCGCATGTTGAATTGATTAATAATTTTGAGTTTTGAATGGTATATATGTTATCAAAATCATGTTTTGAAAACTCAATTTTTCCGATGGTTTGAAATTTTTGAAAGTTTGTGGGTAATTTCACTGTAAACCCTCAAGAGACATAACTCCACCACTAGGGATCACCTAGGGGTTTAAAGGCTTGTTGCACACGCTATGTGCAATCGTGCTCCCTATGAAAGTGGCATTTATTTTGCTTTAGTTTGCTTTGCTCGAGGACTAGCAAAGTGTAGGTTTGGGGGTGTGATGAGTAGTGAAATATAATGATATTTCACCCCTAAATACCTACATTTATCTATCCGATGAAGGCTATCTGATGAGAATTACTAGATTTGAAGTGCTTCAGGTAAATATAATCCAAGTGCGTAAAACAGCCCAAGAATCCCGAAAATAATATCAAAACACTGCAACTTTGGGTCATTGAGAACATGGTGCAACTTGTAGCTCAATTTGGACCATCAAGACGTCCGATCCCTAAAATTTTCAAAATACAAAAGTTGTAGAGATGTCTGCCAGCTTTCCAATGCCGTAAAAATTATGTCTATCCGAGTTCGGAGTAGAATGATATGGCCGCCATATCGAGGTAGTGTCTGATGCAAAGTTGGGCTGGAATTCAAGGAAATCCGGGAAGGTCGATTAATCGACCTTACACTCGATTAATCGAGGAAAGTGACGGAGTCTGACATAAAAAGGCACTTTTTGGCTGAAAAACTAAAGGAAGGTCGATGCATCGACCATTGCACTCGATTAATCGAGATAACCAAAAGGAGTTTTGAACGGAAATGACTCTTAAGCAGATTTTTAGGGGGGTCGATTAATCGACCCTATAAGGTCGATTAATTGGCCCTAACTTTTCGAGCCAGGGGACCTACGCAACTTGGAAACTATTTAAAGCCGAATCAACAACTCGGATGGAGGAGCGAGATAGGAGATTAGAATTTAATTTTTAGACATAGAGATAGAGAATTTTTTATTCCTTTTTTAAGAGCTTTGTTCCTTAAACTCTTTAGAAATTCCTTTATTCAATTTATTGTTTTCATTCAGTTGAGTCCTAGATTAAATTTAAAGATTAGTGAAGTGCGTTGTTAATTTCATTTCTGCAGATCATCGTACTTGTGGATCAAAGAATTTCTATTGAAGTTTGAGGTATTTTTAATTAATTAAATTGATGTTATTTATCATTCTTCATTTGTTTATGTCATTTAATTACAGCATGTGTAGCTAATTTCTTAGGGATGGGGATCTAATGATTCCCATCCGAGGGATGTACTTCTAAAAATATAAGTCTAGGATTAAAATATGAGATCTTATTTTATGGTTATTATGTTATCACGAACTGATGAAATCTCCGCCACTAACTGGGATCGAGTGTGCCGAACCATGCCTTGGATCTCAGATCTGTGAGGGTAATTTTACCCCAATCATTGTTATAGTCTTTTTGCTTTTACCGTGTGGATCTACTTACGATTATGATCCGGGATCGAGTGTGTCGAGCCATACCCTGAAACTTGGATCTGTAATGGTAATTTTATCTTAATTACTCCCTAATCTAAAATCAAGTGTGCCGAGCTATGCTCTTGATCTCAAATCTATGGTGGTATTCTTGTTAAAAAATTTACCCACTTTGGGGATGATTTTTATTCTAAATCTGAGATCAAGTGTGCCGAGCCATGCCCTTGATCCCAGATCTATATATGAAAATCATCTATGAAATTAACTCATGATTGCAAGGATGTAACGTGGAACCTATCCGGGTTTTGACCATTTATCTTCCATAAAAGATACTTTTCTTCAATGATATATCTAATAGTTTAATCCTTAGATTTGTATTACGGGAAGAATAGACGAAAGATGGGAGGATTTAGCATCTTCATCTTTACACTTATTTTTGAATTATCAATTAAGTTTTAGTTTGTAGTCAGTAATTATCATCGCATAAAACCACCTTAATCATAATATTGGTAGGCACTGTTGAATCTTAGTAGATTTCTTAAATTACTGTCTCATCTTTTTAGATCTTTAAAAATAGTCCTCGTGGGAACGATCTCGTACTCCACTCCCACTATCTATAATCTGATTCGTGCACTTGCGAGTAAAACATCACAATTAAAATTCACAACAATGGTGTTAGAACTATAACATGTTCTAGTTTTAAAAAGTTTTAATTTCCTCTCTTTCAAACCCAAATAAGGTGTGAAACTATTTTATTCTCTCAATTTCTATTAAAAACCTTTTCTACACTACCATTAACTATCCATTGGCAAGCTGCCACACCCCCAAACCTATGAGGAGTAGTGTCCTCACTGCTTGGAGGATAGGACGATGTGCAGCAAGAGAAAAAGATAAATAGAGGCACAAGGAAAGAAAAATAAATAACTAAAGTGCAGCTTAAGGAAGAACAACAATATACACAAAAAGGGACAAGACTAAAGCAAAATTTTCATATTAACACCAAAATATGCAAAATATAAGGGAAAGTGTTCTACAAGAAAGGAGGTAAAAATATCCTAATTGTACAACTCTTCATGACTATATACATCCTACTCAGAATTAGGATCTGAGTCAGAGGTAGATGGGGGCTTTGGCTCCCAACCATATTTGGCAGCTATCTCATTATACTTAGTTCTAATCCTCTTCTTCCTTTGCAATTTGGCAGCTCTCTTCTAGGCCTTGAACTGCTCTTTGGGAGTGGCTGCCTCCTCAGACTGGGCAGTTATTTCTCCTTCCACCTAGAGGGCAGGCTCAGCAGCTTGGGCAGGCTGGCCAGTAGTCAAGATAGCAATTTGACGTTCAAGGATTTCAATCTTTTTCGCAGACAGTGAAACATTAGTGTCATATAATTCCTGGGCTGCCTTGTTTCTAGCTTTGGAGGCAGTCAACCTTTCCTCTAATCCATTAGCTGTTGATTTCTCAGAGGCTGAAATGAGCTTTTCAGCTTCATAATGGAGTAAAATGGTTTTCCAGCCCTTGGATATCTACGACATTTCCCAGTTGTAGTCCATAATCATTTGTTCGATCTTTGCTTCATATGAAAGATTAATTGATCTGCAGAGGATAGCCATTCCTCGCACAACATCCCTCTTAAGGTAAGGGTTCTGTTTCACGAAATGGAGGAGGGTGGCGTATAGAGGTGGTGGGGAAAAGAAGAGGTAGGGAGTATGGACTGAGGAGTTTTAGGTTTAGGAAGTGGGTAAGTAGGGGTTGGGATTAGGTCCTCCACATTTGTGGCAGCAATAGAGGTAGCTACCACAGGTGGGAGATGAGTTTGGGGTTGCGACAGAGGTAGGAGAGTGATGGTAGGTTGGATGTGGTTAGGCTGGGGTTTTGGTTAAGTTTGAGTAGAGTGGTCAGTGTAGGTATGAAAAGGGATGACAGGTTGTTGGGAAGGTTTGGTTAAAACTTTCAAGGTGGAGTGAATGGATTGAAGTGTAGTAGGCAGGGAGGATTGACCTTGGAGGGCGGAGTTCATGGTATGGAGTGTGGCCTCAATGGATGAGTGGGTTTGGTTATTAGCCATCACTTGGGATTGGAGGGAAAGTAAGAGGTTTAGGATTTGAGGTAAGGGGTTAGGTGGGACAGGAGCTGTGGGTTGGATTGGTGGAATTGGTGGGGTAAATGAGTGGGTAGGTTGTGGAGGGGTAGGATGTAGAGAAGCTGGTAAGGGAGTGTAGTCATGCCTTATGTTCTCCACAATGGATTTTATCAGTGATGAAAAACCCTTAGTGGTCAGCTGTTCCAGGCAGGGTGTGTGGAGGTGAGATGTGAAAAGTGGAATCAAAGTTAAAGGGAACAGATGGAGGGGAAGAAGTGGCTGGGCCAGTAGATGAAGTTGGTGCAAGGCTCACATGTGGGGTAGTTAATATGGATGGGTTGACTGGAATGGTGAGTGAAGGTAAGGTAGGGATTGGGTCAATGGTAAAAGGAACGGATAGAGGTGTTGATGTGGTGATGGTGGAAAAGGAGGCCAAGGTGCTTGGGGGTAGGGAGGTTAGAATGGAAGGTAGGGAAACTGAGGTAGAAGGTAAAGGAAATGAGGTGGGTGGTTGAGAGGCTGATGGGATGGGGGAACTAGGGATATCAGCTGGAATGGAGGGAATGACTGTAGGTGCTGAGGGAATCAAAGGAGCAGCTACAGAGCTGGCCACTTGAGGTGCCTCCCTTTTAGGATTCTCCACAGATTTTCTTTTACTTTTCCCAATCATAGTCCTACTGGCAGACCAGGCCTTCTTCCCAAATACTTTAGGGGCCACCTTCTCCACTTCCTTCCCCTCCTTAAAAACAAAGTCTTTCCTCTTGAGTAGGGCAGTAATGAGGCTCCTTATAGGGCTTGGCCCCTCATACACTTGTCATTCACATCCACCATTGCTTCAAAAAGTAGCCAAGCAGCATTCAAAAACTAGCCCTTAGAGAAGGCATATAGGGCATTCACTATTGGCACTCTCCTCTCTTGTTGATGCCCACTTACATAGATATTTTTCCTCAAAATTGCATCAAAGAAGAGCATGTTGGGGTATAAATCTCTTCTCATGATTGAGTCCTCAGACCCCACAATGCCTTGAGTGAGGTGCCTGGCCATTGCTTTAAAAGAGACATTCTCAGGTGCAGACAAGTCATAAACTGGATCAAAAACAGAAGGGACCCCCAATGATATCCCTATATCTCTGTAATCCACAATCATCTCCATATGATCAATTAAAATTACAAGGCAAGGCTCAATTGAATCTGGCTTGGTTTATTTCTTGAGATTCTGATACCACAGCTTAACCAGCCTTGGGTAAGATTTTTCATTCAATGGGCTCATCATGGGTGCCAGGCCAGCCTTCACCAAATAATTCAAAGTACCCTGACACTCCTCAACCTTAGAGAAATAGGGGGTGTCAACAATCGTTTCTGAGAGCAGATCTAATTTATCCACAAATTCATTGGGTGTGGATCTGAGCGAAGGGGCTTCAGGCACCAATTTAGGGTTAGGTTCAGTCTCAAGTATTTCAGTGTCAAGGGTAGGTTGTGTATCAGGGGCCTCCCCCACAATGTCTGTACTTCTTTGGGCCCTCTTAGATTTCTTGGATTTATTAGATTGGGCAGTTTTCTTAGCTTCCTCCATGACAAGCTTCCTTTTGGCAGGTGGGGTTTCCTTAGGCTTTGTGGTCCTATTGGACTTCCTAGTGGCTTTGGTGGCAGATTTAGAAGGCACCTTGAAAAGATTCACCAATGTGTCCTCTTGACCTACCATTACTCAATTGACACAATATCAATTAACAATTACTGTAAAAAATTCTTGAATTCTTAAACAACCCAAACAAAGAAAAGATTGAAATGCCAAGCTTGGAAATCACAGAGAGGAGCTGAAAAGAAGCTTACTAGCAGAAACCTAGGGTTTCACAGATCTTAAAATGCAAAGCACCAAACCAGCTCAAACCAGGTGCGAAGTGTAGCTTTTGATGGATTGAAGCAAATGGGAAAATAGCCAGGAAGTTGGTATAACGGAGATGGAGAGAGAAAAAGCAAAATGAAAAAAATTGCCAGAGCAAACTTAAAGCGCAAAGAGAAGTTGTTGAACGGCAAAAATGGAGTTGTCATTAGGTCTACAGCAGTGGAAAGCGATTCTCGACGGGATTGGGGCAAGTCGTCGACAAGTTGATTCAACCTGTGAAAGGTCCTCGTGAAAGGTCCACACAATCCTGTCGAAGAGTTCAAAAATACAGGAGCCATCTTTTCGAGAGTTTCATAGAACCTCTCGACCGGTTTTTTGAAATCAATAAGCAATCCTCTCGACAAGTTCTAGACTCCTGAAAAATTACTTTGAGAGGTTATCAGAACCTCTCGATAGGTACTCTAAACCTATCGAGAACTCAACTAAAAATCTTCAGAACCTATCGGATGCTCCTGGATCCTATCGACAACCATTTTTAAACCTTCTAAACCTGTCGAGAATAGGTTCACACTTCTCGACAGCTTCTAGATCTTGTCGAAAAGTAGACTGGGAATTCCTAGAACCTGTCGGCATGTTCCTAAAACCTATCGATAGGTTATATTTCAATTGAAATAGACTTGTAATTCATTCCCAGTTAATTTCTCAACAGATCTGGCACTCCAACTCAGGTTACTTCCACCAATTCTGACTTATTTTCTTACCTGGGGTACTAACCTGCATGGAAGGGCCATTGAAAAAAATGCCAATCGCTGTGAGGATGTGATAAGAGAAGGGCGGTTGAACAAAATTACAAATAGTGGGGTCTGAAGGTTCACTGATTAGAGGATTGCAAGAAGAATCGGGGTAGATATACCAACAGTCGGCAATACACCACCCAATGTCAGCACAACCCCACTCTAGTTTAAGGCAACCCAACCAGCCACGACCAGAAGCAAGCTGATGCAGAGAATAAAAAATTGACAAGGGGCACTGACGACCTCTGAGCAGAGAAAAGCCCGTTTTGAACGAGTTTTCTCACCCTTAGGGTAGTCCTTGAACATTCTGTTGTCATTGTTAATTGAAAAAGGTTTGGTCATGACACTTTAGCCATGAACACCTCCAAATCCAATCCCAAGAAATTATGACCCCAACACCCATTGCAACTCCCAACAAGGGTCAGGCCACCCAACTAATCTCTATTCCCCCTTGAAACACGCGATACAAGACTTGATAGAGGCTAGTTAGATCATCCCTCTAGCACTTCCCCAAGCCAACCAACATGCTAATATACACTAGGTCCCGCTACCACCCTACCCACCAAGAGCAATGGGCCCTAGGCCAAACATCAACGTGATAGAGGAGGATGACGAGGGGTTCGACCCGTCAAAGTATATCCATACCCAGGGAGAGTTTGTAACACTGAGACGAAGAGACTAGGAGGATAGAAGCATAGGGGTGATCGACCCTTGAATCTGGCTTATTACTTTCGTCACCCACGTCGCCAGTAGAACCCTTAGATCTGAGGGTTTATTTTCCCTCTCTGGCTCCCGTCAACTATGTCCAAATCAATTCATATCAACCATACACAGCAGCCCCTACCAATTAATAGATGGTTGATCTTTCCCCATATCCTCCCTCGACACTAATTAATTACCAATGGCCTACCCCCATCACACCACTCCCAATACTGTGATCCACAAACCCCACTAACCCCACATGGCCCATTTTCTTCACTCCCCCAAGCTATCCAACAGAAGTCAACGAAGTAGTATCCACTCATCCCAATCCGCCAACCTAAATACCATAGGAGCCTTAGTTGCTCCATTCCAAATTTTGGGGCTAACCTACGATCCCCATCAGGTCCCGCTCAGTTATGAATAGATAAATATCAACGCCGAAAATAATGGAGAAGGGGCAGTGGATTTCGTCACTAGGTCAGAAAAAATCGTCAAGCAACTAGAAACACCAGCACCAGTCTGATCGAAAGGAAAGAATGAATCTACTGCGGTGAACCTGTTCGTGAAAATAAGCCGAGAACACATTAGAAACTCAGCTGAAGAGAATGCCGACCCACATCACAGTATGGGTTCTGTTGATGACATCCCCTCTTTATTTTCAGGCTTTGATGGGGGCATTGAAAAATGCACATGTATCTATCCAAGTAAGTCCTGATGAAGTGGGACAGATAATCGGGCAGGTGTTAGCCCCCAATGCTATCTCTTTTTCGATGTCGATTAGACAGAGGAAGGGAATAATAATTCCAAACCCCTCAACATCACTGTAGAATCCAGAGATTTGATGATCCCGCTGGTATTGATAGACAATGGATCAGCTTTAAATGTATGCCCTCTAAGGACCGCTACCAGGATTGGTGTAGAACTTTTTGCTTTCACGCCAGCTAGATCCAGCGCCAGGGGATTTGATAATACAAGAAAGGAAATAACCGGGGTAGTCGATCTTGAGCTCATGATTGAGCCAATGGCCTTCACCGTACCTTTTCAATTAATAAATATCAAATTTACTGTCAATCTGCTATTAGGGCACCCGTGGTTACATGAAGTTAGGGCAATACCTTTAACTTTGCACCAAAAACTTAGGTTTGTGGTCGAGCAGAGAATCATCACCATCACAGGTGATGAGCAGGAAGAGAGAAAGTTGCCCACAGCATTGAGAAACCTAGAGTATTGGATATGTTGCACACGAGCGAAGACACGGATCTCCATAACTTTGAGTATGATGTATCGACGGTAATCCCTGAGCCTCTCGAAAGGGTAACTATAAAAACTAATGGAGGGATGGTCGCAGTAGTGGCCATGCTCCAAAAATGGGGCTATCAGAAAGGAAAGGGACTGGGACCCCGATTACAAGGCAGAAAGGAGCCTGTCATGGCCAAGGGCAGACAAGAAGTCAAATTTGGGTTAGGTTACAAGCCCACTGAGGAAGAAGTCCAAGAGGCTAAAGAGAAGGCCCTAACCATTGCTGCAGCAAAAGCTAAGGGAATTAACCTTGAAGAGGAACCTCGTCCTAGGCCTCACCTCCGGAATACCTTTGTGAGTGCAGGGATTGTGAAGATTGATCAGAATGGGGCAACACGGATAATCCCATACAAACCGGCAGCCCCTATCCACCCTACTAATCCCCAAATCATTCCTCCCAACCTGGAAATAGTCCTAGCCACTCTGTCCCTTTTTTAGGAAGAGTTTTCTATACCTACACAATCCCCCCTATGGTAAACCACCACAAGACTTTGCTGATGTTTGAGGACAAGGTCCTAGATGCACCCATGATCAACATGATGGAGGCTGACTCCGAAGATTCATATCAATCAGTCTCCTCCATCCGAACAGGTAATGGTGCGACATCATAGGTAAGGAATTGGGCATCAATGCCCTTAACTCTGGAAGCATCAAATGGCCGCAAATACGACACCAGCTTCCTAAAAAAAATAACTTGTAAAAAATGAGATTAGCCCTTGGCAGGCAATACTATGTATGTACAAAGACCCATGCTGCCAAGGAGCAATTTTCGAAGAAAAGAAAAATCCTAAAAAAATAGAAAAAATATAAAATCTAAAAATATTGTCTTTCAAAATTCTCGAAAAAATAAAAGAAATTGATGCCTTAATTGAAAAACCTGCCCCACGTGAAATTGACCCCTTTCCTGTAGAAATACAAGAAGAGATAGGAATCATGAGTCTAGACAAGGAGATCCCTACTAAGGAGCTTCCCAATGACCTCTTTGAATGGTACATTGATTTTGAGCATGGCCCTATCCCAATCATTGAAGAAACTAAGGACGTCATTCTAGGGATCGAGGCAGCTCTTAGAATCACTAAAATCGGAATGTCACTGTCTCCAGAGGAAAGAAAAAGCATGATTGATTTCCTTCTGTCATACCAAGACATCTTTGCTTGGTCCTATGAGGATATCCTTGGTTTGGACACCGATTTGGTTGAGCATGAGTTGCCATTATATCAAGACATTAAGCCGGTCAAGCAGAAGTTGAGATGCCTCAGGCTAGAATCGATGCTTAAAGTAAAGGATGAAGTCATCAATCAGTAAGATGTAGGGTTCCTTATGGTCTCTAAATACCCGCAAGGTTAGCTAACATCGTCCCTGTATCGAAGAAGGATGGAAAGGTCCACATGTGCATTGATTTCAGAAATCTAAACAAGGCGAGCCCAAAGGATGACTTTTCGTTGCCACACATCGACATCTTGATCGAAAGCACTACCAAGCATGGGATGCTCTCATTCATGGATGGATTCTCCGGTTACAATTAGATCAAGATGGTGGATGCCAACCAAGAGAAGACAACATTCATTACCCCTTGGGGAACTTTCTGTCATCGGGTCATGCTGTTCAGGTTGAAAAATGCAGGAGTAACATACCAAAGGGCAATGACGACACTATTCCATGACATGATGCACTTAGAGATTGAGGTGTATGTGGACCTAATCAATGTAAAAGCCATTGTTGAAATGCCCCTGCCATCTACCGAGAAATAGGTCAGAGGTTTCTTGGGTAGAATACAGTACATCAGTCGGTTCATTGCACAACTCACTCCTATCTACATGTTGATATTCAAACTACTAAGAAAAGACTCGCCCATTGAATGGAATGATGATTGTCAAGCGGCATTCGATATGATTAAGAGTTACCTTCTAAACCTGCCTGTGTTAGTACCACCTGAGCCGGGGAGACCACTCTTAATGTACCTCTCTACAACGGAAGTTTCGATGGGAAGTGTCCTAGGGCAGCATGATGAAATAGAAGAAGAGAGTAGGACATCTACAATCTCAGTAAGAAATTCACTGATTATGAGACACTATTCTCATCTAGAGAAAGCGTGCTTGACACTCGTATGGGCCACACAGAGGCTCCACCACTACTTGTTATCTCAGGTAGTTCTTCTTCTGGCACGAATGAATCCATTAAAGTACTTGTTTGAGAAGCCACCCCTCACGGGATGGACCACATGCTAGCAGCTTCTGTTATCCAAATTTGACATCACATATATCACTCAGAAGTCGATCAAGGGACAAGCACTCACCGATCATCTTGCCGAGAAACCCTTACCTGACTACAACCCTTTGAAAATTGAATTCCCAGATGAGGACATCTTGTTTACGATAGAGGATGACACGGAGGAGATAGAGGAGTCCTAGGTAATGCATTTCAACAGAGCAGCAAATGTTGAAGGTCAAGGGGTCGGCGCTATCCTAATCTCGCCAAAAGGATCTCACATACCAGTCTCCATCAAGCTTAACTTCACATGCACAAATAATATGGCCGAATATGTGGCATGTGCAGCAGGCCTACAAGCAGCCCTGGACTTAAACATAACTCACCTTAGGGTGTTTGGTGACTTAAAGTTGATCATATGCCAAAGAAGCAGAGATTGGAAGATAAAAGATGAGAAGTTGATCCCATACCATGAGAACCTCGAAGATCTGATAGCACGCTTCGATGATGTTACTTTCTCCTATGTCCCACGAGTAAGAAATCACTTTGTTGATGCATTAGCAACATTAGCATCAATGGTCGAAATCCCCTATTGCGTCGAGATGAAGCCAATCCTGATTGAATAGAGGAGTGAGCCAGTCTTTTGCCTCGTAATTAATGAACCCCTAAAGTTAGATGATGAGCCACCATGGTTTTTAGATATCAAGAATTTCCTCAAAATTCGAGTTTTTCCTGAGGGCACTTCAAAGACGGACAACAGACTATCCAATGTTCAGTGGCTAATTATGTCATCTGTGGTGAGTGCCTCTACAAGCGATCATATAACAACATCCTGCTCAGATGCCTAACTGAGGGTGAGGCCACCAACATCATGAAAGAGATTCATAAGGGAGTATGCGTGGCCCACGTCAATGGGCACATGCTCGCTAAGAAAATCCCACGGCAAGGATATTTCTGGACTACCATGGAACTGACTATTGCAAGCACGTGCAGAAGTGCTACAAATGCCAAGAACACTCTAGTCTAATACATGCTCCTGCCATTGATCTACACAGCATGACCACTCCTTGGCCATTCCCTACATGGGGCCTCAACTTCGTCAAAAAGGTTAACCCAAAAGCATCTAATGGGCATCAGTTCGTCCTTGCCGCCATTGAGTACTTCACCAAATGGGTAGAGGCAGTATCCGACACAAATATCATGACCATTCATGTCGAGAAATTCATTAAGAATAATATTGTCTATCGATTCAGCATGCCGAAGGACATCATCACGGATAATGGCACCAACTTTGAGAATAAGCGCATTAGAGCCTTATGCGAGCAATACTAAAACAAACATCATTGCTCGTCACCGTATAGGCCATAAACCAATGGGGCCGTCGAAGCTGACAATAAGACACTCGACCGAATCTTGGAGAAAATGGTCGTCACCTACCGAGACTGGAGCGAGATGCTACCTTTTGCACTATGGGCCTATCGAACATCGATCTGTATCGCTACAGGGGCAACACCATTCTCCCTTATATATGAAACTAAGGCAGTGCTACCAGTTGAGGTCGAAGTACTGTCACTCTGTATCCTCATCGAAATAGATATACCCAAAGCTGAAAGAGAAAGATCGCGCTTGAAGCAGCTAAACTTGTTGGACGAGAAAAGGCTCCTAGCTTTATGTAACACCCAGGTTTAACAAGGGCGAATCGTACGCGCTTACAACAAATGTGTTCGCGATAGAGATTTGAAAGTGGGAGACACCGTGCTCAAAAAAATCTTCCCTTCTATCCACGCTGATCCAAGAGGGAAATTCAAGCCCAACTGGGAAGGACCATTTGTCATCCGAGAATTACTCTCAGGATATGCGATCCACCTCGCCACCATGGACGGAGATCACTTTCCTGAGCCAATCAACGCTGGATATGTCCGACGATTCTATTCGTAAGTCTCCCACAACAAGGTAAGTACTAATAAAAATGGATACATGACTGCTTAAGGATACTTTAAAAAAGAGGCCATTATTTCAAATCTAAGTAGCCAAAAAGTGTCCCTGAATGATCATACCCTTTGCTACACCCGTTGAGCCATTAACCTTTCTTTCATAAACCCCTCCCTAGAAACGAAGATAAAACGTGTATATACCAAACAAAAAAAGGAGAAAAAGAGTTACCATCAAATCCTAAAAAATTAGAAAAGCAAAATCGTAAAAAGAGATTGTCTGAAAAGAAAAAGAATAAAAAAATATAGAAAAGAAAAAGTGGGGCATGTACAGTCAAAATTCTCAAGGAAGAACTATATTACGACAACTGGAACCCAATAGAGGAAACCTTTTGAAACCCGATAATACCTTCAAAATTCCTAACCTATCCCATGGCCAAGATACATTCTTGAAGAAAGCCCTTCTTACGGTCCACAAGCCGTCATAGTATCCATTAAGTCAACACAAGCCAAGCTGGGAGACAACATAAAGAATTTCATCCAGCTGGCTATGACGGAATCGACGTCCATGTCGTGGTCCTTGAAAGAAAAAAAGAAGAAAAAAAAATGAGAATAAAAATCTACAAACTCAATGCAAAATGGACGTAGTGAAAACCCGAAAGGGCGCTATAGGTAAAAAGAGAGTTTGTACGGACCAGGTGAAAACCTGAAAAGGCACCTAGGTTAAAAATGCATACCCACGGACGTAGTGAAAACCTGAAAGGGCGCTACAGGTAAAAAATAGGGCAACAACAGGCATAGTAAAAACCCATCTTGGGCGCTGTGAGTAAAGCATGTTCAAAACAAAAGGAGAAAATCTTTCTACTACTCCCTTGGTTACAACCCGAGCTATCTAATCTCACCTGGGCCGGTCGTATTTTCTCAAAATCAAATCTCACCTGGGCCGGTCAAGTGCATGACCCGAGGCAAAGATTAAAGGTTAATTCAATCCAAAGGGATGGGTGTTCAGACTTTGATAAAGATTCTAAACCTCACTCAGGTCCGACCACAAATGGGTTCAACTATGCTAAATTGGGACCCGTTACTTCCCCTATGCTTAAGGTATCAAAGAAAATCTTAAAAAAAGATAATAGATTTCCCTTTCCCATGTTCAGCCTAGCACTGTGCACACCCCACTCTGGGATGATTTGGTTGATGACTGAAAAGACCATTTGCAAAAGACAATAGATTTTCCTTTTCCATCTTCAGGCAAGCACTGTGCACACCCCTCTCTAGGATGATTGATTTGATGACCAAAGAAACCACTTTTGAAAAAGACAATAAATTTCCCTTTCCCATTTTTATGCCCGCAATGTACACCTCCCATTCCAAAAGGGTCAACAACAAAAAAATCCACCAATAAAAAAAAATGAAGGAAAAATGATACTTTTTGTAAGATAATAGATTTCCCTCTTCCATTTACAAGTCTACACTTTGCTTACACCACATCTCCAAAAAATAATCGGTGTGATGTCTCGCTTCCCCTTCCTTTTTACAAAAATTGAAAAACTAAAAAAGATACAAAAAAACATGGAGAAAATATCTACATCAAAAAGATGTATCTGAACAGGGGTTCTTGTGCCCCCTTTTATGGTTTTGATCTATGCAAAAAGATATGTGCAGGAGGGAATCAACGACCCAACTCATGCTTTAAAGCACGAATCTTTACGCATAAAGCGTCCTCCTTGACATCCCGCTCTATCATCCATCGGCCATGAAGACTCCTATACCGTGTCCAGGAGGCATCGGTAGCACCAAGAGCATCACCCAAGGCTCCTTCCTGACAAAGAACTTCACACTCAGCTACATTGGCTCTTGCTTCTGCCACCTCTGCTCTAACTTTTTATTGCTCTAATTGCTCATGCAGAACTCATTTCTCATCCATCAACAGCTCAATGCGGGTTCGAAGCATTGACTTTTTCTTCGGCCAAAGCCCCCCTACCTTGCTGCTCTCCGCCTGGTCTGAGCAACAAGCAGAAGGCCTCTCAGATAGTAACCAAGCCTCATACTTTGGAGAGGTCAAAACCAAATTTCCCTGCTCCAAATCACACATATGCATCGACTGACGCATCTCCCAAAGGGTAGCTATCCAGTCCAAATCCCCAGAAGACCCCTGAGAGAAAATCAAACCACATAGAGGTGGCTTAGTAACACAATGCACCTATTGAGAGCAACCAAACTGGCACAACACCCGAAATGGGAACTAGTAGGTGTCGCTGATCAAACCAAGAAGAGTGATGCTTTCGTAATCTCTCGATCAAACTACCAGAAAAGCCCTATCTAACCAAGGAAGCTTCCACACCAATTCGGCCTCAGCCAGCCAAAGCTTCAGCTCTTGTATATTCCCATGCGGAAACATGTGGCATCGACCTAAAAAGCAACGAGCCGCCTCACCACCAACAACGTAGAAGCGGGGCACAAGTCCTAAAATAGCAAGGTGCTCCCCAAGCCAGACCTGGAACATAATAGGGAATCATTGAAGGCACACCAATTTGCCCAAGGCAAGGGCATCAAGACAGTGATAAAGCTCGGTCAGCACCAGATGCATCACAGAACAACCTCCCTCAAGTTCCACCAGGACATCGCAAAGTGCAAGCGAGAAGCTCTCTCCCCCAATATAGAAAATGACCTCTAAGAGAAGACAAAGAGCAAAAGTATTCACGTTATGGATATTTATAACCGGTAATTTCTATAGACTCTTATCACTAAAAAGTTCTCTTAGGAATTTCATCGAACACCTAGTGGGCCCACCAACGATACTTTTCTTGTAATTGGCTCTCTTCAATCCCAAAGTCGTATGGACGGCCTTAGCATAACCTGGTTTCGACACTACTCTAGCAAGGCTTCTGTGCAACTCTAAGCCCGATAGGCTGGCAAGCTCCTTAAGAGTAGGAGTTAACTCACGCTTCCCAAATCGGAGGACATGGGTATCCACTTCCCAAAGAGAAGCCGCCACATGAATAAGATCCCAGAGCAGGGGGACATCAAGGAAAGACAAGAGACGACCCAATCCAAGTTGATCCAAAGCTGGAAGATCACTCTCGTTCAAACTTTCAAGTCATTTCTTAAGAAAATTGGCCCCATACCTAAAGAGGAAAGTATAGAGGTCCCGGACCCCCCATGAGAGGCGGGGTCTGAAAGCGGGTCTGTGGTCATACAAATATGTTTCAAAAATACAAGTCAATGTAGGATGATTGACCGACCCCTTGGGAAAGCAAAAGGAAAAATGACAATAAAAAATACAAAGTCCAACTCAAAAGAAAGAGAAATGAGTGCATTCTCGGGCTTAAAAAGCCCCACACCCCCTGAAGGCACCTGGCATGTGTAATACACACGCTAGAGCAAAAGTTCCCAGATCTTGCTTAGCGTATATATTACACACACTAAGCCACCTATTCCCAGGGCATACTTGGTGTGTATAATATACATGCTAGGCCATTCTTCCCCCAGATTTGTCTAGCGTGTGTAATACACACGCCAGGCCAGGAATGCCACCCAAAGACAAAAGGGGAAGAAAATTGAGGGGATTATTTTTACTGGTCCCCTAGCCAGCCCACCTGCACTTTCAATTATTTTCAAAAGCACCCCAGATCACATGCGGGGATATTAACATTATCATCTAATGTCTACGCAATTTACCTTTTAGGAATCATCCACACAAACGTATGAGGTTTGGCCAATATTAACCAAGTACATAGCCCAAAGGCCATTTTCTAAAACACCTAAGCCCACCCTGCAAGCGATCAAGTATGCCACAACAAGAGAAAGATAGAGCAGGCAATGAAAAAGGGAAAGCATTGATTTTCATCCTAAAAATAAAAACATTCAAAAGTGTAGTCTCATGTTATCCATTACATTTTCCCAAAGAAAAACATCCCAAAAGTCTCAAGGTTTATAAAAAGCAGAAAGAGCTGATCCTAATCGGTGCCTTTGCCCTTCTTCTTCCATTGGCGCGAGGTGCTCTGGTAGGTCCGCACATCTCCCACTCGGGACCACGCCTGAGAAAGTCGGCTAAGCAGTGAGCGCGATTCCTTTTCACGAGCATGCTACAAGTCATACCAGAAATCGTCAGTCAAGGTACGTCGAAAGATAAGGGGGGCGAGGCAACAATCAGAGCCAATCGGTGTGACACTTACCACTTCCACCTCCCGAAGGTCAATAATGTGGCAATAATACTCTGCCTGATTGACCGCCGACTCATAATCCTGTAAGAAAGAAAGAGAAAGGAAGTCAGCTGCATGAGCTATAATATGAAAGCAAGCATATCCCTGAGAGAACATACAGAATAGAAAACTCACCCCCGAAACTAATTAAGGAGGAGGGACCCGAATTGCGTCAGCAGATAGGTGGGCCTGCTCCACTACATCTGTACACAACCTCGAGAGGAAGGCATCGTTAAGGCATCTAAAGTCCCTTGAGTCTCCACCGTCGAACTGCTAGAGGCCCCCACACTAGAAGGGTTGAAAGGTCTAGCACCTAGAGCCTCGTCAGGACTTGCTGCTACATCATCCTCAGCAGAGTCATCTCCCCCATCAAACTGTAGAAAGAGGCAAAGGTTCAGTTAGTCAAAGCAAAATTGAATCAAAATCACCAGAAACTTGCATAAAGAAAGAGGAGAATTACCAGAGAGCACGAACTGTCAAAGGCCAAAAAGGTGGCACCAGGTATAAAGCGTAAAAGAAGGGACCGGTAGGGCAATCGTACCATAACTGGTATCCCCCAGGCACGAGAAGATCATCAACCGAGACCCCGTGATGGAGGAGTCTGGCTAAAAGATCCTCAATAGTACCCTCGAGAGACATGACATCCTAGGGAGGACCCTGCGGCACGGTAAAATGATCTCGATACTGATGTACCACTCTCTCCCCCAGGTAGTACACTCTGACTCAGGCACTATAAAAGAAGATGATATGGCGGTCAACAAAAAGTCGGGACTGACCCACGACAACTCGATCCCAAAAGGGAGAACCAACGTAAGGGTCAAAGATGATCTGCCCAGATAAAGAGAATCCTATCAGTCAAACAAACATCATCAAAACTCTGAGAAAAAGAAGGGGGAGGTGTCCATACCTATTTCGGGATCAACAAATCAAATTGGGGCCTTAGGCCCAACTCCAAATGTTTCATTCCCAAGTCCCTTCGGTGACTCTTGTGCCAACTACTCATAAGGGGATATGTGTACACATCTGAGAAGAGGAGGGGGCGGCCCGGATGAAAATGCAAGTATCCTCAAACCTGAAGGGAGGAACAAACATAAAAGATACGTCAGAGGCAAGATGAACGATGAATAATAAACCAAGAGAAGTAGAAGGGTCAGGGTTACCTCTATCGCGGGTCAGAAATCAACGACGGAACCCAAATCCCTGATCGAGGCTTGAGCCAAGCTAGACATTAGTACGGTGTACCCGGTGCCGCCCTAATCATAATGGTGCACATTGTCCCAATTTCCCATAAGACTTACCAGGGACAATGAGACCCAGCCCCCGCTAGCATTGGCAAAAAGAGTCTTGCCCAAGAGGAAAAGGAGCGAGATGTGAGCCAGCAGTATAGTGTGCTCAGGCTCAATAGGGGCATCCATCTCCAGATGGGTCGGATCTACCAGTTCATTTTCACCATACAGATCGGCTATCCAAGATAGCTTAATGTCGAAGCTGCTCATATCCCGAGAAGAGGGGTAATCCTCGATCAACTGAACCACCTCATCCCAATCCGATACACGAAGGCCGACCACTGGTATGCCCCCTATCTCGATCCCTGTGATCATCTACCAGTCAACAGGGGTGATGGTTATCTCAGCCACGGACATATGAAAAGTCATGGTCTCAGGTCGAAAGCGTTCTATCAGGGCCTTCACATAGGCCGAATCGCCCCTCATGGCAGGGCATGAAAGAAAGTCCCCAAAGCTGGTCTGAGCAAGAGGAACTTCACAACTTGAGGAAGGAAGTGATAGAGGCACTAGAGGCTGAACCAACCTCCGCGAAAAATGATCGAGGGCAAAGACTGCAGCAAAATGAAGAAGGTGTTAAAAGTAAAGTGTGGGCAAAAGGAAGCCACAAAAGTGATTTCTTACCCTACCGGCAATCCCAAAATTAGAAATGTGGGTGTATTGTTGATTGAGTAGCCCACTACGGGCTGCCTCCCCCTGCATCTCATTCCAAGGTCGGGAGGAACGTTGCACTTGAATTAGTTGCTCACCCCGGCTACTGTAAACCACCTCGAGTTCACTCTCATGGCCCTGATCCTCTTCACTCGACATTCTTAGAAGGACACAAGTAACGAATATAAGGAGAATGTAAGTATGGAGAAACCAACTACTAAAAACTGAAAGAAGGTAAGTATGTTCTGTTTAATGGCCATCCATCATAATCAATCATCATCATTGCGGTAAAAACATCAAAAGGGGGGCAAGCCTAGATTGGCACCTCACATTTCAAAAAAAAATATAATAATAACTCATTTTTCAAGGTTTTGCAAATTTTCGATCGAAATTCCCACAATGCATATAGGGGCTACGAGTAGGGTTGAATTTACCAAAAGAAAACTACCATTTTTTCCACAGTTTTATAAAGACCCTAGTCGCACGGGTAGGGAGGGAGATCAAGCATGTCAAAAGTTTTTTTTCTTTTCCAACAAAAATCCAAAAAAAATATAGAAATAATAATAATGCAAATCAGTTTTCAAAGAAAAATCATCATGCATAGATGCAACAGATTGCAGAAAATCATTTAGATCTAAAAAAGGGAGGGTCCTAGTCATACCAACAAAATAGTCCAAGAAAATTCAACAAAAAGGGGGGAAAAGAGGAATAAGGCACCATTTAATCATATTTTCACTCAAAATCGAGGCCAATACACATAAAATAAATCAAATGGATTATAGACAATCGCACTTACAAGGGAAATCATTCATTTATCATCTAAAAATGCAAGAATCCTAACAACATTCAAGAAAAATCAAAAGAGATAGGGTTAAAAGATGATTACATTAAAAGAAGAAATAAACCTTTGATCTGGTGTGGAATGTACGCTTGATCAGCAAGAGTGAGCGTCGGCACAATGACGGGGTTCAAATCGATTCAAGGAAACCCTAGGAAGAGGTCCCATTTCTATTTAAGGAGGGGGGAAGAGATTGAAAAATGCCTTTTTTTTTCCTCGGGCCCGATTGTTTAAAAACACCCGCCAGGTCTGGCTTAGCGTGTATAATATACACGCTAGGCCTGTTTTGGCCAGATTTGGCCTACCGTGTATAATATACATGCTAGGCTTGTTTTGGCCAGATTTGGCTTAGCGTGTATATTATACACGCTAAGCTTAATCCCCCTTCGACCCAAGAAGGTGCGCACAGCCCCAAAAAGCACATCAACCTCCATTTGATCTGCTCGGGAGGCTATGCTAAAATAAGTGGTTCGGGATCAATAAGCATGATCAAAAATCTCAAACAAACATACATAAAATAACCAAAAATATATATATATATACACAAAAAAAAATATAGATATATACATAAAATAAAAAACAAACTAAGAAAATAAATAAATAAATAAATATATATATATATATATATATGTGTGACTTTCACAAAAAAATAACACGTACTCCCAAAAAGTGTTGTGACATCAATTCGCTCCGCTCGAGTAGTCCTGCTAAATTAACTTTGGGATCAATGGGTTTGCCCAAAGACCTCGAGCCCTGCTTCACGCAGGGGCACCCGTGGCCAGTCAAATGGGGCAATTAATGCCTCGTATGATTGGACACAAGCTGTGGATATTCGCGTATTTGCTTCACGCCTATCATTAAGTATGGGTCGATCACCCTCTCACTCACGAAGATATTTTATTCAGAATGAAACTTGAGCATCGAACATCTTCAATCATCTTGAGAAGCAGACATTTTTCCTAGCATATTAGGCTTTCGCAACTCGCTCCATCTCGGTTATGCCCAGTAATGTCGCTAAGCGCTTGGGGACCGATAGCCTTGAGGAATGGATGTTTTTCCCGACATACAGGGCTTCCATTTACTCACCATGTTATCCACCTGATGTTTGAGGTTTATTTCGAATACGACAAACATGTCTATGTTGCCTTGGGCCTCTTCGGATGTCTCTATATTTGGCATTCGATCATTAGTGATCGGGATACCAAAGAGGGGCATCTGTAGACACCCAAATTTGGTCCAAGGCCCGATCGAAATATACTTCAAGAAAAGTTCGCCCTCGAGCTTCCGATGGCACCTCCCATATGCTTAAGAACCTTCCTAAACCCGTAGAAACTTACCTAAACCCTTAGGAATCACCCCCAACCACTCTGAACCCTAAGTTAACCTTCCCAGGGAATGATTACAGAGAGGTGCGCCAAAACTTGTGGGGACCTCTAATAAAACTGAATCTTATACCATTGAAAAGTAGAGGTTCTTGGCTTTCCAACAAGCAAAGAATCACCCCGATCTGAGTCATACATCAAAAGTTTGGACAATTCAATGTTTCGAGCCTAAAAACTGCATCTGGCTGAACCTCTCAAGAGCCTCTCGAGGAAATGGGCATGCTTAGCATGTCTAATACACACGCTAGGCCAATTCTGGAGAAATGTTGCCTAGCGTATATATTATATACGCTAGGCCACTTTTTCACAGAAGTGGCTTAGCGTGTATAATATACACACTAAGCATAGATGGGCCCCCAGCGGGCTCTGGACTTCTCAGGCACTGTACATTTGCCTGGCATGTGTAATACACACGCCATGCTTAGCTATAGTAAAATTTGGTTTTGCTCAAAATTGACTTTTGGGATTTGACTTGTTGACCATCCCAATGTTTAGGGTGGGTTTCATTAGGACTGTTGCACCCTCATTTACCCTATTTACAACCCTATAGTCATCTGAACCCCCCCTTTTTCATATATCAAAGCTCCTAAAACCCTAGGAACCCTTAGATATTAGGATTACCTAATTGCTAATCTCATTAGTATTTAAGTACCCCTTAACCCACCCTTTCTCTATAAATAGAGAGGCACCCCCCCTTGCAAAGGGCTTGAAAAAAATTCCAAAAGAGAAAATATTAAGAAGTGTCCTTTTCCCCCTTTGGTGCACCAATCCCATGCAAATTCCAGAACTTTAAAAATCCCTTTAGACCCCACCTTTCTTCAAAAATCTCTTAGTTTAGGTGAGAACTATCCTTTAACCCTCTCCTCCTACCTCTTAGCCATCAAACCTTAGAGGTTAGAACCCATATTCCAACTACTCAAGCTATCGGAGGCTCACCGAGTGCACCTACGTGAAGGTTCACAGCAGTCCTACAAGGGCCCAAGAGCTCCAGCTCTCCCCTCTATTCCTCTACCTTCTTAGCCTTTCCCCTATCCTTGAATTTGTGTCGTTACGTCGCCGAAATCTTGGTGATTGTGGAGGAGCACAAATAGGATCAAAGTGCCTTTGGGCAAGAGGAAGTGCTATTTTTTATTTTATTTGGCCATAAGTAGAGACCGCATTTGAGCGGGTTTATCGGGTGCCTAACGCCTTCCTGATCGATAACTGCAACCCCTACCCAAGAGCCTTTAGTGTGAATCGGTAAATCAGAGTCATATTTGGCACTTTGGTGCACTTAATATTAATTTGAGATTTCCCGGGACACCAGAAGCTCTGGGTGGCGACTCTATATTTTTAAGGGAGATTGTGCATCGTCGTGACGACTTCAACGAGAATCCATGGTTGCACACTATCGTCATCTATTGCTATGTCGTATTGTCAGGCTGAATCTTGCCCACATACCATATTTATTTATTTTACCTACATGAATGAGCAAACAATTGGATTAAATTATATGTGACATATCATTGCATGTTGATTAATAGTATGTGATGATGCATGTGTCACACGTAATTATCATGTGACACCTGTTGATTACTTGGGACACATCATCACATGTTGTTTACATGAGAATTAAACACATCCTGTGATGAGATGTCACATCATAATGTGATGATGCATGTGTCACAACATCATTTGATGATGATGTCACACATGCATCATCACATGATAATATGAACATGTATCATCACTGTGATGATGCATGTGTCCAATCGTGGATCTCATCGATCCGTCGCGACAATGCACTAATAAATAGAGTCGCCACCTAGAGCTTTTGGTGTCCTGGGATACCCAAAATCAATATCGTTAGTACCGAAGTGCTAGATTTGACTCTGATCCAGTCTACGCCAAAGCCTCTAGGCATGGACTTTGGTTATCAATCTTGAAGGTGTTAGGCACCCGATTGACCGGCTCATAAGCGGTCTCTACTATGGCCAAATGTAAGAAAAAAAGTATAAAAATGAGCAGCACTTCCTCTTCCCCGAAGGCACTCCGATCTTATTTGAGCCCCCCCGCCATCACCAAAATTTTGACCACGTAACGACTCAAATTCTAGGATAGAGGAAAAGTAAAAGAAGGTAGAGGAATAGAGGGGAGAGTTGGAGGTCTCAGACCATTATAGCACCGTCGTGGACCTTCGCGTTGATGCCAATTTCGATGAACTTCTGATAGCACAAAGGGTTAGAGATGGTTCTATTTGCTAAGGCTTGGAAGAGGGGTGATAAGAGAGGTGAGCTAGGGCTCTCTCTTTCAAAAGCTTGGAAGGATTGATGGTTGAAGGTGTCAATCGAGTAAGGAATAGGCTAAGGCTTCAAGGTTTGGAAGGCTTGAGGCTTGAGATGCGGAGCTATTTCTCTATAGTTCTTGCTTTAGGAAAAAAAAAGTGATTAACAGAGGGATGGCACTCTATTTATAGAAGGAGAGGGGATTAGGGGAGTGTTTAAGCTCTAATTGGTTTAAAAATTAGGTAATCCTAGACCTGATGTTTTCTAGGATTTCTAGGGCATGGAGAAGAGGGATTTGGGTTATAATGGTGGATGATAGGGTGATGGATTGAATGGAAAAAGGGTTAAACTGAAAGTAGGGAGTGGTAAAACAGTCCTAAAAAGATACACCTCAAACTCTGGGATGGTCCACAAGTCAAATCCTAAAATAAAATCTACCATTTTTTTGTGAAAACCAAGAATTTAAGTTCTGCATACATAGTATATAAGCATAACTTTGGAACAGTGTTTTTCCAGAAGGTGAGAGGTTTCAAGCTCGCAAGTTGGGCTCAATTCTATAGAAAAAGCCAAATTGTCTATGCGTACATACTATGCACACATGGCCAATTTCTGCAAAAAATTATTCATGCATACATAGTATGTATGCATGTGTAATTTTCTGCACTTTTCCGCAATTTTCATTTCACCATGACTTTTGATGTACAACTCGGAATCAAGCGATTCTTGGCTCGTTGGAAAGCTAGGAATTGCTACTTTCCAATGGTATAGATCTCAACTCCTGCAGATATCTATATAAACTTTGGTACTCTCCTTTCAATCCGCTGCTCTGGTTGGTTCGAATCGGGTTTGAGAATTGTTCTAAGGGTTAGGGTTGATTCCAAGGGTCCGGGAAAGGTTCCTAAGGGTTTGAGATGATTCCTAAGGGCTTTGGGAAGTACTTTCGAAAGATCGGGAGTACACCTTTCTAGAAGTACGTGCCGATCGAGCCCTGGGCCAATCTTGAGTGTCTACAATATGTCATCACTATGATGAAGCATGTGTCATCGCTATTGATGCATGTGTCACATGTTCATTATATTGTCACATCATCATGCGATGATGCATGTGTCACATCATCATGTGACGTACCTATTACATGTAAATTAAACACATCTGATGATGATGTGCCACATGTCGATTACATGCATCACATCATCATGGTATGATTTATGTCACACATTTTATTATTAATATTTAAAAGAGTAATTAATAATTTAGTATATAAATTTTCTAAATATATAATATTATAATATATGGGATATCACATGCAATTAATGACATGCAACACATGTCATTTGATGATGTGTCACATACCCCATGACATGTGACAGATGTCATGGGGTATGTGACACATCATCAATTGACATGTGTCACATGTCATTGATGATATATAATTAATGACACATGTGACAGATGTCATCAAATGGCATGGGTCAAATGACATGTGACACATGTCATGAGGTATGTGACACATCAATTACATGTGTCACATGTGTCATGGGGTAGGTGACACATGTGTCATGGGGTATGTGTCACATGTAATTGATGTGTCACATGCTTCATGGGGTATGTGACACATGTAATTGATGTGTCGCATACCCCATGACACAAGTGACACATCAATTACATGTATTACTAACAACTATTAATCATTAAGTTTTTATAAATAATGTTATATAATAAATAATTACTAAAAATTTACTAAAAATAAACCCCCAAATTTACTAACATATTAACTAAAAATAAACCTCCAAATTTACTAATATATTTACTAAAAATAAACCCTCAAATTTACTAACATATTGACTAAAAATAATCCCTCAAATTTGACCCATTAGAGACATTATTTGATCAAATTATGGGGGTTTAACACAAAACCCCCCAACTTTGGGCTATAAACTTTAAGATTTATCATATTTAAGGATAGATCTTGAATAAATACCCCCAAAATATATGAAATTGGGGGAAAATAGCCTAAAATGATAGAAAAAATACCTTCTCTATGATTTCCGACAAAAATGCAATGATCCCGAACTTTCCGGGTGGTCAGTAGCCAAGATTTGTTTCTCCGGTGGCTAAAGAGGGAAGAGGAAGAAGAATAAGTAGTGAAAGAGTTGGAAAATGGGAAAGAAGTAAATGAGCTTAAAAAAGGGGAAACCCACGTCCTTTAAGTGACTAGGCCCCATAGAGAAAAGACATGAAATTATCGGACGATAATTTCAAATTATCGTATGATAATTTCATATTATCGGATAATACGGACAATACAGGTGATAAATTGCCCGTATCGTCCGATAATATGGCTATTTTTTGGGGTGCCCGATAGAAACCTTTTTTATCGTCGCGGGTACCCCAGATACCGATACGTATCGGACGACATTTTGATCCATGGTGAGAGGGGCTCTAATGGAGGTTTGAGAGAAGAAGAAGATGGAAATGAAGAATGAGAGGGAGCCCTATGAATTTCAATTTTTGCAAGGGTTGGGGAGACAAGGGCTGCAAATTTGTGCCATGTGGCCTCCCCTTGCTTCCCAAGGCTTCTCTATCCACTTCCCAACACTCTCTCTCTCTCCACTTTCCTAGGCTCCCATGCGCATTTTAATGTGGGCCCCACTTTGGTCCACCCTCCTCCACACATCATGGTCTTCTCAAGGTTTTTATGGTCTTAAAGGCCCTTAAAGTTTGTGAAGTTCCAAGGTCCAAGTTATTTTGTGGTGCATGCACATGAGTGTATATAACACCCTAGATTTCTCTAAGGAAAATAGGTGGTGTAAGATGGGTCAAACTTTGGTCAAGTGAACCAAGGGCTAGGATTTGATAGTGATTTGAAAATTTTAAATTTCTAATTAGCAAAATAAGTTAATTTAATTACAATTGCCCTTGGCCTTATTTAAATATTACAACAGAGCCATTATTCAAGGCAAGGTGCAAACACCTAACCCAAATATTAGTGCATCTAGTTTCTTTTAATTTTATTGGTCTAGGTTTGACTCAACCCATCAAGCAATCCTATGATCACCATAAAAATCTGATCCATTGGCAATGATTTCCTCATCACCACCAAGGCTCAGGCCCAATTTGGGTCAAACCTTGGGTCAGGATTCATCAAGAAGCAGTTTGGGCTGGTTGCAAGGCATAAGATGCAGTGCGTGTTTTACTAAATTTCTAACACACCCATTCAAGTAAATGGGGTGTCTTATGGGTGCCACTAGGAATAGGCATTATCCCATCAATCCAAGGTGGGTGCCACACAAATTTTGAATGACTTGGCCTCACGCAGTCACCTGGCACAGTCAAGTCTCATCAGGTCTCAGTCAATAGTTTGACTAACACAAAAATTGAGGGACAAGTGTTACATCCTCCCTCTTAGATTTTTGTGTTCCCAAAAGAAGTTAAACCTGTGACATGCGAAATGGGTTGAGCAACTTCGAAGGCTCACCTTTGTGCTAAAGCATAGGGTTGGAGTAGAGAATCGAGTTACTGACGCACTTAGCTGTAGAGTTGCAATGTTACTCTCATTGAGTGTTGAGGTGACAGGATTTGATCGTCTCGTAGATGATTATTCTACATTGCCAGATTTTGGGGAAGAGTACACCTCACTTCTGATTGGACAGTCTGTGAAAGAGAGTAAGTATAACCTAGAAAATGGGTATTTATTCTTGAAACACCGCTTGTGTATTCCCCTTCCTTCTCTATGAGATTTTCTTGCTTGAGAATTACACGTTGGAGGGGTTGCCTACCACTTTAAGATTGTTGCATTGGTTGAAGATTGATTTTATTGGCCCAGTCTCACTTGAAATATTGTCAAAATCATCAACCACTATCGTGTTTTCCAACTGACAAAACAAAGGAGGTAAAACATTGGGTTATACACACTTTCACATGTGCCACACGCTCCGTGGCAAGACCTTTCTATGAACTTTGTGTTAGGCCTTCCTAAGACCCTTTGCAAGCATGACTCGGTGTTCGTCGTCGTGGACCATTTTTCGAAAATGACCAATTTCAGCATGGGTTTAAAGACCTCAGATGTAAATAACATTACTACACTTTTCTTTAATGAGGTTGTTCGTCTACACGGTTTGCCTAATACCATAGTCTCTGGTCTGGATGTCATGTTTTTTAGTTACTTTTGGAAGACATTGTGGCATAAAATGGGGACTAGACTTCAATTTTCTTCAGCATATCACTCCCAAACAGATTGGAAAACTGAGGTAGTGAATCGAAGTTTAGGCTTTTAAGGTGTCTTGTAAGCATGTTAAGAGTTGGGATTCTATTTTACCTGTCGTGGAGTTTGCATATAATAATTTAGTTAATAGAACAATAGGTATGAGTCTGTTTCAAATTGTGCATGGCTACAAACCTAGGACACCCATAGATTTAATCCTGATATCAGTTCATCAAAGGTCGTCAGAGTTTGCATCTGCACATTTCATTCATGAACCTCATGCTGAGATTAAAAGATGAATTAATGTGAATAATGAAAAATATAAAATTTATGCAGATTCTTATAGAAGGTTCAAAAAGTTTCAAGGGAATGATTTTGTGATGGCTCGAAATAGACCTGAGCGCTTCCCTCAATGGGTTGCTCGGAAGTTACAAGCTCATGGTGTTGACCCTATAAGATATTGAAGCGTACTGGTCCTAATGGTTACGTCTTACATTTACTGCCAAAATTGGGTATTAGACCATCTTTCAATGTGGAGGATCTCATTTTGTTCCATGACTAATCACATATATCACCCAACCTATTTGAACCTTCCACATCTAATGTTATCCCTATTTCCCTACCAATCCCATTATCTCCACCCATACGACCATCTCGTGAGATCATTAAAGATATTTTGGAGGATCAAATTATGTCCACCAGCTAAGGGGGACTACAAATGTACCTTGTCACATGGAAGAATAAAGCTGATTCGAAGAATACATGGATAACAATTGAAGAATTTCAATAAATTGATCTAGATCTCCTCGAACTCTATCACAACCAATATTCATCGGGGATGAATCCTTCTAACTCGAGAAGAAATGATGGGGACATCCGATCCAAGCAATCGTCCGTAACCTATCAAAGGCGAAAGAAGAATGTGAAAGTGTTCCGAAAGAAGAACTGTATGGATTTACGGACTTTATTCTATTTTAGTCGATCAATAGATTTCAAACACTCGATCAATTGATTGTGAATAGGTTCTTCTGACAAATTTATTCTATCAGTCGATCAATCGATTCAAAATATTTGATCGATTGATTGTGAGCAGGTTCTTCTGGTGAATTTATGTTGTAGCAGTCGATTGATTATTTCTAAAAATTTGACCGATCGATCTTCCATGAAACAAGTCCGCCAAACGATGAATTTTTAAGTTTCTTTCGCAAAACTTGTCATTTAAGCATTTTAAGTTTTTAGGACTCTTTAATTTCAAGTTAAGGTTTTCTATGCCTATAAGAAGGCTTGTAAAAATACTTTTAGTTGGTTAATATATTATTGCTTTTACAAAACATTAAAAGCTTTTGATTATATTTTCTGTGAGGGTGTGATTATCTCAACCGAAAAGTCATTCTTCATCCGTGAGGAGTTAGGTGCGAGACCAACTTTTCTCTCCTTTCTATCTTCTAGGGTTCATTTTGTTTTGTCTTGGATAGTAATGGATCCCATTAAGATAGAATCCCTCATTAATGAACTTGCGTCTAAGTTGACTATGAGTCAAGCTGATCTCCAAGCCCAGATGACTGATCACCATAATCAATTGCAAAACTAGTTGCATGATCAACATGCCAGGCATGACGCTTTGGTGACCCATATCAAAGATATGAATGAGGTCATCACTGAGAATCATTATCGAGTTCACATTAATGACCATAGGAGAGATGATCCTCACCGGCACGATATCCATACCAATCAGGACGACAAAATCATGAAGTCTATTAAAATGGACGCTCCTACTTTTGATGGGAAAAGCAACCTAAAGTCTATATTGCATGGGTGACTGGCATGGAAAACTACTTCGAATGGTATGCCATGTTTGAGGAGCGTAAAATCCGATTTGCCAAGGTCAAGCTGATGGATCAAGCTAGGCTTTACTAGATGGGGATAGAGCGTCGTAGGCAATCCCAAGGTCTTCTTCACATTTCCACTTGGGATGATATGAAGATCCAACTGAACGAGAAGTATGTTCCTCTTTCCTATGATGAACATCTTCTTGATCAGTGCCAATCACCGCGCCAAGGGAATTCACCAATTACAGAGTACATTGATAAATTTGAAAGCCTAATGTTTCAGGCCAATGTGGATGAACCTGAAAGAGTTACCTTATCCTGATTTCGAATGGATCTTTACCCAGAACTATAAAGGGAACTCATTTCATACCCCGTTACCGATCTAGATGAGTGTTTCTCTAGAGTCGAAGAGTTAGAATGATACCTCAAGACCCCTCAAAGCAAATTTTTTGATACTAGTGGGTTCGGTTATAGGTTTAACTATTCTAAGTCAAAACCCAACGTCAGTACCCCGTCAGCTAGGTCCAACTCAGTTGTTACACCAGTAACCAAAGTTGATAAGGGTAAAGGTTCAATGCTTTAAGACCCCAAGGGTGGTGGTCAAAACAAGTGTTACAAGTGCCATGACATCGGACATTTTGCAGCACAACATCCCTCTCGAAACTTATTCATAATCGAGGACACTGAGAATGAGCAAAATGAGGGAGAAGAAGTTTATGAGCCTGAATCATTCCCTAGTTATGAGGAAGATCTTGTAGGGAATGGACTATGGATTGTTTGAAGAAAATCTCCTACCACGTTGAGGAGGGTAATACCTCGCGAGAACTTGTGGTTAGATGTTATCTAGCCCAATCTAAGCAGAGTGTTGATTGGCGATGAGATAACAACTTTTATATTGTAGCCAAGTGTGGTGAGAAAGCTTATGGAATCATAATCAATAATGGAAGTTGTAACGATGTTGTTTTCGAAAGTACAATTTCTTGCTTAAGACTTGCACTCGTAGCTCACCCACAACCCTATTAAGTTGATTGAGTCGATTCATTATCAATCCCAATTTCATGAAGGTGTCAGGTTCCTATAAAATTTGGCTCGTATTAGGAAACCTTATAGTCTGATGTCGTGTCTATGGATGTGGGGCATATCATCTTTGGGAGGTTATGGTTGAATGAGATAGACGTTACATTATTCGGGAGATCGAACGTGTGTTAACCCACAATGGAAATAAAATAAAGATAAATCCTTTACCTCCTAGAGGACCTACTGTGAAAATGAACAAGTCAAATGATAGAGGCCTAATTGAGTGAAAAGACATCTAAGGCCATTCACATCGTTAATCCTTTAGAGTTTGAATAAGGTGATAAGACCGAGGACATTGTCTATGTCCTTATTACAATGGAGTCATCGAAAGAGTCAAGTGTTGAGTTTCCAAAGGAGGTTGAACCCATGATGAGCGAATTTTGAGATGTCTTTCCCAAAGACCTTCTGAATGAATTACTGTTGTCGCTCCAAGTGTGCCATAATTGTGTGCATTATGAATCAAAAATTAAAGAATTAAAGAATGCTAGGTTATATGAATGTTCACTTTGAAAGGGATATCAGCACATTGGGGCTAACACTGGCCTCCAAGATCAGGGCCAATTGTAGCAAGTTTTAAATGTAAGTGAGTAAAAGATCGTCCACAGGGAATTGATTTAAAATTTAAGATAAACCTCCAGATCTGAGCTACCAGATCTGGCCTCTGATCCTATCTACAAAGCACATAAGATGGGAGGTTGAATTTGTCACGTTTAACAAACTAAAAACAATGGAAAATTTAAACTAAATGATCCAGATCCGAGTTGGGGAGATGTTTAAAATAAGACAAATGCAGAAATAATAGCTTCATGTACTTTAGCCTCTGAATTTTAATGGAGAATCTGTAGTTCAACAGAGCAGATTCAATCTTCATCTGGCTACCAGCACAGATGTAAGAGAAATAAATCCGAATTAAGGAATAGGTTTAGACTTATGGCCAATAGTTGTGGCCTATTCTTTAGTTCAGAACATGAACATCACTGTAAATGCTGCTAGAATTAGGTTACCAACGCTAATTCACACAGGGGTGATGAATTAAGGGAAGTTGCATGCGGATGAGTGAATCTAAAGAAGTCTAATGCACTAAGGTGAACATTCAGAACCCTCGACATGACTCCAATGGAGAAGACACAAATTACAAAGAACCTTTAAAATCCAAAATTACAATTACAGAGCACGGCTTCTTAGAGAGCCCTCGGACTTACAAATCAGCTTCTTAGAGAGCCCTCGGACTTACGATCTTGAATCCGAACTTGGAAGTACAAATCACTCACAATGGCTCTCAAAGGTAAACTACAAGAAGGATTACAGGGGTTCGGATAAGCTATCCGTACCGAATGAGGGAAACAGAGATGAAAACTCTAAAACTGGATACCCAATTTGGGCGTAATGGCTTCTATTTATACTTTTTCCTCCATCCTCGCGATGGTCGGATTGACCAATCAGAATGCTTTAGATCCGATTGCCCAATGAGGGTTGAGCACGAGGATCCAGATCTGTTTTGGCCAATGGAAATGCTCGATCCGTTCGCCAATCGGTGCGAAGCATCAATTTCATTATGGGTTTGAAATTGCATTTGAGCTCGGAAGTTCCCTTGGTAATTTAACTTTGGGCTCACATGGGTTGGAATATGCCTTATCTTGATTGGAACCTTCCTAATGTTCCCGGTCTTTTGATTGCATTGGGCGTGCAAAGTTTCTGAAATACCCTTGGACGAAGTTACAAATCCCTAGAATGCCATGTCGCAGAGTTCGTGGGCCTTTTCAGAAAGTTCAATGACTTCAAGCTCTCGCAGTTCAATCTTCTTTTCGAGGAGTGTTTTCTTCTTTCAGTTCAAAGTTCTTCTTACGAAAAGTGCAAGTTCTTCTTGAATAGTAGAAGTTCTTTGCGAATTGAACTCTAGGCTCCCATTCTTCTTTGCGAATTGACTTTTAACTTGATTTTTCTTTCTGAATGGCTCTCTCTCTTGCTTGTGTCTTTGTTCGCTCTTTTAGACCCTCTTTAGCCATTCGAGGCTGTTTCTTCACTCCTTCTTTAAACTTGACATGAGCCGACTTTTGATCTTTTTGGGATGCTTTTGATTTGGACTGTCTGATTGGTTAGCAGAAATGCACACTAAAGCACTTATTTAGTCTTCTCAAGGGTCTTTCAAGGCTCATGTTTAGGGGTGAAAATGGTATTTTTCACTACTTAACACACCCCAAACCTAAGCTTTGCTAGTCCCCGAGCAAAGAAACGTAAAAGCAAAATAAAGAGCCACTTTTGTAGGAAGCACAGTGCATTTAGCATATGCAACAAGCCTTTTAAACCCCTAGGTGATCCCTAGAGGAGGAGTGAAGTCTCCCGAGGATTTTCAAAGAAGGTACCCACAAACTTCTCCATGGGACAGTTGCCATTAGTGCAGTCATCCCATGAGCAATCAAACATCAAAATTAGTTACTCTTGAATCAATGTTTAAACAGAAATTTAGGTTTATTGTTTGCAAGGGATTTCAACATTTATAAACCTTATGAATGTTTCACTCTTTCCAATCTGTGGAGCCATAGAAATCATGCAAATGTGTCGCCAGAGTTCATCATTTGAATAAAAATTAGGTTATAAGTCATACTTAATGTGCTCAAGTTCCAACCCAAACACTTACTGTGGTGTACTCTCATCAAGATTTTTGTTGAAGGGTTCATTTTCACTCAAGCTCAAGAGCGCTTACATCTCCCAAATGGATTTGTAAGCATGAGCATAGGCATGATTCTCGTCTGGCATCCTTGACATCTCCTCACCATAGATTGGGAAACCGCTTATCTCCACATGACACCACTCAACTTTGGATCACAAGGACTTTTAGGTGGGTTTGTTGTATGGCTCGTGGAGTGAGGTTTCGAGGATAGGAAGGTTGAACAGAGTTTGGATTTTTGAGAAGTCAGAATTGAAGGAGGTGGTTCATGACTCCACCTTCTTGAGTTTAGCTTCTTTTGAGATTCTCGTGTTCAAAGTACTCATTCTTCTTCCTTTGATCTTGAATTTTCAACATAAAGTTCCCCTTTTGCCTTTTTTTGCTTGGTTCTTTTTCACATTGTTTTTCTTTTACTTTCTCACCACCATACCGCCCATTTTGAGGTATTTCTTCTTCATTTATTTTGATATTTGCCCGTAAATGTTCCATCTTTACTTCTTTCTCCTTTAACTCCTGAATTCTCAAGGTGAGGGAAGGTCAATTGGTTCCATTGGTTCAAAAAGAAAATGGGTGTTTTGATGAAGCATTGTAGGATTTATAGCTCAATTGGGGTACAAACAAGGCGCATCTTTCTTGGTTGGTTCTGCTAAGCTCAAGTCGCCCAAAGAAGGCCTTGATCTTTTCCTCGTTCATGAATCTTGCTTGTTTTGATTTGGAGTTTCCTAATTTCTAGTGGATCTAATGCCTCACCATTTTTTAAATCGTAAAAGGGTTGCCTCAGTCACTCTTCAACAGAGATGTAAAACATATAGGCTCAATTCTCATGGTTATGGTTTTTCCTTGAGCTTTTAAGTATATCTTTACCTTTTCTCTCTTGTGGACTTGCTATGTGCTAATACAAGTGTATTTTCCGTGTTAACATCATGGAAATGTGGAATATTGTAGGGTTTAGAATGTCTAAATTCTTGCAAAGAAAATTTTAAAATTTCCACATTGTCATGATTCTTAAGTAAATTGATTCATTTCGATTACTTTGGTGATTGTGATGCCCTTATGCTAATTATCCCATGGCAGACCTATTTGCCATACCCCCAAACCTATGGGGAAAAAGTGTCCTCACCGTTCAAAGGTGGCATGGTCACATTATACCTGGAAAAATTGAAACAAGGCAAAGAAAATCGAGAAAGTGTAGTTCGCAAAGAATCGAGCTTGAGATGTCTATTTGAAATGGATTTGGCTCGTAAAGATCTTTTCGCAAAGGACTTCTCCCTGCATTTTCTATTCAAAAGGAAATTTTAACTATTCGAATGCAGAACATGGTTCTTTTCGAGTAGTTCATTACGCTCGTAATCAATTCGAATAGAACTTTGAACTTTTCGAAAAGTACTTTTTACTTTGATTTGAACTTTGAAGTGTATTTACACTATGCGCATAAGAAAAATAGATAAAATAGCAAAATCGTAAAAAACTTGTACAAACATATTATACACTTGAATACCATCAGATTTTCTGAGATTCATGATGATAGGTGGGCGAAGGGCTCTGGTGTTTTCAATGCATGGTTTGAGCCTCGACCATTTACCTTGAGTATTCTTCCATCCTTGGGATCCGAAATATCCACACTCCCCGAGGGGGAGGCGTTGATGACAGTGTATGGCCCTTGCCATCATGATCTCAATTTGGCAAGAAAGAATTTAAGTTTAGAGTTGAATAACCATACCTTGGACCCCGGAAAGAACTCTCATCTCATGAGGCTCCTATCATGGAATGATTTTACCTTTTCTTTGTACAATCTCGAGCAAGTGTACGCCTCCATCCTCGGCCTTCCAGCTCGATGAGTTGAAGCTTCGTGGTTACCAAAGCAGTTAGATCCATATTAAAAGTTTTGATTGCCCACAAGGCCTTATATTCTAATTCTCTTGTAGATGGCATGCCTTGCCATAAACCGGATCGAAAGGACATCCTATAGGAGTCTTGTAGGCGATTACAGTATGCCCACAAAGCATCATTAAGCTTAAAGGACCAGTCCTTTCTGTCTTCTTCAGCTTTTTTCAAAATGTGTTTGATCTCTCTATTTGAAATCTCCACCGCCCTGGGTTTGTGGATGATAGGGAGTGGCTACTAGTGAGTGACAGAGTACTTTTTAATAGAGAGTCAAACCGCCAAAAGTGGCTTCCCCATCACTAATGATGGCTGGGAATCCAAATCGGAAAAATGTGGTCTTTGAGGAATCTTAAAGCCACTTTGTGATCATTGATTTGGTAGCTATGGCCTCAATCCACTTGGAGACATAATCCACACTACCAAGATGAAATTGTTTCCATTAGAAGGGGAAAGGGCCCATAAAATCTATGCCCCAAACATCAAACAACTCAACTACTGTGATTGGTAGGGCATTGAGTTTCTTTTGGAAATCGCCCGCTTTTGGCTCGCAAGATTTACAAGGTAAGGCATCTTTAAAGATTGTGGGCCAATAGAAACCACACCGCAGAATTTTTGCATTTTATTGCCGAAATGGCCTCCACAGTCGCTCATGACACATTGACAATATGCCGTGGAATTCATGGTCTGGGACACACTTTCCGATCACTTGGTTCTGCATAATTCTTGAATAGATAAGGATCTTCCCAAATGAAATGTTTAACTTGTGAGAAGAAAAGATCTTTATCCATTCTATTCCAATGTTGAGGAATCATCCAATAGCCAAGAAGTTGACTATGTTTGCAAACCAAGGATCGTGGGTATTGATGGCAAAAGTTGCTCATCGTGAAATGATTCATTAATGGGTAAGCTATCATCCTCAGATTGAGAATTCGGATAAGTGATCACCACCACATTCTCCACTCCTTTCTTATCCTTAATCTATAGATCAAACTCCCGTAATAGGAGAATCCACCGATTAACTGGCTTGGTATCCTTCTTAGATGTATAGGTACTTTAGGGAGTGGTCGATAAACACCACAATTTGTGAACCTAAAACATAAGGCCCTAATTTTTCCAATGCAAACACAATGGCCAGCAGCCTCTTTCTCGCTTGTTGTGTAGTTGAGCTGGGCATCTATCATGGATCTGCTGGCATAAGCTATGACATGGGAAGCTTATCTTTCTCGCCCTAGGACAGCTCCTAGGGCATAGTCTCGATGCATCACACATCACCAAAGGGCACCGAATAGTCAGGGATCCAAGATGGGAGCCAATCGACATTTCTTAAGGACCTCAAAGGCTGTCATGCATTCATTAGTAAACACAAAAGGAACATCTTGACACAAGAATGACAGAGTGGCTTGGAAATTTTCAAATCTTTGATGAACCTCCTATAAAATCCTGCATGCCCTAAGAAACTTCGATTTGCTTAACAGCCTGGGAGGAGGCAAATGTGCAATTAGATCAATTTTGCTTGGTCCACCTCTATGCCTTTATGGGAGACCACATGTCCTAGGACAATGCCTTGGGTGACCATAAAATGACTCTTTCCCAGCTTAGAACCAAATTGGTTTCTTCACATCTTTGCAACACCAACTTGAGGTGGTGTAAGCATTGGGAAAAAGCTGTCTCCATAAATTGAAAAGTCATCCATGAAGATCTCCATGAATTGATCAATCATGTCGTAAAAGATGGCATACATGCATCTTTGAAAAAGCAGGGCATTGCAAAGACCAAAGGGCATCCTCCTATAGGCAAAAGTGCCAAAGCAAGGTGAAGGTGGTCTTTTCTTGGTCCTGGTACACAGGATCCGGTAAACCAGAACAAGTACCCATCAAGGAAGCGATAGTAAGCTTTGGCAAGCTTATCAAGGATTTGGTCAATGAAGGGAGGGGAAATGGTCTTTCCTTGTCATGGTATTTAATTTTCTAGTCTATGCACCCTCCATCCAGTTGTTTGTCTGTGGACATAAGTTTACCAGATTCACAAGATGATGCCAGATTTCTTAGGCACCACTGTGTGGGTGCTACCCAAGGAATCAAATGGGGTAAATGACCCCAAAGATCTAGCAGCTTGACAACTTCCTTCATTACCGTTCTTGCATGTGAGGATTCAACCTTCTTTGCATTTCTCTAAAAGGCTTTGCATCCTCTTCCAAGTGGATCTTATGCATGCATACTGGGTTTATTCCTCCTAAATCAGCAATGGTCCACCAATTGCTTTCTTGTGTCTTTTTAGAACTACCAACAGCTCCTCTTCTTGCTCCTTTGTAAGGGAGGAAGAAATAATCACAGTAGTGTTTGATGATCTCCCAAAACACATATTTCAGATTTTTGGGGAGCTGTTTGAGTTCCAATTGTGGGGCCGAGAAAAGAGGGCAGCAAAGGTACCTTGGTAACTTGTGGAAGAGGAGAGGAGCAGTCTCCAAGAGAGAGAACTTGATGATCACAGAGTGCCTTGCACAAAGCACTCTGCTGAATTTGATCTCCTTTTCCTTCTTTCTCAAGGATCCCCAATCATTTTTAAATTCGTGGTGGAGTCTTTACCTTGCGAAATGTTTGTAAAGACTCCTCCACCACTCATCAATGATGTCAACATGGAAACATTCCTCAGCAGAGTATTGGGGTTGAGTAACAGCATTATACACATTCAATTTAACTTTCATATTTCCAAAAGACACCTCCATGATGCCAGACCTGCATTGAATGCATGCATTAGCTGTAGCCAGGAATGGTCTTCCCAGAATGACAGGGATGGCAGTGGTACTTTTGGTTGGTTCCATGTCCAACACCAAACCTAAGATGAACATTGTCCTCAATGTTCTAGACAATGAGAGACTAGGGGCAGCAGGGTAAAAGAAGAAAGAAAAACTAAGAACAGAAAAAATCTAAACTATATGCAGCAGAAAATAAAAATGTAAAACTGAAGATATGAGCAAGGAAATGGAAAACATGATATACAAATGCAAGAAAAATCAACAAAACAATGCTAGAACTGCTAAATAAAATCTAACAAATAGAAGGATTACTATGCAAATGAAAGGAAACTAATGCTAATAACAGAGAAATAGTAAAAGCAAGGTAAGGGACTGAATACAAAGTTAAAAAAGAAAAAGAAAAGTGTTGATACAAAAACTGAATTTGTGAATGCAAAATAGGAAAACAAAGTTATAAACTAACTATACTCACAGAAAAATGACGAAAATCAGTAAAACGAGGACACATTAACCTAAGAAAGAAAAAAAAAAAAAAATCAGCGATCTAAAAACAGAATTTGAAACTAAAATTCCTAAAATCGAAAATCTAATGCCAAATGATTCATAAGATTCATAAGATTCATAAGATTGACCCCTTTGTTGATGATGGGTATGAATAAAAAAAATAATGAAGCATGGGAGCACATATTAAAAACAGGGTTCACACACAGCTGAGACCCATTTATGATGAAGAAATCTCGAAGGAAAATAAAATCAGTGAGTCCATTGAGTATTCAAAACAGCCTATGATCCACTACTCATTATCCTACATGATTCCTAAAAAAGAAAAATGATCTCAGCAGGTCCAGATGGGAAAAGTGGATGCAAATGGAGAAAAACAACCCATCCGGAAGATATCTATATTGTTTTTATAATTTTCTATTTTTTTATTATTATTTTTTTTTTTACTTGTTTTGGATCAGCCTGGGCTCAACAAGAGCCCTTATTTACTACTGCTGAAAATAATGAGACACAACTCGAGATTTTCTATTTGTGTTTCGACTTCTTTTATTTTGTATTTGGTTTTGTAAAAAAAAAAAAAAATCAAGCATGCCTAAAAGATGCAGTAAATTATGACATTAAACACAATGTAATCTGCCGGTTCTCAAGAATTTTAAAATAGAAAATGAGTGCAAAGGAGAAGGATGCAAACTCAAGCGATCGCTCCACTTTGGTCCAGATGCTCCTTGTTGACGGCCGCTCCAGATCTGCAAACATCCAAAACTGCAGTACCTTATTCGAGTATTGACAAAATAAAAAGAAAACTCAAAGCACGCCCAAATTTGACAAAAAGACAAAAGAGTGGCGCAAGATTTATTCAAATAACTAGAAGGCAAAGAATAAAACTCGGAAAAATAAAAAATAAAAATTCGTCATAGTAAAATAGGTTTTCTATACAAAACTGCTGTAGACATTTAATCAAGCACTTGGAATGCAAAGTGCAGGTTTAAAGCAAAAATTAAAATAAAAATCAAATCTACAAAATAGAAAAACTTAGGTCTACCAATTTTAAAATCTATTCCCCGGCAACGGCGCCAAAAACTTGTTGTCACTCCAAGTGTGCCATAATTGTGTGCATTATGAATCAAAAATTAAAGAATGCTAGGTTATATGGATGTTAACTTATGAAAGGGATATCAGCACATTGGGGCTAACACTGGCCTGCAAGATCAGGGCCAATTGTAGCAAGTTTTAAATGTAAGTGAGTAAAAGATCGTCCACAGGGAATTGATTTAAAATTTAAGATAAACCTCCAGATCTGAGCTACCAGATCTGGCCTCTGATCCTATCTACAAAGCACATAAGATGGGAGGTTGAATTTGTCACGTTTAACAAACTAAAAACAAAGGAAAATTTAAACTAAATGATCCAGATCCGAGTTGGGGAGATGTTTAAAATAAGACAAATGCAGAAATAATAGCTTCATGCACTTTAGCCTCTGAATTTTAATGGAGAATCTGTAGTTCAACAGAGCAGATTCAATCTTCATCTGGCTACCAAAGATGTATGTAAGAGAAATAAATCCGAATTAAGGAATAGGTTTAGACTTATGGCCAATAGTTGTGGCCTATTCTTTAGTTCGTAACATGAACATCATCGTAAATGCCGCTAGAATTAGGTTACCAACGCTTAATTCGCAGTGGGTGATGAATTAAGGGAAGTTGCATGCGGATGAGTGAATCTAAAGAAGTCTAATGCACTAAGGTGAACATTCGTAACCCTCGACATGACTCCAATGGAGAAGACACAAATTACAAGAACCTTTAAAATCCAAAATTACAATTACTGAGCACGGCTTCTTAGAGAGCCCTCGAGACTTACAGTCGAGCTTCTTAGAGAGCCCTCGGACTTCTGATCTTGAATCCGAACTTGGAAGTACAAATCACTCACAATGGCTCTCAAAGGTAAACTACAAGAAGGATTACAGGGGTTCGGATAAGCTATCCGACCGAATGAGGGAAACAGAGATGAAAACTCTAAAACTGGATACCCAATTTGGGCGAATGGCTTCTCTATTTATACTTTTCCTCCATCCTGCGCATGGTCGGATTGACCAATCAGAATGCTTTAGATCTGGATTGCCCAATGAGGGTTGAGCACGGGATCCAGATCTGTTTGGCCAATGGAAATGCTCGATCTGTTCGCCAATCGTGCCGTAAGCATCAATTTCATTATGGGTTTGAAATTTCGTTTGAGCTTCCGGAAGTTCCCGCCGTAATTTAACTTTGGGCGCCACATGGGTTGGAATATGCCTTGGATCTTGATTGGAACCTTCCGGAATGTTCCCGGTCTTTTGATTGCATTAGGCGCGTAAAAGTTTCTGAAATACCCTTCGGACGAGCAAATCCCCGTAATGCCATGTCGCAGAGTTGAGGGGCCTTTTAGCAAAGTTCAATGACTTCAAGCTCGTCATAAAGTTCAATCTTCTTTTCGAGGAGTGTTTTCCTCTTTCGCAAAGTTCAAGGTTCTTCTGAAAAGTGCAAGTTCTTCTTGAATAGTAGAAGTTCTTTGCGAATTGAACTCTAGGCTCCCATTCTTCTTTGCGAATTGACTTTTAACTTGATTTTTTCTTTGCGAATGGCTCTCTCTCTTGCTTCAGGTCTTTGTCTGCTCTTTTAGACCCTCTTTATCCATTGTTGAGGTTGTTTCTTCACTCCTTCTTTAAACTTGACATGAGCTGTCAGCTTTTTGATCTTTTTGGGATGCTTTTCGGATTTGGACCTGTCTGATTGGTTAGCTGTAAAATGCACACTAAAGCACTTATTTAGTCTTCTCAAGGGTCTTTCAAGGCTCATGTTTAGGGGTGAAAAATGGTATTTTTCACTACTTAACAATTACCACCTTTACGGGACATCCAACATACCATTGACTTGGTTCTTGGATCTACTTTACCTAATTTTCCTCATTATCACATGAATCCATCTGAGCATTCAGAGTTAAAAAGCTAAGTTGATGAACTTCTCCATAAGGGATTCATTAAGGAGAGTATAAGTCCATGTGTCGTGTCGGCGCTGCTCACACCCAAGAAAGATGGATCTTAGAGGATGTGTTTTGATAGTTGCGCCATTAATAAAGTCATGGTCAAGTATCGGTTCCCTATATGGAGACTAGGTGAGATGTTGGACATGATGGTTGGTGCCACTATAGTTTCGAAGATCGATCTGAAGAGTGGATACCATCAAATCCAAGTTCGTCCCGGGGACAAATAGAAAACTGCTTTTAAAATCAAGGACAATTTATATGAGTGGTTTGTCATGCCTTTCGAGCTTTCAAATGCCCCAAACACATTTATGTGAATCATGAAACAAGTGTTGAGGCCTTTCATAGGAAAGTTCCTTGTGGTTTATTTCTATGACATCCTTATTTATAGCCACAACAAGGGACAACCCTTTAGCCACTTAAGGTAGGTTTGTATGGCTCTCAGAGGAGAAAAATTATATGTGAACCTAAAGAAGTGCACTTTCATGTCACAGAGCATTGTCTTCTTGGGGTTTGTCCTAACCTTTGAAGGAATGACTGTAGACCAGATCCTACAACAAGGATATTTCTGGACAACAATGGAAACTGACTGTCAATTTTAATGACCCCTATGCTCACGAATGTGCTTTGGATCTGAGGCCGCAATCAGAGTTCATCCTCCAAGTCTATCCCCCTGGCTTTGGCTGAAGCAATGGTTCGGGCCTTTTCCTTGGCCTCTCGAATTTCTTCTTCGGTAGGCCTCGTTGTCCGTCCTTGGCTCTGACCGAGTCTCTTCTGCCTTGTAGGCGAGGACTTAAACCCTTTCCTTTCTTGTAGCCCCACTTCTGGAGCATGGCTACTAGTGCAACTATTCCTCCTCCTATTTTTTCGGTGACCTTTTTGGGGGATTCTGGCCCCACTCCCTCTGACACATCATATTGAAAACTATGAAGCTCTATGTCTTCAGCTGTATGAGGAATATCTAGCACCTTGAGATTTTCGATGTTGTGGGCCATTTTTTTCCTTTCTTCTTGCCCTTCACCCATGATAGATATAACCTTCTACTCATATAAATTTGAGTTATTGATATAGGGTGGGGGCACCACCCTGATTTTGTGCAGCCATAGGCGCCTAGCAGTAGGTTGAAATAGGACTTGATGTCCATGACTTTGAACAGGATTGAGAAGGTTATTGGCCCAATGGTGAGCTCAAGATCTACTCCTCCTAGCACTTCCATCCTTGTGTTATCGAAACCACGGGCTCCTGTTCTGGATGGTCGAATCATTGATGGGTTGACCCCAATCTTGGTCGCAGTTCGTAATGGGCATACACTTAATGTCAAACCATTGTCTACATAATCAACGGTATCACCATGTTCCCAATTTCTACTGTGATATTGAGGGGCCTGGAGTGATTCCCTCCTGCTAGGAGGTCAGCGTCTGAAAATGAGATGGCGTTGGGAGTCAACACCTGCTTGATCATCTATCCACTTCATCTGGGGATACATTGTCTGATACATGAGCATCTTTCAATGCTCCCATTAGAGCTTGGAAGTGGGCCGGGGACGTCATTAGTAGGTCACAGATTGTGATGTGAACCAGCGTCTTTTTAAGTTGTGTTTCTAACGCATGCTCTCTGCTCATCTTTTCCATGGGGTGCACTGTTGCAGGTTCCCTCCTTTCTATAGGTTTGGCGGGTATCAGTACTTCTGGTTGCTTTGAGATCCGACCTGACTGGGTTACGAATTCAACTGCCCCTTCCCTGTTGCCCTCGATATTAATATCGGTCTAATTGTAAATGAGAGGGACCTGGTGGGGATCATATGATGGGACATTTTAGTGAGCTCATCATTGCGATGGATTGATAAAATCCACGATTGCATAGATGGCGACTCTACTGGGGTTAGCTTGTAGAGATTCTCCTTGAAGTTTTGGCCTCTTATTGCTTGTGTTTTTCTATTTACTAACCTTTTTGTGTTTTTTCTTTTTTACTTACCCATACGATTCCGCATTGTTTATACTTACCCCTACGATTTCGTCATTTACACTCCTTAGTTGATTGGAGGGCCTACTTGAGCACTTTAATACTTACCCCTACGATTCCGTCATTTACACGCCTTAGTCGATTGACGGACCTACTTGAGCACTTTTATACTTACCCCTGTGATTCTGTCATTTACCGCCTTAGCCGATTGGCAGGCCGGACCTACTTGATGCAGTTTACATATTTCGCCTAGTCGCATGACCGGCCCTGCCATTTCCTTATTCCTTGTCATATACCAATAGTGGACACTGACCCGTAGAGGCGACAAGGGATTGTCACTACCCGTCTTTGAACTTAAGCAAACTCCCTAAAATTGAACTTAAAATTGAACCAAGAAGGGGACTAAATTGAATTTTTTGCACAGGTAGATTTTACAAAAAGAGGGGAAAATAGGACATAATACACCCGTCCCGATTCCCGATAGAGCGACGTCCTAAGTGGTGATGATCTCAATAGGAACTACCCCATCTAGTATTTGAGAAGGCATTCGTGTCGGAGGTATATCGGGTGGGTGACCGAACTTTTCAAAGCCTTAACACCCTTGGGGAGCCCATTAGTCGTACCGAATTTCCCTTGTATCCTATAGATGAGGTGAGGAGGGACCTAAAAAACAAAAGAGAAGCAGTTCCTGGAAGCATCGCTTCCAGAAAACCAGAAAAAAAAAAAGTGACCAACTCGGGTCTGTTGCTGTCAAAAAATATATATACATATATAATTTTTAGCCTTGCGTATATAGAGTATACGCTAAGACAAAATCCCCCAGAAATAGCCTTGCGTATATAAACTATATGCAAAGCTAAAAATCTGTAGTTTTTGCCTTGCGTATATAATATATACGCAAGACCAAAATTCAAAAATTTTAGCGTTGCGTATATAATATATACGCTAACCTATTCTGTCTAAGGAGCCCGAAGTTGGGGCCTTTCTTCATAGTTCCTGACTCCCCCCCGCTTAAGTGGCTTTAATAGCGCCGATAAACCCCTCACGGTTGACACCCAAAATGCCCTCATCGGTCAAAAGAGGTCGCCCTCTTATTGACTCTTCCAAGGGATCGAATTGTCACATAGATTTCCATGCCCTTACATAGATCAAAGGACTTCTTTTGATTCTTCTAAGGTGCATCGAGATCCCGCTATGGGAGGCATTAGGGGTGTAAAATGCCACCTAAAAGGGGAGTTTGAAAGGGCCCCAAGGAACGCCGCAAGAGAAAAGGTTTCAAAAAAGAAATCATCATCAAAATCAAGAAAATCAAAAATCCAAAAAAGAGAGTTTGTGGTGTCGAAACCATGGCATCACGTTACCCTCCATCATCCCGTAAGGGAAGGAGAAAGAAAATGTTCGGGCCTCACCCGAGGAATCCATACCTGACCCACCACTGTTAAACACTAATTTTTGCCACTTTCTACACCTTTAAACCCGACTTTTGCTAAGCCTTAGAGTATCTAATAATTATTTTTAATAGTGTTTTGCAGCTTAGGAATAAATATGCATCTATTCATGTTCATGTGCTAAGAGGAGGAGATTAGAGCAAACAAGAGCTTCCATCTACATCAGCAGCTGCACACTTTGGAAGAAATGACAGAGCAAAGCAGCCCAAGTCTAAGCATGCTCAGAAATTCAGCTTTGTGTCTATGGGAGCAGCTACACTTTCGGTTATGGGCACACTAGCTATTCAGCCATGACACTATGTCAAAATAGCATATAAACCACACCTGCAAATAGAAAAATAACCACTGCCCAAGCAATAGTTTAATAATCCACCGCTAAAATCCATTGTTTATTATAATAAAAGAGTGGTTTTATGCATTAAACTCCTGAAATATGCACAACCAATCCGAACCGCTATTTCTAAAACGACTTTTCTCTCGCTCTCTCTCTCTCTCTCCCTTCGAAACCCACTTATAAGTAACTACTCTTAAAACCAGCAGTTACTATTTTTTTTTTGCTCTCGTTTCCCTCCCGCAGCAACAAAACCTTAATCTTCGCCGCTCTTCGCCGCTCTGATCACAGACCGCAGATTGCCGATCACCAATTGTTGAACTGATTCCAAATCACAAATCGATCAAATCTCTAAATTTTTTTGTTCAATTCATATAAATATCGGTGAGTTTGTGTTTAGATTACAATTTAGGTTTAGATTTTAGAGGTAGTGAATGATCATGGATCGCGATCGTGACCACCGATTGTTGAACTAGTTCAAAATCACAGATCGGTCAAATCTCCAGATCTGAACTGGTGAAGGGTTGTTCAGTCCGAACCAGTTCTAACTCCAGATCGAGCGGTTTGAACTGGAAGATGACTTCGTTGTTCGTCCGGATGGTCTTAACGGATTCGCCTTCGCCATTTTCGATGGCCAGCTTCTCCACCGTCGAGTTTCTCAAGTGATTTGATTTGGGGGTTTTGAAACTGGTTTGATTGAAATTTAGAGTTTCTAAGTCTTTGTGGATTAAGGAGATGAAGTGATTGATCGTGAAGAAGTGTTTCTTAGTCAAATACGGTTATAGTAGGGATTGGAGTGATTTAATTTTTCTGAATCTAGTTTGATTGGAACATAGGGTTCTAAATCGAATCGATTAAGAAATAAACTGAAATTGATTGAAATTTAGAGTTTGGAAGTCTTAATGGATTAAGAAAATGAAGTGAAATTGATCTTAAAGAAGTGTTTTTTAGTAAAACGTGGTTATACTTGGGATTGAAGTGATTTAATGTTTTAATTCTACTTTGGTTGAAGTATATGGCTCTTAAGTCTTAATAGATTAAGAAAATGAAGCGAAATTGATCTATGGAAGTGTTTCTTAGTAAAACATGGTTATAACAGGGATATTGGAGTGATTTAATGTTTCTGAATCTAGTTTGATTGGAATCTCAGGGATCTATATCTCAGCTTATTAAGAAATAAACTGAAATTTATTGTAGCAAAACTTCTTAGTAAAACATGGTTATGATAGTTATTGGAGACTGATGCAAAGTTTGTGAATTTAGGACCTTTTTGTGTTCTTTGTGGAGGTTGTTTTTTGAATTGATTGATGAGGAAGGAAGGCAGGTTTTCAAAATTTGACTTTCGTTACTCTAAATAAGAGTTGATTTTTTGGACTAAGGGATGCCTAAAAATGCGAGATAGAACTGATAAACTCTAAAGATGATAACTGATTTTAGGACAATATAGTTATCCTTGGTTCCAAGTAATAAATGAAGAAATAAATAATATTCACTTTAGTACTCCTGTCGGTTAATCTCACTAGACTTACACTAAAGGGATTCACCATTGAACAGATTATCTAAGTTTATTCTGTATCTTATTTTTTTAATGTTTTGGAAAGGCAAGGTGGAAGCAAATCCATAACCCGAGTATTACAGAATAGAGTACTGTCCAATTGGGCTATGGGATCAATACCACGAGTTTTAGGGCATAATGATTAGGAATGGATTATGGAAATTTTAGTTACAACAAGAGTCAATTGTTATTGAAGGACCTAATCCCGGATGAATAACAAAGATCTTGAGACGAGCTCCAAGGAATCGCCATGGAGTTAATTTCTCTCACAGGCAAATCGCAACTCTTCATCACTCGAGACTTTGTGTTGACACCCACATTTATTGCAAAAAAAAAGTCATAAAATCAAACTTTGACAACGTTGTTTAAGTTAAGTTATTATGTGCTTGGTTGACTCTATTAATTTTATACTTTACTAAAATAAGTAACATTTTACAGACATTTGCAATGAATGCCAAACCATATTGAAATTAATATTATTGTAAATTTTTTGTGATTGTGCATCCAAACGACAACTTTGTTTAGTTCAACTTTTGAATTCATGCCTTTGAGTTTTAAACGACTAACTAAAGTCATAATTTAACAAGGTTTCACTTGAGTAGGCAATGGATCAATAATTGGTTATTGAAAATGCACATCCTTTTATAAAAACTATGTTTCTAGTTTAGCATTAGTTCTATCCAGTTTGACATGAAATATGATAAAAAATGCTTCATAGTTTAGTACTTAAATAAAATGCTATATAAAATTAGTCCAAGTTGATAATGCCAGATATATATATATATATAAGAAAGTGGAGTTAACTCTACCTTTACAATCTTATATTTCCTAATACTATTTTTGAAAATAATATTATAGCACCAATGATTATATGATAAGTTATATTTACCTGACATGGTAATTCTCATTTGTATCTTGATGCTTTTTAGAATCAAAACAGAAGCTGAAGTATCAGATATGAACTTATCCCTAATAAGGCATCTGTACACAATTTCCTTGAAATTCGATTAGATATTTGTTGATCTTAATCCCGTTTACTAACCTCCATTGGTGGAGCATCTCTGCAGATGAGATGTTGCTTCTTCATATGGTAAGGTTCATAAGTTAGAGTTTCCTTTATCTAATCTACAAGGAAGTTTGGAGACCTTCATGCTTATTAAATAAACCCAAGCAAGCTCAGGGCATTCTAAGAAAGCAAAGGTTATATGTTTTTAAAAAAAATCACTTTCTTTTCTAGACTAAAATGGGTTGGCCATCCACTCTGGGCGGACATCTTGAACTGCACCCTTGTGATGCATTCAGATATGGAAGTCTGTGCCCATCACAAGGTCCTGCGGACATGCAGTTCACTTTCCCGCCCAGCATGACCGAGCGTCCATCATAGAAGAGCGGTTATTTTTATGGGTGATCATTTTCATGAGTAAATGAAAGCTTGATTTGGTTCCTTGTATCTTTGCTCGAGGATGAGTTGTACAAAGAGTGTCTTTGACTTTACAAGGAGGGTTGTTGTTAAGTGGCAGAGATTTTAATGCTATAAAAGAAGCAATACAGAAGGCTTTTGTGAAACCATGGTATCCTAAGAACTAGCCAAAGAACTAGCCAAAGAACCAGTCACGTGATTCCCTTTCTGAAACCATGGGTGATTTGAAGACGTTTCTTAACAACTGATGGTGCCCAAAAATTTATGCTTCAATTTTTATTTTATTTTATTTATTTATTAATTATTATTATTATTATTTATATTCTCTCCCCCTCTCTCTCTCTCTAATAAAATTCACTGTTTGGGAAAAACAATGTCTTCAGTTCAACCTCTCTCTCTCTAATCAAATTCATTGCTTAGGAAAAAAGGGTCTTCAATTCTATTTTTTACTTTATTCTTTTTCCAAAATATTAAGGGTTCTCTTGCTTTCCTTTTGACAGGTAAACCGAAAGTATCGAATCGCACCAAGTTTATCAAGGATGTTACTTCTAGAGGGAAGACACTACAGGGATTCTATTTCTACCAAAGTAGAAAAGGAAGATTTTAAGGCTTTCTCGAAATCACAAATTGATGCAGAACTAGTGAAGATAAGAAATATGAGTACAATGGATGTCGCTTTCGCTTCCAAAGCGAGCAGAGGCGAATTGGCCATGGCGTGTCAAGAAGCTTTAAGGGAGTACGAGGAAGCGTGTCGATGTCAGAGTTGCCCAAGCTTTCAAGGAGGCAAAGAAGATGACTTTGGAAAGCGTAAATGCAAAGATGACTTTGGAAAGCGTAAACGCATCAAAGATGGTAATAATCTGATTTTGATATTTTGGATTCTTTTTTTGCTTCTTTACAAGAAGTGGTTCAACTATAACAATTCGTTATAAGATAGTGACATGGGCATCATTGCAGACATGACATGTCGATGAATTTAAAGTTGCAATGCCAATGGCCATATATAAATATCACTATATTATAGTGATTTAGTGATATTGATATGACAGAACCATTCCTCTCTTTTACTTTTTGGAGAATGTATCCCCTTCCTGAAATCAATCTGCTGATCCCAATTAAACAGTTAGAGGCATGATTGACCGCCTTGTGCCAAGTGGCATCAGTATTTGATTAGTCCAGGGTGTCCATCTGTCAGTCCATCATTGGCACACATCTCAGCCAAAAAATCATGGTCATCGGAGAAACAAAACCAGCTGATCGGTGCACTTTACTATTGAACTGTTAAAAGAATCAGCACAACTGTCCATATTAGAGTGCACGGATCAGACGGTTCAATTTCCCAATCAGTGTGATTTGATGACTTGGATTTCCCAACACATCTGCCATGTGGCATAGAGGTGGGATTTCCCAACACATCAATATCTTCAAATCAAGCCCATAACCCTGTCCATAACAGCCTGTCTACATAAATAAACAGACCTACAATAATTAAGAAGGCTGATGGTGTGTCCTAGCTGTGATTTCACAGTCCATTATAATGTTGAGATTTTGGAGGCTCTCTGTGATTTAGACTTTCATGAGTTTTTTCTTAAATCTCAATCCCCCAAAATAGGGGGTCTCGGGAATTCTAAGCTGACATTGTCACGACCCACAGTCCTTGACTCATACACCAGATTATCTGTCATGTCCTAGCATATCGATTCACGGACAGACCCACAGTCCTTGACCCATACACCAGATCATCTGTCATGTCCTAGCATATCGAATCACGGACAGGGGTAAGTGACAAGGCAATTCACAACTCGATCTAACTTTTGTCTTATCTTGCTCTATAATTTACCTTTTAGTAGAGTCTAAATTCAAAATATTTGCGGAAGTGTATGTCATTATTAAAGATGTTTTCTAAGATCCACAATCAACAGGATGAAGTACGTACAATTGGAGTCAAATCAAGGTACTGATTCACACACGCACACACACACACACACACACACAGATATATATATATATATATATATATATATATATATATATATATATATATATATATCTTCTTATATATTCTCTTCTGATTTTTTTTTGGGGATAGATGCAAAAGGGTGTTCTGCCAGAAGTTCCAATGATGCTGACTAAAGCTGTAACAAGTAAATTGCAGTTATTTTACACGTACAATTGGAGTCAAAGGGCCAAATTTAAAGTCAGCTGTTGTAGTTTACTTAGTGTTGAGGCCAAAAAAAAAAAAAAAAAAGCTGCAGCTCCTGGAGCTCATGCGTTGTTATGCCTTCAATATTTCCTAGAAGAGTTTGGCTTTCCTATGATCCGAGCTATACCACTATGTTGTGATAACAATACTGCCATCCATATTGACTCGTCTTTAGTACATAGAATTTGGACATTCATTTTATCAGAGAAAAGATTACTTTCGACCTCATCTCCACCTTATACTCACACCTCTTGTCACTAACATGTCTCTTCATGAAAGGTCTTAAGGCCACGATTTTAAGAGCAAGTTGATCAAGATGGACATGACTGATTAGTATGATCCCACTTGAGCAGTGTTGGTGTGTGTTTAGTATCAACACACACCAACACTAAAATGCTTTTCAATTTTTGACGTCACACAAATACGCATGAGCATACACATACAGTTATAGTCACATCACACATTATACAGTGTGATATAGATTATAGAGCATACAGTCTAGTTACTTGGCCATTCATGCAGGTCATTTTTTTGAAGTAGAAGGGTTTTCGTTTTGTGAGGATGATGTGACCATAAAATAAAACTCTCAAATGAAAACAAGGAGATTTACTCAAATGTGAACAAGTACATGTATGTATGACATTTTATGATCAGAAGAAAACAAGAGGATAAAAGTCCAATCGTGCTAAAAATTTCAAGATATGGATTTTCTGTTAAGCATCGACGCACCGTTGCTCCAGTACCTAAGGTGTGTTCCTTTCTATGTAGCATTTCTCGATGTATCTTTTTGCCTATCTCTGTACTGATGATAGTATAATTTATAGCTCACTTCTTTGTTATCATTTATAAATTATCGTAAAATTTTATTCTAATGTTAGCAACTGGCACTATTTTTAGCTTCTCTTTCTTTGTGAAGTGACTCATGGTCCCCACTTGCTAATGCAATTTGTTTATTTTCATGTTATGCCTAGGTGTGGTTCATGGGTGAGTACTCCCACATCTCAATGGACTTTGATGATGTAAGTGTTCTTTTCAATTATATTGATATTTGTGTTTTAGCACTAGATATCAGAACAGGAACAACCATGCCATTTTTCGTATAGTTTCAGATGCAGCAGAACAACCATGCTTTTGCATGTAATGTGTTCTGTTGATTCAATATGTAAGGTAACTAAAGGAAATGTTACAATAAAGTTGTGGGATCTTGGAGGTCAACCTAATTCGGAGCATGTGAGAGCGTTATTGTCGTATCCATCAAATAGTTTTATAAAATAAACTACTTTTAAACAGATTGAGCATGTGGCATAGGTCCCTTTTTTGTAGTGAGAAGTCATCAATATCTCAATTTAATTGCTTAATATCATAAATATTTAATTACGCTCTCCTTTGATTTCGTGCAAAACTTTTCGATTTGAAGCCCACCTCAAAGCGGATCACTAGGGACGGGGATATTTGGGTGAGAGGCGAAGCATATATATATTTTTTTAATTATGAAACTAGGTCATGGGGTCCTTAGATTGTTAACTCTTTTTTTTTTTTGGAATAAAAGGATTGAGCATGTAAAGTTTAAAATATTTGGTTGATTTGAAAGGTTGGATCATAGGTTGAAATGCAATATTTTGTTTGAATAAAAGAATTTGACATCTATTTTATTTATGGATGTGCTTGAATATGAGATTAATAGCTTTTTTTCTTTATATAATTTTTTTTAAAGCATTAAAAATTACATTAAAAAAAAGTATTACAAAAAGCATAAAAAATATTGCATTAAAAAAAAGCATAAAAAAAATATTATTTTAAAAAAATTTGCATAAAAAATTGTCGACGTAATTTTTTTTTTTTTTAAATTTTGTATAAAAAAGCCACTGCCCTAAACAGTTGTAAAAAAAGGAGTGGTTTTATTTTACCACTATACAAGACAGTGGTTTATGAACTTCATAAACCACTGTCTTGTATAGTGGTAAAAAAAAACCACTCCTTGTTTTACAATTGTTTAAGGCAGTGGTTTTTTGAAAAAAAACCACTGTCCAAGACAGTAGTTTTTTGAAAAAACCACTGTTTAAGACAGTGGTTTTTTGGGCTTTTTCACGTAGTGAGATGGTGATTTACATCATTGAGCAAGTTAGTGTGCTTGGCACCTTAGAAAACCTGCTGAGAATGAGTGGTGAAGACCAAAGATCAATAGAGTGCACAAGAACTGCTAAAGCTGCTGAGAAACCAGCCCTTCAAGCATGTCAAATGTTGTTGCAAGCCAGCAGCTGTAGCTGTTATAGTTGAAGCATTTGATCACTAGTTGCACATCTACAGCCACCATCTCAACTTGAAACTATTGAAGAAGCAAACCTGTCGAATGGATGGCACTTGCAATTATATAACCTGTTGAAGTGTGCATGTGGACCTGTCGACATCTTAAAACTACAACAACCTGTCTATAGGATCTGCAAGGTTTCAGCTCCAACCTGTCGACTTCTTTATAAGCAGCATAGAAGGACCTGTCGACAACTCCATTTAGATGCCAGATAATCCTGTCGACAGCTTGGGGCTGCAGCTAACCCATCCTCACGATAGCTTCACCATGCAGCCAGCCAACCTCACGACTTGTATTCCTCATCAAACCTGTCGAAGAGTAGCTTGCTCCAACCTTCCCTTGAACCTTTCGACAGGTACACCTACAGATCCTATCGAATGGCAGCAGCTCAAAGCTCCCATGCATCCTCTCAAACTGCAGCCCACAATCCTGTCAAAATGCAGTTTTCACCTTGCTGCATCTACACCTTCCAATCCTATCGAATTCTTCAAGTGCAACAACCTGTCGAACTCTTCATTGCAGCTGCCTTTAACCTATCGAGCAGTTCAAAGGGGGTGCACCCTATCGAAATGCTGGAAGGAACCTATCGAATACTACAGCAGCAGCAGCCTCCTAGCAAACCTGCATGCAAGTTTCATCTGCAATACAGCCTACAGCACCCGTTGACCGCCTAGATATATCAATCTGTTGAGATGCCCAACATTTGGCTTTCTCCAATCGGCCGATGTGTAGTCAAAATCCTATCCAACGGTCGATTTCTCATAAAATCTTTCAAATCTGGCGCCTTATGTGCAGCTGCATACAGGTTTATATATATATACTCCTTGCTTGCTTCAGCTGCAAAACCAGGCCATAAAGCCCATTGACCGCTTCCATCTACATCAGCAACTGCACACTTTGGAAGAAATGACAGAGCAAAGCAGCCCAGATCTAAGCATGCTCAGAAATTCATCTTTGTGTCTATGGGAGAAGCTACACTTTCATTTATGGGCACACTAGCTATACAGCCATGAGATGGTAGTTTACATCATTGAGCAAGTTAGTGTGCTTGACACCTTAGAAAACCTGCTGAGAATGAGTGGTGAAGACCAAAGATCAATAGAGTGCAGAAGAACCGCTAAAGCTGCTGAGAAACCAGCCCTTCATGCATGCCAAATGTTGTTGCAATACTTGAAGATTGGAAGCCAGCATTTGATCACTAGTTGCACATCTACAGCCATCATCTCAACTTGAAACTATTGAAGAAGCAAACTTGTCGAATGGATGGCACTTGCAATTATATAACCTTTCGAAGTATGCATGTGGACCTGTCGACATCTTAAAACTACAGCAACCTGTCGATAGGATCTGCAAGGTTTCAGCTCTAACCTGTCGACTTCTTTATAAGGAGCATAGCAGGACCTGTCGACAACTCCATTTAGATGCAAGATAATCCTGTTGACAGCTTGGGGCTGCAGCTAGCCTATCTTCACGATAGCTTCACCATGCAGCCAGCCAACCTCACAACTTGTATTCCTCATCAAACCTATCAAAGAGTAGCTACTCGAACGTTCCCTTGAACCTTTCGATAGGTACACCTACAGATCCTATCGAATGGCAGCAGCTCAAAGCTCCCATGCATCCTCTCAAACTGCAGCCCACAATCTTGTCGAAATGCAGTTTTCACCTTGCTGCATCTACACCTTGCTGCATACAGGTTTATATATATATACTCCTTGCTTGCTTCAGCTACAAAACCAGGCCATAAAGCCCGTTGACCGCCTAGATATCTCAACCTATTGGGAAGCCCAACCTGTAGCCTGCTCCAAACCTGTCGAGATGCATTCAAGATCCCATCCAAACCGCGGCTTCAGCTGAAGCAGCCTGAAAATTCCCTTGAACCTGTCGGGAAGTCCCTTGCATGCACCAACCTCTATAGCTGCTACCATCCTATTGAAATGCAGTTTGAACCTATCGAAACGCCACCTGCAGCCCCCACCTATCCATCCTATCGAATGCATCAGCTGAAGCCTTCAATCCTATCTAATGGCAGTAGCTCAAAACTCCCTTGTAGCCCACAATCCTATCGAATTGCAGCAGCCCATCTTCGAAGCTGTAGCCATGCAGAGTTTCAGCTGCAATTCGCACCATAGCACCTTTTGACCACTTCAATATCTCACCCTGTCAAGATGCCCAACCTCCAACTTGCTCCAAACTTGTCGATGTGCATCCGAGATATTATCCAACCGGCCAATCTCTCGATCAGCAAGCTCTCAAGCCTCCCTTAGAACCTCACAACCTTCTAGCTGCCCACACAGTAGCCCCACATCACATGGCTGAAACTGCAGCAGACTTGAATGGAGCTATATCAGGGCATGGTGCCTCGGGCCGACTCGACTCAAGTCCATGAAATCTAAAGAAAGAAAGCTGTCATGATAAAGTCTGCATTGGAACAACAGGGACAGTTGAGGTTCACTTTTGATTGAAAATATCAAGAGATGTACCTGAATATTTTGGGGGCAGCCAAGAATAATTATTGTGTCGGCGACCACTTGAGGTGTGCAACTGGAAAAGGGGCAACTTGGGTCCATTTTCCGGACAGCAGGTATAGAGTTGAATAGCTGAGTATTTGTTGCTAAAAAAGGGCAAATTGGGAACTCCAATGCACAGAAAATGTTGCACATAGGTAGGAGCTAATTTTTGGCGGGAATGCAACTGAAGCACAATAGAAGAGATCCATATCTGCTCTTTGATTGGCTGAAACCCAAGGCACAAGGATCAAGGCATATGTATAAATACCAATCGATTTTGCTGTTTTTCTTCAGCAAGGAAAGTAGGAACAAAGGAATAGCCTGAGTTCTCCTTAGCTCATTTAGGTTTAGTTTTAGGTTTTATTTTTCTTTCTTCTTCCCCATTCTCTCTCTAATCTAGCCTGTTGGATTAGATCTAAATAAGCAGTCTAGATCTATTTTGTAATTGTATTTTGAAAGCTTCAAGGAATTTGGGAATAGATTGATGTTGCATAGATTGCAGATCCGAGCTCAATAAGTTGTAAGATGGTATTACAGTAATTGTGGGTTTTAAAGGTGATTCTGATCTAAATTTTACTTTTTCGTATTTGATTTCCCTAGATTGGATACTCCTGCATGCCAGCCAGAAATGGGGAGCTTGTAGCCTGGCATTCGCAGCATCTGTAATGATTAACCTGTTCTAATCGAGACCCATGGCTTGAGCCAATCTCTAGAATGATCTGTGACCATTCAAGTGGACAGGTCATAGCCTTAGGATTGCTTTGATTCTTTGGTTAAGATAAGATCCTTATACCGTACATTTGCTGGGGTTGAACCTGGGGAGCTTGTAGCCAGATGACGGATTGTAGCAAATCAGATCTATACAATGCCTTTGATTCAATTAATTTACAATGAGAATCAGGTCCTGGCTGCCTATTTCTCACCGTTTAATTTTTATTTTACCATCCATCTTCCTCCATCTTTTAGTCTAGTTTTATTTTAGTTTTGTAAACAACTCCATGTTTTGACTTGAATTGACAACTCAGGTTAGAATTTGCAGATTAGTGTAACGGTTTCTACTTTTCCATCTTCAGTTTGCTAGAGTTTGATTGACACCAAAATTTCTACTTGATTGTTGATTAGATTAAATCTGTATTGATAGGATCTTAGACTTGATTGATGACCAATGCTAGGAAACTTGATATATGGTGTAACGGTACTGTTTATTTTCATAAATATCCGATAGCTGAGGATTAAGATTGACGACCTTAATCTGAAGAAGGAAGATTAGGATTAGATTAAATCTGTATTGATGGGATCCTAGACTTGATTGACGACCAATGGTAGGAAACTTGATATATGGTGTAACAGTACTGTTTATTTTCATAAATATCCGATAGCTGAGGACTAAGATTGACAACCTTAATCTGAAGAAGGAGGATTAGGATTTATTTTTATACACTTTAGGTTAAATAACCATTCTTTTATTCATATTTCTCCAGTAGTTTAGAAAATCTCCAATAGTTCTATAAAATAATTAGATCTAGTGACATAGAAAAACTCTCTTTCTTCTGAGAATTATCAGATCTGTAGCCAGATTTGGAGGTTTACTATACACCTTCTAGGTTTAGATCACTACTCCCTGTGGGACAAACTCTTACTTATTAAAACTTGCTACAAAGGACCCAGTATCTTGCAGGTCTAGGATATTTTAGATGTGCTGAATCCATCCTCTATTTTACTTTATTTTTATTTTGCTTTTATCATTACACAATAATCGGCACACTGAAAATTCCCAACAACCACCAAACCATGTCTTGGGCGGTCGATTCGGCTTACGCCGATCTCGATTCATCCCCACCACAAAATCATGTCTTGGGTGGTCGATCCGGCTTATGCTGATCCCGATTCATCCCCACCACCTTCCCAGTCACATTCCCATATGGCGGAGATACCGATCTTCGATTCCCCCACCCAAGGCTGTTTTAATGTCACCGGACCCTTCGGTGCGCCCATTTTTCCATCCACCACCACTCAAAATTCATCCTATTTTCCACCCCATTTTTCCTCCACTACCACCCAAAATTCACCCCCTTTTCCTTTCACAACCACTCCAAATCTCCCCCATTTTTCTCAAACTGCCCAAAATCCATCCCATTTTCCCTCCACATCCTTACCCCATTTTCCATCAACATCCACCAAAAATCCATCCCATTTTTCTCCCACATCCTTACCCCATTTCTCCACATCCACCCAACACACACCCACTCTTCCCTCCACACAAAATACACCATCTTTTCCACCTACCCAAAATACACCCATTTTCCCTTCCACTCAAAACACACCTACTTTTCCATTTTTCCAACACACACAATTTTCCCCAATCCACCCAAGTCATGCCAAATTTTCCCCAATCCACCCATGTCATGCCCAATTTTCCCACATCCTCCCCAAACGCCCCTCATTTTCCCTCATCCACCCAGGTCATGCTCAATTTTCCCCATCCAACCCCATATCCGATCCCATGCCCATGATGGAGGACATGATGAGGGTCTACTCAGCTTGGAAGGCTTCCCAAACCCTTCCCAATACACCCCAAATATCAAACCCCCAACAAACCCTCCAAAACCTCCACACCCCATTTGTCCAAAATACTAATCCTATCCAACCACCCATAATTCACACCACCCAACATCAACTTTAGGGCGACCCAAGTGGGCCTCAAAGGCCCATTACCCAACCACAAGCCCATCAAGGCCCAAGTCCAAGAGTGACATTCCCAAACCCTCCATCATCCCCCCAATTTTCCATATTCACCTACACCCAACAAGCCCCCATTCCCCCTCAAATGGTAAACCCATCTCACCCAATCCCCCAATCCGGCCTAAGCCTCATTCATCCACATTCCTCACACCCTTCACAATATGGGAACCCATTCCAAATCATCAACCATCCCCAATTTACCCATCCAGTCACTCCCCAACTAAACCCCCAAAATATCCAAAATATATAAGAGCCTCATCTGACACCCACCCAAAATCCGCAATTCACTCATCCCTTTACACCACAAGCCACTCATCAAGGTTTCCCCCATGTACAATGGTCTCACCAGGCACCCGTCCAACCCGTGCTGAATTAGCAGGATAATCTCATCCCTCCCCCATACGTTAATCAACAATATGAATAGGATGAGATTAGAAACAATAGGGCGTATGCAGGGGCATTTTCCAGTTTTAATCTCCCACCACCCATACTCAGCAACCAACAAGCCGCCCAAAATGACTGGAGGCAGCCTATTGAGGAACCCGCTCCAATATTACCATCCAAGGGGTTTGAGCTGCTAAGAGAGCAAATGAATAAATTTTAGAAACAATTAATGAAAATGGGAGGAACAGAGATCCATGCTACCAACTTCTCAGATTTGTGCTTATTAGTTGAGGTACCATTGTTGCCCAAATTCAAAGTACCCACATTCGACAAATACAACGGTAAGGGCAATCCAATAGCCCATCTAAAATCCTGTAGTGGAGACATGTGTCAGTATGGATGAGATGAGCGCTTGCTCATAAAAGTTATCCAGAAAAGTCTTACGGGTCCAACAATAAGATGGTTCACTTCCCTTGAGCCATCTATGATAAGAACGTGAAAAGACGTCACCCACCTATAACAAGAACAATATGTTTATAACATAGACATCGAACCGAGTAAATCAGATTTAACATAGTTGAAACAAAAACTTGATGAAACTTTCAACAAGTATCTCGAGAGGTGGAGGGCCCTAACAGCCCAAGTAAGGAACTGCATCCCCGATGAAGAGCAAATCGAGATGATCTCAAAACCCACCCTACTCATTATCTAAGACATTTTAGTCTACCAACAGCAAGGCAGCTTCACTGACTTGGTAAGAAATTTCAATCACTATAAAGATGTGGTGAGAGAGGGATGATTGAATAAAAATGCAACCAATGGGGCTGGCGGGGTCTGAAAATTTGCCAAACAAAGGACTGAGAGAAGAGCAAGGGTAGAGGTCCAAGCCATAATGACCACATAACCTAGTACCAGCATGGAACCATTTCAATTTGGGGCAGCAGTGCAATCCCCAACACCACTAAATCCATCTCCGAGATAGGGCAATGGACCATGGGCACCAATGACCCCCGAACAGAGATGGACCCGATATAACTCAGTGTTCACTCCCCTGGGGCAGTCCCTGAATGTTTTTTTGCCCTTACTGGTCAAAAAAGGTTTGGTCACTATACTCCAGCCTGAACCTCCGCCGAATCCAATCCCAAAGTACTATGATCCCAACACACACTGTAATTTCCACCAGGAGCTGAGACATCCAACTGATCGCTGCTTTCCATTGAAGCATGCGATCCAGGACCTGATTGAGGTGGGAAAGCTCATTCCACCGGTAGCTCCACAAGCAAATCCTCACATCAACATCCATCAAGCACCATTGCCACTACACCCAAAGGGTGGAATGGGCCCAAGGGCCACCATTAACATGTTGGAGGAAGAGATGAAAGAAGGTGATCCCTCCGAATCCATCACTAAGGGAAGGAATTTCATGGTACTCGGGCAGTAGTGTCATGAAAATGAAACCATAGGGGTGATCGAGCTGTTAAACATAGTCGTTTATTTTTCAATCCCAACACCCCAAGTGGCCCCTTTATATTTAAGGCTATATTTCTCGGCACCCATGCCTATTAGCCACATTCAACCCAGCTGGACCCCACCTTCGCAATATCAATCATATCCGGCATCGACCCCCGTCAATTACATGATGCCTAATTTTACCTCGCCTTCTAAATCAGCCCCCATCAACCACGTATGGCCTAATTTTGCCACACCATCATCAGTCCATCCACCTTCACCTTCTGCACCAACCCAATACAATTGGCCAAGTACTGTTGCACTGCCACCAGTATATTCACCTCCAACACCAACCTAATAAAGTTGACCCAATTTTGCCACATCATCATTAGTGCAGCTGCCTCTAGTATCAGTCAAGTAGATCTGGCCCAGTTTTGCCATGCCATCAGTCTAGGAATCTCCGATATCCAAGTTGGTTAAAATTGCTTATGCATTTTTTTATTATTATTAAAATATGATCAAAATAAAGAGTGGCAAAGACAAAATTAGAGGGGGAGTAAAATGGAATGAAATAGCACAAAAATAGCAATCTAAACTCACAGTCCTATAAGATCCAGGGCTGCTGTAGCAAGTTTTGATAAGTAAGGGTTTGTCCCACGGAGAGTATGTTCTAAAAATACAAAAGTGGAAAAGTAAATCTCCAGACCTTGCTACAGGTCTGGCAACTCTAAACCTGCACTATAAAGCAAGGTAAAGAGAGGGTGTTTAGGTGTCACAAAGCTAAATTAGACTAAAAACATAAATAAACTAAAGCTAAAGAAGGGGTAAAGAAGGATGATGATGGGATAGTGAAATAAAATAAAAATGTGAAGAAGTACACAACTATGGGCTAATCTTCACTATAAAATAGATCAAGATGTTGGATCTACAGCAAACCTTCACTTGGCTATAAGCACAAGTGCAAGGTAGAAGAATCCAGCCTAACCCGAATACATGAACTGATCTTAGCGCTATATTTTATCCATTTAAATGGTCACAAAATATCCCAGCAATTTCATCCAAGCAAAAGGTTAGAGCTGAAATAAGAAAACCATTGCAGACACTATGTTTACAAGGCTACAAGCTCATGCATCTATAGGAGCAAACAGTCCATGAAGATCTAGTGAGAACCACCAAAAATCACAGGCTAAATGGGTACATTAGAATCAGTTGGTCATTGCTACAAAGACACCTGCACTGACCTAGCTCTCAAGTCTGCAATCTGAGCAAAATCTCAGGTTTATTCATTGAAAATGGTGTTGTAAAACATAGGAGAAGTTGACTCTACAATAGTCCCTCATTTAGCTACAAGCACAAAGGCAAGGAAAAGGAATCCATCTCAACCCTATGGTCTAGATCAGTCTTAGGGCTATACTTTATCCATTTGAATGGTCATTAGGGTATCCCAGAGGTTAACCCAGTCATAGAGGTTGAACTAGAATAGGAAAACTACTATGACCACTATGTGTGCATGGCTACAAGCACATGCATCCATAGGTGCATTAAACCCATACAAATCTAGGTGAAAAACATAGGAAAAATACAAATTTAATGAGGCTTTAATAATGGTGTTTTATTGAATAAAAGGGACTTACAATGATTGCCCTCAAGGCAACAGTCCATGCAAAACTCCAACACTACTCACAATGCCTTTACATAACCCGATTATAGATTAAAATAAACGTAGCTGCTGCAGAGAGTTAGCTAGCATTGCTGTTGAGCTAAGGAAGAGAAAGAAGAAAATAAAAGAAAATAAAACTCTAACCCTAAAAATAAAAACCTAAAAGTGAGCTTAGGCTAATCCTGGCCCCCTTCCCAAGACAACTCATAATGTATTTATACAGCCCATAAAGCAATAAAATGCTTTAGCCAATCAGAAATAAGAAAGAATAAACCCATTTGGAGCTAGTGTTGTGCTAAATTTATGGCCAAGTAATGCCTTGGGAAGTCTGCGATAGCTCAACACCTTGGGATGTCTGCCCTAGGTGTTGTGGAATCCAAAAAATACCCCTTGCTATTTGAACATGGTAGCTGGCATTCAGCAATTTCAGCTCAAGTAGGTGGTTAGCTTCAGATTTGCAACTTGGCAGGATCTCAAGAGGCTGTTGGCTTCAGTTATTACAGCTCGAGAGGATCTCGAGAGGCTACTCGACAGGATAAAAATAACCTTTAAGTGCTCGAGTGGTTTAATATACAACACTACAGCCACTCAAAAAAATCTTTTTAGTAGTGAACTGCTCGACATGATGGTCTTCAGCCCTATAAACTCCTCGATAACAGTTATGCAACTCGAGTGGTTGCTGTTTTAAGTTTATAAACTGCTCGACAGCCTCATGGCTTCAGTAAGTGCTTCGACAGGTTCAATTATGTAGAGTTTTGAACTGCTCGACTCTATATTGAACTGCTCGACTGCATTAAAGCATCAACACTCAGACTCGACAGGCTGGTGCAGCAACTCAAGAGGCTGCTCCTGCTTCAGCAACTGCTCAACAAGATGAAATAGTAACTCTACAGGTCGAGTGGTTGAAGCTTGAAGGCTATAACTACTTGTTATGGGTGCTGGCTTTAGTTCTACAGCTGCTCGAGCATATATATGCAGTAGCAACAACAAGATATGTTGGTCTATAAGCTGTTCGACATAATTTTTTGCAGCAGTAAACTGCTCAACAGCTAGATGGCTTCAGTAAGGTAGCTCGAGTGTATGTTGCACTTCAGATATGCAGCTCGAGTAGATGGTTACAACAACATTGCGCTGCTTGACAGCAGCTGCTGGCTTCAATGCTGCAACTCGTGAGATGGGTTTCAAGCATTGCAGCTCGTGTAGTTGTTGCAATAGGTCTATAGCTTGAGAGGTTCCAGCAGCAGCTCATGAGTTTGAGTTTTAAGTGCAGCTCGAGTGCTTTAGTGTGAGGCTCTCCATTACAAGAACAGCTGCTCGAGTATATGCTTGCTTCAGGTCTGCTTCCATTCAGCTGCTCTACAAGTGGAATGTAGCAGATATAAACTACAGCTTGACATGGCTTCAGCCATAGCAGTTGCTCAACAGGTTGTGCTTGAGTTGTTTAGTGTAGAAGCTGATGTTCCACTTGAGCTGTTGCATGCTTATATAAAGTGCTTGAGTTGTTCTTTACTGTAATTCCATTATGCTCAGGATGCATGTAAGTGCAGTGATGTAGTTGTTGTGCTCCACTTAAACTGTTGTATTACTACTCATATAAAATGCTTGAGATACGGGTTTGCTGCTTGGCTTGTATAGATCTACTTAAATGGTGCAGTGCTGCAGATTTCAATTGTAGCTCAACAAGCGAAATGCAGCAGCTGATGTTCTCAAGATGTTGAAGCTGAAGCAATAATGTTCTCCACAGCTGTCCTATATAATTTACTGCAGCATTAGTCCACTAAGCTTTGGCTTCACTTTTCTCTCTCAGCAAGACATCTAGGACGCCGAGGATTGCTAAATAGCCCCAATGGTGTGAACCCCCATGGTGCAGTCAATGTAAATCCATCAGCTCCACAGCTTGGCACAAAATTCTTTCTTCTTGGCTCATAAATGATGGATTGTTGCACTAAGCTATACTTTATTGTCATCTATAAAAACACACTTAAAAACTCATTATTAACTAGCTCAAAGGTCAATTAAAGGACAAGTTAGGAGGTGGAAAGTGGTATATTTCAGTGATCAACAACCCCCATCTATCCCATTCCAAATCCCCGAACCATCATATAATCCCCACCAGGTCCTTGTCAATTACAATCAGAAAGATATCAATGCCGAGAGCAACAGACAAGGAGCAGTTGAATTTGTACCCCGATCGGGCAGGATCTCAAAGCATCCAAAAGTACCAATACCAGTCCAACTTGAAGAAAGGAGGGAACCTGCAGCAGTGCACCCCATGGAAAAGATGAGAAGAGTGCACTCATTGAAAACATAGCTTAAAAGGATGCTGACTCACATCATAGTTTGGGACCTACTAATGACGTCCCCGGCCCTCTTCCAAGCTCTAATGAGAGCACTGAAAGACGCTCATGTAACAAACAAAGTATCTCCAGATAAAGTGGGATAGATGATTGGGCAGGTATTGGCTCCCCACGCCATCTCATTTTCAGATGCTGACCTCCCTGTAGGAGGGAATCACTCCAGGCCCCTCAATATCACTGCCGAAACCGAGAACATGTTGATACTGTTGATACTAGTAGACAGTGGCTCGACCCATCAATGTTTTATTCCATCCAGAACCGGAGCCCATGAGTTACATAACACAAGGGGGAAGTGATAAGAGCCCATGGTTTCGATAACACAAGGAGGGAAGTGATAAGAGAAGTCGATCTTGAGCTCACCATTAGGCTAATCACCTTCTCAATCCTGTTCCAAGTCATGGATATTAAGTACTCTTTCAACCTATTGCTAGGGCACCCATGGCTGTATGAAATCGAGGCGGTGCCCTCCACCCTACATCAACAGTGCAAATTTATATATGAGCAGAAGGTCATATCTATCATGGGTGAAGGGCGAGAAGAAAGAGAAAAAATAGCCCACAACATCGAAAATCTCAAGGTGCTAGATATACTGCATACAGTCGAAGACACAGAGCTTCATAGTTTTCAATATGATGTGTTCGAGACAGTGGTGTCAGAATCCCCCGAAAACGTCACCGAAAAAGCCAGAGGAGGAATGGTTGTAGCAGTAGCCATGCTCCTGAAGTGGGGCTACCAGAAAGGAAAGGGTTTAGGTCCTTGCCTACAAGGCAGAAGAGACCCGGTTAGAGCCAAGGACGGACAACAAGTCAAATTCTGCTTAGGCTACAAGCCTACAAAAGAAGAAGTCTGAGAGGCCAAGGAAAAGGCCCAAACCATTGCTGCAGCCAAGGCCAGGGGGTAGACCTGGAGGATGAACCCCGATCTTGGCCTCACATCCAAAGCACATTCATGAGCGCAGGGGTCATTAAAAAATTGATCAAAATGGGGCAACATAGTTGACCTCACATAGACCAGTGGTTATCCATGAAACCAACCCCAAAATTGTTTCCCTTGATATTGAAATAGACCTTGCCTCCCTATCCCTTTTTGAGGAAGACATACCCCTGCCTGTACCACAGTCGGTCAAAAATCATCCCAAGCCTGTCTTAATGGTTGATAACCAGGTCCTGGATGAGCCAATGATAAACATGATGGGGGTTGACCCTCAAATGCCATCTCAATCCACCTCCTACACTAGACCAGGTAAAGGTGCGATACCTCAGGTGAGGAATTGGGCTTCAATACCCTTAACTCTGGAAGCATCAAATGGTCGTAAATATGGCACTAGCTTCCCCAAATAAAAAAGCAACCTGTAAAAAGTGAGGTGAGCCCTTGGCAAGCAATACCATGTGTGTATACAGACCCGCCTTACCAAGGGCCCATCTCCGAAGAAAAGAAAAACCTTAAAAAATAGAAAAAATGTAAAAAACTCCAAAAATATTATCTTTTAAAATTTCAGGTAAAATCAAGGAAAAGGATGCCTTAATTGAAGAACCTGCCCCACGTGAAATCAATTTCTTCCTATAGAAATATAAGGAGAGATAGGAGTCACGGATCTGGAAGATGAGGACTTAATTGAGGATCTTCCCAATGAGCTCCTTGAACTGTATGTCGATTTTGAGCATGGCCCTACCCTGATCATTGAAGAGACTGAAGATGTCAATCTGGGTACCGATGAGATTTCCAGAATCACTAAGATCAGAATGTCGTTGTCTCTCGAGAAAAGAAAAAGCATGATTGATTTCCTTCAGTCATACCAAGACGTCTTTGCATGGTTATACGAGGATATGCCTGGTTTGGATGCCGATTTAGTCGAGCATGAGCTGCCACTATATCCCGATGTTAATCCAATCAAGCAGAAGTTGAGACGTCTTCGATCGGAATGGATGCTAAACGTGAGGGATGAAGTCATAAAGTAGTATGACATGGGGTTTCTCATGGTCTCCAAATACCCGCAGTGGTTGGCCAACATTGTTCTAGGACCAAAGAAAGATGAAAAGGTTCGCATGTGCATCGACTTCAGAAACCTCAACAAGGCAGGGCCGAAAGATGACTTCCCTTTACCACACATTGATATCTTGGTCGATAACACTGCCAGGCATGGGATGCTCTCATTTATGGACGAATTATCCTATTACGATCAGATCAAAATGATAAAAGCAGACCGAGAAAAGACAGTGTTCATCACCCCGCGGGGAACTTTCTACTACCAAGTCATACTGTTTGTTTTGAAAAATGTCAGGGTAACATATCAAAGGGCCATGACAGCACTCTTCCATGACATGATGCACCGAGAAATTGAGCAGTATGTTGATGACATGATAGACATGTCTCAGGAGTGAGTTGGACATTTGGTCAACCTCCAAAAGTTGTTTGAAAGATTGAGGAAATACAGGTTGTGCGTTAACCCTCAAAAATGCACATTTAGTGCCATGTCAGGAAAGCTACTGGGCTTCTTCGTCAAGAGATGGGGCATGGAGGGCGACCCAATCAAAGTAAAAGCTATCTTAAAATTCCATCGCCATCTACCAAAAAGGAAGTTAGAGGCTTCCTAGGTAGAATACAGTACATTAGTTGGTTCATTGCACAGTTGACTCCTATCGGCACACCGATCTTCAAGCTACTATGGAAAGATTCGCCCGTCAAGTGGAACGATGATTATCAAGTAGCATTCAATAAAATCAAGGGTTACATGCTTAATCCTCCATTTTTGGTACCACTAGTACTAGGGAGACTACTCCTAATGTACCTTTCTACAATATAATTTTTGATGGGATGTGTCCTAGGGCAGCATGATGAGACCAGAAGAAGAGAACAGGTCATCTACCATCTGAGCAAGAAGTTCACTGATTATGAGACATGCTATTCTCATATGGAGTAAGCATGCTTGGGTCTCGTATGGGCTACACAGAGGCTCCGTCACTACTTGTTATCTCAAGCCATTCTCCTTCTCGCGCAAATGGATCCCTTGAAGTACTTATTCGAAAAGCCGACTCTTACTAGCCGAACTGCATGTTGGCACTCCTCTTATCAAAATTCGACACCACATATGTCATTCTGAAGACGATCAAGGGGCAAGCACTTGTTGATCATCTCATCGAGAATCTCCTACCTGATTATGAGCCTCTGAGAACTGGATTCCCTGATGAAGACATTTTGTGCATGTCAAAGGATGACACAGAGGAAACAAAGGAATCCTATTTAATGCACTTCGATGGGGAAGGTCAAAGAGTTTGCATTGTTCTGAGCTTGCCAAAAGGTCCCACGAACCAGTCTTCATCAAGCTCAATTTTTCTTGCACTAACAATATGGCCAAATATGAAGCCTCCGTAGCCGACTTACAAGCAACTCTCGACTTGAATGTAACTCATCTCAAGGTGTTTAGTGACTCACTGCTGATCATATGCCAGACCAATGGAGACTGGAAAACCAAGGATGAGAACTTGATCCCATATCATTAGCACCTCGAGGATCTGAGAGCATGCTTCGATGATATTACTTTCTCCTATATCCTGTGAGTAAGAAATCACTTTGCCGATGCACTAACAACGTTGGCATCAATGTTTAAAATTTCATATAGCATCGAAATGAAGCAAATCATGATTGGATAGAGAAATGAACTAGCCTTTTACCTCCAGATTGAGGGACCAACAAAGTTAGATGTTGAGCCTCCATGGTTTTCTGATATCAAGAATTTCCTCGAAACTCAAGGTTTACCTGAAGGTACGTCCAAGACGGACAGGCGGACCATCCAACGTTGAGTGGTAAATTACATCATCTATGGCGAATGCCTCTATAAGCAATCATATAATAATATCTTGCTTAGATGCCTTACTGAAAGTGAGGTAGCCAATATCAAGAAAGAGATCCATGAGGGAGTATGTGGGGCCACGTCAATGGGCACATGCTCGCCAAAAAGATCCTACGGTAAGGATATTGCTGGACTATAATGGAAACTGATTGTTTCAAGCATGTTCAAAAGTGCTACAAATGCCAAGAACACTCTAATTTGTTATATGCTCCTGCTATAGATCTACACAGCAAGACCACTCCATGGTCATTGGCCACATGGGGCCTCGACATCGTCAGAACGGTCAATTTAAAAGCTTCAAACAGATATCAGTTGATCCTCATTGCCATCGAGTACTTCACCAAATGAGTAGGGGCAGCATCCTACACAAACATCACGGCCATCCATGTCGAGAAATTCATCAAAAAATATATCGTTTGTATAATAACCCAGATTTTTTTTAATTTTTTCAACGGTATTAGATAATGTACCACTCAGTGTTTGGTGCTAATGCTCCACACCGGAATCTACCCACTTTAGAAATAGTTTAATTTTTTTTATATCAATATTAGACTCATTACGAAGTACTCGTCGATACGATAACAACGATATATAATTTGTCGATTTTCGACAAGAATATAAAAAGTTACGCCCGTTTGAAGAATGAAGTAGGTTAAAGGGCATAACTGTAATTTTGGGAGAGAATTACCATTTACCTTGGTGCTTACATAAAGCGCTGGAACAAAACCTCTTCTCAAGCTTTTCATGTCACGTATAAATTCTACTTGCGTGTAAAAACTACTATTTTTATTAAATCTTATATGAAAAGTCTTAGTTAGAGTTAACCTAGAAAGGGAATTAGATATATATTTACTTATTCTCTCAGTTGTCTCTCTCTATTCTCTCTTCTCTGTAAAAGCTCCGACAGTGCTATCTTTCACAATTCCTCATCGGATCTCCATCGATTTTTGATATTATCAGAGAATCTTACACCATCAAAGTTTCTCATCGCCGCGACCGATCTATCATAAGAAAGGATTTCTCATGAAAAGAATCAGGCACATTGTCCCTCGAATCCGATTTCCATCAACCCAAATCATCGTAGGATTCGAATCACGCTTCAACAGGTGGGTGCCTCTAAATCCATCTTAAATTATTCAGTTATTTCTTAAAAAGAAAACCCAAATTTTTTCCTAAATTTTTGATAAATTTTGGGTCTTAAAAACATAGAAGTTAGGCTCAAAATTGATAGGATCGTTTTTCCTAGATTTTCGTGAAATTCGGCTAAACTCTTTAACAGACACAGCCTCAGCATTTTGGCCATACCTTTTACTCCGAACTCGGATTGAAGTGATTCTTATGGCATTGGAAAGAAGATAACGAGATCTACAACTTTGTCGGAAATAGTAATTTCACGAATCTAAGGTTTTTAAGGTCAAAAGTGAGCTGCAAGTCGGGATAAGTTTTAGATGATCCAAGGTGCACGGGTTTGACATTATTTTTTTTAACTCTTGGGCTACTTTATGCTAAACTTATCTCCAAACTTATAAATCGATAAAATTAAATAAAATATATTAAATAGCTTACATCGAATAAGAATCTATAAGTTTAAGGGGTCAAATATTGACGTTTTTCAATACTTACCATTCTATTACCTCCTCTAAGCCTCATACAATTCTTGAATTGACACATGCGCTCCCTTAGAATTTTAAAATAGGTCGGATTGCTATACCAGTCAATCACCCAATTTCATGGATATAATTAACCTTAATGAAGTATAGTTTCAACTCTATTGCAAAATAAATATAGTTAAATATTTCTTATTTTCTGTTTAACTTTAATATTTCGTATGTTATGCTCTTTATTAATTTTTTTTAAAAATATGAAATGTTTAAGGTTTATGTTATAGTTCATTTTTATATATGTTCACTATTATCTATGACATTAATCATATAGAAAATCACGATAGGGCATACGCATATAAGTTAAGAATAAGATATGACACATGACATAAGCCTTCGTCACGGTCTTTCACGGTCACGTGGAACTTGGAATGTAGGCATCCATGTACGGATGCAACCCCTCTATGGTAGTATGGGATACCACACGAAGTACATCCAGGTGACTACGGAACCCGTCCCTTGGAAAGCGTAGTTTAGTGAAGTCTATAGCACCGTAGCCCATTCTAACTAAGTTTTAAGAAAAAATGAGAAAAGAATATGTTAAGATACATGTATGTTAAGAAAGTTGGGACTTAAGCCCACGCAAATATGAAATCGGGGCGGGGACCTAAGCCTAAAACTGAATAATATTATGATATGTTAAGATATGTTGTGAAGGCCAGCTAAAGATGAATTAAGTTTCTACACATGCCATACCTTACGAGCCACCGTCAGGCCCTAATCTCTGCAGCCAAGACGGGTGTTAAGGACATTATAGCCTTGTCTCGAACTAACGGGACATCGTGGTCACTATGCCGGCAACCTCATCTGACTGGATGGTGGTCTATGTTATGATATGGAGGTTAGGTGATTATCTACACGTGGACCTCACGTGGTAGGCTCGAGCAGCGATCCTGGCACAGATCGTTTAAATAAGATAAGATTTGAAGTATGTTGTGTAGGCGTATGGAGTAATTTATAAGACTTACGATATATCACGTATGCTAAGTTGATGAGACAAATAGGAAAAGAGATAAGAAAATAGAAGCATCATGCACTCTTCATGTTATATTAGTATATTTTTCAGTCTTGATTATGATAGTCTATGAATTATGGATAAGTTTATTTCATTTATTTAAGATGTTGGTTATATTTTAAAAATGCACCGCAATTCAAGTGATTGCACACATGACCACCTGAGTAAGTTATGATGGATCGATTGTGCAACCCGCTGAGTTTACGTGACTGAATAAACTCACTCCCCTCCCAAAATCTAACAGTTTCAGGTGAAGATTCTGCTTATCCCGTCCTTAATGATACAGAAGTTGCTGATCCGGAGACGGCTCATATAAACGAGGATGTCTGCTACCACCTTGATGAGAATGTAGACCCGGCAGATTTTTACCAGCATTAAGAACCCTTTTACTCTAGTTTTTCCTTATTTCTTGAAAGATTTGTTTTAGCCTTGATACATTTTTATGAGTTTACGTTTGGGATCATTTTACCCTACGTGAAACTGGTTTAATTTTTATCCTAGATGCATGATTAAGATTAAGTACTTCATTATTATTGTTTACGAATTCCGCTACTAATTTATGAGTCATTTATCATTTAATGCTATCTTAAATGCCTCAATCCATATGCTAAGTCAATTTATAAATTATGTATATGTCTGCTTATCGCCTTAACCAGCGTGCGGTGTCATAAAACGGAATTCTAGGCCCTTGATATCGGGTAAGGATTCTGGATCGTGACAGAGATGGTATCAAAGCCTAGGCTTTACTTCCTCGAGGACTGTGTGGCTCATGTAAGTACACTATGGTGATGATGTGATAATGATTTTGATAGACCCTAAGCTTTAGATCTTTTGTGGACTGAAGAATTTTAAGAAAGTGTGATGATTAATGACATAAGATTTGAAGGTTCAATTAAGGATTTAAAGATCTGTTTGATAAAAACTTAGATGAGTTAGGAGCATGTGAGAAATTGAGAAGAATCTTTAAAGATTGAGGAGCAATTAGAAGATATATTTTTAGCGTATTGGGGAATAATTAGAAAAGAGGAATCCTTATTGGTTTGATGGTTTAAATATTCATTATAGGTTGAGATATTGACTATAAGAATAACTTATTAGAAGTGAGTTCAGATGGAGGAATAAATTATTATCATCAACCTTAGATTTATTTGAATTACTTTATAGTCAACAAGATATAATATTGATGATAGCCTACGACGGAGAGATAGAAGTAATTGATGTTGAGAAGTGAGAGTATATTTCGAATAAATAATTTAAGAAAATATGAGAATCTAATTTTTAAAAAGTTAAGGATTATATGGAGTAGAAGAACTTGAGGAACACCTTCGTCTTGCACTTCAAGTACTCCAAGATCACCAGTTGTATGCTAAACTTAGTAAGTGTGAGTTTTAGCTTAAACAAATGACCTTCCTTGGCCGCGTGGTATCAGTAGAAGGAGTGGCCGTCGATCCTTCTAAAATTGAAGCAGTTACAGAATGGAAAGCACCGACGAGTGTTACCGAAATTAGGAGTTTCCTTGGATTGGCGGGTTACTACCGTCATTTTGTTGAAGGATTTTCACGTATTGTTCTACCGCTCACCTGCCTCACACGGAAGAATGTCAAATTTGTGTGGACCGATAAATGTAAAGCAAGTTTTCTAGAACTGAAGAAGAGGCTTACTACTGCACCAATCCTCACCCTACCTTCCACTTCCAGCACTAGTGAATTTGAAATATTCACAGATGCATCTCGCCAGGGACTTGGTTGTGTGCTTGAACAAAGTAAGAAAGTTATCGCTTATGGGTCAAGATAGCTCAAACCTCATGAAAAGAACTATCCGGTTCATGACTTCGAACTAGCCGCAGTCATCTTCGCCCTTAAACTATGGCGACACTATCTCCACGGCGAGACATTCAAGATTTATACGGATCACGAAAGTCTCAAGTACCTCTTCTTACAAAAGGACCTGAATTTGAGACAACGTAGATGGATGGAATACATGAAAGATTACGACTGCTCCATAAATTACCACCCGAAAAAGCTAATATCGTCGCTGATGCACTGAGTAGAAAATCTTCAGCACTATTAACCAGATTAAAAATTTGGAAGCCCTTTAATGAACTTGTCGAAGAAGACTTTTACCTCCAAGAGATTGACGATGGTGTATATTTGGCACGAATTGTGTTGAGTCCTTTCATTTTGGACAAAATCAGGGAAATACAGCGTACGGACCCAGAGATCCTCAAAATCATTGAAACCATAGGATCGAAACCCGATTTCAGCCTTAGAACGGATGAGATTTTACTCTTCAGACAAAGACTGTGCATATCCAATTACCCTCAAGTGAAAAAGGAGATACTTGATGAAGGTCACAAATCAGGATACTCAGTACATCCAGACAGTACTAAGATGTATCGAAATCTGAGAAATTGGTATTGGTGGCCGAATATGAAATGGAATATAGCCGAATACGTGTCGAAATACTTAGTGTGTCAACAAGTCAAGGCAGAACATCAAAAATTGGCCAGACTTATACAACCCCTACCCATCCCAGAATGGAAGTGGGAAAACATATCTATGGACTTCATCGTAGGTCTACCAAAGACGATGAAGAAGAATGATACAATCTGGGTAATAGTTGACAGATTGACTAAGTCAGCTCATTTCCTACCATTCAAGACTACCACAGATGGGAACAAACTTGCCAAAACATATCTAGGAATAGATGATGTACCACTCAAATTTTTTTTAATTTTTTTTAACGGTATTAGATGATGTACCACTCAGTGTTTGGTGCTAACACTCCAGACCGAAATCTACCCACTTTAGAAATAGTTTAATTTTTTTATATCAATATTAGACTCATTACGAAGTACTTGCCGATACGATTCCAACGATATATAATTTGTCGATTTTCGACAAGAATATAAAAAGTTACGCCCGTTTGAAGAATGAAGTAGGTTAAAGGGCATAACTATAATTTCGGGAGAGAATTACCATTTACCTTGGCGCTTACACAAAGCGCTGGAACAAAACCTCTTCTCAAGCTTTTCAAGTCACGTATGAATTCTACTTGCATGTAAAAACTACTATTTTTATTAAATCTTTTACGGAAAGTCTTAATTAGAGTTAACCTAGAAAGGGAATTAGATATATATTTACTTCTTCTCTCAGTTGTCTCTCTCTATTCTCTCTTCTCTGTAAAAGCTCCGACAGTGCTATCTTTCACAATTCCTCGTCGGATCTCCATCGATTTTCGATATTATCAGAGAATCTTACACCATCAAAGTTTCGTATCGCCGTGATCGATCTATCATAAGAAAAGATTTCTCACAAAAAGACTCGGGCACATCGTCTCTCGAATCTGATTTCCATCAACCCAAATCATCGTAGGTTTCGAATCACGCTTCAACAGGTGGGTGCCTCTAAATCCATCTTAAATTATTCAGTTATTTCTTAAAAAGAAAACCCAAAATTTTTCATAAATTTTTGATAAATTTTGGGACTTAAAAACATAGAAATTAGGGTCAAAATTGATAGGATCGTTTTTCCCAGATTTTCGTGAAATTCAGCTAAACTCTTTAATAGACACAGCCTTGGTATTTTGGCCATAACTGTTTACTCCGAACTCGGATTGAAGTGATTCTTATGGCATTGGAAAGTAGACAACGATATCTACAACTTTGTCAGAAATAGCAATTTAACGAATCTAAGGTTTGCAAGGACAAAAGTGAGCTGCAAGTCGGGATAAGTTTTAGATGATCCAAGGTGCACGGGTTTGACATTATTTCTTTAAACTCTTGGGCTACTTTATGCTAAACTTATCTCCAAACTTATAAATCGATAAAATTAAATAAAATATATTAAATAGCTTACATCGAATAACAATCTATAAGTTTAAGAGGTCAAATATTGACGTTTTTTAATACTTACCATTCTATTACCTCCTCTAAGCCTCATACAATTCTTGAATTGACACATGCGCTCTTTTAGAATTTTAAAATAAGTCGGATCGCTATACCAGTCAATCACCAAATTTTATGGATATAATTAACCTTAATGAAGTATAGTTTCAACTCTATTGCAAAATAAATATAGTTAAATATTTTTTATTTTTTGTTTTACTTTAATATTTCATATGTTATGCTCTTTATTAATTTTCTTCAAAAATATGAAATGTTTAAGGTTTATGTTATAGTTCATTCTTATATATGTTCACCATTATCATATGACATTCATCATATAGAAAATCACGATAGGGCATACGCATATAAGTTAAGAATAAGATATGATACATGACATAAGCCTTCGTCACGGTGGGGTTTCTTTCACGGTCACGTGAAACTTAGAATGTAGGCATCCATGTACGGATGCAACCCCTCTATGGTAGTATGGGATACCACACGAAGTACATCTAGGTGACTACGAAACTCGTCCCTTGGAAAGCGAGGTTTAGTGAAGTCTATGGCACCGTGGCCCATTCTAACTAAGTTTTAAGAAAAAATGAGAAAAGAATATGTTAAGATACATGTATATTAAGAAAGTTGGGACTCAAGCCCACGCAAATATGAAATCAGGGCGGGGACCTAAGCTTAGAACCGAATAGTATTATGATATGTTAAGATATGCTGTGAAGGCCAGCTAAATATGAATTAAGTTTCTGCACGTGCCATGCCTTACGAGCCACCGTAAGGGCATAATGTCTGCAGCCAAGACAGATTTTAAGGACATTATAGTCTTATCTCGAACTAAGGAGACATCGTGGTTACTATTCCGGCAACCTCATCTGGCTGGATGGTGGTTTATGTTATGATATACAGGTTAGGTGGTAATCTACACGTGGACCTCGCGTGGTAGGCTCGAGCAGCGATCCTGGCACAGATCATTTAAATAAGATAAGATGCGAAGTACGTTGTGTAGGCGTATGGAGTAATTAATAAGACTTACGATATGTCACGTATGCTAAGTTGATGAGACAAATAGGAAAAGAGATAAGAAAATAGAAGCATCATGCACTCTTCATGTTATATTAGTATATTTTTCAGTCTAGATTATGATAGTCTATGAATTATGGATAAGTTTATTTCATTTATTTAAGATGTTGGTTATATTTTGAAAATGCACTACAATTCAAGCGATTGCACGCACGACCACCTGAGTAAGTTATGGTGGATCGATTGTGCAACCCGATGAGTTTACACGACTGAGTAAACTCACCCCATCCCAAAATCTAACAATTTCAGGTGAAGATTCTGCTTATCCCATTCTTAATGATACGGAAGCTGCTGATCTGGAGACGGCTCATATAAACGAGGATGTCGGCTACCACCTTGATGAGAACATAGACCCGACAAATTTTTACCAGCATTAAGAACCCTTTTACTCTAGTTTTTCCTTATTTCTTGAGAGATTTGTTTTAGGCTTGATACATATTTATGAGTTTACGTTTGGGATCATTTTACCCTACGTGAAACTGGTTTAATTTTTATCCTAGATGCATGATTAGGATTAAGTACTTCATTATTATTATTTACGATTTCCGCTACTAATTTATGAGTCATTTATCGTTTAATGCTATCTTAAATGCCTCAATCCATATGCTAAGTTAATTTATAAATTATGTGTATGTCCGCTTATCACGTTAACCAGCGTGCGGTGTCAGAACACGAAATTCTAGGCCCTCGATATTGGGTAAGGATTCTGGGTCGTGACAGTTTGTCAGTTCGACATGCCTAAGGGCAGCATCACGGACAACGACACCAACTTTGCGAACAAGCGCATCAATTCCTTATGCGAGCAATATAAAATCAAATATCACCGCTCGTCACCATATTGGCCACAAACTAACAAAGCTGTCAAAGCCGCCAACAAGACAGTTGTCTGCATCCTCTAGAAGATGGTTGTCACTTACCGAGATTTGAGTGAAAAGTTACCTTTCACATTATAGGCCAACCAAACATCGATTCGTACTGCTACTGGGGCAACACTATTCTCCCTTGTGTATGGGACTGAGGCTGTACTACTAGTTGAATTACCTTCACTCCGAATACTCATCGAGTCCGGTATGTCGAAAGCGGAAAGAGAAAGATCTTGTTTTGAAAAACTGAACCTGATCGATGAGAAAAGGCTCCTAGCCTTGTGTCACCCTATCAGAAGAGAATCGCACACACTTACCACAAACGTGTTCGCGTTCGAGATTTAAAGGTGGGTGACACGGTACTCAAGAAAATCTTCCGTCTCTCCACACCGATCTGATAGGAAAATTCCAGCCTAATTGGAAAGGACCTTACGTCATCAGAGAAGTGCTCCTTGGATATGCGCTTCGTCTCGCCACCATAGATGGAGATCACTTTCCTGAGCCAATCAACACTGGATACGTACAATGATTCTACTCCTACTCTCCAGCGGCAAGGTAAGTATTGATAAGATGGATATGTGATTGCTTAAGGACCCCATAAAAGAGGCCATCATTTTAAAGTCAAGTAGCCAAAAAGCATCTCTGAATGCTCATAACCTTTGCTACCCAATTTGAGCCTCTAGCCTTTCTTTCGTACCTCCTCCCCGGAAAAATGTATGTATATACCAACAAAAAAAAGAGAAAGAGTTACCATCAAATTCAAAAAATATCAGAAAAGCAAAATCCCAAAAAGAGAATGTCTAAAAAAAAATAAAACAAAAAATAGAAAAGAAAAGAGATAGAAAAACCATGTGGCATGTACAGTAAAAATCTCCTAAGGAAGAAGTGCATTATGGCAGCTAGAACCCAATCAAGAAAAAAACCATCAAAACCAAGAATACCCTCAAAATTCTTGGCCTATCCCTTCTAACCCATGGCCACGATACTTCCCTAAAGAAAACCCTCTTTAAGGTCTACAAGCAGTTATGGTATCCATTGAGTCAGCACTAGCCAAGCTGAGAGGCAACAAAAGAATTCCATCCAGCCGGCTATGATGGAATCGACATCCATGTCATGGCCTTTGATTTTAAAATGAAAAGAAAAAAGAACATAAAAATATACAAGCTCAAAGAAAAATGAACGTGGTGAAAACTCGAAAGGGTGTTATGGGTAAAAAGAGCAAGCTTGTGTGGACTAGGTGAAAACCTGAGAAAGGTGCCTGGGATAAAATACATACCTATGGATGTGGCGAAAACCTAGAAGGGCGCTACAGGTAAAAAAGAGGGTAACAACAGGCATAGTGAAAACCAATCTTGGTCGTTGTGAGTAAAAAAGGTTGAAAAAGAAAAAGAAAGAAAGAAAAATTGGTTATCCTCCATTGGTTACATTTTCGTGCCATCTGCGCTTCAATTTTTACCGCTCATGTTAATTCAAATCAGACCCTAATCAGGTATATCTTCATAGCCGCACCATCAAACGCATGACCCAAGGTAACGATAAAAGGTTGATTCAATCAAAAGGGATGGACATTCCGACCTTGGTAAAATTTTGGACCTCACTCAGGTCCGACCGCATGAACGGGTTCGGCTATGCTCAAAATGCGATCCGTTACCTCGTCTCATTGTTAAGGCATCAAACAAAAAAAGAGAAGAAAAGGGAAAAAAAAAAAGAGAAATTCAAAAAAATCTAAAAATATATATACTCCTTTTTATATCCATGTGCATATTTACAGCATCGTACTTCCATCTCAAAATGAAGAAAAAGAACAAAAAAAATCTAAAAATAAAAATCTAAGAAAATAATATATACATAAATCTTGAAAATTGAAAAAGTGTAGATAAAATTTTGCTTCTCCTTCTGTTAATTAGGATTCATTTATGCTACCTATATAAATAAAAAAGGGACTGACGTTTTCTTGAGAATGTGTAGGAACATCAAATGGTCCAAAACCTCGAGGCAGGCAACCTCTCGGCGATGGGTAGAGTAGAGAAAGCATCTCACAACTCACTTTGGTCTATTCAAAGAAAAAAAAATAGAAAAGCAATCATTTGAAAAAGAAAGATATGTGTTTTCATTACACTCATGACACACAGCTATGCGCATGTATACTTCAATGCGGTAAAATGTCAATATTTTTCTGGCAACACAGCTGTGCTAAATTAGTGTCTTAAAATCTAAGGTTCGCTTTAAATCGTTGGATCCTATTTTAAGGTAGGAGCAATCAGGTCAATCTTGATCAAACAGTCAATGTTTCCATCGGTTTGATTCCACTGCTAAATGAGATTACATATCGAACAACTAAATTCAAACATGGATGTAGAAGGGATCTTTTCCCATATTTATTCTCAGGCGCAAGTTTAAAACCTGTACGGTATCCCTGTAAAGTGTATGTCATGCATCTGGGTATCCGTTGGATGGTTGTTGCTTCTATAAATGGTACCCAGACAAGATCTGGGTTGGGACTCCATTCGCCTTTGTTATTTATCGCTCCTAATGGGTCCATGTTTCAGCATAGTTGATCTGTTTGTAAGATCATTTTCAAAAGTGGCACACACTCCCAAAAAGCATTGCGATAGTAATATTCACTTCACTCGGGTAGTTGTGCTAAATTGACTTCGGGATCTATATATTCGCCCAAAAATCTCGAACCCTACCTTGCGTAGGGGCACTCGTGGCTGATCAAATGGGGTACTCAATGCCTCATTAGATTGGACACAAACTATTGGATCTTTGTGTTATTATTTTATGCCAATCTTTAAGTATGGGTCGATCACCCTCCTGCTCGTAGAGCAGTCTTGTTCAAAATAAATTTCAAACATTGTGCATCTTCAATTATACCATCACGATTATGCCAAGTGATGTCGATAAGCGCTTGGGGAGAGATAGCCTTGAGGAACAGACATTTTCCCAATGCATTGGGCTTCTGCTACTCTCCGTTTAGGTTTTCTTTTACTTTTTTAAAGTTTAAGGTTTGTTTTGAATATAGTGAACCTGATAGCGTTTACCTTGAGCCTCTTCGGATGTCTTTGTCTTTGGCATTCGATCATTAGTGATCAGATACCAAAACTACAAAAATAAGGTGTTTCAGTGACACTTACTGTTAAGGCAGTTTTTGGTAGCAACATAACTAATAGAAGCAATTTTTGGTAGTGACAGGACTAATAGCAGTAGTTTTTTATTAAAAAAATTGCCACTAATAGTCTTATTTTTTTTAGTGAAAGAGGGGCATTTGTAGACATAAAAAATTGGCCCAAGGCTCGATTGACTCATATTTTGAGAAATGCATACACCGAGCTTCCGAAAGCATTTCCCAAACCCTTGGGAATCAACCCGAATCCCTAAAACCCTTCCCGAACCCTTAGAAAGCCTAACCAGAATAGTGTATGGAGAGAGGGATGTCAAAGTTTACATAGAGATCTACATGGGCTGAGACCTATACCATTGGAAAGTATTGTTTCCCAGCTTTCCAACGAGCCAAGAATCACTTGAATCCGAGTCGTATATCAAAAGTTATGGCATTTTAAAAAATGAGGAAAGATGCAGGAATTTACACTTGCATATATATTATATACCCAAGGCAAAATTGGCTTTTTGGCTTTATAACTACTCCAGAACGGGCTCTAGACTTCTCAGGAGACACTGTTCTCCTATGCCTAGCATATATTTGTTTATATACGTAAGGTTTATGAACAATGTTTTTTTTAGAAAATGTCCGAAAATCATCTTTAGGGTTTGACCTTTTGCCCACCCCAAATTTTGAGGTGGGTTTCTTTAGACCCTAGTGACCCCACTAGCTATCTTTATATCCCTTTTGTCACCTAAACCCTCACCCTATCATCTACCATTAAAACCCAATTCCCACCTATCCAAGCTCCCAAAAACCTAAAAAACCTTAGATTAGGGATTACCTAACTGCTAAACCCATTAGCTTTTAAGCGTATCCCTAACCACCCTCAACTCTATAAATAGAGAGCCAACCCCCCCCCCCCCCCCCTCCCCTCCCTTGTTTAGGTATCTTTTTTTGAAATTTCTAAGAGTAGAAACTCTTGCAATTTGTTTCCTCACTTTCTTAAACAAATCAGATTTGCTCAAGCCTTAGAAGCTTTAGCCCATCTCATACCTCTAGCATCATCATTCATTCCCAAGCTCCAAGCCTTTAGCCATAGAAGTTAGAACCTTGCTCTAACCCACTCACTTTCAGAAGCTCACCGGTGTCGCTTTCACACGAAGATCCATAATGGTACTACAAGGGCCCGAGAGGTCCGGCTCTCCCCTCTATTCTTCTACCTTCTTTGCTTTTCCTCTATCCTAGAATTTGAGCCATTACGCCACCAAAATTATGGTGATAGAGGGGGGCTCAAATAAGATCGGAGTGCCTTCGGGCAAGGGGAAGTGATGCTCATTTTATTTCTTTTATATATATATATATAATTTTATATATACATACATATATATATATAATGTAAACCAGCCAACACAGACCCGGCCATAGTAGAGACCGCTTACGAGCAAGTTGATCGGGTGCCTAACACCTTCCCGATCAATAACCGAAGCCTCTACCCAAGAGCCTTTGGCGTATACTAGTGATTCGGAGTCATATTTTTGTACTTCGGTGCTCTCATATCGATTTTGAGGTATCCTCGGACACTAAAAGCTCCAGGTGGTGTCTCCATCTTTTTAAAAGAGAGTGCATCGTCGCGATGGACTCGCGAGAGTTCACTATTTCACAATAGCCTTAGATCTATCCCTTAGGAAACCCTTGCCAAAATTCTTAGCCTAACACCAATTAGGTCCCTTACCCTTTCCCCATATTTATAGAATTGTCCTTACCTTGCCGATTTGCCCAAGGGAGCTTATGGAGGGTACCCGGGAGCGGGATCGATCCTCCCTAGCATAGCGGGCCATAACCCCCCCCTTTAGATAGGTCCAATAGGAGTAGAAAACCAAACTAGTTAAACCGTAGGCAACCCATAGTTGTTAAAGTCGGCAGACCGACGTTTAACATAGGAGTCCGACCCATACCCCTGCTCATCTGCACGCGTGATCAATCACATTTTACAGTGTCGATAAATCTGTAGATGGTGATCGCAACAACCCAGGTACTCTTTATTTAGAATTCGCTTACTATTGACAATATATTTATGTAATTGCATCTAAATATTCCCTTTTTTTACTATTCTATTGCCTTTTGCCCACCTTAGCAAACAGGGTGCACTTGGCACCAAATTGGGCCAATTATTCCGGGACCCAAAAGGGCCCTAGAAAAAGTGTGTAACAATAGCATGTGACGCGTCAGGCGTAGGTATTAGGGAGTGTTAAGCCAAGAGGGTCATCCGATAGCTTATTTCAGTGAGAAGCCAAATGATTCCAGACAGAAATACTCTACCTATGGCAGAATTCTATGTTGTAGTGCAATCTCTCAAATATTGGAAATACTATTTACTACCATAGGAATTTGTCTTGTTCTCTGATCATGAATCCCTTAGAAGTTAAACCCCACAATATGCAAAATGGGTTGAAAAACTTCAAGGGTTCACCTTTATGTTGAAACACAGCACAAGCGTAGAGAATCGAGTTGTTGACACGCTTAGCCATAGAGTGGCGATGTTACACTTATTGAGTGTTGAGGTGATCGGATTTGATCGTCTTGTAGATGATTATTCTACATGTCCAGAATTTGGAAAAGAGTACACCTCATTTCTAAGTGGACAGTCTGTGAAAGAGAGTAAGTATACCCTACAGAATGGGTATTTATTCCTGAAACACCGCTTCTGTATTTCTCGTACTTCTCTATGAGATTTTCTTGTTTGGGAATTACATGTTGGAGGGGTTGCAGACCACTTTGGTCGGAATAAGACTATTGCATTGGTTGAAGATCAATTTTATTGGCCCAATCTCACCCGAGATGTTATTAAAATCATCAACCACTTTCGTGTCTGCCAACTGGCAAAATAAAAGAGGCAAAGCGCCGGATTATACACGTATTTACCTGTGCCACACACTCTGTGGCAAGACCTTTCTATGGACTTTGTGTTAGGCCTTCATAAGATCCTCCACAAGTGTGACTCAGTGTTCATCGTCGTGGACCATTTTTTAAAAATGGCCCATTTCATCGCGTGTTCGAAGACCTCAGATGCAAGTAATATTGTTATACTTTTCTTTAATGAGGTTATTCGTCTGCACGGTTTACCTAAAACCGTAGTGTCTGATCATGACGTCAAGTTTGTCAATTACTTTTGGAAGACACTGTGGCATAAAATGTGGACTAGACTTAAGTTTTCGTCAGTATATCACCCCCAAACAGATGGGAAAACCAAGGTAATGAATCCGAGTTTAGACAATCTAGTAAGGTGTCTTGTAGGTGAGCATGTTAAGAGCTAGGATTCTATCTTACTTGTCGTGAAGTTTGCATATAATAAATTGTAATAGAATGACATGTGTGAGTCTGTTTCAAATTGTGCATGGCAATAAACCTAGGACGCCCATAGATCTAATCCTGATGTCAGTTCATCAAAGGTCGTCAGAGTCTGCATCTGTATTTGCACATTGCATTCATGAACTTCATGCTGAGATTAAAAGATGAATTAAAGTGAACAATGAAAAGTATAAAATTTCTACCGATTCTCATAGAAAGTTCAAAGAGTTTCAAGAGGATGATTTTGTAATGGTTCAGAATAGACCTGAGCGCTTCCCTCAATGGGTTGCTCAAAAGTTACAAGATTGTGGTGTTGGACCCTATAAGATTTCAAAACGTACTGGTCCTAACGCTTAAGTCCTAGATTTACCATCAGAATTGGGTATTAGCACAACTTTCAATGTGAAGAATTTTTTCCATTCCATGGCCAATCACATATACCACCCAACCCGTTTGAACCTTCCACATCCGATGCTAACCTATTTCCCTCCCCATCCCATTACCTCCACCCATACGACTATCTCATGAGATCATCGCAGATATTTTGGAGGATCAGATTGTGTTCACTAGCCAAGGGGGACTTCATAAGTAGCTTGTCAAGTGGAAGAATAAAGTTGATTTGTAGAGTACGAGGATAACAAGGGAAAATTTTCAACAGATCGATCTGGATCTCCTCGAACTCTATCACAACTAATATTCATCAGGGATGAATCCTTCTAACTTGGGGAGAATTGATGGGGACATCCAATTCAAGCAGCCGCCCGTAACCTATCGAAGGCGAAAGAAGAATATGAAAGGTTTTGAAAAAAGAATCACACGGATTTACAGACTTTATTATATTTCAGTTGATCGATTGATTTCAAACACTAGATCGATCGATTGCAAATAGCTTTTTCTGACGAATTTATTCTATTAGTCAATCGATCGATTAAAAATATTTGATCGATCAATTGTGAACATGTTCTTCTAGCGAATTTATTCTTTATTAGTCGATCGATTGATTCTAAAAATTTGATCTATCGATTGTCAGTGAAGCAAGTCTGCCAAATGACGGATTTTCGGGTTTCTTTGGCAAAACTTGCCATTTCAGAGTTTTAAGTTCTTTAAGACTCTTTAATTTTAAGTTAGGGTTTGCTTTGCCTATAAAAGGCTTGTTAAAACACTTTTATTCATTGATAGTTAATATATTATTGCTTTTGCAAAACTTTAAGAACTTTTGATCAAGTTTTCTGTGAGGGTGTGATTCTCTCAACCGAAGAGCGATTCTTCATCCCGCGTGCGATTTGGTTCGATGCCAACTTTTCTCTCCTTCCTATCTTCTTGATCTACGAGTTGCATAAGTGTTAAAACCCTAACCTATCCACTTCATCTTTAAACCTATTATTTACCTTTATTTTGCTTGGTATCGAAAGAACCCTCTTGTGAGTTTGTTCAAAACCATAAAACTGTCGGAGATCTAGTCGTTCACTAAGAACCCTAATCTTCTAAATCCGATTGGGAATGCACGCGAAAGTAACACTAATTCGGGCTAGATTTAAATCACTTAATTGAATCTTTTATCATTTTTGTGATAAACTATTTAGGAGATTTGTATTTTAATTACTTATATTAATTTTCTATTAATCTCAACCCTAGAATTTGCATTGTATTAGTTTCCACATCAACGTTGTTCTCGCCTTTAGAGACGCATACACTTGTCAGCCACGCCTAAGACTGGATGGGTTGTATGATATGATATGATATGTTATAATATGGAGGGTGGTATGTTATGATGGTATGTACTATGGTGACCCTTTCAAGGTAGGCTCGAGTAGCGACTCTGACATAGGTCGTATTTATAACGACCCGAAATTTCCAAGCCAGAAGATATAGAAATACTGGGTCGCTAGATCATAATTGATAATCCATGCAAAAAATTTCTTTGGTATCAATGGAAATTAAAATAAAATAAAATAAAAAAATAAATGTTTCAATGTCTATAATGAAGACTACAAGTCTAATAATACCACTGGTGGCAGCCGTATGTCATTCAAACAAAGGCACTTACATCAATATCCGAAAAGATAAGTCATAATCATTTCAAGAAAAACTCATTTAAAATTTGTACCAAGTCCAAATCACCAGAAGATTTCTAAGGGTTAAACTCCTTTGGTAGAAGATCTTCTTTGTCTTCTGGTACAAAATCAAGGTCTTCATCAGTGTCCGTACCTGTGACACATAGTATCGGGGTGAGCTAAAAGTCCACATGGCCATTCATATTATAGCCATCTAACACATAGATCATACTGATTCTAATGGGAGTCATTACAATTTGCATTTCAAGATGATTATTTCCAAGTGCAAAATCGAATTTATAATATATTTTTCAGTGGATTTCAGATGTCATATTCAGAGAGTCTAAATGTAAGTTTCATACACATGTTCCAATCCAATGCCTTACGTTGAATTTTATTCATTTCATGTCATTTCTTATTTTCATGCAAGACTTAAATAATTTAACTCACAAATCTCTAACGTGAATATAATGCTAGAGTAGATGTTAAAGCTGATGGGAATCCTAACCATTGTCGTTCAATGAACAATTTTTCAATGTGCCCAAGCTCTTCCATTGTGAAGAATACTTATGCGGTTCGATGGATCGTTGTCATGGTTCAATGTGTGCAATAGCACAGTTTGATGTGTGCCAGAGCACGGTTCAATGTTCGATGGGTGTGTTGTCACACAAGATTCGTTCAATTGAATTGCTTTAAATCACATGCAAACTTCTAGAACATAGTATAGTATTTGTATTACATAGATAGTTCAAGATTCAAATTCCAAATTTCCAATGTTCAAAGAGAGTTCGATATTCAATGAGTTTTCAAATATTCGATAAAAATACAATGTTCAATGAGTTTCAATTTATTTACTGTGTGCACTAAAATCAACGAATTTCAATTATTCCATAATAATACAACAATCAATGGGTTTCAATGTTCTAATTCTAACAATAAGGAAACCATTTTCGAGCTCATTAAATCACTAACAACTACAAATCAGAAGCATACAATACAAGTTGATCATTGAAATTCCCCTACCTCGATTCCCAATGTCGCACAACAAGTAGCGAGGTGATTTCTATCGACCGATGGTTAGTGATAGATACGTGGGTGTCGGTGTGTCGCACTAGGAGTCCTTGAACACGTGCTCGATTTCTTCCTGTATAATGCACAGACAATTGATATATCAATGGTCTTAATAATTTTGAACACTCCAAAAGGGAACTCGCTCGAGCGACTTACTCTAAAGAAGAAGAAACCTAGGAAAAAGGGCTGAAAAAGGCCATGTTCGACAAGACTCGCTCGAGTGACTTACTCTAAAGAAGGTTCTGTGCATTCTTCGTTGCCTCGCTCGAGCGACAACCAAACTCGCTCGAGCGACTTTCGATTGAAAGTTTAGGCCTATTTCTGATGCATCCTCGTTGAGTAAAAAGGGAACTCGCTTTAGCGATTCTGAGCGATAACGAAAATAAACCCTCTTTTCTGGCTGAAATCAAAGTCCTGAAATGCGAAGTAAAATCCAAAAAATATGAAACTATGATATAAAAATTAAGAAATAGAATCCGAAAATAAGAGATGATGATATCCACCTCTTGAGGCGTGAACGGTTGATCTACGATGATTGGTGTTTGAGGAGATCGGCATTCAAAGCTTTCGTCCATCTAATGTTCCTATCTTCTCCCTCCTTGATCTTAATGGTGGAAAGGATAAAGTGCTTCTTGTGGAAGAACACCCACACTCAAAAGATCTTAGAGTGGGTTGAAGAAATGGATTGCAGAAGAAAAATGGTGATGGCTAGGGTTTCTTAAGAAGAAGAGAAGAGACGACAACTAGGTTGTTCTTATGGTTCTATTCTTATGAAGAATTCTTAAAGAGGTTATGATTAGGTTTCTTCATAACACACCTTTTTATAACTTAATGGAGACTATCCGGTGTTAGGTTAACACACCAAGGACGGGTGTATAGGCATTTGCTTCAAGGTCCAAAATAAAGGTTTAATATTTACATACTAAGGTTTGATCCTTAGACATCTTGTCTCTAACTTAAGCCTCTAACCAATATGCCACCACATAACTTGTGTCTACTAATGACGGACATAAATATAAGAGTTGAGAAAACCAAAACATGTGTCCTTTAGTTTCAAGGTTTTGAAAAGTCAAGGCATATGGTGTATACTTTATTAAGTACATATACATAATTTAGGTGTATTAACGATATGAAAATTCAAGTCGTTACATTCTTCCTTAAAAGAATTTTCGTCCTCAAAATTTATGTATCTAATAATTTAAAGATCAATTCAGATTTCGTACTTGTGCACACTCCCTAAAAATAAAGGTGGGTCCAAAGGTCAGATCTAATGGGTCAATGGTTTGACCACGGTCATATTAGCTAAACAAAAGTCAAAAAAATTTCACACATCAACGATTCAATGTTTGCGGAAATCCTGGTTAGTACATTCTCCCCTCCTTTTAAAATTTTCGTCGTCGAAAATTAATCACATGATTATAGTCAATTGTTTAACCTTTGATGCAAACTGACAAACTAGATGATTGAGATCATCGCCCCTACTATAAAAATTAAAAATAATAAATCATTTATTACCCCACCATATTATTATCCTCTCCTTATAAGAGTAGTCGATTTAAAATTTATCATTCTATAAAATGGTGTGAAATTCTATCACAAATTTTTTCGAACACATGATTCATTGAACTTTTATCGAATTTTCGCTTGATTTTCTGATTCTTCGAACTTTTTTCAAATCATTCTCCAATTTCTCGAATTAAATCAAAGTAGTACCTAATGAATTATTGTTAAGTCGAAACTTAGTTAGTATGATCTTAACTACCCTCAAACGTTACTTAACGTGTAAATCGTGCTTTATGAGTTCAATAAAGGGAGCATGTAGGAATCAAAACCAATTTCTCTCTTTTCACGAGTTTTCATTACTTTATTACTCGTGATTTATCAATCCTTAATATATAATATCGAGATTCGATCTTCTAAGTGCCACTTGTCATTCTTAATTATCCTTCAGCATTCGACATTTCGGGTGTTACAACTGATCCAAATCATTAGTCACCAATTTTTTTTTTTACTGATATTTTAAAATTTCTTGATTCTTAAGATCATATGCTTAGTTAAATTTCTAAAATCAAATCTTCAATGATTATTTCCTCTTATAACCCTTCAATCCTAAAAAGGTATTCTCAAGGATATTCTTAAATCTCCTACCACCAGGTAGCTATTCCACTCTTTATAATCTTAATGTTTCCAAAACTTACTATCACTTCTTAAACTCAGTAACTCCTAAAACTTCATTGTAAGATAGCCTCTTTGTTATATCTCATTGATCCTAAAATATTTCAGTCTAATCTAAAGTTGGTGATAAAAATTTACTTCACAACTTGAAATCACTCCTCATAAGTTATTCTTATAGTCGGAATCTCAATATATAATGAAAATCATTAAATCATTCAGATTATCTTTTCTAATTTCCCCTCATTCTAAGGAATCCTCTTCTAGCTACTACTTCATTCTCAAAAAATCATTTATCATTTCTCCCACATATTTCGAGCCTAATTAAGTTTTTCCTCAAACAAATCCTTAAGTCCTTAATTAAACCTCCAAATCTTATGTCATTGATCATAATTTTCTTAAAATCCTTCAGTCCTCAAAAGATCTAATGTTTAAGATCTATCAAACTCATGGTCACCTCAATGATCAGAGTGTACTTACATAAGTCCCACAGTCCTCGAAGAAGTGACACCTAGGCTTCCATCCTTAGACTCTTAAAAGTTATAAACCCTTAGTCATCTATCAACAAAGCTAGGATCTTCTTCTTAATTCTCAATTCTTGACTTGATTATCAATGTTCACTCTTCAACTCATATCTAATATCATCTCAAGTCCACAAACTTCAAGTGATCATTCTTAGGAGCATTTCTTTGTCTTCAATAAACTCAACGCTATAGCCTATGTATCCGCAATCTAAGTTTTCAGTCTTAAATCCACAATCATGGTACTTGCTTTCTATCCCTCATTCCTAATAAAGACCTAAAGCCTAGGCTTTGATACCAATTGTAACGACCAAAAATTTCCAAGCCGGAAGGTATAGAAATACTGGGTCACTAGATCATAGTTCATAATCTATGCACAAAATTTCTTTGGTATCAATGGAAATAAAAATAAAAAGAAACTTAAATAAATGTTTCAATGTCTATAATGAAGACAACAAATTTAATAATACCACCAGTGGATCTATTTCTGATGCATCCCAATGTTGCACGCTCGAGCATCTTTTGGCCGAAAGTTTGGCCTTATTTCTAATGCGGCCTCACCCGAGCCAAAAGTGAACTGGCTCCAGTGATTCTGGGCGAGTACGAAAATAAACTTTCTTTTCTAGCCAAAATCAAAGTCTCAAAATAAGAAGTAAAATTTGACAAATATGAAACTATGACCTGAAAATTAAGAAAATAGAAGCCGAAAATAAGAGATGATGATATCCACCTCTTGAGGCATGAACGGTGGATCTACGATGATCGGTGTTTGAGGAGATCGGCGTTCAATCGTCCGTTCGATATTCCTATTTTCTCCCTCCTTGGTCTTGATAGTGGAAAGGATCAAGGTGCTTCTTGAGGAAGAACACCCAAAAGATCTTAGAGTGGGCTGAAGAAATGGATTGCGGAAGATAAATGGTGACGACTAGGGTTTCTTAAGAAGAAGAGAAGAGACGACAGCTAGGTTTTTCTGATGGTTCTATTCTTTAGAAGATTTCTTAAAGAAGCTATGATTAGGTTTCTCCATAACACACCTTTTTATAAATAAATGGGGACTATCCAGTGTTAGGCTAATTGTGACAGCCTGAATTTTCTTAACACTTTTTTTTTTGGCCAAATGGGAAAACCCGAATCATCGGGTCGCAGGTCACAATCCGAATACAGAATTTTGGTACATCCACACAATGCAAAATTCAAAGCAATTAATACATAGGGCAAGGAAAAAAGAAGATTGTATCTTTATATGAAATATAGGATAACAATATAAAACCACCGGTGATGGCCAACCATCACCTAAACAGTAGTGTACAATGTGTCTACACAAGAGGTGTACATTCAAAATCTAATTCTACCAGTCTACTAGATGATTGGACATACCAAGTCCAAACCTCAAAAACCACAACTAAATCGAGATCAAATTCACGAGCCAATGGTAAAGGGTTCGCCTCAAGCTCCGAATTCTCACTTAAGACCTGCACCTATGATGTATAGTCGAGGGGTGAGCTACAGTCAAAGCTCAGTAGAGGAACTCAAGAACAATTATATTTATCATCTTAAGCATAGATTCAAATGACAAGATTTTAAAGCAGTTTCTCATCAAAATGCAGGTATAAAATACAAGTTTTCAAAGGCATTTCATTTTGAATCAAGGACATGCTTCAAAGCCGTTTTCGTTCTGAAAGCAGTCATGTCATTTTCATATCAGACAAAATATACAAAGACTTCTTCGTATATACAAAGAATTCTTCAGATTCACATACAAAGTTCGAATTACATGTCGAATTCATGTTCTGTGCAACCACAGATTTTTGACAATCCCATCGCGATGATGTGCACATGTGAAAAATAAAGAGTCGCCACCCGGAGCTTTTGGTGTCCCAGGAAATCTAAATCAATTTTATAAGCACCGAAGTGCCAAAAATATGACTCTAATTCCAGTCTATGCCAAAGGCTCTTGGGTAGGGGCCTCGGTTGTCGATCGGGAAGGTGTTAGGCACCCGATCAACCCGTTTAAATGTGGTCTCTACTTGTGGCCAAAATAAAAAATAAATAAAATGAAAAGAGCACTTCCTCTTGCCCAAACACATGTTGATCCTATTTGTGCCCTCCACAATTGCCGAGATTTCAGTGGCGTAATGGCACAAATTCAAGGATAAAGGAAAATATAAGAAGGTAGAGGAATAGAGGGGAGAGTCAGAGCTCTCATGCCCTTGTAGTACAGCTGTGGACCTTCGCGTAGGTGCACTTGATGAGCTTCCGCTATCATGGATGATGGATGAGTGGGTTCTAACCTCTAAAGCTTTCTATCTAAGGGGTAGGAGAGGAGGGCTAGGGGGTAGTTCTCATCTAAACTAGGAGATTTTTTATGAAAGGTGGGGTCCAAAGGAGGTTTTTGAAGTTCTAGAAATTGTATGGGAATGGTGCACCTAAAGGGGAAAGGAAACTCTTAATCTTTTCTCTCTTTGAAAATTTTTTAAGCCTTTGTTAGGAGAGGGGGGCCTCTCTATTTATAGAAAAAGAGAGGGTCAGGGGGTACTTAAGGGCTAATTAGGGTTAGTAATTAGGTAATTCTAGCATCTAAGGTTTCCTAGGATCTTAAGGTTATGGATATGTGTGAGAATAGGCTCAATGGTAGATGATAGGGTAAGGTTTCAAATGACTAGACGGTTGCAAATAGGGTAAACAGGGGTGCAACAGTCCTAATGAAACCCAACCTAAATATTGAGATGGTCAACAAGTCAAACCTCAAAAGTGAAATTCGGGTAAAAACCAAAGGTTACTGTAGCAAAGCTTGGTGTGTGTTTTACACACGCCAAGCATTGCTACAGTGTCTTCGAAGTTCAGAGCCCGCTGGGGCCCACCTATATTTGGTGTGTGTAATACACACGCCAAGCCATTTCTGGGAAAAAAAGGCTTGGTGTGTGTAATACACACGCCAAGCATGCCCCAGCTAGGTACAGACTCCAGGCATTCTTTGGGTCACTGTAACTTTGGAAGTATAAATCGGATTGAGGTGATTCTTAGCTTGTTGGAAGGCTGAGAACCTCTACTTTTCAATGGTATAAGATTTAGTCTTAGTAGAGGTCCCTCATCAGTCTTGGTACATCTCTCTCTGACTATGGCTCGGGAGGGTTAACTAAAGGTTTGGAGAGGTTTGGGGTAATTCCTAAGGGTTCATGTAAGTTCCCAAGGGCTTGGGGAGGTTCCTGAGGGTACGGAAGATGCTATTAAAGCTCAAGGGTGTGCCTCTCTTGAAGTATGTCTCGTTCGGGCCTTGGGCCAAATTTGGGTGTCTACAAATGCCCCTTTTTGGTATCCGATCACTAATGATCGAATGCCAAAGACAAGAGACATCCGAAGAGATTCAAGGCATTACTGATGGGTCCGTTGTATTCAAAACGAACCTCAAACATTAGGTGAGTAACATGGTGAGTAAACGGAAGCTCTGTATGTCTGGATAAACATCCATTTCTCAAGGTTATCGGTCCCCAAGCGCTTAGCAACATTACTAGGCATAACAGAGATGGAGCGAATTGCAAAACCCCAATATGCTGAGAAAAATGTCCGCTTCTTGAGATGAATGAAGATGTTTAATATTTGAGTTTCATTCTAAATACAATAGCTTCGTAAGTAAGAGGGTGATCGACCCATACTTAAAGATAGGCGCGAAGCAAATACATGAAGATCCACACTGTGTCCAGTCCCATGAGTCATTGACTGCCCCATATGACTGGTCATGAGTGCCCCTGTGTGAAGCCGTGTTTGAAGTCTTTGGGTGAACCCATCGGTCTAGAAATTAATTTGGCACTACCTGAGAGAAGCAAACTAATGTCGTAACGCTTTATGGGAGTACGTGCCACTTTTGTTAGATACATATGCATATGTGTTTATTTTCTATTTGTTATTTTTATACAAATTTTTCTTTATTATTTTTATGTGAATTTTTTGGTATTTTATGTGATTTTTTTGTTATTTATGTGGATTTTTCTTCATTATTTTATATGGATTTTTTGGTATTTTATGTGGGCCTTTTGTATGTTCAAGATTTTAAGCATGCTCATTGGTCCTGAACCGTTTATTCTAGCACAGCCTTTTGAGTAGATCAAATGGAGGTTGACGTGCCATTTTTGGGGCGTGCGCACCACTTCGGGTTCCAGGAGGATCAGGCTCGGTGTATACAATACACCAGCAAAGCCAAATCGGGCCCGGAATAGTTTGGTGTGTGTATTATACACGCTAGGCCAAATCGGGCCAGGTTTGGCTTGGCGTGTGTACTACACATGCCAAGACAAAACTGGGTCCAAGCATGCCTGGTGTGTATTTTACACATGCCAAGCCAAAACTCGGGGGGTTTTAAAACATCCGAGCCTGAGCTAAAACAGAACTTCCTCCTAGGGTTCCTTTGAATCAATTTGAACCGCATTCCTCCACCGGTGTTCGCTTTCGCTGATTAAACACACGTTCCACGCTGGATCAAGGAACTATTCTCTTGAAGGTGATCATTGTTCTATCCTCCTTTCCTTTGATTTTTCTTGAATTTATTTGCAATGTGGTTAGGATTCTTGTATCTTTAGATGATGAATGAGTGATTTTTCTTGCCAGTGTGATTATTTATGACTCCTTTCGATTTTGGCTTTGATGGTTTTGAATGATGCCCTAATTTTCTTTTTCTATTGGATTTTGAACCATTTGATATGATTAGGGTCCTCGTTTCCTTTATTTATTTTTTTTCTTCTTCTTCTTCTTTTTTTTTTTAGGGATCTACATGTTGCATTTTTTGTTTGTTTTTTTCTTGTTATTTTTTTTTTGTGTGTCATGCAAGATGATGATGATGATTTTCTTTGTTTTTGCCCCCCCTTTTTATTATTGTGTATGCACATAGATTATTCATATTTTATTTTTTTTTTGGTTTTTTTTTTTTTTTGTAGGAAAAAAGTAACTCTCTTTCTTTCTTTTTTTGATTTTTTTTTTTATTACATGTGTATACATTTTTTTTTTTTTTTTTTTGTTTGCTTCTATTATATTATATTTTTTTGCTTTTTCTTTCTTTTTTTTTTTTTTTTGAAATGATGATGACTTACGGTTGATGGACAATATGAGGGGCATACCTACCTTCTCTTGGCTTGTCGCAATTGGTTTCTTGCTACTAACATATTTTGATACTGTTACTTGTGTCCGTCTCAATATGTCGAGTGAGGAAGAGCACGGGCAAGAGGAGGGACCAGAGGTGGTTTACGGTCCCCGTGGGGAGCAGTTTTTTGTAGTACAACGCTCATTCCTGCCTTGGTACGAGATGCAGGGCGAGGCGGCCCACACCGGTTTGCTCCATCAACAGTATACCCATATCTCAAATTTTGGGATTGTTGGCAAGGTAATAAGATAAGTTTTATTTTGTTGCTTTGTCTCTTCGTCGTGCGAGCTTGCTTTACTTGTAGGATCTAACACTTCATTATCTTGATGCAAGACTTGCCACCCATTATGTTCTGCAGAGGTTAGCTTGACCTCCAACGCCTTTACCGCTATCTCCCTCCGACGGTGATGTTTCTCCTTTTCCAGGCTTGCTTTGCAGATTTCCTTTCGTGCCCAGCCATGAGGGGCGACGTGGCTTATGTGAAAGCCCTAATTGAACATTTTTGACTGAAACTATGACCTTCCACATGGCGATGACCAACCTTCGTATATCGGGTTTAGATGAGATGGTTCAATTAATCGAGGACTATCCCCCCCCTTAGCACAGGCATGGCACTGAAGTTAAATTATCTTGGCTGCCCGATTTGTTTGGTGAGCAGGAGTTGTTGGATCTGGGCCAGCTGGATGCGAATATATTTATTGAGCCCGAGCATGCCCTGTAGTTGGATCGCATCTCGCTCCGCGGGGGTCAGGTTTCATTGTCCTTACTAAGTCTCACGGAAAATTAGGACGATGTGCACCTGTATGACTGGGGTGGGGTCAGATATGCCGTGCTGATGTCTAGCCTGGCTCAAGCCTCAGTTTGGGGTATAGCCTCTGTTATCAATTTCTGGCCTGCGATCGAGGTAACCCCTAACTCTCCTATTTTCCTCGGTTTATAGGCTAGTCATTCGTCCTGTATTTGACACACTTTTTATGTTTACTGCCCTTTCAGACTTGGAGGTACCTGCACTTCCAGCCTGGGCGCCCTCTCCTTTTTTCTGAGGTTTACACATACCCGTTCATGAGCAACTGGCACAAAATTCATTGGAGGGATGTCAGAATGAAGCATTTGGAGATGGGCCTAAGGTTCTAATTTGACTTGCTAATCTAGGAGCAGGTACAACTATTTCTTTCTTTTCTTTCTCAGCATTCCTTTTTTATGATATATGTTTGGCTAATAGGCAACTCTCTCTTTTTTTTTTACTTGGGTAGGTCATATACGATCCTTACATTGGTTCTCCCTTCTGGGATCGAGCCATCGTGGGTCCATCGCACTTTTTTGCTAACCACCATGTCATTTTCTTCTATGGAGCTTGGGTTCGGGCATACTATCTGAGAGAGAGTGGTACATCAGTACTGAGACCACTTTTTCATGCCGTAGGCTCCTCTCGCAGACGTTATGGCTCCTGAGGGTACCATTGAGGAGCTCTCTGCCTGGTTCCTCCATGGGGTACCCCATTGATGACCTTCTCGTGCCTAGGGGATACGAACTGTGGTATGAGTCCTTACCCTACCGGTTCATTCTTCTGCTTTTCGTTCCTGGTGCCAACTTCTTGGCTTTTGGAAGCCTGCATGCTCAAGTAATTAGTTCTCCTCCTTCCCTTTTTAGGCAAGTCTCCAATAGTTCAAATTCAACTTTTGCCTCTGCTGACTGAAACCCTACTACTTTTCACAGTTTGACCAGGGAGGTGATTCCGATGATGATGATGAGGTGGCGACAGGTCCTGACGTGGCTACAGGAGCTAGTACTTCAAACCCCTCTGGGACGGGTGCCTCTGGAAGCTCGACCGTTGAGGTCCAGGGGACCTTATGATGCCTTCCTTAGGAGTTTGTGTGCGACCATAGACGAGCGGTCCCATATATATGCTGAAGTGGCCCGAGTTCCCACACCTGAGTTGGTTCCAGGGGTGAGTTTTTTCCTTTTTTATTCATTTGCTTTCTAAAGAAATGTCTATGTTTGCGCCTGTAGCCCCTATGGCTGATATCTCTTCTTTTGTGTAGAACTATAAATCGACTATGAATCAAGCACAGTATTTTCGTAATATCGCCGGCCTTCAGGATGTGGAAATGGTGAGTGTCACACTGGCCGACTCCGATCATTGACTTTCTATTTTTATCTTTCAACTAATCTTGATTAATGACTTTGGATATAACCTACAGCGCGCTGGTGAAAAGGAATCATGCTCCCTACTTAGCCGACTCTCTTAGGCATGGTCTCGGGTGGGGATGTGAAGTCCTATCAAAGTACTTCGCATCGTTGTAAGAAATCAAAGGGCACTGCCAAGGATTAGGCCTGCTCTTTTTTATTTGAATATTTGAGACTTTTGAGACATTATTTTTTTTTTGGTTTTGGGAAGATGTAATAGATAATATGACACTTATGTTTTGGATGGTTTTTTATAATGAATGTTAGTGCCGTTTTTTTCACTGTATCCTCTATGCCTTCCTCTTGCTTGCTGTAGTATACTGCATCGCTTGTAGGATGGGCCTAATTTAAAAAGGTGGCCCATGGGCTGCACTTTGAGTAATTTTGGCCAATTCTTTCTCCTTTATGCCGATTGTTCCCGAGAGAAAAGAACACAAATGTTTATAAGTAGTTTAGATGTTTTAATCTCCTATACCCTAGCATGTGGTCGAGGACGCTCTTTTAGGCGCATGGTCAAGAAATGCAAGTGGGCCGGCAAGGGGACTAGCAAGAATGACCTCCCCATCCCTCATTTTTCTCTTATGGGGGAGCAATAGCAGTTTGGTGTGTATATTACAGACGCCAGGCAATTCTGGGGAAAAAATGGCTTGGTGTTTGTAATACACGCGCCAGAGTAACTCTAAGAAAACTCGGCTTGGCATGTATAATACACACGCCCGAGTAACTCTGGGAAAACTTGGTCTGGTGTGTGTAATACACACGCCAAGTGCCATCTGGGGAGAGTGGGGTCTTTTAAGCCCGAGAATGTGTATTTTCTCTTTCTTTTAATTTTGACTTGGTATATTTTGCTGCCCTTTTTTCTTTTTGCTTGCCCAAGGGTGGGTCCATCTTCCTATATGGAATTTGTATCTTTAGGAACATCTTTGTATGATAATGGACTCGCTTTCCGACCCTGCCTCTCATGGGGGGCCCGGAACCACTATACTTTCCTCTTTGGGCATGGGGCCCAGTTTCTTAAAGAAGTTGCTTGATAGTTTGAATGAGGGCGAGCTCTCAGGTTTGAATCTGCTTTGATTGACCCATCTCTCATCTTTCCTTGAAGTCCCTCCTCTTTGGCATTTTATACACATGGCCGCCTCTTTTTGGGAAGTGGGCACTCATGTCTTCCGATTCGGGAACCGTGAGTTGATTCCTACACTGGAGGAACTTTCCAACCTATCATGCTTGAAGCTTCATAGAGGTCTTGCCAAAATAATGCCAAAATCAGGCTATGTTAAAGCCGTCCATGCAACTTTTTCATTGAAAAAGGCCGATTATGAGAAAAGTCTCATTAGTGGGCCCACCAGGTGTTCGATGAAATTCCTGAGATAACTTTTCTACAATGAGTGCCTGCGAAAATTGTCAATTAGAAATGTTTATAACGTGAAGGCTTTCGCTCTCTGTCTTATCTCTGAGGTTCTTTTCTATACTGGCGGAGAGAGTTTCTCACTTGCTCTCTGCGACGTCTTGGCAGAATTAGAGGGAGGTCATCCTGTGTTACATCTGATCTTGGTGGAGCTCTATTGTTGCCTCGACGCTTTTGCCTTGGACAAGGTGGTGTGCCTTAGGGGATGTCCGCTTCTGTTTCAGGTTTGGCTAGGAGAGCACCTTGCCATTTTGGGACCCGTGCCTCATTTCTTTGTTATCTGTGGTGAGGTGACCCACTGCTTCTTGGGTAGATGCCACATGCTACCACAGGGAGATACGTAGGGGTTGAAGCTTTGGCCGGCCGAGGCCAAGTTGGTGTGGAGGCTTCCTTGGTTAGAGCAGACTTTCCCGGTGGTCCACTCTAAAGATCACGAGGGCATCACTCTCCTTGGCTTGATCGGCAACACCTACTACTTCCCATTTCGCGTGCTGCGCCAGTTTGGTTGCTCTCAGCAGGTGCCTTATGCGGTAAAATCTCCCTTATGTGACTTGATTTTCTCTCGGGGATCCCTTGGAGATATGAATAGGATAGCTTCCCTCTAGGAAACACATCAATTGGTTCTCATGTGTGATCTAGAGCAGGGGAATTTGGTTATGGCCTCTCCAGAGTATGAGGCTTGGCTACTGTCTGAGATGTCCTCTGCTTGTCACTTAGATCAGGTAAAGAGAAGTGATTTAAAAGGACCTTGGTCAAAGGAGTCGATGCTTCAAGCCCGTATTGAGCTGCTAACGGATGAGAAACGAATTCTGCAAGAGCATTTAGAAAAGTAAAAAGTTAGAGCAAAAGTAGCGGAAGTCAGGGCTGATGTAGCTGAGTGCAAGGTCCTTCGTCTAAAAGGGGCCTTAGGTGATGCTCTTGAGCTACTAATGCTTCTCGGAAGCGGTATAGGAGTCTTCACAATCGCTGGATGACCGAGCGGGATGTTCGGGAGGATGCTTTACACGCATAGATCCGTGCCCTGAAGTATGAGTTGGGTCGTTGATTTGCTCCTGCACATATCTTTTTGTATAGATCAAACCATAGAAGGGGGCCTAAGAAACCCCTACTTAGATATATCTTTTTGGTATAGATATGTTCTTTATATTTTTATCTTTTCTAGTTTTTGTAAAAAGAAAGAAAGAAGCTAGACATCACACAGATTATTTTTTGGAGATGTGGTGTAAACATAATACAGACTTATAAATGGAAAAGGGGAATCTATTATCTTACAAAAAGTGTCATTCCTACTCTCTCTGATTGACGGATTTCCTTTACGATGGAAAGTGCATAGTATGAACCTATCAATTGGAAGGGGAAATCTCTTATCTTTTACAAAGGTGGCCATTTTACCCGGTGGTGGTGAACACAGTGCGGGTGCGAAATTGGGAAAGGAAAATTTATCATCTTTTACAAAAGTGGCCTTTCCGGTCATCAAACCAATCATCCCGGAATGGGGCGTGCACGATGGTGACCTAAAAATGGGAAAGGGGAATCTATTATCTTTTTTAAGATATTCTTTGGTGCTTTAAGCGCAAGGAGAAGTAACGGATCCCAATTTGAGCATAGTCGAATGCAATCATGTGGTCGAACCTGAGTGAGATTCAGAGTTTTTAGGGTCAGAACATCCATCCCTTTGGATTGAATCAACCTCTTCTCCTTACCCTGGGCATGCATTTGACGGTGCGGTTATGAAGACATTCTTGGTCGGGACCGGATTTGAGCTGTCATGAGCGGCCCAATCATAAATTAGGTAGCATGGGAGGGTGACCGAAGGATTCTTTTCTCTTTCCTCTTCTTTCTCTTTTTTTTTTACTCACAATGCCCAAGGAGGGTTTTCGTCGTGCCCGTTATCGCCCTCTTTTTTACCCGTAGCGCCCTTTTGGGTTTTTACTATGTCCATGGGTATGCATTTTTACCCCAGACGCCCTTTCAGGTTTTCACCTGGTCCGCACAAGCTCGTTGTTTTTACCCATGATGCGCTTTCGAGTTTTCACCACGTCCTTTTTACTTTGGGCTTGTCTTTTTTTTTATATATATATTTTATTTTATCAAAGGCCACGATATGGATGTTGATTCCATCATAGTCAACTAAAAGTAATTCATTCGTTTCCTCACAGCTTGGATCGCGTTGACTCAACGGATACTATGACTGCTCGTGGACCTTAGAGAGGGCTTTACTCAAGGACGTATCGTGGCCATAGGATAGGTTAGAAATTTAGAAGATATTCTGGAGTGAAAAGGTTTCCTTGATCGGGTTCTAGTTGCCATAATACACTTCCTTTTTGGGGGATTTTGACTGTACATTCCCCACTTTTTCTTTTCTATATATCTTTCGGTTCTTCTTCTTTTTTCTCTTTTTTGATGTCAAATTTTTGGGATTTTTCTTCTCTTTTTTTCTTTGAAATTTGATGGTAATTCTTTTTTCTTCTTTTCTTTTGGTGGTATATACACACATATTTTTCCTTTTTCTGGGAGGGGTTAAGGAAGGAAAGGCCTGTACAATCGTGGGATTTTTTACAACCCCGTCGCGGTGATGCGCTCACTAAAAAAAATATAGAGTTGCCACCCAGAGCTTTTGGTGTCTCGAGAAACATAGATCATTTTTAGAAGCATCGAGGTGCCACAAATATGACTCTGAATCTGGTCCACACCAAAGGTTCTTGGGTAGGGGCTTCGGCTATCGATTGGGAAGATGTTAGGCACCTAATCAACCAGCTTAATGCGGGCTCTACTTATGGCCAAAACAAACACAATATAAAAGAAAAGAAAACGGCTTCCTCTTGCCCAAAGGGGTTTTAAATCCTATTTGTGCCCCTCCATTCCTACCGAAAATTCAGCAACGTAACGACACAAATGGGAGGATGGAGGAATGACCGAGAAGGTAGAGGAATAGAGGGGAGAGCCGGAGCTCTCGGGCCCTTATTGTACCATTGAGGAGCCTTGTATTGGCTTGATTTGATGAGCTTTTGAAGGCTTGAATGGTGGAAAATGAGGTTCTAACTCCTATGACTTGCTAGCTAAGAGGAAAAAGAGAGGAGTCTAGGGGGTATCACACACTTAGACTAAGGGTTTTGGATGAAAGATTAAGCTTGAAATAAGGTTAGGAGATTTTGGAATTTTATGTGAAAATAGGGCACAAAAGGGAGGAAGAACTTCTCACTTTGAGCTCTTTCTCTCTTAAGAAAATTTCTCAACCTTTAATCCAAGGGGAGGGGGGCTCTATTTATAGGAAAAGGGTAGGTTAGGAGGCTACTTAGATGCTAATTAGGGTTAACAATTAGGTAATCTCTAATCTAAGGTTTCCTAGGATTTTGGGAGCTTGGAGATGTGTGGGAATTATTTTAATGGTGGATGATAGGTTAGTATTTCAAATCACTTAAGGGTCACAAATAGGCATTAAAAGGGTGTAATAGAACTAGCAAAACACCCCCCAAAGATCAAGATGGTCAACAAGTCAAACCCCAATCTCGATTTTCAGAGCAAAAAATCATAGGTACTGTTCATATGCCTAGTGTAACTAATAGTTTCGCCAAGAATATGTACAGTAATACAGTGATTCACAATGGTTTTTGGAGGTTGCAAGCCCACGGGGAAACCCACTTAAGCCTGGCGCAACTATTAGTTGCGCTAAGCCATTTTTGGGCACAAAATGGCTTAGTTGCGCCAAGCTAAAATCCTGTAAAACTGCTCAGTTTTCAAATCGCCATAACATTTGCTATATAATTTCGATTGAGGCAATTCTTAGCTCGTTAGAAAGCTAGGGAAGTCTTCTTTCCAATGGTATATGATTTGATTATAGTATAATAACTATTCTAGTCCTAGTGCACTACTCTTTATCCATTGTGCGGGAAGGTTAGGTTTAGGGTTTGGAAGGGGTTCTAAGGGTCGGGATTGGTTTCTAAAGGTTAGGGGTAAATTTGAAGGGATTTGGTATGATTCCTAAGGGTTTGGGATGGTATCTAAGACTACCATACATGCCATTAAAAGCTCAGAGGCACGCCTCTCTCGAAATGTATTTCGATCGGGCCTTGGGCCAAATTTGGGTGTCTACAGATGCCCCTCTTTGGTATCCGATCACTAATGATCGAATGCCAAAGAAAAGAGATATCCAAAGAGGCCCAAGGAATTATTGATGGGTCCATTGCATTCAGAATGAACTTCAAATATCATATGGGTAACATGGTGAGAAAACGAAAGCCTTGTATGCCAGGCTAAATATCCATTTATCAAGGAAATCGATCCCCAAGCGCTTAGCGACATTACTGAGCATAACCGAGGTGGAACGAGTTACGAAAGCCCTGTATGCCGGGCCAAACATTTGCTTCTAGAGATGATTTGAAGATATATGATGTTTAAGATTAATTCTGAATGCAACAGCTTTGCAAGTAAGTGGGGTGATCGACCCACATTCAAAGATAGGCGTAAAGTAAACATTTGAAAGGCTCCACAGTTTGCGTCCAATCCTAGGAGGCATTTGATTGCCCCATCTGACTATTCGCGGGTGCCCTTGCCTGAGGCAGGGTTCAAAATCTTTGGGCTAACCCATCGATCCCGAGCGGAGCGAATAGAGGTCGCAACACTTTTTGGGGAGTACGTGCCATTTTTGAAAACGTGCCCCGGATCAACATGACCTAAAGCATCCAGCTTCAACTACCTTGATCAGGTCCAACCAAATATTAGCTATCTCCCAAAAGGGACATCCAATCTTGGTCTCTACCAATAATGATCATAAACATCATTCAACTATGCATAATCATTCACCCATTAGGGGCGATAAGCAACAAAGGCGATGGAAGCCCCTACCCGGACCTGCCTGGGTACAATTTACTGGAATAAATGACCATCATATGAATACTCAGATGTATGACATACACTTTACAGAGATACTATTGTTGATATAAGTTTTAAGCCTATAGAAAATAAAGGGGAAATGAACCCTTCTGGATGTATGATTACACATAGTTTGATTGATACATAATCTCATTCTCAACAGGTTGGTCTCAACCAACGATTGACCTTTTCCAATGGAGTTATCCGAACCTCAAACCCCCTAGGGTGCAGGCCCAGACCATGTGGACCAAGAGTCTACACCTCCGAAAAGTTCATGAAAAATTTGAAGCTTAGACTCTCACATTCATATGAATCAAAGATAGAGCGCTTAGCTCAACAATTTAGCAGTGGAATCATCCTGACCAAAACATTGACCGTTTGATCATGATTGACACCGTTGCTCCTACTTTGAAGCAGGATCCATGGATCCAAGGCGAACCTTAGACCTAGGACTTTAGTTTTGCATAGCTGCATTGCTGATAAAATATTGACTTTTTACCGCATTGAAAACACACATGTGCATAGCTGTGCATGAAAAGTTCACAGATTTCTTTTTTTCTTTTTCAAAATGATTTTCATTCTCCCTTTTTTTTTTTAATAGACCTGACGTCGGTGGTAGGATGCTTCATCTGATTTTTCCATCTCTGAGAAGTTGCCTGCTTTAAGGCTTTGGACCGTTTGATGTTCCTGCACATCCTTGAGAAAACGTCAGTCCCTTTTTCGTTGATATAGGTGACAATAAGCATCCTAATTGACAGAAGGAGGAACAAACTTTTACCTATATTTTTTTATTTTCAAGATTTATATATACTTTTTTGGATTTTTATTTTCAAAGATTTTTTTGTTCTGTTTCTTTATTTTTGAGATGGAAGTACGGTGCTGTAACTATGTACATAGGAAAAAGTAGAAATATACACACACATTTTTTGGTATTTGGATTTTTCTTGATTTTTTTGTTCTTTTTTGGCTTTTCACTTTTTATTTTATGATGCCTTATCAGTGAGGTGAAGTCACGGGTCCCACTTTAGGCATAGTCGAACCCCTCTTTAAAATAGTCGGGTCTGAGGGAGTTTCAGCAGCCTTACCAAGATTGGAATATCAATCCCTTTGGGTTGAGTCAAACCTTTCTCCTTATCTTGAGTCATATGTTTGATAAAGTCATTTCACAAAGAAAATTCTGGTCGGGGCCCGATTTGAACTAGCATGAGCGGCCCAGAAGAAGGGATCAGGGAGAGTAATCAAGAGGGCTCCTCAAACATTAATTTTATCGAGCCATTCCAACAATTATTTTTCTTTTAAAACTCTTTTACTCACAACGCCCAAGGTAGGTTCATCGTGCTCATTTTTGCCCTCTTTTTACCCTTGGTGCCCTTTTGGGTTTTCACCACGTCCATGGGTTTAGCTCTCTTACCCCAAGCGCCCTTTTGAATTTTCACCTGGTCCGCACAAACTCGCTATTTTTACCCGTAGTGCCCTTTCGGATTTTCACCAAGTCCATCTTGCTATGAACTTGTATTTTTTTATTTTTTTTAATATTTATATTTTATCTTAAGAGCCACGACATAGATGTTGATTCCGTCATAGCCGGCCAGATGGGATTCCGGTGTCGTCTCTCAACTCGGCTCATGTTGATTTAATAGATATTATGACTGCTTGTCAACCTACAAAGGGGGCTTTCTTCAAGGTGTAGCTTGGCCATGGGTCAGGTTAGGATTTGAAGGTATGCTGGGCTAAATAGGGTTTTCTTGATATGGCTTCAGTTTTTCTCAACATTCTTCTTCCTTGGGGGATTTTACTGTACATGCTCCACAATTCTATTTTTTCTTTTTTCTTTATCTTATTTCAGGCAATCTCTTTTTGAGATTTTGCTTCTCTGATTTTTTTTTGGATTTGGATGGTAACTTTATTTTCCCCCTTTTTTGTATATGTACACACTTTTTCTTTTCTAGAAAAGTGGTTCATTGAAAGAAAGGCCTAGGCTAAAAATGGGGTAGCAAAGGATATCATCTTTTTTAGCGTTGCTTTTTGGCTACTGTGCTTGGAATGATGGCCTCTTTTGGGTGGTTCTTAAGCAATTAGGTATCTGTTTCACCAATACTTATCTTATCGTGATAGATTAAGCATAGAATCATCAGACATATCCAGCGTTGATGGGCTCAGGAAGATGATCTCTGTCCATGGTGGCGAGGCAGATGGCATATCCTGGTAGCACCTCTCGAACGACGTACTGTCCTTCCCAGTTTGGCTTGAACTTCCCTCTCAGAGCGGCGTGGAGGGATGGGAAGATCTTCTTCAACACAATGTCTCCTATCTTTAGATATCGACCGCGAACACATTTATTGTAAGCGCGTGTGATTCGCCCCTGGTAGACTTGAGTGTGACACAAGGCTAGGAGGCTCTTCTCGTCCAATAAGTTCAACTGGTCAAAGAGGGATATCTCTTTCTCTGCTTCAGGTAAGCCTAATTTCATAAGGATTCAGAGCGAGAGTACTTCAACCTCAACTGGTAGGACGGCCTCAGTTCCATACACAAGGGAGAATGGTGTTGGCCCTGTAGCGGTATGGATTAATATTCCGTAGGCCCATAAAGCAAACGGCAGCATTTTGCTCCAATCTCGTTAAGTGACGACCATCTTCTTAAGGATGCGGACGACCATCTTCTTCACAGCTTCCATGGCTCCATTAGTTTGAGGACGATAGGGTGACATGCGATGGTGCTTGATTTTATATTGCTCACAGAAGGCTCGGATGCACTTATACACAAAGTTTGTGTCGTTGTCCATGATGATATCCTTGGGTACTCCAAATTGGCACACAATATTGTTTTTGAGAAACTTCTCAATGTGACTGGCCGTGATGTTTGCATATGATGCAACTTATACCCACTTGGTGAAGTATTCAATGGCGACGAGGATGAACCGACGTCCGTTTGGTGCTTTTGGATTAATCATTCCGATGATGTCAAGGCCCTAGGTAGTCAATGGCTAAGGAGTAGTCATGCAGTGTAAATCAATGGCAGGAGCATGTATCAGACTAGAGTGTTCCTGACACTTGTATCATTTTTGAACATATTTATAGCAATCTAGGTCCAAAAGTATCCCTGTCGCAGAATTTTCTTAGCAAGCATGTGACCGCTGACATGGGCTCCGCATACTACCTCATGGATCTCCTTCATGACATTAATCACTTCACTTTCTGTAAGGCACCTGAGTAAGATGTTATTGTAGGACTGCTTGTAAAGGCATTCCCCATAAATAACGTAGCCTACTTCTAGACGTTGAATGGTTCGTCGATCCGTCTTGGACGTACCCTCAGGGAAAGTTAGTGTCTCGAAGAAATTCTTGATATCTGAGAACCAAGGTGGCTCATCATCAGGCTTTATAGGTTCCTTAATCTATAGGTAGAAGGCTAACTCATTCCTTTACTCTATCATGATCGGCTTTATCTCAGCACCATACAGGATTTCTATCATTGACGCCAAAGTGGCTAGTGCGTCGGCAAAGTGATTCCTTATTTGAGGGGCATATGAGAACGTCATGTCTTGGAAGCAAGCTATCAGATCCTCGAGGTGCTCATGGTAGGGGATCAGTTTTTCATCTTTCCTCTTCCAATCTCCGTTCATCTGGCATATGATCAGCTGTGAGTTGGCAAATACCCAGAGGTGAGTCACTTTTAAGTCCAAAGCTGCCTGTAGTCCATCGGCACAAGCTTCATATTCGGCCATGTTGTTTGTGCAGGAGAAGTTGAGCTTGATAGAAACTGGTACATCTAATCCTTTTGGTGAGATTAGGATAGTGCCGACTCCCTGACCTTTGGCATTTCATGCCTCATCAAAGTACATTACCCATGATTTTTCTGCTTCTTCTGTATCGTCTTCTGTCATGAATAAGATATCTTCATCTGGGAATTTGATTCTTAATGGCTCATAGTCAGGTAAAGGATTCTCGGCAAGATGATCAGCAAGTGCCTGCCCCTTGATTGACTTTTGAGTGAAGTACGTGATGTCGAACTCGGATAACAAAAGCTGCTAGCATGTAGTCCATCCAGTGAGGACTGGCTTTTCAAACAAGTATTTCAGTGGATCCATTCGGGCTAAACGTAAAATGGCTTGAGATAGCAAGTAATGGCAGAGCCTCTGAGTGGCCCATACAAGAGCTAGGCATGCTTTCTCCAGATGAGAATAACGCGTCTCGTAATTAGTAAACTTCTTTCTGAGATAGTAGATGGCCTGTTCTCTTCTTCCCGTCTTCTCATGCTGCCCTAAGACATATCCCATCGAAACTTTTGTCATGGAGAGATACATTAAGAGTGGTCTCCCTGGCTCGAGTGGTACCAACACAGGTGGGTTAAGGAGGTAGCTTTTGATTTTATCGAATGCTGCCTGATAATCTTCATTCCATTCAACGAGCGAGTTCTTCCTTAGTAGCTTGAAGATCGGTGTGCAGATAGGTGTTGGCTGTGCAATGAACTTCCTTCTCAGTAGATGGTGGCAAAATTTTAGTGATGTCTTTGACTTTGACTGGGTCGACCTCGATCCCTCTCCTACTGACGATGAATCCCAATAGTTTCCCTGACATGGCGCCAAATGCACACTTCTGTGAATTCATAAATAACTTATACCTTCTCAGTCTTTCAAATAATTTCTAAAGGTTTACCAGATGGTCCCTTCACTCTGGTGACTTGGCGATCATGTCGTCAACGTACACCTCAATTTCTTGGTGCATCATGTCATGGAATAATGCAGTCATTGCTCTCTGATATGTAGCGCCAACGTTCTTCAACCCAAATGGCATGACCTGAAGTAGAAGGTGCCCCAAGGAGTGATGAATGCTGTCTTTTCTCGATTCTCCTCTGTCATTTTGATCTGATTATATCTGGAGAATCCATCCATGAATGAAAGCATCCCGTGCTTAGCAGTGTTATCAACCAAGATGTCTATGTGCGGTAATGGGAAATTGTCCTTCGGGCTCACCCTGTTCAAATTATGAAAGTCGATACACATGCAGACCTTTCCATCATTTTTCGACACAGGCACAATATTGGCTAGCAACTGCGGGTATTTGGATACCATGAAGAACCCCGCATCATACTGCTTGATGACCTCATCTTTGACTTTCAACATCCACTAGAGTCAGAGACGTCTCAGCTTCTACTTAGCCGGCTTTCATATCAGAGTAGAGAGGCAACTTATGCTTGACCAAATCGGTGTCCAGACCAGGCATGTCCTCATATGACCAGGTAAAAATGTCTTGGTGTGACCGAAAGAAGTCGATCATGCTTTTTCTTTCTTCGGGAGATAGTGATATTTCGATCTTGATAATGCGGGGAATCTCCTCAGTCCCTAGACTAACGTCCTCAGTTTCCTCAAATTTGATAAATCGGTTGAGGAGCTCATTGGGGAGCTCCTCTAAAGGGATATCCTCTTCCAGACTCATAACACCTACCTCTCCTTGTATTTCTACAAGGAAGGGGTCAATTTTAAGTGGGACGGGTATTTCAATTAAGGCATCTTTTTGCAGGATTTTATCTAGAATTTTAAATGATACTATTTTTTTACTTTGTATTTTTTCAATGTCTTTGGAATTTTATATTTTTTTAATGTTTTTATGCTTTTGTATTTATTTGGAGACGGACCCTTGGCAGTGCAAGTCAGTGTATATACAAGGTATTGTCTGCCAAGGGCTTATCTCATTTTTTATAGGTTGGTTTTTTTTAGAAAATGAGTGCCAAATGTTAGGCCACTCCCCGCTTCTAGGGTTTGGGGCAAAGATACCCAATTGTGTACCTAAGGGGTTGCTCCTTTACCTGATTGGATGGAGGGGGCTGACTGATATGGTTCATTAGAGTCAGCTTCCACCATATTGATCCCCACTTCGTCTGAGATGATATCCTCAAATGTCAATACCATTTTGTGGTGATTTACCACAAGGGGAGTTTGTTCAGGTACTGGCCGCCATTCTTCGAAAAGGGACAACGGGGCCAAATCTATCTCTAGGTTAGGAAGGGTAATGTGGGGATTGGTGGGGTGAACTGGTGCTGTGGGATTGTGTGGGGTTAATCGGGTTTCCCCATTTCGGTCAATTTTCACAACCCTAGCTCTTACAAAGGATTTCCTGATGTGCAGACTGGGACGAGGCTTCTCCTCTTCCAAGTGTGACCCCCTGGCTCTTGCTGCCGCCGTCTCACGGGCCTTCTCCTTGGCCTCTCGGACCTCTTCCTCTGTGGGCTTGTAACCTAACCCAAAATGAACTTTCTGTCCCTTCGCTATTACCGGCTCTCTTCTGCCCTACAGCTTGGGCCTGAGTCCTCTGCCTTTTTAATAGCCCCATTTCTGCAGCATTGCCACTGCTGCTTCTGTTCCACCGTCGGTTTTGGAGACTATGCTTTTCGGAGGTTCTGGGCTTACTGTTGACACCTCATATTCGAAACTGTGGAGGTCATTATCTTCCTCAGTATATGGCACATCCATTACTTTGGGATTTTCAATGCTATGGGTGGCCTTGTCTTTGTCGTCATGCCCTTCACCAATGATGGTGATCACTTTATGCCCGAATATGAATTGTAATTTTTGATGGAGGGTAAAAGGTATTGCCCCAACCTCATCCAACCAGGGGCGTCCTATTAGCAGATTCAACGAAGATTTAATATCCATCACTTGGGAAGGTATGGAAAAGGTCATGGGCTTGATTACTAACTCAAGGTTGGCCTCTCCCATTATTTCTCTTCTAGTGTTATCAAAACTTTGAGCACTTATTCTTGTCGGCCTCAACATATAGGGGTCCACATCGATTTTGGTGGCAATCCGCAATGGGCACACATTTTGACAGTAATATTGAGGGATTTAGCAAGACTGTTTCCCCCCTCTGGCAGATCTGCGTCCGAAAATGAAATGGCATTGGGTGCCATTACTTGTCCAATTATTTACCTAACTTCATCTGGGATCACCTGCTGAGATACATGGACATTATTTAACGCTCCCATTAAAGCTTGAAAATGGAGTGGGGATGTCATTAATAGATCCTAGAGAGTGATATGGGCCAGCATTCTTCTTAGTTGGGTCTCAAGGATTTGCTCCAGGCTCAACTTTTCAAATGGGTGGACTGTACTGTCTTTCTTTCCCTTCGACCGTGCAGGCGCTGCTACTATTGCTGTTGCTGTTGTCATTGCTGCCTTGGGCTGTTTCAAGATCTTTCCTGATCTAGTAATGAAGTCCACAGCCCCTTCCTTGTTGCTGCTGCCGGCATTAGCATTGGTCTGTTCATAGCTCAACGGGACCTGATGAGGATCATAGGTTGTCCCCGAGATCTAAAACGGTAGGGCTGCTGGCTCTTAACGTGCATGTGTTGATGGCTCGGGCAAGGTAGGTAAGACTTGTTTACCTCAATGAAGGATGGGTGGGTGGCAAAATTGGGCTAGGTAGGGGTGGTGAGGTTTAACGGTGGTTGCACCGGGGGTAATGGGATGGGTGTAGGCCATTGGTAGCTAATGAGCGTTGGAGGATTGGGGGTTTGATGGGCCATTAGGAAATTGATGAGGGTGGTGGAGTTTACAAGTGGTTGAATTGAGGGTAATGGGGTGGGCATAGGCCATTGGTAGTTTATTGGCGGTGGAGGATTGGGGGCCTGCTGTTTATTGGGTAATTGATGGGGGTGGTGGTGTATGGTTGGTATGCATTTATTTGCACATAATTGATGGGTGTGGATGCTGGAAAATAGGCCCTAAGATCTAGGGGCTCAGCTTGTGGTGTAGGAGTGGGGAAATAATCTGCCAGATTTAGGGGTTCAATTACTCGAACAGTTTTTTCTTCTTGGTCTCTCCACCTTGGGGCCATGAAAGTTTCCTGGTTCCAAATGAAGTCTGACGGATCAAACTCTAATGCTTCTTCAAATTTGTCTACCATTCCTGTGGTGGGTCTGTGATCAGTGCTGAAATTTGACTATATTTCACACCTTAAAACTTACATTTAGCTAACCGATGAAAGCATCTAATGGATGTTATGGAGTTTCAATGTTTACAGGTATTTCTGATCGTTGGATTGTTAAAGAACATAAAAGAAGATAATTAAGGGTTACGCAAGAACTGTGGACCAAAAAGGTCAAAAGAAGCATAAACATCCGTGAAGAAGCTCAATATCCATTAGGAGAATTAAGAAGCTACCCCTATGCGTCAATCGATTGAGAATCAAGTGTCAATTGATCGACAAGAGAAGACAACTTTGCCCTCTTATTTCGAATTCAAAATCAATCGATTGAGGATTAAATCTCAATCAATTGAGGTTATTAGGAAAATGTTTTGCTCGCCCCTTTATAAAGGAAGCTACGTCTTTGGGCTGAGGACCTCTGGAATCTCTATTTCTGGATTCTATCCTCTCATCTTCTTTCTTCCTTTTCTTTTAGGGTTCCTCTCTTAGTAGATTGTATTAGGTTTTAATTCATTTTCTTTTCTACAGTTTTGACAGCAGAGATTGTACCTAGGAACAAAAGCATTGTAAAGAGAGTTTTGTGATAAATAAAAGACAATTATTAAAATGATGTCTTCGGATCTACAACGGGCTTGTACACTGAGGATGAGCGGCTAAAGTCATTTGCTCAAGGAGGAAGCGAACCATAGATAAGTAACTGTTCTATTATTGTTTCTATAATTTCATGATATTATCATTGAATCATTCTATTATAAGTGTGTGCATGGTTGAATATTATCGAGTCTTCGTTTACAGTCGTTGATCGTGGTTATCAACGACCGTAAAAGAAGCACTCCATCTAGATCTGTTCCTGTAAGCCGATCTAGGCTGCTGAATGATTGATTTATCATGGTCGTAACTTAGAATTTTGAGATATGCTATGCTTTTTACATGATTCATACCACAATGATAGGCTGAGTCATAGTTTTTAGATAGGATATGCCGGGTCAATAGTCGCATTCTTCTCGATTCATTTGTTTTCCTAATAAATGATGGTCTTTTGACTTAAAATAAAATTGTGAGATTGAATGGTGGAAAAGTTATGAATCGATGGTTAGCTAACTCCTTGATCAATTCATAAACTGTCATTTTTCCTCTTTATCATAATTTGTTTTGGCCTAGAGTGATTGACTTTCTTTTATTGCATTGAGAATCGGGTGATACTTGTGTGGTAAATTGAACTTTCTCCCTTGGTACTTCCTTGTGTGTCTTAAATCTCTTTAAGGATTAATTAAATTTTACGTTTCCTTGTGGGTTCGACACCCTTGATTTCACCGTTCTATGATTGATCTTGTGCACTTGTAAGGGTATAATTTAAACCGACCAAGTTTTTGGCGCCGCTGCCGGGAAAATCGGCGAAATTTTCATAAATTCGGAAAGAGATTTGCATAGAATTGTGTGATAGTCAATCGATTGTGACCTCTCTCTCAATCGATCGACTGATTTTTGTGGTTGTGACGTGTCGATCTGTCAATCGATTGATTCAAAAGTGTTAATCGATCAACTGTTTTGAGTGTTAATTTTTAAAATTCCAAGGAATAAAAATCTGAATTTTTAATTTCAAATTTTTGAATATTAAAATTTTGGATTTTTTTAAAAAAATAAAAAAAAAAAATTTGGAATAATGAAAATTTTGAGATTTTTTAAATCTGAAATTTGGAGCTTGAAAGATTTTTGAAATTTGAAATTTACAATTTGAATTTTGAAATATAATTTTTAAATTGAATTTTGATTTTCATGTTTGAATTTTTGGATTAAAATTTTGATTTGCAAATTCTCCTTTTCTTTATTTTATTCTCTTTGATAAGATTTTGTAGAGTTCTTTTAGGGAGTAGAGGGTTTTTAGGAACTCTTGTTTAGGATTTATAGGAGTCTTTTATTATTTTCCTTCTTTGCCTCTTTTAGGTAAGATTTAATAAGATTTTGTAGGTTTGTTTTTAGAATTTAAAATTTTCAATTTTTGAATTTTGAATTTTGAATTTCAATTTTTAAAAATTGAATTTTAATTTCAATTTTTGAAATTTGAAAATTTGAATTTGAAAATTTGAATTTTGAGTTTTTAATTTTGAGTTTTTAATTTTGAATTTTGAATTTGATTATGAAATTTGAAATTTGGATTAAAATTTTGAAATTTAAATTTTCACTTTCAATTTTTAAATTTTAATTTTTGAGGTTTGAATTTTGAAATTCAAATTATAAAAATAAAAATAAAAAATTCTTCTAATAGTGGCTACTATTCATCTTAGAAATCAATCGATTGAAAATTTTATATCAATCGATTGAGACTGGAATATTATTGCTGTGGAAATTTTTGGAACTCTTTCAATCGATTGACATTTCCTTGTTAATCGATTGACTAAACCTCTGCTGCCTGCCTTCTCGACTGACTTTTTGTGCTGTCCAGTTAGACTTTTGAACCTCAATCGATTGAGTTTAATGCATCAATCGATTGACGAATAAGTCTCTCTGAGAATATTGTGTGCTTTGTTTCAATCGATCAAGACCATTGCCTCAATCGATTAAAGCTGAAATCTGTGAATTCATTGTGGATTCATCAATCCTTGTTTTGGGTGTTGGTGCATGAGTTTTACTCGATCTCATCACCCTCATCTACAACCATTTAATCTTGAGATCGAACGATCTTGCAGAGAGAATCGCAGAATCCAAAGGAATCAGTGTCATCATACTGAAATCATGACAGATCAAAGGCCAGAAATGAATGGGAACAATCAAAACATAAATAATGGAAATAATGGGAATAATAATCGTGATGAGGGCCCAAGAATATTAGAATATTATAATGATCCTGGTTTTTACGAGGATTAGGATAGTATCATGCATGCCCCCATTCCAGGAAACCATTATGAATTCAAATCCGCGATGATTCAAATGTTACCGATTTTCCATGGATTATCCAATGAGAATCCACATGTTCATTTAAATGAGTTTACTGGGGTGCGTAAAATGTTCAGAGTTCACAATGTCATCGACGAGATAGCTAAGCTATGACTCTTTCCTTTCTCTTTAAGAGATAAGGCAAAAACTTAGTTTTATTCATTAGAACCACAATCTATCCAGAGTTGGGCAGAGCTACATCATCAATTCCTTAAAAAATATTTTTCGATGACCAAAACCATCGAGTTACGTCAGAAGATTCAATTTTTCTCCCAACAACCTATAGAAACATTTCATGAATGTTGGGAGCACTTCAAGGAATTGATCAGAAGTTGTCTTAATCATCAACTTCCAAGGTGGCAACTAGTCCAAAGTTTTTACAATTGACTGATTCCAGAAGAGAGACGCATGGTTGATGCATCTTGTGGAGGATCATGCGTCACAAAGGAGGCAAATGAATTGTGGGCGTTGTTTGAAAAATTGTATCAAACCTCAATACAAAATGCGACTCTGGGGCGAACTAATTTGGATGTGGCAACTAAATCTCATGTGTTGACCAAAGATGGACTATATGATGTCAACAACAACAGCTCAGATCTTTCAACAAAAGTTGACATGTTGTCCAAGCAAATGAACATGCTGTTAGCTGCAACTAAGCAAGCTAAAAGTCCCATCAACCCCACAGCTTGTTCAATCTGTGACCACCCAAGTCACATGGCTAACAATTGTCCAACTACCTTGTCATTCTTCCCTGATGAACCTACTCCTTAAGAGCAGGTGAATCTGACTCAATCGTACCAACGACAGGGTAGGAACATGTACTCAAACACCTACAATCCGGAGTGGAAAAATCACCCCAACTTAAGATGGGGAGGATCAAACCAAACTGGACGAGTGAACCAACAATATAGATCCAACATAACGAGTGGACAACAGAACTTTCATCCACAACAGAATTCTAATTTGCAACAGAATTCTCCTTATTATCATCCTAACTCTGAGTTCCACAAAAATCATAATTTCAATCAGAATTTTAATCAATCTCAAACTACCGCTTTGAAATATTCTGATTTGGAAGAAAAGATTATGCAAAATATGCAAGCTTTTCAGCAGATCATGATGGACCAATTTAGCCAATTGACCAATCAATTGAGTCAGCGAGAGGAAGGTAGGCTTCCTAGCCAACCCATCAACAATCCTCGAGGCCAAGCATCACCTGATGAAGGACCATCCAATAGTCAATAGTTGAAAGTTGTTACTGTGTTGAGAAGTGGGAGAGAAGTTGATAATCAAGTGGAGATGCCAGTGGAACCTGATAAGGAAGAAGAAAAAGAAGCAATAGGCAAAGGACTAGATAAAGGAAAAGAAAAAAGAATGTCCTCAAATTGTCCAACAAGTACCTGATGAAGAACCAGAAAATGAACCTTATTCCTATACCCCAAAGGCACCATTCCCTGAGTGCCTAACACCTCCATCTAGAATGGGGAAAGGAGCATAAAAAATGAAAGAAATCTTTGAAACATTCAAACATGTGAAGATAAATCTCCCATTACTTGAAATAATCAAGCAAGTTCCTGAGTACGCAAAATTTTTCAAAGATCTATGCACTCGTAAAAGAAAAGCATGTACTCATGTTTCAAAGAAAGTGTTCCTGACTAATCAAGTCAGTTCGATACTGCAATTGGATGCCCCACGAAAACTTAAGGACCCTGGAGTCCCAACTGTTCCATGTGTCATTGGTGGGCAACCAATTGGTAAGGCGTTACTGGATTTGGGAGCAAGTGTCAATCTCATCCCATACTCAGTGTATGAGAAATTAGGACTGGGCGAATTAAAACCCACGACAGTTATACTCCAGCTTGCTGATAGGTCAAAAAGAAGATCTAGGGGTATCATCGAGGATGTTTTGGTTGGAATAGACAAATTTGTCTTCCTAGTGGACTTTATTGTGTTGGACATGGAACCACCAATTAAATCCATCAATCAAGTCCCAATCATTCTTGGGCACCCCTTTCTCGCAACTGCGAATGCCTGCATCATTTGTCGAACGGGAGTCATGGATGTTTCTTTTGGAAACATGAAAGTCAGACTCAATATATTTCATGCGATAAACCATTTTCCCAATGAGGATGAGGTTGACTGTTTCTACATCGATCAGGTGGACGAAGCTTTACCATCAATGCTTACCAAAGAAGAATTCGAAACTGCTTTGTTAGCCATCTATGAGGAGAAAGGATCTGAGAAGAAATAGTCAGAAGAGAAGAGGACGAATTCATCAAGTGAAGATGATAATTTATGTGAAATTGAGACTAAGGTGGAACCATTACCTATTGAGGTAAAGGATGAGCTGACTCCATCAATCGAGCAGCGACCAACCGTTGAATTAAAGCAACTGCCTGAGTCACTGAAATATGCTTTTCTGGGATCTCAAGAAACGCTTTTGGTAATTATCTCATCAACATCATCGAAAAAATAAGAGCATGAATTGTTAAAAGTGCTTAAAGATCATAAAAAGGCCATCGGATGGACCTTCGCTGATCTTAAAGGGATTGATCCATCAGTATGTATGCACAAGATACATCTGGAAGATGATAGTACACCATCAAGAGAACCACAAAGGTGACTTATTCCAAACATGAAAGAAGTCGTTTTAAAGGAAATCATCAAGTTACTCGATGCTGAAATAATCTATGCGATCTCGGATAGTGAATGGGTAAGTCCAGTTCAAATTGTTCCCAAAAAGTCTGGGATAACAGTGAAAGAGACTACTGATGGAGAATTGGTACCTAGTCGTGAAACTACGAGGTGGCGCGTGTATATCGATTATCAAAAATTGAACACGGCTACCAGAAAAGATAATTTTCCCCTTTCATTCATTGATTAAATTCTTGAAAAGTTAGCAGGGCAGGAGTTTTACTGTTTTCTCGATGGATATTCAGGCTACAACCAAGTGCCTGTATTTCCTGCTGATCAGGAGAAGACAACATTCACGTGTCCTTATGGTACTTTTGCATATCACAAAATATCATTCGGCCTATGTAATGCTACTTTTCAATGATGTATGTTAGTCATATTTTCGGATATGATTTACAAATTCATCGAAGTATTCATGGACGATTTCTCTATTTTTGGAAAGACATTTGAATCATGTTTAAATCATCTTGCACAAGTGTTGCAACGTTGTGTAGAATCCAAACTTGTTCTCAGCTGGGAGAAGAGCCATTTTATGGTTCGACAAGGAATTGTGTTGGGGCATATCATTTCGAAAAAAGGGATTGAAGTCGACAAGGCAAAAGTTGACTTAATCGCTAATCTGCCTCCACCAAAAAATGTTCGTCAAATCCGATCATTTTTGGGTCATGCTAGATTTTACCGACGATTCATCAAAGATTTTAGCAAGGTGGCTAAACCATTGTGTACCTTGCTTGGAAAAGATGTTCAGTTCGAATTTGATGAGGAATGCATGAAGGCCTTTCTAAAATTACGTGAATTGTTATCAAATGCATCAATAATCCAACCACCGGATTATTCTCTACCGTTTGAACTCATGTGTGATGCATCAGACTATGCTATTGGAGCAGTCTTAGGGCAAAGGGTAAACAAATTACCTCAGGTGATCTATTACGCCAGCAAGACGTTGATTGATGCCCAACTAAATTACACCACCACCAAGAAGGAATTGCTAGCTGTGCTGTATGCATTGGAAAAATTCTGCTCCTATTTGCTTGGATAAAAAATAGTGGTCTTTTCAGACCACTCTGCATTAAAATATCTATTGGCAAAAAAGGACACAAAACCAAGGTTGATCCTATGGATCTTGCTCCTCCAAGAATTTAACTTCGAGATCAAAGATAAAAGGGGGGTTGTAGCGGATCACTTGTCAAGAATTTTTTCTGAAGAATCATCGATATCTAAGGATATCCGTGACACCTTTCCGGATGAGCAGTTAATGGCAATTGATACAACAGGTACAAAAGATCCTTGATTTGCCAACATTGTGAATTATCTGGTCACTGGCAGAATCCCTACCCAATGGGATAAAAATGATAAAAATCTATTTTTCTCTCAAATAAAATACTATTTTTGGGATGAACCGCAATTATTCAAATTTTGTTCTAACCAAGTCATTAGAAGATGTGTGCCTAAAGAAGAACAATTGAGTGTCATTAACTTCTGCCATGCTGGGGCCTGTGGAGGCTATTTCGGAGGACAAAAGACCACACACAAGATTCTTCAAAGCGGATTTTATTGGCCCTCCATCTTTCGGGACATTGCCAAATTTTGTAAAGAGTGCCAACGATGTCAACAGCTTGGAAATATTTTACGATGAAATATAATGCCATTGAACTCGATTTTGATTGTTGAGATTTTCGATGTTTGGGGGATCAATTTTATGGGTCCTTTTCCCCCATTGTTCGGGTATTCATACATTCTAGTAACCGTTGACTATGTTTCCAAATGGATAGAAGTTGTGGCAACCCGATCGAATGACCACAAGGTCGTGGTCAAATTCTTGAAAGAAAATGTGTTTAACAGATTCGGGATTCCAAGAACAATCATTAGTGATGGCGATTCGCACTTTTGTAAAAGCCATTTTGCCACTTTAATGAAGAAATACAGCGTCACCCACAAGGTGGCAATGCCGTATCACCCGTAGACTAGTGGTCAAGTGGAAGTGTCGAATTGGGAGATCAAACGAGTTTTAGAAAAGACCGTACGACCGGACATAAGAGATTGGTTGAACCGGCTATCTGATGCTCTTTAGGCATATCGTACTGTATTCAAGACCCTGATCAGAATGTCACCATTTAGGATTGTCTATGGGAAGGCATGCCATCTTCCAGTTGAATTGGAGCATAAGGCATTCTGGGCTATAAAAAGATTTAATTTCGATATGCAAGAGGTAGGGTCCAATCGACGGCTACAGCTGAATGAATTAGAAGAACTACGCTACGATGCATATAAGAATTCAAAGATGTATAAGGAACGATATAAAAAGTTGCACGATCAATCAATTTCGCGGAAGGAGTATCACATCGGACAAAATGTTTGGTTGTTCAACTCCAGACTTAAGCTTCATTCCGAAAAATTGAAATCACGGTGGGAAGGACCATTTCAGGTTGTATCCACCACCGTGCATTGTGCAATTGATATTAAAAGTCTTAACGAAAATCGACTTTTCAAAGTTAATGGGCAACAACTCAAACCAATAATTGAGCCAATGACCCAGATGAGGATTGAAGTGACATACCTCAATGATTCGAAAAAGTGAACAATGAAGTGGTCAAGCTGTCGACAAATAAACTCAGCGCTTCCTGGGAGGCAACCCAATGTGTGTTCTTATTTGTTTGTGTTTTGAAATTGAAAAAGAGCCTTTTTCAATCGATTGACCTTATTTCCTCAATCGATTGACACTTACCCTGTCAATCGATTGATGTTCAAACATCATCATCTTCTTCTTTTATCTATCAATTGATTGAGACTTAGTTTTCAATCGATTGACATTATCTCAAATTAATGACCAATTTCGGAACGTGGATCGTCAATCGACACATCTTGTCGATTGTAGCTAATTTTAAGGGCACGTCAATGTCAATCGATTGAAACAAACCTATCAATCGATTGACGTGATTGCATATTAACTCCATCGATTCCCAAGGCACCTAAACAGTGCGACTTTTCATGAAAAGGTCATTCTCAATTGATCGACATTCCTGTGTCAATCAATTGACATTAAAAATGGATGAGTGGATTGTACCACGTCACATCCGCATGCCTAGTGCCCCTTCACATTCCCGTGACATGGTAAGTTCAACCATTTTCAATCGATTGATAATTGCATTATATAATGGGGACACCCGTGGTCCCATTCTTTACTCGCCTCATCCAATTCGAATCTCTATTTTGATTTACACTCTCCTCGTACGCGATCGAAATGGCGACGCCTGGACCACCGATATACCGACCACCTCGTCCCGCCAACACTCCTATGTGCATTACTAATGACGAGTACATGAATCACTAGTTTCAAACGAAGAATTTCTTCGATCTAGCCAAATATCGTCGCATTGTAGAGGCCACCTGTTTGATTGAATTCATCGAGGCTTTGGACTTGAAGATGTTGCTCGCTCCTCCTCCTATAGATGTTTCGCTTCGTATTCTGTGGCTGTTTTACCAAAACATGGAATGGGTGTCTGCTCCATTGTCGCCAACGGGATTACCCTTCATCCACCACGAGATCGACAATTGGAGATATAACTTGCATGTTGCCGATCTCGGACGGGCTTTCAATTTCTATGTGGTTCGCCCATTGAACGACCACATCAATCCTGACGTTGATCTCAGTAAGGACCTTATGATCAATGATATGTGTGGAGGACGCTGCGGGTCCGGTTTGGCCACTAAAAGAGCCATCCTACCAATGGACATCTTATTTTAGGACATCGTTATGTCAAACAATTTGCTTTCACATGGAACGAAGAGCGAACCAACCAAGAATAGGGCATTGGCTTTTTATGCGGCGCACACGAATACATGGTTTGATGCTCCAGGATTGATGCTTGAAGAGATGTATCGGTGTCACAGCGACATCGTGATCACCACCGCATCAAAGAAGTGAGAAGCTATTCTCTTATATTTTCCGCATTACGTGATGCATCTTTTAGACCAAGTTGGGTGCTGGATTTATGATGATGAAGAGATGGGTGATATGCAATTTTATCACTACGACACGAACGTTTGGGATAAGAGCATCAAGGCTATACTTCTGGTGATGCCACCACCTATTGACGTTAATGATGTACCTCCTCCTCCCCGACCAAACCCCGCACAATGCCAACGCGGTGGCATTAGACGACCTCGTCCTGAAGAGGACCCCGATTTTAATGCCGAGGCACCAGCAGCTCGCCTTGAGGCGCGGATGGATGGGTTGAGTGCCACTATGGGAGGTATTGATCGACGTTCACAATTTCAGACATCGCTTCTCATGCGGATGGCTTGAGAATCGTTCCCTGGGCGTGCCGACGGATTCATCGCAAGAGCGAGAGCAGCGATGGATGAGGAGGGAGACCCTAAAGATGATGATGATGATGATCGGTGATTGTTTGTTTGTGTTTGTGTCTGTTTAGTGTTTATGTTGTTGTTTTCATTTGTTTGATGTGTTTTTTATTTTGTTTTAGGTAGGATTAATTGTAGTTTTTTTTCTAGTGATGATGGGATCATGTGGGTGTAATCAAATCACTTAAATCAATGAAATCAAGAGTGTTTTAGTGTGTTAATTTCTGTTCATTCTCGGATTGGTACATAAGTGCATCAGTCAATTGATTGAGATTAAACTCTCAATCAATTGAGCAATTCAATTTGTAATTCTCGAAAAGCAACTCCGAATAGTCAATTGATTGAGCAACAACTCTCAATCAATTGACTTCTGCATGGGCAGAACTATCAAATCTGTCAGGAACAAAAAGTTTCTCCAAAAACACTCTTCTGAAAAATGAAAGTTTGAACGGTGCACTCAATGGCACCCTTGGCATCTAGTGTCAATCGATTGACACTAAAGGGTCAATCGATTGACTAAGATATATTTTTTGGAAAATACCTCTTCCACTCCGAAAATAGAGAGGTTTGAGTCCACTTAGAGTCCGTACTTAGGACGTTTCTTTGAGTCTTTAGAGTACGTGTTTTAGAAAGTCTTCTCTATTAAAACCACTCTTAGGGTAGTCCTTCCCATCACCTTAGTCAAAATAGTATTTCCTCTTCCCCAAGCTTTCGCTAAGGCTTCCATCAAGTATCGTACTCGCTCGGCTGTTAAGAAATTGATAGAACCTGCTAGGAAACGTGCACGCTACCACTTACCTTGACCACGGCCTGATTTGTCAAATCGCGAAGTCATCCACCTCGACTTAGAATCAAATCATGAAGTCAAAGCGAGCTTTGAACGTTCTATTGATGCCATAAACGACCCATCAAAGAATTTGATTCTGACCTATTTATGGGCGGAATTAAATCCGCCACCGCCTCTCGTACCACCACCTTCTACCCCACCAACATCTCCGCCACAAGCGCCCATTCCACCACTAGGTGAGGGCGGGATCACAGAGGAGATGTGAAATTATGCGTTCCCGAAGACGAAGGAAGGAAGATCCTTCATGGATGACTAAAGGTTTAGGAATGGTAGTCTTAAGGATCTAGTTTAGATTTTAGTCTTAGGTTATGTTAATATTTCTAGATTTTAGTTTCCTTCATGTTTTACATTAGGTCCTTTTTAGACTTGTGTTAGACTTAGGCTATTTTCTTTTTCAATAAGTGTAATAATTTGCACAAATTTAATAAAAGTTTAGTTTAGTTAGCTAGTTGTGTTTTAAATTTTTGATCACAATACCTTTCACTTGATCTGTTTTCTTGGTCCTCGATTGCATTAACCAGGTTTGGGGGAGGTGTCATTCACCTTCCCAAAAATTTCCATCAATGAGGACATCGAACGGTTAAGGTTTGGGGGGGTATTCCTTTCGATTTACATTATTAAAAAAAAAACAAAAAAAAAGGGCTGTTTTTGGGATTTTAAAAGTACATCAGTCAATCGATTGAGACCAATTGTCTCAATCGATCAACTGATGATCAACAGACCTAGTGGAAGCCGTGTCAGACAATCAATTGAGGAATTGGAGTCAATCAACTGACTGATGACAATTAGACTTATGAGTTTCGAATTTTAGTTATAATCTTAAATTGTTAATGACCAGAAATTCTTTAATGATTGCTATCATGCCATGACTGTTTTATGAATGCTCATTAATGTCAATATAGGATGAATGATGATTTGCATGATTTATGCGTGACAATTTGTGTACCATCGCATTGCTTTAAGTCCCAAATCTGAGAGTTTAAGTCAAGAACTGGAAATCTCAAGATTCCAAAGGAAGACTAAATCCCAGTGAGATTTGGAACGTGTCCTCATTTTTTTATGAGTGCTAAAAATATGCGGAGTATCTTTGAACTTCATTCTCAATTATTGAAATCTCATATAATTTATTTTGATTTGTTGATTTTGCATATGTTATATTATTGTGCTAGAAAACATTGTATAAAAATTCAAGGCAAATAGGCATTAATACCATCATGAGAGGAGATGATCAAAGGCCATCTTTGGCTCGATTGTGCCTAAAATATCCCACCATACATTGATTTATCTTGTTGCACACCCTTTGAGCCATGACTGAAGAGTTTATCCCAAAATATTCCTTGTTAAGCTATATTGACCACACCCCACACCGATTTTAAAAGCCTTACCCTTTTATCTCTGAGAAATTAGGAATGAGAGCAAGAAAGGAAATTGAGAGCTGTGGCAATAATATTTGTAAGGAATATACGACAGAAAAATAGATATAGGGAAAAGAAAAAGAAAATTCAGCTTAGTGCAAGAAGTAGATAAATATATGAAAGGGGTGTTAAAAAGAAAAAGAAAAGAAAGAGAAAAGTGTATGATGAAGAGGAAAAGGTTCTAGAGAATTGAAAAGTATGAAAAATATCAGAAAATCAATTGTCTCTTCTACCAATTTCTCAGAGAAACTTGAATCCAATTTTCCCTTTCTTTCGTAACCTTCACCCGAGCCCCATTATAACCTTTGAAAGACCTTTTTGATCCAATCATGAATGGTAAATGCCTTGTGGAGAGTGATTATACAATGTCTATGGTGCTTGGCATATGCATGCTTAAAATACAAGTATCTTTCTTAATGAGATTTCTTTTAATTATTCTTTGATGCATCGTCTTTCCTATAGCATGTGAGATCTTTCTAAATTGTATTATAATTCCATCTCATATATGAGTGAAAAATAATTTATTCATCCGGAGCAATTTCATTTCAAGTGCATACCTATGGTGAGAATTGAGTCTAGACATGGAATCTAAAGACTTTTAGTTTAAACTTATTCTCAGATAAGAGAACTTTAGCAGTGATAAGTGCATAAAACTATGGGCATGAGTTATGAGCATTGGAAAAACAATGAACTAAATTGAAAGAGCATTACTAAAATAATCATGGTCAGTAGCATCATATAAGATTTCACGGATAATTAACCATGTAAAGGCATGACTACAATTTTGAAATTCATAAGCTTTTGAAGTTTGTAGGTACCTTCACTGAAAACCTTCAGGAGACAAAACTCCTCCACTAGGGATCACCTAGGGGTTTAAAGGCTTGTTGCATAGGCTGAATGCAATCATGTTCCCTACGAAAGTGCCATTCATTTGCTAAATTGATCAGTTATTTGTCATTCTCTTTGCTCGAGGACTAGCAAAGTGTAGGTTTGGGAGTGTGATCAGTGTTGAAATTTGACTATATTTCACACCTTAAAACTTGCATTTAGCTAACCGATGAAAGCTTCTAATGGCTGTTATGGAGTTTCAATGTTTACAGGTGTTTCTGACCATTGGATCGTTAAAGAACATAAAAGAAGATAATTAAGGGTTATGCAAGAACTGTGGATCAAAAAGGTCAAAAGAAGCATAGACATCTGTGAAGAAGCTCAATATCCATCAAGAGAATGAAGAAGCTACCCCTATGCGTCAATCGATTGAGAATCAAGTGTCAATCGACCGACAAGAGAAGACAATTCTTTGCCCTCTTATTTCGAATTCAAAATCAATCGATTGAGGATTAAATCTCAATCGATTGAGGTTATTAGGAAAATGTTTTGCTGACCCCATTATAAAGGAAGCTACGTCTTTGGGCTGAGGACCTCTAGAATGTCTATTTCTAGATTCTATCCTCTCATCTTCTTTCTTCCTTTTCTTTTAGGGTTCCTCTCTTAGTAGATTGTATTAGGTTTTAATTCTTTTTCTTCTCTACAATTTTGAGAGCATAGATTGTACCAAGGAACAAAAGCATTGTAAAGAGAGTTTTGTGATAAATAAAAGCGCATTATTAAAATGACATCTTCGGATCTACAACAGGCTTGTACACCAAGGATGAGCGGCTAAAGTCATTTGCTCAAGGAGGAAGCGAACCATAGATAAGTAACTGTTCTATTATTATCTCTACAATTTTATGGTATTGTCATTGAATCATTCTGTTATAAGTGTGTGCCTGGTTGAATATTATCGAGTCTTCATTTACAGTCATTGATCGTGATTATCAACGACCGTAAAAGAAACACTCCATCTAGATCTGTTCCTATAGGCCGATCTAGGCTACAGAATGATTGATTTGTAATTGTCATGACTTAGAATTTTGAGATATGCTATGTTTTTTACATGATTCATACCGCAATGATAGGCTGAGTCATAGTTTTTAGATAGGGTATGCCGAGTCAATAGTCACGTTCTTCTCGATTCATTTGTTTTCCTAATAAATGATGGTGTTTTGACTTAAAATGAAATTGTGAGATTGAATGGTAGAAAAGTTACAAATCGATGGTTAGCTAACTCCTTGATCAATTCATAATCGATTGACTTTCTTTTATTGCATTGAGAATCGTGTGATACTTGTGTGGTAAATTAAACTTTCTCCCTTGGTACTTCCTTGGGTGTCATAAATCTCTTTATGGATTAATTAAATTTTATGTTTTCCTGTGAGTTCGACACCCTTGATTTCACCGTGTTACGATTGATCTTGTGCACTTGCAGGGGTACAATTTAAAATCGACCAGTCTGGGACTTGCTATTCTGATAGGGTGTGGGGGGAAAGGCACCTGGTGAATATTTGCGTGCTGGTTCATTTGGGTGGGTGTAGGGGGAGTGATCTTTCCAGCATCCATTAAATCCTGGATCGCGTGCTTTAATGGCAAGCATCGATCAGTTGGTTAACCCAGACCCTGGTGGAAATTGGAATGATTATTAGGGTTTAAATTATATAGGATCGGATTGGGAGAAGGTCATGGTTGGAGAGCAGTTATTAATATCTTTTCAATTAATAGAGGCAAAAGTATACTCAGAGATTGCCCTAAGGGCGTAAAGACTCGATCATAACGGGCTCTCCTCTCTGGGGTCATTTGCATCCCCTGCCCATTCCCTGCTCTTTGTACTGGCCCTGTCCCAACGAGACCTGGTTGCGCTACTTTAAATTTGAAGGGGGCTACATTGTTATTATTGGGCCGAGTGTTTGCAATATTTTATACCTCTGCCCCTGTTCTTCTATTATTTCTCTTCTCGGAGAACCTCCTAACCCCGCTGAGCCCCCCAGATGCATTCTTGTTCAACCGCCCTTCCCTGATGGCGTCCTCACAGCGGTTGGCATTCCTTACCAAGTCAGCAAAACTAGACTGCTGCTGGTATACCAAAAAATCTAAGATCACTGACAGGGTATTTTTTAAGATCATTTCTATCTACTCGTTGTTAGGTATTTTGTTTCTTACTTGAGCTGCCAATACTCTCTAACACCCTAAGTAATCATTGAAGGTCTCGTTGGGGTTCTGCTTCAATCGGGCTAGATCTGACTTGCGTGGCTCAATGTCCATGTTGTAGACATATTGCTCCTGGAATAAGTGGGTCAGATCTTTCCACGTTTTAATCATGGACAGTTCAAGAGACGTGAACCATCTTAAAGATGGGCCAGTTAAACTTTTCTGGAATACTTTGATGAGGAATTATTCATCTCCGCTGTATTGGCACATGTCCTCACAGTAGGACTTAAGGTGTGCAATAGGGGTTTCCTGCGCCATTATATTTATCGAAGACCGACATTTTGAATTTAGGGGGTAAGGGGTTCTCAGCAAATAGGCACAAGTCTATGAAGTCTGTGGTGTGGATTTCAGCATCGCCCATCTTTAATAACTGCTTCTGGATCTTGTCCAACTGTTCCCTCAATTGTTTTGATTCTTTGGACATGGGGGTCATCTTCTCAATTGTGAGTTTAGACTCACTCTAGGCTGCTAGGGGTGGGGTAATTATAGGTGGAGGACTAACATTGGTCAATGCCCGTCATAGGCCCAACTGTTTTTGATCTCGTCCTCCTCATACTGCTGATCTATGTAGGGTGCAGTGAGGACAAGATTTTCTTGTTTATGCATGGGCTGGATGGGGTTGGATTGGATGTGGGTCGGATGGAGCCCTTGAATGTAAGGGAAGTGTTGTGGGGTGATGGGGTGAGTGGTAGTTTGGTTTTGGGGCGGGGCCTGATGAGGTCATTGGACATGGGGGAAGGTTTGGAGATGGCCTTAGGGTGTGGGGCCATAGGAAAATTGGGATTGATATAAGGCATGGGTTTGATCGGGGTATGAGGGTTGTGAATGGGTGAGATTTTGGAGAAATTGTGAAGGGTATGGGTGTGAGGCTCCTCGGTTAGGCTGGGCTTGGGTTTGGGCCATGAAGCCTTGGGAGGGTTGGGCCACAAAGCCTTGGTCATGATAGATTTGGCCCATGGGCCCTTGGTGTGTCTGGGCCATGGGCCCTTGGTGTGTCTAGGCCATAGGCCCTTGATTGGTCTGGGCATGGGCCCTTGATGGGTCTAGCCCATTGGGCATTGATGGGTCTGGACATGGGACCTTAATGGGCCTAGCCCATTGGGCCTTGATGGATCTAGGCCATGGGCCCTTGTGGGTCTGAGTCATGGGCCCTTGGTGGGTTTGAGCCATGGGCCCTTGATGGGTTTGGGCTATGGGCTCTTGGTAGGTTTGGCCCATTGGGCCTTGATGGGTCTGGGCCATCAGCCCTTAATAGGTATGGGTTATGAGGTTTTGGGCCATGGGGCATTGGAACATGTGGGGAATGGAAGTTTGGGCCATTAGGCCTTGAGGCATGTGGGTAATGGGAGATTGAATGGTGTGGATGATGGGGGGTTGATGGGAGTCATGGGGGAGTGAGGCATTGAGGCTTGATAGGGTATGGGATGGATTTATGGGTGTGTGGTATGGATGAGAGGGAATGTGTTGGGAGGCCTTCCACCTATTGTAGCCTTAGACCATTTCTTCCATCATGGCCATGGAAGGGGGATCAGATGGAGACGAGTTATTTGTGGGGTGATGGGGTATAGACGGGATGCATGTGGAGGATAAATTGGGCATGGCCCCGGTAAAATTGGGCGTGACCTGGGTAGGGGATGGGATATGGGGTGGATTGGAGGAATGAGGTGGGGCATTGGAAGAGGGGGATGGGTTGGGAATGTATGAGGATGATGAAGGATAAGGTGTGGGTGTTTGGGAAAACCTGGGTATGGCCCTGGTAAAAATGGGCATGACCCGGGTAGATGGGGGGATTTGTGGGGGTTGGATAGGGTGGAGGTGACATATGTGAATGAGGGCGGATCAAACCTATATGGGGAAGATGGAAAATGGGGCATGAATGTGGATGCGGGAAATTGGGTTGGGTTTGCCACAGATGGGGATGGGAAATGTGTTAGATTTGGCATGGATATGGGAGGGGGCATGGTTTGTGAGAAAGATGGGGAATTGGGGGGTTGATTTTGGATATTTTGGAAAGTGGTGGTTAGAAAAATGGGGGCACCAAAGGACCCGGTAATCGTAAATGGGGATAGGTTGATTGGGATAGTAGTGAAAATTTCTCCAGAATGGGAATGGGTTGGTGAATGTGTTGGGGATGAATCGGGATCAGCATAAGCCTAGTCCACTACCCACGACATCGTTTGTTGGTGGGTTGGGTACGGGTGCCTTGGATAAGGCCCAAAAAAATTTCTCCACCTTCCCCTACGGGATGATGGAGGGCAAGATGATGCCAGTATGCCAGAACCACAAAGACTCTATTTTTATTTTTTAATTTTAGTTTTTTTTTAGATTTTTATGAGTGAAAACAATGGTTTCGAAGCCTTTAATGTTCCCTTCTCGGGTGGCTTTCGTGCCCTAAATAGGACCTGCGACAACAATTCCAATGCACTTCGGAAGAATCAAAGGATGATCTTTGATCTATTGAAGGCATGAAAATCGATGCAAATAATCTGATCCCCAAAAACGAGTCAAAAAGAAGTCACCTTCTTTTGACCGACGAGGGCGTATTGGGTGTCGGAGATGGCGGGGCCTAAACAAAGCCACTAAGATACTAATCGGGGGACTCGGGATGTGGAAAAGGCCACAGATTCGGACTGGGGCTACTTAGAACCAGCCTGGCGCAACTATTAGTGGGGCCAAAGCAAAGGGTCCAAATTTAAAGCTAGCGCAACTAATAGTTGCACCAGTGTACTGTTGGGGCATTTTGCATTGGCGCAACTAATAGTTATGCCAGAGCAATATGGCTCTCCAGTTTGTTTGATGGTGTTAAGTAGTGAAAAATGCCAGTTTTCACCCCTTAACCTGACCTTTGATGGACCTGTGAGCACACTAATAAACACCTGTTGATTCTGTTTTGTAGATAGTAATAAAAGACAGGAATAGTGCAGAAAACCACTCAAAAATGCTGCACAAAGAAGTCCATCTCTCAGCACAGTATAGAACCAGCAATGGCACATAAGAGGGTTGCACACCATTGGGCCCTTGGGGTGCGTGGAAATAGCAGGGCAAGGCGAAGGAAGTGAAAACAGGCTGAAAACATCCTATCGAGAGGTTATCTGAAGACTTTGATAAGAGCTGAGACCTAAAAAGGGAGGAATTCGTGCAGTTGGAAAGGTTTCGATAAGATCTGAAGGCAGAGAAAGGATGGATTCGTGTGGATTGAAGAGTTCGATAGGATCCAAGAACCTATTGAGCAGGTGAAAGAAAGGAAGAAACCATCCTATCGAAAGCCTGCCTGAGGTAAAAGGGGAACCTATCGAATGGTTTCCTGAACCTGTCAGATGGTGGCCTGGACCTATCGAGATGGAGACGCTGGAATAGAACCTATCGAAGGGTGCTTGAGCCTTTTGATAGGAGTGAGAGCAATCCTATCAGAATGATGGCATGCAGAGTTGAACCTATCGAAATGGTCCTCCAACCTGTTGAAAAGCTTCCCCAACCTGTTGAATGCTCCAGGAAAAGGGCTGAGATTACTGAAGCTTTAAGAGAAGGCTCATCCTAGCGGAACCTGTCGAAGAGATCTGAGAACCTAGCGAAAGGACCAAAAAGCTCTATTTGAACATGTCGAAAGCTTCCCCAACCTATCAAAATCGTGTGAAGAACTTCTCAGAAAATAGACTCTTCATACATTGTGATTTGGTGACCTACTGCATTCAAACCGAGTCACATTGGTGACCAGGATGATGATCCAAAAGATGCCCTAAGAAACCCTAACCAACCCACGTGCTCTAACAAAACTCTAACAAACTCTGAGGACCTTCTAGAAGGGAATATTGGCGGGAAAAATAAGGGAGAAAGCTATATATTTAGATCCCCAATTGTAATTGAGGGAGATCGAGATTTGGATCAAATTATGGAGATCAAAGCTTGCAGCGAAATTCCATTTTCCCTCTTTTAGCTCAACTATGGTTGACTAATTCCCTAGGAGCAACGAGGAGAGAGGTTAGATCTATAATTGGATAAGGTTGAGTGTTATTGTGGGTTAATTGCTGCACAGACTACAGATCTGAGAGCATTTCATTATAGAGCGAGTTTTATTACAATATAAATGTTGTTTTTATTGTTTTAATTGGATCTATAGTTCCTTTGATTTCATTTGGTGCTCGATCAGATTTGTGTAGAGGAGTTTGTTGATCAGCTCACCCACTTAACTGGTAGACCTCTTAGATACCATCTGATCTCCCTAGATCTGATATCCCTACAATTTCTTATGTCTGTGATCTAAAAATTACAGCATCGGTAGTAGTTTTAATGCTCTGGTTGAAATCTTTGGTTTGGAGGAATTCCCTAGGATGATCTGTGACCATTAAAGTGGACAGATCATAGACTTAAGAGCAGTCCAATCTCTAGTTTCAATTGGATTCTTCTACCATAAACCTTTGGATCGAATGAAGTCTATAGGATGGTTTGTGACCATTGAAGTGGACAGACCATAGCCTTAACATCAGTTAAATCTATTGGTTTAGAGTGGAGCCTTCTAGCCTGCAGCTGTGCTTGTAGCCGGCTGAGGGATTTGTGAGCTTTGAACCCCTGTAACATGACTAGCTCAACCTGATTGCAGTGAGACCAATCTCCAAACTGCTCTTCTCCATTTTTTGTTTTTAAACCCTTCCATTTGCAAGATTTAGATCTCTGGACTCGATCTCAGTTAATTTGCATTTCTTGTGTAGTTTAGCTTAAGTGACAACCCTTTTTAATCTCTCCCATGTCTTTTAGCTGACTTAGCATTAGTTAGGGTGTCAGATCTCTTACAGATCTAGAGATTTACCATATTTTGAACACACCTCCCCGTGGACATTCCCTTACTTACTTTTCTTTTAAAACTTGCTACAAAAGGACCCTGTATCTTGCAGGTCAAGGATATTTTTGTTGTGCTGAATCCATCCCCTGTTTTACTCTAATTTTATTTTGTAGAATTTTCAGTGTGCTGATTATTGTGTAATGATAAAAGCAAAAAAAAAAAAAAGTAAAATAGAGGATGGATTCAGCACATCTAAAATATCCTAGACCTGCAAGATACATGGTCCTTTGTAGCAAGTTTTAATAAGTAAGAGTTTGTCCCACAAGGAGTAGTGATTTAAACCTAGAAGGTGTATAGTAGACCTCCAGATCTGGCTACAGATCTGGCAATTCTAAGAAGAAACAGAGCTTTTCGGGTGTCACTAGATCTAATTCTACAAAACTAAAATAAAATTAAACTAAGAGATGGATGGTAAAATAAAATATAAAATAGGGAGAAATAGACAGCTAGGGCCTAGTTTTCATTGCAAAACATATCAAGATCTAAGGATATACAGCCATCCTTCATTTGGCTACAAGCACAAATGCAGGTATAAGAATTCGATCTAGACCGGTAGTTTGGATTCATCTTAAGGCTATGATCTGTCTATTTCAATGGTCACAGATCATCCAATAGATTTCCTCCATCCCTTGTTTGGATTGATCTTATGGCTATGATTTGTCCACTTAAATTGTCACAGATCATCCAATAGATTTTCTCCATTCCAATGGCTTCGATCAGAACAAGATAATCACTACAGATGCTATGGATGCAAGGCCACAGGCACAGACTCCCACAGGCATATCAAACCCAGGGAAATCAGATGGTCATCAAGAGATCTACCAGTTAAGTGGGTGAGCTGATTAACAAACTCCTCTACACAAATCCGATCGAGAATCTCATGGGACTACAAGATCTTTAGATGTAACTAACCTTTAAAATCAATAATTTATTGCTTCAAACAAAACAACTTACAATAAACTTGTTCCCAGATCTGTAGTCCGTGCATCAATCTATATTTTTTCATGTCGAAATTATAATTACAAACTAGATTTGAGCTGCTATCTAGATCTAATCCAACAGGCTGGATTAGAGAGAGAAGGGGGAAGAGAAAAAGGAAAATAAAAACCTAAACTAAACCTAAATGAGCTAAGGAGAACTCGGGCTATTCCTTTGTTCCTACTTTTGTTGCTGAAGAAAAACAACAGAATAGATGGGTATTTATACATATGCATCGATCCATGTGCCTTGAGTTACAGCCAATCAGAGAGCAGAGGACTCAGCTCTGTTATGCACAGCTGAGGTGTCTTCATTTCAGCCAAGGAAAATCACATGTGGACCGTTGTCCCATGTGCAGAAATTTGTGCCCAGGTGATGTGTTTTTGTAGCTCTCAAAAATGCCCTTGTTGGCCACTGATATTTGCTAATGGAACCCGAGATAAATCCCTGAGATGTGTGGGACATTGGGATGTGTGCCCATGAAGCATTGGAATCCCTAAAATGTCCCTAAAGTGTGAAATAGATGGCTGAAACCCGTGCCTCGATAGGTTGGAGCTTCTGAGCTTCGATCTCAACAGGTTCAGGCATCTGATCGATAGGTTGGATGGGCTTCAGATGCGCATTCGACAGGATCTTGACAGGTTCATTCAACCATTCGACAGGATGCTCGATAGGTTCATTTTCAGCATCAGACCCTCTCGACAGGTTCTCAATAGGTTTAAACAACCATTCGATAGGTTATGACAGGTTCAAACAACCCTTTGATAGGTTGTGACAGGTTCAAACAACCATTCGTTAGGTTGTGGCAGGTTCAAGTTTAGCCTTTTTTCAGCATTGTAGCTTGATTTCAGCACATACCAGCTCGTGGGGTTCAAAACAACCCCTCGTGGAGTCTATTTTCAGCACATAACAGCTCTACAATCCACATTCCAGCTTTGACATCTTCTCTAGTCCTTCAAATATAGCAGTTGTGCTACTAATGTGGCTCATTTTCCAGCAATAAAACTGCTTGAAGGTCTTTGTTTGTAGCACTAAAACTGCTGCGTCGTGATGAAACTTCTTACCGGTTCTTCAAAGGTACATCAGCACTAAAGCGCTCACATCTTTAATGGTATCAGCTGCTCTTATGCTTCAAAGATTGCTATAACCAAAGCTTCACAAGTGCCACTTGAACTGCTGCACTGCTGAATATATAAAATGCTGAATTGCCGGTTTGCTCAATTCGTTGCAGCAGCAGTCCATAAAACTTGGGCTTCACCACTCTCTCTCAGCAGGACTTCAAAGGCCCCCAAAGCATGCTAAAAATCCCCAATGGTGTGAACCACCATGGTGCCTTTTCAATAAATCCATCAGCTCCACTGCTAAACACAAAATTTCTTCTTCTTGGATTGAAAAGCATGGATTGCAGCATTAAGCTCTTATTTTACTGTTATCTGTAAAAATACACTTAAAAGACATTATTAAGATGCTCAAAGGTCCATCAAAGGTCAGGTTAAGGGATAGAAAGTGATATATATCAGTGCTCAACACACCCCCAAACCTAACCTTTGCTAGTCCTCGAGCAAAGTGAAATTTAAAACAACTAACCTATGAAATAAAATGCCACTTTCGTAGGGAACACGGGTGCATTTGGCACATGCACCAAGCCTTTTAAACCCCTAGGTGATCCCTAGTGGAGGAGTGGAGTCTCCTGAGGGATTTTAGTGAAGGTACCCCCAAACTTCTCCAATAAAATTAATTAATACTCATGCAACATGCTAAAACAGAGTTTAAGGGAAATAAAATAAATTTTCACACCATGTCCGTTCAGTTTTAGAGGATTTTTAGCAGAAAAAGCACCAGTTCAAAACCTAAAATTCTGCTGTAGTTCCTTCATTATCAATCAGTTCATGTCAAAGCATTATGCCTGAAAATTAATACAGAGTTCACCTTTAATTTAAGAATTCTTTTTTGGTAATGCCCCAGACAAACCAGATTTCAGACCCAAATCTTATCGGGGCTGCCACTCTCAATAAAATTAGAAGGGTGCATCATTTCTCATAGCTCAAGAGCAGTTACAGCCCTCAAATAGGACTGCCAACATGAGCATAGGCATTGCTCTAGCGTCTGAAATTTTCTAACTCTGTGTACCATAGATTAAACAAATCCTCATCTCCACATGACAGCTCAATCCATTTTAGATCAGTAGGGTCTTTTTATTGGATTGCAATGTGGCTTATGGGTGAAATTTGTAAAAGAATAAAAGGGTGTAATAGGATTCAAAATTAAGAAATCAGTAAAGTAAGGAGGTGATTTGCAACTCAACCTTCTTCATTTCAGCACAATTCCATTTACTGCTTGAACTTTCAGATTTGAAGTGATAAGTTTCTAATCCTCATTTCAATCTTTCCATGAAATGACTTCTCTTTCTCATTCTTTTTCTTTGATTTTCTATTTTTTCTCTTTATTTATTTATTTATTTATTTTTTTTTTATATGGGCTGGAATGCAACAACACCACCAAATGTGCTTTCCTTTCTTTCAAACAAATTTTAAACCTTCCTCCTCTAACCTCACTTCTCTTCCCAGAGGGTGAACTGAAACAGGTCAAAAGGTTTTGGGTTCAAATTTTCTAGTTTTCATAAAAGAAAATTGGAAATTTTATGGCTCAAATGGTGTGTATCAAGGGCAGTTCAAAGGTGGGACATTTTAAGCTCAAACTGTCCAAGGGATGGCCTTACTTCATGTTCTTAATGTCATGAATGCTGTCAAGTTGTTTCAATTTGGATTTGCCTAACTTCTAGTAATCGAAATTAGATCCAATCAGTCCTTAGAGCAGAAAAATTGCCAAGACACTCTTCAAAGAAAATTTTTCAGGCCCAAATCTCACTGGGTATGGCCTTCCATCAAATTTTGAGGTGTACCCTTATAGTTTTTTCTCATTTTAGGTTCACTAAACATCATTTTTTGCAAATTCTTGACATTTGCTTTATGAAAAATGTTAAAACTACAGCTCATTTTAGTTTCAAAAAGTTTTTAATTTCCTCTTTTTCCAAAAATCAGCTGGGAAATCACTTTCTTTTCAAAAAAAAATTTCAACATAGCTACACTAGCATTAACTCATTTCATTGGCACACATGCCATACCCCCAAACCTAAGATGAACATTGTCCTCAATGTTTTACACAATGAGAAACTAGCGGCAGCAGGGTAAAAGAAGAAAGAAAAACTAAGCAGAAAAATTGCAGCTATGTGCAGCAAAAAAAAAAAAAAAAAACAAAACTGAATGTATGAGCAGAAAAATGGAAAAAATGATATACCAGTGCAAGAAATTACTGATAAAACAGAAAAAATAACAAAACAAAACTAGAATTGCTACAAAATAAAATCTAAAAATTGCATGTATGGATAGAAAAATAAAAGGACTGCTATGCAAATGAAAAGAAACTATTGTTAATAACCGAAGCAAAGTAAGGAATTGAATACAAAACTACAAAAGCCAAAAAATGTTGATACAAAAATAGAGTTGTAGATAAGAAAAAATAGGAAAACAAAGTGATAAACTAACTATAATCACAGAAAAATGCCAAAAACTCAGTGAAACTAGGACACATTAACCTAAGAAAGAAAAATTAGTGATCTAAAAACATTTTAAACTAAAATTCCTAAAACAAAAAATCCTAATACCAAATCATAAATCCCCTAAGCCCAAAGAAAGCCCCAAAAGCCTGAGCCAATCAATTACTTATGAATTTAAGTGATTATAAAAATGATCTGCAGGAATAACATACAGTGAAAAGCAAGATTCATAAGACTGGCCCCTAAGTTGATGACGTGTATGAATCAAAAAGAATTTCTAAATAATGAAGCATGGGAACACAAATTGAAAACAGGATTCATATAGCTGAGAACCATTTAATGGTGAAGAAATCTCGAAGGAAAATAAAATCAGTGGCTCCATTGAATATTTGAAACAGCATATGATCCACTGCTCATTATCCTAAATGATTCCTCAAAATGAAAAATCATGATCTCAGCAGGTCCAGATGGGAAAAATGAATAAAAACAATGAAAAATAACCCATTGGAAGATATTTTTATGTTTTTATAATTTTCTATTTTTTTATTTGTTTTGAATCAGCCCGGGCTCAACAAGAGCCCTTATTTACTATTGCTGAAAAATAATAAGAAATTGTAATTTGTATTTTCATTTTCTTATATTTTTTATTTGGTTTTGTTGAGTTATACAAAAATTAGAATGACAGCAAATGCAGCAAAACTGCTGGTCAAAAGAATTTAAAAATAGAAAAATGAATGCAAAGGAGAAGGGGATGCAAACTCAAGCAAATCTGCTCCTGCTGCAATCGATTAACTCCTCGTTTAGCAACTACTCTAAATCTGCAAAAATTCAACAACTGCAGCAGTACCTTATTCAAGCATCTTGACAAAAACACAATGAAAAGCTCAAACTGCAGCCTCAATTCTGCAAAAAATATAAAAGGCTACAGCAGCATTTATTCAAACATCTAAAAGGCAGAAAAAAAAAGACTAAGAAAAATCAGAAATTCTGCTATAGTAAAACAGGTTTTCTATACAAAAATTACAGCAGACAATGAATCAAACAGGTGGAATGCACTCTAAAATTTTAAAAACTAACCAACAATAAAAACTAAAAAAAATCAGTTCTACAAAAATGAAAACTCAGATCTACTATCTAGATCAAAACTCCCGACAGTGGCGCCAAAAACTTGTTGGGGGATTTTTAGTGTGCTGATTATTATGTAATGTTAAAAGCAAAATAAAAATAAAATAAAACAGAGAATTGATTCAGCACATCTAAAATATCCTAGACCTGCAAGATACAAGATCCTTTGTAGGAAGTTTTAATAAGTAAGAGTTTGTTCCACAGGGAGTAGTGATCTAAACCTAGAAGGTGTATAGTAGACCTACAGATCTGGCTACAGATCTGGCAATTCTAAGAAGAAAGAGAGTTTTTCGGGTGTCACTAGATCTAATTCTATAAAACTGAAATAAAACTAAACTAAGAGATAGAGGAAGATGGATGGTTAAATATAATATAATATGGGGATAAATAGACAGCTAGGGCCTGGTTTTCATTGCAAAACATATCAAGATCTAAGGATATGCAACCGTCCTTCATTTGGCTACAAGCACAAATGCAAGGTATAAGAATCCGATCTAGACCAGTGGTTTGGATTCATCTTAAGGCTATGATCTGTCTACTTCAATGGTCACAGATCATCCAATAGATTTCTTCCATCCCTGGTTTGGATTGATCTTATGGCTATGATCTGTTCACTTAAATGGTCACAGATCATCCAATAGATTTTCTCCATTCCAATGGCTTCGATCAGAACAAGATAATCACTATATATGCTGTGGATGCAAGGCCACAGGCACAGACACCCACAGGCATATCAAATCCAGGGAAATCAGATGGTCATCAAGAGATCTACCAGTAAAGTTGGTGAGCTGATTAACAAACTCCTCTACACAAATCTGATCGAGAATCTAATGGGACCACAAGATCTTTAGATTTAACTAAGCTTTAAAATCAACAATTTATTGCTTCAAACAAAATAACTTACAATAAACTTATTTCCAGATCTGTAGTCTGTGCATCAATCCACATTTTTTCATGCAGAAATTACAATTATAAACCAGATCTGAGCTGCTATCTAGATCTAATCCAATAGGCTAGATTAGAGAGAGAAGGGGGAAGAGAAAAAGGAAAATAAAAACCTAAACTAAACCTAAATGAGCTAAGGAGAACTCAGGCTATTCCTTTATTCCTACTTTCCTTGTTGAAGAAAAATAGCAGAATAGATGGGTATTTATACCTATACATCGATCCATGTGCCTTGAGTTGCAGCCAATCGAGAGCAGAGGACTCAGTTCTGTTATGCACAGCTGAGGTGTCTTCATTTCGGCCAAGGAAAATCACATGTGGACTGCTGTCCCATGTGTAGAAATTGTGCCCAGATGATGTGTTTTTACAACTCTCAAAAATGCCCCTGCCGGCCACTGATATTTGCTAATGGAACTCGAGATAAATCCCTGAGATGTGTGGGACATTGGGATGTGTTCCCTAGAAGCATTAGAATTCCCAAAATGTACCTAAAGTGTGAAATAGATGGCTGGAACCCGTGCCTCGATAGGTTGGAGCTTTAGAACTTCGATCTCGACAGGTTTAGGCATCTGTTCGATAGGTTGGAGCATCAAAACTTCGATCTCGACAGGTTCAGGCATCTGTTCGATAGGTTGGATGGGCTTCAGGTGTGCATTTGACAAGATCTCAACAGGTTCATTCAACCATTCGACAGGATGCTCGATAGGATCATTTTCAGCATCAGAACCTCTCAACAGGTTCTCAATAGGTTCAAACAACCATTCGATAGATTGCGACAGGTTCAAACAACCATTCGATAGGTTGTGACAGGTTCAAACATCCATTCGATAGGTTGCGACAGGTCCAATTTTAGCCTTTTTTTAGCACTATAGCTTGATTTCAGTACATACCAGCTCGTGGGGTTCAAAATAACCCCTCGTGGAGTCTATTTTCAACACATAACAGCTCTACAATCCACTATCCAGCATTGACATCTTCTCTAGTCCTTCAAATACAGCAGTTGTGCTACTAATGTGGCTCATTTTCTAGTAATAAAACTGCTTGAAGGTCTTGGTTTGCAGCATTAAAACTGCTGAGTGCAGCAGTGACACTTCAGCCAACTGTTCGAGTTCTTCAAGGTAGCTATGCATGCTGGCTTTGCAATTTTATGGCTTGGTGCATCTGCACTAAGGTGCTCACATCTTTAATGCTATCAACTACTTTGATGCTTCAAAGGTTGCTTTAACCAAAACTGCACAAGTGCCACTTGAACTGCTGCACTACTGAATATATAAATTACTGAATTGCCGGTTTGCTCAATTAATTGCAGCAGCAGTCCATAAAACTTGGGCTTCACCACTCTCTCTCAGCTGGACTTCAAAGGCCCCTAAAGCATGCTAAAAGCCCCAAATGGTGTGAACCACCATGGTGCCTTTTCAATAAATCCATCAGCTCCACTGGTAAACACAAAATTCCTTCTTCTTGGATTCAAAAGCATGGATTGCAGCATTAAGCTCTTATTTTGTTGTTATATGTAAAAATACACTTCAAAGACATTATTAACATGCTCAAAAGTCCATCAAAGGTCAGGTTAAAGGGTTGAAAGTGGTATATTTCAATGCTCAACAGACAACAACAAACTTAGTCAAAAATTGGTCTCCAAACTAGCTTTTTGAGAAAGCTGGGCTTCCGGGGACTGACTGATTTTTTAGTGAATCATTCTCTCCTCACCGAACCTAAGGGTTTGTGTCCGGTATAACTTGCTAGCACGTTCCCCAAAGGGTTTTAAGTTTATTTGAATAGGTGACCCACTCGACATACCTCTGGCGCAAGCGCCTTCTCAGATACTAGGTGGACTGGGACTTTTCTAGATCATCACCACTAGGGGCTGCCGCCATACTAAGATCCGGGTGGTTGTATGTGTGCCTAATAACCCAACCCTTTAAAATCTACCCCGCAAAAAAAAAAAAATTGATTAAGTCCCCTTTCTTGGTTCAATTTAAAAAAAAAATTTCAACTAAATTTTTTTTATGGAAGTTTTCTTAAGTTCAAAAATCGAGGGTGATGATCCCGTGCTACTACTACGGGCCGGCGTCCACTGTTAGGATATGATTGCACAAGTAGGCCAGCCAATCGGTTAAGGCACTATCAATGATGGAAAAGTAAAGAAAAATAAATGGCAATGCATAAGTAGGCCTGCCAATCGGCTAAGGCACTAAAATGACGAAAAAATAAAGAAAGTAAAAGCAATGCGCAAGTAGGCCCGCCAATCAGCTACGGCTCATAAATGACGTAAAAGTAGGGGCAAGTAAAATGACTTAATCGGAGGGGTGAGTAAAAATAAAATAAAAACCAGTAATAAAAGGTTAGTAAAACCAAAAATAAAAAGGTCATGTTCAAGGGGAAGCTTTACAAGCTACTCCCTAGCAGAGTTTGCATCCATGCAACCGTGGGATTTTGGGCAATCCTGTCATGGCGATGCACTCGCTAACAAAACTATAGAGTCGTCACCCAGAGCTTTTGGTGTCCCGGGAAACCTAGATCATTTTTATAAGCCCCTAGGTGCCACAAATATGACTCTAAATCCGGTCCACACCAAAGGTTCTTGGGTAGGGGCTTCAGTTATCGATTGGGAAGGTGTTAGGCACCTAATCAACCCGCTTAATGCGGTCTCTACTTATGGCCAAAACAAAAACAATATATAAGAAAAGAAAAAAGCTTCCTCTTGCCCAAAGGGGCTTAAAATCCTATTTGTGCCCCTCCGTTCCTACCAAAAATTCGGCGGCGTAAAGGCACAAATGGGAGGATGGAGGAATGACCGAGAAGGTAGAGGAATAGAGGGGAGAGCCGGAGATCTTGGGCCCTTGTTGCACCGCTGAGGAGCCTTGCGTTGGCTTGCTTTGATGAGCTTTTGAAGGCTTGAATGGTGGAAAATGAGGTTCTAACTCCTATGACTTGCTAGCTAAGAGGTAGAGAGAGGAGTCTAGGGGGTAGCGCACACCTAGACTAGGGGTTTTAGATGCAAGATTAAGCTTGAAATAAGGTTAGGAGATTTTGGAACTTTATGTGAAAATGGGGCACAAAATGGAGGAAGAACTTCTCACTTTGAGCTCTTTCTCCCTTAAGCAAAATTTTCAACCTTTAATCCAAGGGGAGGGGGGCTCTATTTATAGGAAAAGGATATGTTAGGAGGCTACTTAGATGCTAATTAGGGTTACCAATTAGGTAATCTCTAATCTAAGGTTTCCTAGGATTTTGAGAGCTTGGAGATGTGTGGGAATGGTTTCAATGGTGGATGATAGGTTAGTATTTCAAATCACTTAAGGGTTATAAATAGGCATTAAAAGGGTGCAATAGAACTATCAAAATAACTCCAAAAGATCAAGATGGTCAACAAGTCAAACCCTAATCTCGATTTTCAGAGCAAAAAATCACAGGTACTGTTCATATGCCTAGCGTAACTAATAGTTGCGCCAAGCATATGTACAGTAATATAGTAATTCACAATGGTTTTGGGAGGTTGCAAGCCCGCGGGAGGACCCACTTAAGCCTGGTGCAACTATTAGTTGTGCCAAGTCATTTTTGGGCACAAAATGGCTTGGCGCAACTAATAGTTGCACCAAGCTAAAATCCTGTAAAACTGCTCAGTTTTCAGATTGCCATAACGTTTGCTATATAACTCCGATTGAGGTGATGCTTAGCTTGTTGGAAAGTTGAGGAAGTCCTCTTTCCAATGGTATATGACTTGATACTACTAGAAGACCTTAGCTAGTCTTGGTGCACCACTCTTCATCCTTTGCCCGAGAAGGTTAAGTTTAGGGTTCGAAAGGGGTTTTATGGGTCGGGATTGGTTTCTGAGGGTTAGGAGTAAATTCTAAGGGATTTAGGATGATTCCTAAGGGTTTGGAAAGGTATCTAAGAGTGCCATACATTCTATAAAAAGCTCAGAGGCACGCCTCTCTCGAAATGTGTTTAGATCGGGCCTTAGGGAAAATTTGGGTGTCTACAAGGCCATTGGCTCAAAAGGGATAGCAAAGGGTATAGGTGTTCAGGGGCACTTTTTGGCTTTTTAGCTTTGAAAAGATGGCCTCTTTTATTGGGCCCTTAAGCAGTCACACATCCATTTTTACCAATACCTACCTTACTGTGAAGACTTAGGAATAGAATTGTTGAATGTATCCAGCGTTGATGGGCTCCGAAAAGTGATCTCCGTTGATGGTGGCAAGGTGGATAGCCTATCCTGGGGTTACTTCTCGGATGACGTAAGGCCCCTCCCAGTTGGGTTTGAATTTCCCTCTTGGATTTGCGTGGAGGGTCAAGAAGATCTTTTTGAGTACGGTGTCTCCCACTTTCAGATATCGACTGTGAACACGTTTGTTGGGTCTTTTTGAATTTCCCTCTCTATGTAAACTTGGGTATGACACAAGGCCAGAAGCCTTTTCTTGTCTAGCAGGTTTAGCTGTTCAAAGCAGGACCTCTCTTTTGGCCTCTGATAAATTAGATTCCATGAGAATGCAGAGTGAATGTACCCCCACCTCAACTGGCAGGACGGCCTCAGTTCCATACACAAGGGAGAATGGTGTTGCCCTTGTAGCGGTATGGATCGACGTTCTGTAGGCCCATAATTCAAATGATAACATCTCACTCTAATCTCGGTAGGTGATGACCATTTTCTCAAGGATTCGGATGACTGCCTTGTTAGCAACTTTGATGGCTACGTTAGTTTGTGGCCGATAAGGCAATGAGCGATGATGTTTGATCTTGTACTGCTCACAAAAGGCCCTAATGTGTTTGTTGGCAAAGTTGGTCCCGTTATCGATGATGATGTCCTTGGATGCACTGAATATACAAACAATATTATTCTTGATGAATTTCTCGACATGATTGGCCATGAGGTTCATATATGATGCTAACTCTACCCATTTGGTGAAGTATTTAATAGCGACGTGGATGAACTGCTGCCCATTTGAGGCCTTTGGATTGATCTTTCAGACAACGTCGAGGCTCCATGTTATGAATGGCCAAGGAGTGGTCATGCTGTGTAGATCAATGGCCGGAACATGTATTAGACTGGAGTGTTCTTGGCATTTTTCGCACTTTTGAATGTGTTTACAGCAACCAGTTTCCATAGTGGTCCAGAAGTATCCTTGTCGTAGGATCTTCTTAGCAAGAAAGTGCCCGTTGACGTGGGCCTTGCATACTCCCTCGTGGATCTCCTTCATAATGTTGGCTGCCTTACCTTCGATAAGGCATCTAAGCAAGATATTGTTATATGATTGCTTGTAGAGGCACTCACCGTAGATGACGTAGTTCGCCGCTAAACACTGGATTGTCCTCCTGTTGGTCTTGGATGTGCCTTCAGGGAAAACTCAAATTTTGAGGAAATTCTTTATATCTAAGAACCATTGTGGCTCATCATCTAACTTTGTGGCTTCCTCAATCAATAGGCAAAAGGCTGGCTTGTTCCTTTGTTCAATCATGATCGATCGACTTACTTTATCAGGAGACCATAGGGCATCTGTACCATTGATGCCAAAGTTGCTAATGTGTCAGTGAAGCGATTCCTTATTCATGGGACATATGAGAATGTGACATCTTTGACGCATGCTATCAGGTCATCGAGGTGCTCATGATAGGGGATCAACTTCTCACCCTTCGTCTTCCAATCACCGTTTATTTGGCATATGATCAGCTGTGAGTTGCCAAATACTCTGAGATGAGTTACGTTCAGGTCCAGAGCCACTTGTAGGCTACCTGCGAAGGTGTCACACTCGGCCATGTTATTGGTACAAGAGAAATTGAGTTTGATGGAGACTGGTACATGTGATCCCTTTGGTGAAATTTGAATAGCGCCAACTCCCTGGCCCTTGACATTTGCTGCCCCATCAAAATGCATCACCCAGGGTTCTTCCATCTCAGCCATGTCGTCCTCTGTCATAAATAGGATGTCTCCATTTGGGAATTCAGTTTTTAAAGGCTCGTCGTCAGGTAAGCGATTGTTGGCAAGATGATTAGCAAGTGCCTACCCCTTGATTGATTTTTGAGTGACGTACGTGATGTCGAATTTGGATAATAGGAGGTGCCAGCGTGTAGTCCGCCCAGTGAGAGCTGGCTTTTTGAACAAGTATTTCAACGAATCCATTTTCTCTAAGAGTAAAACGGCCTAGGATAGTAAGTAGTGGCGAAGCCTCTGGGTGGCCCACACGAGAGCTAGGCATGCTTTCTCCATATGAGAATAGCGCGTCTCGTAATCGATAAACTTCCTGCTGAGATAGTAGATGACCTGTTCCCTTCTTCCTGTCTCATCATGCTGGCCTCGGACACATCCCACCGAAACCTCTGTCGTGGAGAGATACATTAAGAGTGGTCTTCCTAGCTCGGGTGGTACTAAAACTAGTGGATTGAGGAGATAACCCTTGATCTTATCGAATGTTGCTTGGCAGTCGTCATTCCACACAACGGGCGAATCTATTCTTAGTAATTTGAAGATTGGTGTGCAGATGGGAGTGAGTTGCACGATGAGCCGACTTATGTACTGTATTCTGCCCAGGAACCCTCTTACCTCTTTCTCAGTAGATGGCGGTGGCATTTATGTGATAGCCTTTACCTTAACTGGGTCAACCTCGATACCTCTCCTATTGATGATGAATCCTAGAAATTTTCCTAACATGGCGTCGAATGCGCATTTCTGAGGATTCAGACGTAACTTGTACTTTCTAAGCCTCTCAAATAGCTTTTGGAGGTTTATCAAATGGTCGCTTCGCTTCGGTGACTTGGCGATCATGTCATCGATGTACACGTCAATCTCTCGATGCATCATGTCGTGAAATAGTGCCATCATGGCCCTTTGGTATGTTGCTCTAGTATTTTTTAACCTGAACGGCATGACTAGGTAGAAAAAAGTTCCTCAGGGAGTAATGAATGTTATCTTCTCTCAGTTCGCTTCTGCCATCTTGATCTAATTATATGCAGAGAATCCATTCATAAATGTGAGTATCCAATGCCTGACAGTGTTATCAACCAAGATATCAATGTGCAGTAATGGGAAGTCATCCTTTGGGCTCGCTTTGTTCAAGTTCTAAAGTTGATGCACATGCAGACCTTTCCATCCTTCTTCGACACCACGTCAATGTTGGCTAACCACTGAGGGTACTTAGAGACCATGAGAGATCCTACATCATACTACTTGATGACCTCGTCCTTTACTTTCAACATCCATTCTGGTTGGAGGCGTCTCAATTTTTGCTTGACCGACCTAATATCAGGGTAGAGTGGCAACTCATGCTAGACCAAATCAGTGTCCAAACCAGGCATGTCCTCGTATGACCATGCGAAGATGTCTTGGTATGACCAAAGGAAATTGATCATGCTTTTTCTTTCCTTGGGAGACAGTGACGTTCCTATCATGGTGATTCTAGGAATCTCCTCAGTCCCTAGATTGACGTCCTCCGTTTCCTCATCAATAGGGGTAGGACCATGCTCAAAGGCGACAAATCGTTCAAGGAGTTCATTGGGGAGCTCCTCAGCAGGGGTCTCCTCATTCAGACTCGTGACTTCTACCTCTTCTTGTATTTCAACAAGAAAGAGGTCGATTTCTCATGGGAGGGGATTTTCGATCAAGGCATCATATTCTTTGATCAGAATTTTAAAAGACAATGTGTTTGAGTTTTATATTTTTCCTATGTTTTTGAGATTTTTGTTTTCTTCAGAAATGGGTTCTTGGAAAAGCGAGTCTCTATATATACATGGTATTGCCTGCCAAGGGCTCATCTCACTATTTATAGGTTTTTTTTTTTTTGAGAAACGGGTGCCGAATTTTAGACCACTCGCCACTTCTAGAGTTTGGGGCACAGACGCCCAATTCCGTACCTGTGGTGTTGCTCCTTTACCTGTTTGGATGGAGGGGGTTGACTGATACGATTACTCGGAGTTAGCCTCCATCATGTTGTTCCTGGGTTCATTCGGGACTCTAGTCCCGAAAGTTAGCAAGGTCCTGTGGTGGTTTACCATAGGGGGAGATTGTGCAGGTATAGAAAACTCTTCCTCAAAGAGGGTAGGGCGGATAGGTGTACTTCTAGGTTGGGAGGGATAATTAGAGGATTGGTGGGGTGGACAGGGGCTGCTGATTTGTGTGGGATTAACTACGTTGCCCAATTCTGATCAATCTTCACAATCCCTGCACTTACAAAGGTCTCCCTGATGTGAGGTCTAGGACGGGGTTCTTCTTCTAACCTTATTCCCTTAGCTTTTGCTACGACAATCACTTGGGCCTTCTCCTTTGCCTCCCTGACTTTTTCTTCGGTGGGCTTGTAACGTAACCCAAAACTTACTTATTGGCCATCCTTGGCCCTAACTAGCTCTCTTCTGCCCTATAATCGAGGTCCCAACCCCTTACCTTTTTGATAGCCCTATTTCTAGAGTATAGCCACAACTACAACCATTTTGCCCTAGTTTTCAAGGTGATACTTTCTAGGGGCTCTGGGACTACCGTCGATACCTCATATTCAAAATTATGGAAGTTTGTATCCTCGGTCGTGTGCGAAATATCTAGCACTTTGGGATTCTCAATGTTGTGGGTGACTTTCTCCTTTTCATCATGCCCTTCACCTATGATGGTGATGATCTTCTGCCCAAACACAAACTTGAGCTTCTAATGCAATGTTGACGGTATTACCCCGACTTCATGTAACTAAGGACACCCTAATAATAGGTTGAAGGAGGACTTAATGTCCATTACTTGGAACAATATGGAGAAGGTCATTGACCCAATTATGAGCTCAAGGTCAACTTCCCCTATTATCTCTCTTCTTGTGTTATCAAAGCCTCTGGCGCTAGTTTTTGTCAGCCTCAACATACAAGGATCTACCCCTATCTTGGTAGTAGTTCTTAGAGGGCACACATTTAAAGTAGACCCATTATCGATTAATACTAATGGGATTATCATGTTTCCAGCTTCTACAGTAATATTGAGGGATTTAGAATGATTATTTCCCTCTTCCGGTAAATCAGCATCTGAAAAAGAGATGGCATTGAGAGTCATCACCTGCTCGATTATCTGCCCGACTTCATCTGGGCTCACTTGAAGAGATACATGAGCATTTTTTAACGCCCCCATCAGAGCTTGGAAATGAGTGGGGATGTCATTAACAGATCCTAAACTGTGATATGCGCTGGCATTCTCCTTAGTTGAGTCTCAAGTATGTGCTCTTGGCTCATCTTTTCAAATGAGTTTATCATCGTAGCATCCTTCTTCCCCTCTGGTCAAGCCTACACTGGTGCCGATGCAATCGATTGTTTGGAGATCTTCCTTGACTTGGTGACAAAATCAACTGCTCCTTCCCTGTTGCTGTCGGTATTGATATCTATTTGTTCATAGCTGAGCGGAACTTGATGAGAATCATAAGTTAGTCCTGGGATCTGGAAGGGAATGATTGCGTGTTTGTACCGATGGCTTGGGAAAGGTGTGCATTGCTTGGTTAACTCTCATAAGAGATGGGAAGGTGGAAAAGGTGGGGCAAATGGGGTTGACGAGAGTTGTGGATGACTGTATCGGGGGTGACGTGATAAGGACGAACCATTGATAACTAATAGGTGATGGAGGGGGATGGGGGACACAATCAGCCAGCAGGTAGTTGGTGGGGGTGGCCGTGTATGATTGATAGGAATTGATTTGTACATAGTTGACGGGAACTGGCAATGGAAAATATGCCCTAAGATCTAAGGGTTCTGTTTGTGGTGTGGGGTTAGGAAAGTAATCGGCCAAATTCAAGGGTTCAGTCACCCCAATACTTCTATCTTCCTGATTTCTCCATAGTGGTATTATAAAATCTCCCTGGGCACAAATATAATCCTACAGATCAAACTCCTCATTATCTTCTTCCAATAGGCTAATGGTCGGTCTTCGGTCTGTCCGTCCTGGTGGGTTTGGGGGTAGCGGCACTTGGTGTATATTGGCATGCTAATTCGGCATCAGATATAGATCACTGGCATTTCAAGTTCTCCACCTTATGTTGTGTAGCTAGGAGCTTAGCCCTATGTGTTTCGAGAATTTGATAAAGTCTTTTGCTGAAATCACTTGGGTTATGTTCTTCAGTCATGGGTCTGGGATTAAAGACGGAGGAAGAAGAAAGGTTGTGAACTGGTGTTAGTCTATGGATCGGTTTAGATTTATAGGAGAAAAATTTGGCTTTGAATTGTCACTTCTGAGTAAATCTTTACATGTAGGTTCTTAGGCTAGGGTTGTTGGGAAGTGGTAGTCTTGAATGCAAATTTGTTTGTTTCCCATATGAAGTTAATAGGTCCAAATTCCAATGTAACTAATAAGACAAACCACTGGAGTTGCCAATTCCCTAGAATTTTCATTTACAATTCTAGCTATTAGTGAACCATTGAAAAGACTCTTCATTTGAATCATATTCGCTATGACTGAACTCTATTCTCACGAGAAATCGCAAATCCATGCACTTCAAGTGATTGTGACACTACGAAAAAGTCTTTACATTTATATGTGTCTATATACGTAGTGAATCGTGAGGTATTTCCAAACAATACGAAATTAAATACATAATTTACAAGTGCTTGCTATGGATGAGTAGGTAGCTTGACACATTCAGGAAGACTTCAGTAAAGGTTATGGGGAGTTGATGTGCCTCCCGTGAAACTATTTCCTCCTGGGGTACCAACTGTTGGTGAGAATGAATAGTAACTTTCTCTCGAGTTAGCCAAAATTGTTAGTTTCTCAACCTAAGTTTCAAACCGGGTAATGGATTCCAGGAGATTATTAAGCAATTGTGTTTGGATCAGGCCATGCTGCAGCCAACTTTTGGCTATCTGCATTAGGGCTTCCTTAGCGTCAGTATGGTCTTGGGTTTGGGCTTCTGTGGGGTGAAAAGGAGCGGTAGGACACTTCGAAGTTGTTCTAGTTGGGCTATGGTTAGGATCACAAGATTCACCTTGTCCAAATTTTGGGTGTGATTTTATACCCACCAGAGATTGAATGTTTCCTTTCCCAAGCTTCAGCTTCAGATGGTTTTCCGTCATTGACTTTAGTTCATATAATCCTCATTGCATAGGAGGTGTATTCCTAGAAGTCTCCGAATCAATCTCATCTGGTGCATGGTGTTGCATCGTTTCCTTGCTAAGGGTCTCAAAGAGCTCTCAAGCATCTACTGCTGTTAAATTATGAAATATACCACCACGGGCAACACCAATCTTATGCCTAGTTTTGTCATTTAATCCTTCATAGAAAGTGAGCACTATTTTCCATTATGCAACCCTATGATGAGGGTACATATGGAGAAGATCCTCAAGGTGACTCTAACTCTCCTGAAGGGGTTCATCCGGAAATTGATGGAATGTTAAAATAAGATGTCAGATTCTATTCATTTTGCACGTTGGGAAGTACTTCTCAAGGAATTCTCGTTTCAATCCCCCCCAATCAGCAATCGAATTCGGGGTAAAGAGTGTAACCACTGCTTTGCCTCATCCCTAAGAGAATATGAGAATAATCTTAAACGAAAGGATACTCCTGTTAGGTTTTTTATTCGAATAATGTTACACATTTCTATAAAATTATTTAAATGCCATTGGGGGTCTTCCTCAATCAGCCCGTGAAAAGTAGGAAGTATTTGAAACATATTTGGCATGATTTTGAAAGTCACATACCTGGTAATAGGGGTTTGAATACATGGCTGTAATGTAAGAGGTGTCAATGCGTAGGATTCCCCCATCATCTTAGCCTTGCAGTTATTAAATCCTACCATATTCATATTGAGGCAGGTTGGCTAGAATGGAATATGTCTAGTTGTGTTTTGATTTTATATGATTTTTATTCTACAATGTAGGGAAAAAAATAAATTTGAGCCTCTAAATTTTGCGGCCGGCAGAAGTTGGAAACTTTTGATTTGCTACTCCGAATAAACCTGCAAAAGATTAAGAAGTGATCAAAGAAAAATAAAAATATAAAGAAACATAAAACGAGAAAGATAAATATTGGTTTCGAAAAGAATAAAATATTAGATAAAAATAAAGGAATAATGATAAATTTCGCTTCCCCGACAGCGGCCCCAAAAACTTGGTCGAATCCTTCTATGTATATATAAATTATGTTTAAAATAAAGTCTTAACCTATTGCAAGCACACAGTGGAAATTATAGTACTAGCATAGGATCGTTCCCATGAGAATGTTTATTTATCTATTTATCTCTTTATATCTCTATCTTCTATTTAAATTCTTATCTTAAAAACTTTTATTTATCTTTGAGATCTAATCTACTGGAGAAATATGAATAAAAAAATAGTTTTTTAAACTAAAATGCATAAAATAAATCCTAATCCTCCTTATGATTGAGGTCGTCAATCCCAATCTTCAGCTATCGAATATTTATAAAAATAATCAGTATCATTACACCATATTTCTAGTCTCCTAGCATTGGTCGTCAATCAAGTCTAAGATCCTATCAATACAGATTTAATCTAAACAACAACTTCCTAAAATTTGGGCGTCAATCAAACCTTAGAAAACTGATGAAGGAAAAGTAAAAACCGTTACACTAATCTACAAATTCTAACCCGAGTCCTCAATTCAAATCAAACCTTGGAGATGTTTACAAAGGAAGTAAATTCTAAACTAAAAAGCAAAGTAAAATATATCCTTCACCCCTCACCCGCAGTCATCAACTGCTCCTGAGAAATTATAAATACCTACTCTAATATTTAGCACTCAATTGCAGTCGTCAATTGCTCTTGAGGAACCTCTAATATCTAATCTATTCTAACTAGTATACGCTACTTCGATCGAAAGAAAATTCAACCTCAAGCGTCAATTAATGTTGAAATTCCTTGATGCTTATTCCTATGCCAAACTCTCTTATTAATAGATCATAAGGAGTCGGTTTACAAAGATCTAATTCTAACAAAAGAAACTACTAAAAATAAAGATTAAATATATAACTCTAATTCCTAATTTTATTCTTTCTTGCTTCCAAATGACAGATGTGCTTCTAGATTATTCTTTAATCTTCAGCGAAAAAGTCCCTCGGAGTATATCTTCATCAATCTTCTCAGATCCATGATTCACCAGACTTCTAATTCCAGAGATCTTCTAATTTGGTTCATGGCGGTGATAGTTATAACGTGATCAGCAGCAACAATTGTAGTGGAAAGCTTCTATAATTTCAATTATAGATAACTTAGAAAATCGTTAATCATGATTTTCTATTTCTACTCTTGCTTCTTTGGAAAATCATTAATCACAATTTTCTCTTCTTTCATGGCTCTCAGCTAACGATTCTTCATTATGATTCTTCGGTTTTCTTGCATCGTCTTTACTTTATACAACTTTTCTTTAGAGAATCGTAAATTACGATTTCTCATTTCTTAGTATGTTATTCCGCACAATTGTAAAACACGATTCTTCATTTCTTTTTAGGTGAGGAATTGTCTTATACGCTCAATTGTCATTCGTACTGCTTTTTGAGTTCTCTTTGATTAATATTAATACTTAGGCTCTCTTTTACTGATTATCTTTCATATCTGAACATCAGTACCTTATTAGTAACAAACTAAGTCCTAGCATCACTAAGTTAAAGGTACTAAAATGATAAATTATGAGAGTGATCACACTCCCAAACTTAAGTTTTGCTAGTCCGTAGCAAGCAAGAAAAATAACTTATCGTAGACTAAAATTTAAATTGCCACTTTCGTAGGGAGCACAATTGCATTTAGCAGATGCAACAAGCCTTTAAACTCCTAGGTGATCTCTAATGGAGGAGTATAGTCTCCTGAAGGTTTTCAGTGAAGTTACTTACAAACTTTCAAATATTTTTAATTTTTTTCGAAATATTTTTCAAAAGTAAAATTCAAAATATAGATTTTTGTATACTAAATACTCAGTCATTCATTATATTTTCATTATTTTTTGAAAAATTTCAAATCATTTTTCCTTAGCTTTTCATCATCGTAATTATCCTTTATCAGAATTAAATCATTTCAATTCAGTATAGCGTGGAGTGTGTGCATATCAGTGAAAAGTTTATTCATTATAAAATTTTCTAAACTACAATTTTTAGAAAATATTTTCATCCAAACTCTCACTTATTGGCATACTCTCAAAAATAATCAAAATTTTGGGTTCTCACAATATTATAGATATATGCAAATTTTTAAAAGATAATTAACTAAGAAGATAAATCTCATGAAAAGGATAATCAATTCTTATCATATAAGTTTTTCATTTATTCATAGTATCTACTTCATATATCTCTACTAGACTCATATTTTATAAATTGTAAATCTCAAAGGTCTTTCCTTCGATTTGTAATGGGGCTTTGGGTTTTCAGAAGGTTACAAAGAAAAAAAAGTAAAGAGGGTTTAAAATTATTTATGAGAATTTAACTTTTCCTTCTCTTCTTCTTCTATATTTTTCAACTTCAGTAAGTATCCTTATTTTAGATAACTTCTTCCCATTTCTTTTCTAATATAAACCCTATTTTTTCCTTTATTTTTTCAGGTTGGAAGCTTTTTTGCTTCTCTTTTTTTTTTCATAGAATCATAATTTACAACTTCTCTTTTTTTACTTTTCCAAATCGTCCTTTTACGATTTTTCATTTTTTTCTTTTCCCATATTTTTCATACGAATGTATTTCTTCATACTTGTACCTTTTTTCGTAGATCCTTTATCTGTTAACTCATAGTCCTTTCACTCCCTCTTCTCCCCTTCTTTTATATTCTAAACTCTCAGAAATGATAAGGATTAAAGGTAGAAAGTTTTGGGTAGCACATATGGTTAAAAGTTTATAAGATTTTGGTGCAAAGAAATTTAGTTTTTAGGCTTCTAATATGGGTTCAAAGGATAAAATATTCTGGGATAATGGCTTTTTGGCTCTGGTTTAACAAAAGATGGCCTTTGGTCATTTCCATGATTTACTAATATGGATGTCTTATTGCTTTGATATATTTAATAGATAGTTCTAAATAAATAAATCATCATATTTACTGAATTTTTTTATTCTAAGTCCAGCAATGAGATTTCAGATAGTAGAGAAGTTCAAGGAAATGTTAGCATGAATAAAAATAGTCTCTCTTTCTCAGAATAGAGGAGGAAATAGGCTTTATATCTCACTGGTTATATAATTTTTGAAACTATAATTTTAAATATTTGCAGTTCAGATCAATTTTATAGTTTCAAACATTCATCTGATACAGTGTCTAGAGATGCTTTTCTTTGAATTTATTTTTGAACTGCTATTATGATGGATTACTAAGAATTTTGGATTTTCATATTATTTTACTTTATAATTCACATATAATGATTAACTCAAAAAAAATAATTTTATTTTTCTAACTAAAAACAGAGAAATTAAAAAAAAATTGTTAAAAATAGAAAAATTGTTACCTACTATATACAAATTTGTATATCCCCCCAAACTTAAACAGGATAATGTCGTCATTGTGCAAAACACGGGATGTACAAAATTTTATTACCTTAGTTTACTGCTAGGTTAGTAACCGGGTCTATAATCTACAAAATAATAAAAAATCTTCCCCCAAACTTGGGAGAAAATACTACCGGTTTTATAGAACTAAAAAGTTAGATGTTAGTATTGTTAGTAAAAAAATTCAGAAATATAAAAGAACCTTTTATAGATAAATATGTGAACTATTTACAGAAGAAGGGAAAGAAAACTAGTTACATAAAAAAAAATACCTAGGAAAAATCTAGAAACATACTAAACTAAGACACTGGCAGCAACGTCCGAGAACGAAATTTGTCTTTGGCTTCTAACCACCTTCAATCAAAGTCTCTCATTCTTTCCCACCAGAGGCATATCCATGCCTTTGCAAGGTCTCCTCACCTCCTGAGCTGTAGAAACGCTCCTCACTACCCTTCTTTATCTCCCCAAAAAGGAGCACCTCACATTCCTTCTGTAGAAGAAATGCACTGCCATACGGGGAGTGCTTTGAAGGGTTGAGGAAATGAATATCTCTCTGATTCATCTTTTTCCTATACTACTCTCTTACGAAAACTATGTGAAGAGAATGTAGCGCAAGCAAAGGGAGAAGATAAGCAATGGAGAAGGGTGATGAGGAACTGCTCAACCCACCATCAACATATGGAGGCTTGCATTCGGGGTTGGTTGTAATGGTATAAGGGTTAGGAAATGGGGAAAAATGGGCTCTTGGTATAAGGTGTCAAATCTGGGTTAGGTTTGGGGTCAAAAGTAGTTTTGGTGGATGATTAAGCATCAGATACAGATCATTGGCATTTCATGTTCTCTACCTTATGTTGTGCAGCTTGGAGCTTACCTCTATGTGTTTTGAGAATTTGATTGAGTCTTTTACTGAAATCACTTGGCTTATGTTCTTCCGTCATGGATCTGGGGTTAAAGACGGAGGAACAAGAAAGGTTGTGAGCTGGTGTTAGTCTATGGATGGGTATGGATTTATAGGAGAAAAATTTGGCATTGAACAATCACTACGGAGTAAATCTTTACGTGTAGGTTCTTAGGCTAGGGTGGTTGAGAAGTGGTAGTCTTGAATGCAAATTTGTTTGTTTCCCATATGAAGTTAATAGGTCCAAATTCTAATGTAACTGATAAGATAGACCACTGGAGTTGCCTATTCCCTAGAATTGTCGTTTACAATTCTAGCTATTAGTGAACCATTGAAAAGACTCTTCAGTTGAATCGTATTTGCTACAACTAAACTCTATTCTCACGAGAAATCACAAATCCATGCGCTTCAAGTGTTTGTGACACTACGGAAAAGTCTTTACGATTATATGCGTCTATATACATAGTGAATCGTAAGGTATTCCCAAACAATACAAAATTAAATACATAATTTACAAGTGTTTGCTACAGATGAGTTGGTAGCTCGACACGTTCAGGAGGACTTCAATAAAGGTTATGGGGAGTTAATGTGCCTCCGGTGAAAGTATTTCCTCATGGGGTACCAACTGTTGGTGAGAATGAATAGTAACTTTCTCTCGAGTTAGCCAAAATTGTTAGTTGCTCAACCTGAGTTTCTAATCGGGAAATGGATTCCAGGAGATTAGTAAGCAACTGCATTTGGATCCGGCCATGCTGTAGCCAGCTTTTGGCTATCAGCATTAGTGCTTCCTCAATGTTAGTATGGTCTTAGGTTTGGGCTTCTGTGGGGTGAAAAGGAGCGGTAGGACACTTCGGAGTTGTTTGAGTTGGGCTATGGTTAGGATGACAAGCTCCACCTTGTCCAGATGTTGGGTGCGATTTTATACCCACCAGAGATTGAATGTTTCCTTTCCCAACTTTCAGCTTCAGAAGGTTTTCCATCATTGATTTTAGTTCATATAATCCTCCTTGCGTAGGGGGGCGTATTCCTAGAAGTCTCCGAATCAATCTCATCCGGTGCATGGTGTTGCACTGTTTCCTTGCTAAGGGCCTCAAAGAACTCCCAAGCATCTATTGCTATTAAATTACGAAACATACCACCACAGGCAACATCAATCTTATGCTTAGTTTTGTCATTTAATCCTTCATAGAAAGTGAGCACTATTTGCCATTTCGCAACCCTATGATGAGGGCACATATGGAGAAGATCCTCGAGGCAACTCCAACTCTCCTGAAGGGGTTCATCTGAAAATTGATGGAACATTAAAATAAAATACCGAACTCTATTCGTTTTGCATGTTGGGAAGTACTTCTCAAGGAATTCCCATTTCAATCCCTCCCAAAGGGCAATTGAATTTCGGGTAACGAGTGTAATCACTACTTTGCCTCATCCCTAAGAGAATAGGAGAATAACTTGAAACGAACAGATACTCTTGTTAGTTTTTTTATTCGAATAATGTTGCACATTTCTATAAAATTATTTCAATGTCATTGGAGGTCTTCCTCAATCAGCCCGTGAAAAGTAGGAAGTATTTGAAGCATATTTGGCGTGATTTCGAAAGTCTCATAACTGGCAATAGGGGTTTGGATACATGGCGGTAATGTATGATGTGTCAACGCATAGTATTCCCCCATCCTTGCTGTTATTAAATCCTGCCATATTCATATTGACGCAGGTTGGCTTGAATGCAATATGTCTAGTTGTGTTTTGATTTTATATGATTTTTATTCTAGAATGCAGGGAAAGAAACAAATCTGAGCGTCTAAATTCTGTGGCCTGTGTTAACCTCTGGTTTTTACCACTTTGTACCCCTTAAAGCTGGCTTTTGTTGTGACTTAGAGTGATTAATAAATGTTTTTAAATGTGTTTTATAGCTAGGAATAAATTGCATTCATAGTGCAAAAATCCATGAATAAGTGCCAAGAAGAGGAGATTAGAATAATCCAATAGAGCTGAGACATGTGGTGTCCATGGCCTAAAAGACAACTGCTACTGTTGGAGTAAATGGCAGAAAAAAGCAGCCCAAACCTCAGCACCTTCAGCTCCAAACTGTCAAAAAGACCATCGTCAACTATGTGCACACTAAAATACAAGAGCTGCAGCAGTGAGATATCACAGAACAACTTCAATAGTTGCACATGAAAGCAGCACAAAGCTTCAGCTGTGTATAGCTGCACACTAGATCAGAGTTGGCTGCAGTAGTGAGGACTTCAACAGAATGGCTATAAAACTTTAACAGTGCCGCAGGAGTGGTTCTCAAGAGGATCAAAATAACAAAAGACATTAGCAGCTTCAACAACGCCAGAACATACAATTCGAGCAGTACATTGCTGGAATCCATCCTGTCGAGTGGTACTGAAGGGCTAAGAAGTGTTAAGACGACACCTATCAAATGCTACTGATGTTGAAAGAAGCACTTGTTGAATGGTGCACTGCTGAAGTATGCATCTATCGAGTACTGCAAACCCGTAGGGTGTATAATTCGATAGGTGTTGAAGCTAAAATGTACCTATCAAATGGTTCTATTTCATTTAGCGCCTGTCGAATGCTGTAAATGAAGCTGAGCTCAACCTATCGAACGATGTTGAAGTTGAAGAGAGTACTTGTCGAAGTGCTGAAGCCGAAAAGGGAACCTATCGAATGGTTCTTTGCTCACTCCTCCAACCTGTAGAGATCACAGTTCTGAAGCCCATTTATTGTACCTATCAAGTTTCTTCAGCCAACCAGTCGAGCAGTACATTGGTAAAGCTCTCAACCTCTCGAACAGTGGTCTCCAACCTATCAAATGGATTGCTGAAGCTCTCTTCATCCTCTCAAAGTGAATCAGAACCTCTTCAATCTACTCCAGCTCGGGTCCCATCGGATTCCATCAGTTTTCAGCCATTATTAATGGTTGGTGGGAGCATTCTTGAGAACTCCAACAAGTCACATGGGGCAGTAGTCCACATGTGAACTATTTCCTAACCAAATAAAACATACCTTAGCTGAAATCAAGCCATTGCAGCTGAGCATAACTGAAAATATTCTTCTTTCCTCTGATTGGCCAAAACAGAGATCACTTGGATCAATATACCCATATGAGTTTAGTGATTTCTCAGCAAGGAAGCTAGGAAATTCTCTGAGTTTTCCTTGACTCATTTAGATCTAGTTTTAGTTTTTCCTTTTCCCTTTTCCCCCCTCTTTTCTCTCCCTAATCCAACCGTTGGATTAGTTCTTGGTAGCAGCTGAGATTACTTAGATCTGTAAATTGGTGCTGTAATTACATTGTGAAGAATTTAGAATTTTCAGAGACTGTTGCCTTAAGGGAAATCATTGTAAGTTTTGTTCATACAATAAAATGCTGAGTTTATAGCTTCATTAGATCTATAATTTTCTAAGTTTTTTGCTTTGGATGTCTATGGATCTGATGCACCTTTGGATGCATATGCATGTAGCTTTACATCCTTAGTGGCAACAGTGATCTTCTTGTTTTGTCTTTAACTCTTTTATCTGGCACACACCTTTGGGATATGTTGTGACCATATGAGTGGACAGCCATATACTCATAGGATTGATCCAGATCTGAGACTTAGAACAAATTCTTTATCCAGTCAGTTGTGCTTGCAGCCAAGTGATGGATTTCTACAAATCTGATTCATGCTTTGTTTTACAGCCCTCTTTCCAGCATTTTGGTCTAGAGTCTAGCAGAGATTGCTGACTTGAGATCCAGGCCATTGCAGCTATTTGAAGCAATAATTAGCTGACTTTAATGCCTCAGTTGAGCTATGATTTGCTTGTGATTTTCACTAGAATTTTGCATATCTACTGCTCCTATGGATACTTGTGCTTGTAGCCTGGCATCCGTAGTGTCTGCAATAGTTTTCTTGTTTCAGCTCTAGGCCTGTGATTAGATCAGATCCCTGGGATAATCTGTGACTATTTAAGTGGACAGATTATACCCCTAAGATCAATCCAAGTATTTGGTTTAGAATTGAATTTTTCTCCCTTGCACTTGTGCTTGTAGCCAAGTGAAGGCTAGCTGCAGATCCATTGTTCTAAATCTGATTTATAGTAAAAATAATCCACAGCTATCTACTTCACACCATTTTATATTTTATTTTATCAACCTATCATCGTTTTACTTTTGTTTATAGTTTAGATCTGGATTTAGTTGTGACACCTGAAAAACCACCTCTCTTTTCCCTATTTTCATAGAATAGGTTTAGAGATTGCCAGATCTGTAGCAGATCAAGAGAGCTGGTAGATTTTTAGATCATTACTCCCTGTGGGATAAACTCTTACTTATTTTTAAAACTTGCTACAACAGTCCTGTATCTTGCAAGTTGTGCTTTGTGCTTTAATTAATTTCCATTTCTCCTTTTATCTTCTACTGTATTTTAATCATCCATTTTGCAATAAAATTCTGTCAGCATAAAGTAATCAACAAGTTTTTGACACCGTTGCCAGGGAGTTTTGATCTAGTTAGTAGATCTGAGTTTTTCTTATTTAGATCTGAAATTTTTTTGTAGTTTAGAAGTAGATCTGTATATTGCATTTTAATTGTTTGAATAAATTACTGCTGTAGCATTTGAGTTTGTGCAGATTTGAAGCAGTACTAATAAGAGGAGCAAATGGATTGCAGCTGGAGTAGATCTGCCCGAGTTTGCATTCCCTTCTCCTTTGTTACCATTTTCATTTTTTAAACTTCCAGCAGTTCTGCTGTGTTTGTTTTTGTTTTTATTTTTTATTTCTACTATAATTACTTTCATTTTTGTGCTTGCTACAAATCTGTTCTGCTATGTGTGTATGCTTGGTAGAAGATCCCTCAACCCCGAGATTATCCCTTTATATCTTAAAGTTAAGAGGCATCTCAGACCTAGGCAACCAACACACACATATGATATTCATTGTGAGCCATTTGTGATGGGTGAGCTACCTAGACCATTGAGGGAATATTATGCACCAGGGGTATACTCATCCCCCTTTTGCATTCAATTCTCCAGAGCTGAGGGGAATTATGAGATCAAATCCTCAACCATCCAAATGCTACCCTCATTCCATGGGTTAAGCAAAGAAGACTCATACAAACACATAGATGAGCTTCTTGCCTTATGCACAACCTTTAATATTGTTGGTTTGGGAGAGGAAGCCACCAAGCTTAGAATTTTTCCTTTTTCTTGAAAGGATAAGGCTCGAAATTGGCTCAACATGCTCTGAGCCAATAGCATCACATCCTGGATTGACTTGCAAAGCCAGTTCTTGGCAAAAAATTTTCCCATGAGCAAGACCACCTAGTTGAGGAGGCTTGGGATACTTCCTAGATGGCAGCTTGTTCAAAGCTTCTATCAGGGTATTGATTCTAAATGCAGAGCCATGGTATACTTCATGTGGTGGCACATATCTCAACAAGACTGATGAGGAGGCTTGGGATCTGTTTGATATAGTTAGTGAAAATTCCACTCAACAGGAGGCTCTGCCAAGGAGTGACATTGAGTCATCTGCTAGAGTGACCAAAGACCCCATTCCTAAAGGAAAGTTGCATGAATTAAATGTTTTCAATGATCTGGAGAGGAAGGTAGACAGATTGGCACATAAGTTTAGTAAATTGGTAAGTATACTGCAACCTCCAATAGTTGCACATGTGCAGGAGGCATGTCTAATATGCCAATCCCTAATTCACTCTATTTAGGACTGTCCCTCTTCTGATCTTTATCCTGCTTTGGTCATAGACTATGCCAATGCAACTCAAGCTTATGGGTAGCATCAGCCTGCTGGGAACCCTTGGAGAAACCACCCCAATTTAAGGTGGAATCAAGAAAATTTTCAGCAATCCCACCAGCAGCAGCAGCAACTAATGCCCCATAGACCCCAGCAGCTGCAACTAACCTCTTTCCCCAATCATCAGCGCCAACAGCCAATGGCCCAACAAAGTCTCATGTCATCAACACCCCACAAGCTAGTACACCTTCTTTTGAGGAGCAGGTTTTGTCCACATTACAAAACCTTATCTCTTTAACACAAATTGTGGCATCCCATAGCCAGACATCAAAAAGATTGAGGACCAGGTTGGCCAACTATCCCGTGCTCTGACTAAAAGGGAAGTGGGCAGACTCCCCAGCCAACCATTGAATAATCTTAAGAGGCTGCACATGATGGGTGATTCTTCTTCTGAAGAAATTGGATGACAGCCAGGTAGTTTTTGAACCAAAAAGAGGTGCAGTGGGGTCCCTTGCTGCAGATTCAGATTTAAGCATGCTATGTTTTGTGTTTGTTTACTATTTTGTTTTCTTTCTTAGAATATATGTGTTTACTATCTTTGTTTACTATTTTTCTTGATTACTATTTTTGACTTTGTTTTGCTATTTACGTGTCTGATTTTCTGTTTTTGTAGGAATGTACTTTTGTTTCTTCCATTTGTATAGCATTTTTTCTATTTTTCTATCAATAATTTAGTTTTGAGCTTCTATTTTTTTTCTTTCTTTTCTGCATATAATGCATTCTTTATTATTCACAATCCCTGCTGCCTCTAACTGTAGAAACATTGAGGACAATGTTAATCTTATGTTTGGTGGTATGGCAGGGTGTGCCAATGGAATAGTTAATGCTAGTGCAACGGTGTTGGATTAATAATTTTTCAAATTAAGTGAATTCCCACCTGATTTCTGAAAAAAAGAGGAAATTAAAAAAAATTTAAAATTGAAAACTGCTGTAAATCTAACATTTTCATGAAGCAAATATCAAAAAAAATTTCACAATTGGTGCTTAGTGAACCTGAAAAGAGAGATTGTGAGGATATACCCCAAGAATTTAATGGAAGACCATACCCAGTGAGAATTGGGCTTGTAAAAATTTTTTGACGAGTGTTTTGGGTAAATTTTTCTACTCTAAGCACTGATTGAATCTATTCTTTTTCACTAGAAGTTATGCACTCTAAATTAAAACAGCTGGACAGTACTCATGACACTAAAGACATGATGTAAGGCCTTCATTTGGACAGTTTGAGCCTTAAAAATCTAAACCTTCTTTGACAAAAACTAGAGAATTTGATCCTAAACCTCAGTAACCTGATTCAGCCTAACCCTCACTCTGAGATTTTAGAAGGTAAAGGAGAAGAATTTGAAGGAGGTGGAGCTAGTTTAACACTGGATGGAAAAAGAATAAAGCATATTTGATGACAAATGTGTGTCAATTGTGTAGTTGTGGCATCCCAGCCCATATATAAAAAAATGATGAGAAAAGCATACAAAAAGAGAAAAATAGAAAAACAAAACAAAAAGAGAATGAGAAGTCAAAGAAGTACTTCATTGGTAAAATTTGAAGGGAAGAGAAGAAGCTGGCCACTTTAGATATGAAATTCAAAAAGAAGATGGAGTTGTGCTGAAATGAAGAAGGTGAAGTCATGCATCACCTCCTGTCCTTGCTGATTTCTCAGTTTTGAATCCTTTTATTTCAGCATAACTCCATCCAAAGGAAATGGTTTCTTCGGCTCCTTTCCCTTCAGCACAACTCCATCCAATGCGATGGGGGATTTGAGAAGATGAGGTCAATGGTTGTGATCTCATCCAAAGGAAGAAAATGGGGAGGAAATGGTTTCTTCGGCTCCTTTCCCTTCGCAAGGAGATCCCACGAGTTTGCATGGTTTATGTGTGGGGATTGTGTTATATCCTAAGTGTCAAGATCAGGAGTGCAGCCTATACACTCTAAAGCTCTGTGCTATCAACCTCATGGTTCTCAATTCATGGGCCTATGTAGATTGATTCTAAATGGGTCTTAAGTAAATTAGGCCCAAGCATACCTAATGGCTTCCATGTATGGGTCAGTCACTAACAGTCCAGATCTCCGTCTTTCACACTAGTAAAACAACTTGCGTCCCTAATTACATGCACTTGAATTTCCAGGGTGTCATCTACACCTATAATCATATGTTAGTTTGGGTTATTAGCTTGGTTTAGGCGCGCGTTTAAGGTGCACCTGATCGCCCTTGATCACATGTATGCCACCCGTCTCATCCTAACTATTTCATTAAATTCAATTAACTAAGCCCATGCTATACTATGGTGCTTGAAAGTGTAGGCTTGAACTTGGTCTGATCCCAAGATCGAGTCGTGTGCAACACACACTTCTCACTAGGGTTCGAGTATTGGTGGGGTTTTAGCTGCTTCTTTTTACTATTAAAAAGATATGAGGAAAATAATGTGGGGGAAATGAAGAATGGTAAAAACAAAACAAAATGGATTGAAGTGAGCATAAAACCAAACACAGTCCTACAAGAATTCAGGGTCCGTTGTAGCAAGTTTTGCCTCTCTCACAGGGAGTATTGATCTGAAACCACAAGGGTCATATAGTAACCCTCTAAATCTAGCTATAGATCTGGCAACTCTAAACCTAAAAGGTTAAGAGAGGAAGTCTAGGTGTCACAAAAATAAACCTAAAACTAAAGGCATGAATAAACTACAGCTAAAAGAAAAAGAGATAATAGGATGGATGTGGTGTGAGAAAATAACGTTAAATGATGAAGAAGTAGATAGCTAGGATTAAATCAGTGATGCAAAATAGATCTAGAAATGGAAATGCAGTAGTCCTTCAGTTGGCTAGAAGCACAAGTGCAAGGTATCAGTATCCCAATCAACCCATGCCATTTAGACTGCTCTTAAAGCTATAATTTGTTCAGTTAAATGGTCACTGACTATCCAATAGAGATGGTCAAATCCCATTTATCAATTCAGAAATTTGACCTAACCCAAGGGAGTGGATTGATCTTAAGGCTATAATCTGTCCACTTAAATGGCCATACACTATCCAATAGATTTCCTCCATTCAATGGATCAGGTCAACCATGAAAACCATTGCAGACACTATATTTGCAAGGCTACGAGCTCATGCATTCATAGGGGCAAACAGATCTAGGATTTCAAGTGGGAACCATCTGAATGAGGACTTAAGCTCAGCTGGTCATTGCTACAAAAGGCCTGCAATGACCCATCTCACAAGTCTGCAATCACTGCAAAACTCAGATCTAACCTCTGATAATGGTGATGCAAAACAGAGGAGAGTTTGCTCTGCACAATCTCTTACTAGGCTACAAGCTCAAGTGCAGAGCGGAAGAATTCATCTTGGACCTATGAGGAAGACCTTCCTTAAGGCTATAGTCTGTCTACTCAAATGGTCACAGACTATCCTAGTGGCTACCTTCCACACAAATGATGAGACAAAATAGGAAAACTGCTACTGCCACCATGGTTGCAAGGCTACAAGCTCAGGGAACCATGGGAGAATCAAACCCATAAAAACCCATGAAAAACATAGAGAAAATAGAGATTTAATGGAGCATTAAAAACAATATTTCATTGATAAAAATAAGACATACAATGATCTGCCACAAGGCAGCAGCCTGTGCAAACCTCAAAACAGCTCCTCTCTTTATAAACAATACCAATTGCAAAACATGAAATAAAACTAGCTATTACGTAGAACCTAGCCCAACATTGCTGCTGTGCTAGGGCAAGAAGAAATGGGAAAGAGATAAAAGAAATCCTAACATATACCCTAAAATAAAACCCTAAAAGAAACTAAATGAGCTAGGCTATTCCTGGTTGTCTTACAAAATAGATAGCAGCCCCTTACATAAACAACCCATGAAACCCTCATTTACATTGGCCAATCCGATTTGAGATGCTTTGGAGTGGCACATCCATGACCCTTGGCTTACCGTGGGATATGTGAAATGGTTAGGGTACCATGGAAGGTGTACCCTCAAAATATGAAAACCCCAAAGTCTCGTTGAGTTGGAAGTGCTACTGCTGGAAACTGAGGTTCGCAAAGATTGGGCTTCAAGACTTCAACTCGTGGACACCAAGGAGCAGCTTCAGGTTTGCCCTCGCTGAGCTCTAGTGAGGTTGAATATATTCAGCAAATCCAACTCGTCCTTCTCGTGAGGATGGAAGTATAAGCAACTTGTAAGCTGCTCGTGAGGAAGAAGATGACTGGAGCTTCATATCTATTCGCGGGGCTAGAAGAATACAACAGCTCATAGGCTGCTCTTCAGTAACTCCATCCTTGCGAGGCTGGAGGCTTCAGCATGGGCAGCTCGCCAGGCTCAGGAAATATAGACATTTAAAGAACTCGCCAAGCTTAGATTGTCCAACTCCAGCTCGTGAGGATAAAGGATATACATCAGCTTGTAAGCTGCTCGCGAGGGTGGACAATATGGGGTTGAAACTGCAGGCTCGCAAGGGTAAATATTTCATCAGAAGCTCCCTCTGTTGCTCGCTGGGCTGAAAATAAGCAGCTCCAGGTCTCTCACCTCGTGAGGATCAAGAAATATAGCAGCTTGGCTGCTCGCGGGGCTCTCATGCATGCTGAAGGTGTTGGCTGGAATACAAATGCACATAGGCTCCTTGCGAGGATTTATATTGTAGCAGAGCCTCCATGTCTCGACGATCATCTTCACAGCTCCCTGCTCCAGCCCCTCTCATGAAGAAAACCATTGCAGCAGGGTTCAACTCGCTAGGTTGGCATGCATGCAGCTCCCTTAGTTCATTTACAACATCTACAACTCGCGAGGATCAAAATAGGTCTTGCTCGCTACGCTGCTCATATGCTCGAGAGGCTCAATGCCTTCAAGTTCTCAGGTTCTCAGCTCCTTGGAGTTAAATGATGCTCCACTCAAATGGTTTAATGCAACAGCTCAGTTGGTTGGAGCAGCAGCATGCTTTAAAGGGTGCAGCAACAACAGATCACGAAGGCTGCAGTGCTTCTGCTAGGGTTGTGCTTAACTGCATGGTGCAACAAATGGCAGCTTGTCTCCACCTCTATACATCAACACCTTCAATTGCTCGGAGGGCTTCATGTGCTGATCTTTGAATTATATACAATAGTGCAGCAAGCCTTGATATGTTGGAGTGCGTGCAACAACAACTCTTGAAGGTTGCTTTGAAGTGTAACTTGTTTGAGCTCTTTGTGGCAGGAAAGAATGTTGCCATGCTTGAGTGTATTTAAATTGCATCAGCACTTCAACTTAGCTTTGAGTTTGGATGTTTGGTTGCAACAAGGTGGTTCAGAGGAATGGTGCAACAACTCCATAAATGCAGGGCCTCCCCAGCTTGTGCAATAGCAGTTGCAGCTGCTTGCTTGCTTGAATGAATAAATTGCATCGCTATTTCCAGCTGCTCAGCAAGTGAAATGCAGCAATAGCATCTTCTCTCATCTTGGGCTCCACTTCTCACCTTCAACAAGCCTCTTAGGACACCACTTCTCACCTTCAACAAGCCTCTTAGGACACCACTGCATGCTATTTTTCCATAATGGTGTGAACTACCATGACGCTTTCAATTTAGACCCCTCAGTCTCACAGCTTAGCTCCAATATTCCTTCTTCTTGGCTTGAGAACACTACGTGAAAATCGACAAAAAACAACGGCCCAAAACCGTTGTAAATGTCATAAGCAACGGTTTTGAACAGTTGCAAGGGCCGTTGTTTATAGAGCAGTGGTTTTTATAAACAACGGTCCGGAACCGTTGTGTATTTACCAGATAAACCACGGTCCATGTTCGTTGCAAAATAACAACGGTTTGAAGCCGTTGTTTTTACGGAAAAAGGGTTGTTATTTTTTTTTTGAAACCACGGTCTAAATCAGTGGTATATGTAAACAACGGTGATGAATCATTGTTAATTTTTCCAAGAAACAACGGTTATGGACCGTTGATTGTGGCTGTTGCAAAATAACAACAATGTTGAGCCGTTGTTCCTATGGGAAAAGGGTTGTTATTTTTATTCCGAAATCACGGCCTAAATCAGTGGTATATGAAAACAACAGTTATGGACCGTTGTTTATTTATTTATTTATTTAAAAAAAAATATACACAACTTCCATTTTTTTTACTGTAATGAGAGTCATTTTACCTGTTACAAATATTGTATCAACTACATATCACTCTACAAGGAAAAAAATTCATAATCCATTCAAGTAAATGATAAAATAATAAACCAAAAATAAAATCAGCATCATATTAATACATTCAACACCATCTCATTAAATAATCAAAAATATTATATTAATATATTCAAAAACATTCTATAAATACATTCAACAGCGCCCTATTCGAGTGTGACTCAGGTTGCCAATAATCCAATGACATAGAATTTTAGTGTCTCATTGTTTGACACCTTTGATTGAGCACCTTTCAACTCGTTGTCGAGATGACTGTTCTTTTATGATTTATCCGCCAACTTGTGTGTTTTTAGTTTGTGCCCAGCTCTCATGCCACGAGTTTTCCTGCCATAAAAATAAACTCAGTCATATCAATAAATTTCATAATAAAATGATACTCAAAGTTTGCATGTGTTCAAGAAAAAAAAAAGTGTGCATAAGAGCGACTTGCATAAATTTTTTTATATAATTACATTAGAAACTTAAAATTGGAAAAATCATACTTGAGTATTTTACTTCAACCTTCTCGTTAGGAAAACCTGATTCTTATTGTCCACTTGGTGTTGTGGCCATTTCCTGCAAGCATGAACTCATTAAGAAATGTCACCAGCTTAATAATTAAGTCATCAACATGAACTAAGCAATAAATGACAAATCTATTGATAGAAATAAATCCTGAAGTTTAAGACCATTAATCTTCAAATTAGCATGCAAACACGGCCATTTCCTGCAAGGATGAACTCATTAAGAAATGTCACTAGTTTAATAATTAAGTCATCAACATGAACCAAGCAATAAATGATATATCTATTGATAGAAATACATGCTTATAAACTAGTAGCAGGTGTTGAACTAGGTGAGGAACATTCGTATCTAAGTTCTTCTCTGATTGAGCAGGTGTTGAACCAGTAGCAGATTTTGAAATGACTGCAATCTTAATTCCTGAGAGATTTTGTATCTACACTTCAGTTCATGGAAAATAAATCTATGGTATGCATTTTCTTGTTTAGAACTAGCAATAATAAAAGTTAGCTCAAGTTTTGATGGCATATCAGCACAACATGTGTGTCGGGGAAATGTGAGGTACTTCAGCTTAGACACCAAATGTTTTGAATCTTCTTCAGGGATTGCAATATTTCCGATTGGCTACTAATTAGCTAAATTAGGAGAATACTGTGAAGAGGAAAATTGAGAATCCAGCAATTAAAAGACCATATAGATGGGACTGAAACGGTAAAACAGTCATAATGAGCATGCAGTTTCGATCAATTGAAATACTTTATAACAAAGTAAACCAAAACAACAATTCAATGCCAAAATGCATTGGCATAAAGAAGAGACCATTATACCTTAATATTTATTTAAAATCACGAAAAAGTAGTTTACCTTCCCAATCGCATTGCTCAATCTAGCAAAAGCCTCTACTTGCAAAATTTCTGGCAAAGCCTGCAACATAAAAGAATAAGGAACTAGCCACCAAATCAAGGTCCGCAGCTGAACTACCCAAAAAAAAAAACCACCAAATCAAGGCCATGATAACAACTCATGATAACTCACTTTCGCACTTGAAGCAGCATATTCTGGACACTAATAATGTTTTATAAACCTAAATCATTTTCAAAACAAAAAAAAGAAAAAAGAAAAAACAATAATCAAATATATATCAACATATTCTTAATTTAGTGATCTGTCATGAACATCAAGGAGAAGAAGCGTTTATTACATTTTGCACAAGAATAAAATCAAACAAGGAAAAATGGAAAGCTAAAAAAAAAAAAAAAAAACAGCCAACATGTCCACATACATCTTAGTGGAGCACAAGCCCAAGCGCTTGATGTGTTGCCAAGCCATGTCACTAATAACAAATTATGTCATCAATATTCCTTTTGTAATTGCTGCAAATTTAGACTCATAATGAGGCTAGAAAAATCATCAGTTTTTCAGTGTTTGAAACATGAGGACTAACTGAACCCTCACATAACGGATGAAAAAAAAATCACTATGAACTGAATGAAATGATACTCTGTAATTAGCGTTGATATTCCACTACATGAGATACTATTTTGCATGAGAATTAGAGTTCACTAGTTAAAAGATTCCATCACAGAATTTGTGAAGCCATTCTACCTGAAGGGCACACATATACATGCCAGCTTTTTCACAAAGTAGTGCGATACGAGGATGATCGTAGTGACTGAACATTCCATTCACTAAGATAGCATCCGCCACATTTGGAAATGTAACTAGATTAGTCTCCAAGGCCTGTATAATGGGCAATCATTATCATTAAGGAGCTGAATAAAAAATTGACAAACACAAGCACGGTTATACCTTTGATTGAAGGTAAGCAGGTTCTGGTAAATTTGGTTTCAAAACATCTAACAAAAAGGTTGTGGCCTTCCGAATCATGTTCCTCTGCAATACACAACTTGAGGAAGCAATTAGTGAACACAAAGATGCAGCTACGATGAGGTGTATGCACCTATCAGATTAATAAAAAAATTTAAATTTTAACCAAAATTAATCAATTATGTTGCTTACCATTCAAGCCAATCTTGAATTTTCTTGCATTTCTTCATATACTTTGTGGCATGGATTCAGACAATGAGTTGGTATGATGTACCCGACCCGAGTCATACTCGAATCAACCTCCTTTTGCCCAAATGGTCAAAGCATAGGAAGCCACACTGATATTTATGAATAGGCAAACTAATGGAAACTCAGTTTTGACCTTTCATTCATTAACTACCCAGATATAATAGAAGAAGAGAAAGACAGTTTATCAGTAAATAAATAAAAAAATGCCAACACCAAAAGAAATTTGGAGAGGGAAGAAGAAAAAGATGGTAGAGTTTTACCTTTTTTAGTACTAATCATCCATGAATACCCACAGTTAGATTAAGATTGGAGAATTTATTCAATACCCAGATGAAAAAATTAACGGAAAACGAATTTATTTGCTGTTAAATCATATAAAATGGAGTTTAGACCTTAGAGACGCTATTGAAGGTCAAATTGGAAAACAGAAAAATGTAAAAGAGAAGAAGAAAAATAAGAAACTCAAATTAGCTAGTCACCACATAATCTAGATAATTAATTACAGAACCTGAGATGAAAGCAAGCAATAGCCCAAAGATGAAAGCAAGCAATAGCACATGGGTCCCTCCACAATGGCAACCAGGATTATTTCCAAACTTTACAATTCGTGGACTGCTGCTCCCCATAATGGACCGTAGTGTGGATGGACCTTGAGATATTTCCAAACTCCTATACTCTGAAAATTGATGCCCATCGAACAGAGCCCCCTAATTTCTAAAAATTGATGCCCATCTAAACTAAGCCTCCTATACTCTAAAAATTGATGCCCATCCAAACTGGGTCATGCATCAACGCATGACGTGCATCACGCCATGTGCGAGTAGACGGGTACCTAATGCCAATCTATTTCAGTCAATTGCGACTCATACCTTCACCAAATTGGAGCATAGCTATTAACACCATGTGAATTGCCTAACATGCAATTCAATAACACGACAGATGACAACTATTACACCATGCGACCTGTTGTTTGTACATGTCAGCTAATGCAGTGAAGTAAGTTATAGCCGTTTAACCAAAAATAATATTTGGGTCTAAGTCTTCAATGACAGTTGGTGTAGGAAAGTCTCACCATCACCATTGGATCACGATCAAACAACAAATAATTTTAAAGCTTTTTGCTTTCATAATATCCATGTTGGTACGCTTTTGACCATGTAGACAGATTGAAATAGCACAGCATTCGTTTGTCACGATCGTCTACCTAATATATAGAAGAAGCCATTGCCTTTCCATATACACGGGATGCTGGGAGGGGTGGATGGTCTACAGACTTAATCTTTTGACATTTTACATACAAAGTGGCAGCTCTACGAACATTTTATCTCACACCATTTTGGTGTTTAAATGACAGTCAGGAGAGTCGTAGCCTAAAAAAAAAATGCAGCTCATCTTGTGAATCATTTCACAATAAACAAGTGACACCTAGATTAAAGCTTATTACAAACTACACCAAACAAAATGTTGTGGGTTGAGGGGCACATCGGTATCCATCTCATTACCAAACACAACCTAATTAAATCAACTTTATTGTATGAACAGTTGAACTATATAAACCAAATCGTGGAAACATATGATGCTGAGAAAGTAGTTGGCACGGTTAACCCAAGGCATATAAAATTGGGTAGCAGAAAATATTATAGATATTGTTTTTTTAAGCTGGAGAATAGTGTTTTTTTAATAAAACACACCAGATCAGTGATGAAAATCAAACAGAGAAAGCAATATCTCTGCTCCATAAGCTATCTTCTTGACTACAATAATAAGGAAGGGCCACTCTGTAGATGCATGAGCTAGGTCCTTAATCGTTTGGGTAAATTCTGAATTTTCACCTTGGTAGATGTAGCTATTCTAATGCTTATAAACTATGAATGGACATAATTTCCAGTTTTTTTTTTTAAAAATTACTAAAGACTATGAATTAATCTTATTAATTTTTACTGCAAAAGAATGACCAAAACACGGAAATATCAAGAATAAAGGAAGATGAAACTATTTTTGCCAATGTATATATTCTGACCAAATGTGTTCACCTGTTGAAGTTAAAAAGCACAAAAATCCAAAGCCCAAAATGCCAAAAAAAGAAAAAGAAAAAAGATGGCTTTTATTACTATTTAAAGATTTTTGTAGGGATGGAATAACTTCATGTAAGAGATCTTGTAATTGTGACCATATTTGACCATAAATTTAATTTAATTTTGACTATTTTCATATTTGACCTTTAAGCATATTGAATAATTAACACAAAACACATAAAATAAATAATATTAGTTGTACTCATGTATCCTCATTTCGGTGGGGATCAAAATCGAAACGATTCAGCCGATAACTTGAGTTATTGGGCGAAATTTTGAACCATGTTACAAGCCAATGATCTAGTCAATAGGTTAAAGTCAAATTCTTTTATTAGCCAATGAACCTGAGTCAAACTTTCCTAGATTTTATTGGCATATTAGAGCCATAAATTGCTAATTCTCTGCATTGTTCTTTAATTTTCTATTACAAGCGCTAAGTAATTGAAGTTATTTAATTTTCATAAGCTTTTAGTTTCTTTAAGAAAGCATTTACCACCTATGCCATGGTTCTACAAATGTCTAGCATTAAAGGAAGAGTCTAACTAGAAGCAGGGATGCAAGTTTTGGACCGAAAATTACAGATGTTTTGAGATGAATCTGAAATGAGTATTAGAAACATTATAGCATTGATAAAAGGTTTATTAATGGTATGCCGTATGCATTTTTTAAGAGTTATACAAAACAGTCTACCATGTCGAGACAATATCAGACTCAAGGTAACAACATTAGTATTGGTCTCAGTGGTATAAACAAGCAGAGGTATTGAAGGGGTATAAACAGCAACAATACCAACAATATTGGTGGGAAAATTTGTCAATACTTACGGGTTAATATTTTTCTATCATTTTGCCAAGATAGGAATCCCCCCTTTTAACAAATAATGGATAGACAATATATAAGCACAAAAGGTTGCTTCAAATATCCAAACGTCACGACAAATTTCAGAACATATCAGATTGGCCAATCACAAACCATTTGCACTAGCAGAACACATCCATAATGACTCTGAGAATATGCAGATTTACTTGTTCAAAATCAAGATGAAACCTTTGCAAATTTTCCACGCAAGTAAAATTAGGTAATTTGATTAAAATATGGCAGAGACTAACCAGACTAGATTTTATTACAGGAGTCTTTTTTGGCTTCAGAAAGCTAACCAAATCAAAACTCAGCAAAGTGTAAGAAAGCCAAAAAAAATTGTGAAATAAACAGTCCATCGTAATTAGGATTCATGATCAAGCTGCTGAGTTCCCTCTAAAAATGGAGGCTGAAATTGCAGCACAGGATAAACAATTCTGGTGTCACTAGTTAGCCGCAAAGGACAAACAATTCACATGTCCCTAGTTTATATAGGAGCTAAGAAATATGGAACCCAATTCTGTAAGAGGAAAATTGCTGACACAGTCAGAACTAGTTTGATCTCACTTTTGTAAGACGAAAATTGCTGTCATAGTCAGGAACTGCTCAAGAATCTCAATACAAATGCTGCAATAGCTGGAATATTGTAATATCATTATTAATTATCAGCAACTATTATTATAATTAATTAGAAAGAAAAAGTGTAAAATATAATTTATCAAAGAAAGTATAGAATTCAAGGGGAATATATAGCAAAGACGAAACCAACACATCCACAGAAATAAGAATAAAATACAATAAATTACTAGGCCAACATACTCAGGCCAACCCCATAAAGAAACCCAACTGACTTACATAATGACATGGCCTCTGCAAGTTCTAATCAAGCTCCTTGGTGATGGTGCAAAATTAGGATCGCATTAAGAACTGCCCATCTTATCTGAGAATCTGCTTTCTTCTGCGTGAATCCCAAACTTCTAAGTAACCTATCCAAATGTTCCCAATAAACAAATGATAAAAGAAATTAAATACTTTTTATTTCTTTCTATTGCATTAATATTGTCATACAAGATGCAAGTGTACTTGGGACAATCTGATCCATACAAGCAGCACATGCAAGCAACATTAATAGTTGGAAACAATGATCATAAGTGCCACTTGTAGGGCACTGATGAAATGGTACCATCCCCTGTTTCAACCCAAGCAAAATTTGAACCAACCTGATCAATATTAGCAAGGCCTCCTTCAGAGCATCAAAATAGAAGATACTCAGTTGCAACACCCGCTAGCACGTGAGAACCTATTCAACAATTGCAAAAAAAACAAAAATAAATAAAAATCTAGAGCTGCTCAAGAGACCTCAAATGATACAGATCATAACAGGAGGATGGGGAGTGGGATTGTTATTATGTTTCTGTATATACTAGGTTCTCCAGCACATAATCAGACGGTATGGTAAGCTTTAGCAACAAAACAATGTGATTCAATAACATACAACATATTAAGAAGCAATATGAAAGAAAAACAATGGCCCAAGATCTAGAGAACTTTCTCATTTTATTTTTTCTACTTCATGTGGCCACTGAAAGTGGTCACATCACTCTCAATGCCCACTTGGCCTTCTTCATTAAGGCCCATTGGGTTTTTAAATAAAAACCCCTGTTAGCTTTAATATCTGGCCTCTCATGAGGCAAATTTCTAGGCTGACTTTTCCCTTTGTCCCTTTTTAACCTCTGCTATGGCCTTCAAACAGTCCCAAATCTACCCTCGGTGGATTGCATCAGTTTATTATTGATTTTTAGATTAGGATTAGATTGCATACGAATTTCTATTGGTCCCAAATCTACCCTCTGTTTCGGTCGCAATCATTGAAGGCCTCATGTACTCTTTTCTTCCTCCTTTGGTGGATGGATTGTGACTAGGTCAGGAAGAGGCATGGTAGAACCCTGCTTGCCGTTTGGATCCCAATCCAAACGATTAGAAAAAGGGTTTTCAAGAGCTTAGAAAACCCAATATATACAATCCAAGCTATTTTGTACTTTAATTCATAGAGGAGATACATATGAAACTAGGGAAGTTGATGAAAAAATTAGAAAACAAGGTTGAGTCAAACTTGACTATAAATAAAAGATTCCTTACCATTATATCTGCACCAAATGAATTCAACTAACCCAAAATCTCAAATTTAGTATTCTTTAACAGATAAGAAGCTTGGGGCAGATGCAAATAAATAGATCAAAGAATATAAAAAAAAGGACAAGAATTTAATCTTGAGCTTGAGTGAGGTTCCTCAAGACAATGCCACATGTATGAGAATAGGACGTTTAGCTGGGTTTAGTATCCAAGTGTTGCCTAATCTAAAACTTGATGAGCTAGGAGAAGACTGAGGAAAGGTTCACACTGACATGGGCATAAAAATTGATGAGTTGGGAGTAATCTAAAGATTGATGTCCTTAAGAACTGGTTCAAAACTTGGGCAGGTGGTGGTTGATCCAAAGCAAGTTAGGTAGGTGGGCAACAATCATAATACAAATTTACTAAAGTTGAGGTTCAGTTTCAGCTTGGTGTGGGCAGCATAATAAAAATTTACTAAAGTCCATGTGGCAGCAATGGGTAGGTAGTCTTCTGTAGGTTCAGGTCTATATTGGGTTTGGATTGAAAATTCAATAAGGTGCAAGTTCTAGTTCATGTGGATCAAGTAACTACAGGTTGGCCACTCCAAATCCTCTAATATCCCAATGGAGAAGTCTGTAACTTAAATCAAATGGTCGATGGATTTATAGTCTTCTTTTATCGCTTGCTCATGTAATAAATCTATCTCTAACTTGCAACTACCTAAATTTCATTGGACATAAATATAATCACATCAGAGATTAAAAATCAAGCACACCAACATTATTGGTTGACTATCTAAAAATTTCTCAATGAAATAATTGCAAAGATAGCTTACCAATGCCAATGTTGCTTGCGATGGAAGAAGGATCTCCCATGAAAACTAGAGACTTCAGAAACAGTGGCTTTTTATTCCGATTACCCTCCTGGTAAATTTACATAATTTTACCAAAATCAGGGAATAGAACCGAACCCGTTTCCATCATCCTTTTAAACTCCTTAGGATCCCGAAGCCCATGTTTCTTAAGATGCCACTCTTCCCCACAAGACCCATTACAATAACTGTCTGCACCAAACCTTCCAAACCCCGCCTGATTTTGTGGCTGTGATGTGCTAAAAACATGACACCATCAGGTTCCAGCCCACCTTACCCATTAAAAGCACTAAAATAGAGAGAGAGAGAGAGGGAGAGAGAGCAGCAATATCAAGGTTGCATCATAATGAACCTTCCGGTGGAGCTACAACCCCAACTCCAAAAACATGATAGTGAGATCCTGCCTAAGCATTTGCCTCCATGTAGAGATTTTACACTATACATTGACCAATTTCCTACAGAGTTTGTGGATCATTTGGACAAGATTAAAGGGCATGCATATAGAATACAAACAAAAGATCAATAACCACTTTTAAGTTCTCATCAAAATTCTCCTCAATTGGTCAATTGTTATACAAAACATAGTGGCTCAGGATATTTTAGCTTCACACAGTTTCGTACCAATTATGGTCAATACATATCTCCCTAATTCATCCCTTGGAAGGTTAACGCAAAAAGAAATTGCTGTCAGCAAGTTATTTCTGGATTCATCTCTATACTCAAAACTGGAACATAAAGCAATTTTCAGGAGGGAATAAAATAAAAATTATCCTCACATATCCTCACATATCAGGCCAAGAAATACAAAAATTAGATCTAGTAGATAAAAGAGATGATGAGATGACGTTCAACACTATCGGATTTGTTCGCCATCACTTGATTGGATCCCCAAATCGCGATATCGATATGCCAAATGGTAAAAATAGGGCTCCAAAACTCGATCTCAATTAAGAGAAAACCTTCAATGCTGATCTATGCTTCAATGGTGTCGGCTCCAACCTTCAATATAGATCTCCATCGTCTCCAACCATCAATGGCGCATGAAATGAAAAGGGGAAAGAGATGGGAATAAAAAACAGGGATAGAGCTCAAAATAAAAGAGGCATTTCTGCTTCCATGCCGAACTCGCGGGAAAAAAATAAGGGTTGCTTAATGCCGATCTCACTAGTTGCTGTTTTCAGATTTATGTGAGAGAGGGAAATGAAAGTTTTAAGAGGGAAACGAACTCACTTTTAGAGTTTAGACGTAAGGTCAAGGGTTCGAAGTCACTCTATTACAAATAACCTATTTTAAGTGGGCCGTTGCATTGGTTTAACCATTGATATGGGCCGTTGTATACTTGAATTTCTTCTACAACGGCCAATGTCTGTCATATTTTAAAAGTAAGTGGTGTTGTTTTTTCTTTGTTTTCACGTAGTGGAAATGATGGATTGCATCTTAAGCTATAATTTTCCTGTTATTCACACAAACACACTTAGAAATCATTATTTGCATGCTTCGAGGTCCATCAAGGGCCAGGTTAAGTGGTGAAAAGTGATACCTTTCAGAGATTAACACACCCCCAAACCTAATCTTTACTAGTCCCCGAGTGAAGACAAAATTAAAAACTATTATTCAAAATAGAAAATGCCACTGTCGTAGGTAGCACGGATACATCTAGCATATGTACCAAGCCTTTTAAACCCCTAGGTGATCCCTAGTGGAGGAGTGAAGTCTCCTGAGGGTTTTCAGTGAAGGTACCCACAAACTTCTCCAATAAAATCAGTTAAATATAGTGTAGTTAATGACAAAATAAATTTCAATAAATAAAGCTTCATTCCACACCTATTCTTTAAAAATCAGAGGAAATTGCAGTAATAATACAAACAATTAAATACCAAAATTAGCATGTACGTGCGTCACCACCATTCAATTCACATCATAAATCTAATGTGCACAAATCAGCACTAAGTTCACTAGAAATTCAAAAATTAGGTGTGTATACAACCCTAATGAATTAAATTTTTAGACCCAATCCTCACCAGGGTTATCTCTCATAATGAAAAAATAAGGGTGTTAACATTCTCAACATCTCAAGATCAGTCACAACCCCCAAATGGGACTGCTAGCATGAGAATGGGCATTGCATCTAAGTTCTAACATCCTCAAATATTTTCATCATATATTTGACAACTCCGCATCTCTACTTGACAACTCATTTCACTTAGGATCATCAAGGTCTTTAGTGGGTTGTAATGTGGCTTATGGGTGAGGTTTATAAAGAATGGAGGGGGTACAATGGATCAAAATTGAGAAATCAATAAGGTAAGGAGTGATTCATGACTTCGCAACCTTCATTTCAGCACAACTCCATCTTCCTTAATATTTTCCAGAGTAAAAATGGCCAGCTTCTTCTCCTTCTAATTTCTAGATGAAGAAATTCTCTTGACTTCTCTTTTTTTTTTTTTTCTTGTCTTTTATATAATTTTTTTACATTTTGGTGATGGTTTGCCACACATAACGATAGCTACACTGCTGTTTTTCAATTGCTTTATCTTCTCCTTCCACCAAATGTTGAACCCAACCTACCTATCTTCAACTTCTACTCCTTTACCTCTTGAATTGTTAGAGTGAGGGTAAGGTTGAAATAGGTGTATGAGGTTTAGGTGCAAGTACTCCGGTGTTTATAAAAGAAAAATAGGATTTTAAAGGTTCAAAGAGTGTAAGCAAAGGGCAATTTCAAAGGGTAGGCAATTTAAGCTCAAACTGTCTAATTGAAGGCCTTAATTCATTTCCTTAGTGTCATGAGTGCTATTAATCTGTTTTGATTTGGAGGTGCCTAACTTCTAGTAAAAAGTATTTGAATTAATCAATCCTTAGAGCAGAAAAAATGCCAAAACACTCTTTAAAAAGAATTGGATAAGCCCAAATCTCACTGTGTATGGTCCTCATATTAACTCATGGGGTGTATTTCTACCTTGTTCTTTGCTCTCTAGTTCACTAAGTGTTAACTGAAAAAAAAATTCTAATATTAGTTTCATGATGGTGCTAAAATTTTCAAAGATTTTTAGTTTTAAAAGTCTGCAAAATTTTTAAATTTTCACAAATTTCCTCATTTTCGGGTTAGGTGAGAATTGATTTTATTCGTTCCAATTAAACCACACACTGCTGCACTACAGTTAACTATTCCATTGGCAGGTCTACTCTGCCACACCCCCAAACCTAAGTTAAACAGTGTCGTCACTGTTTCATGCAACATGTGTATAGGGGTAGCAGGGTAAATAACAAATAGACATCCTAAATTGCAGCATAAAATTATGAAAAAGCTAAACAAAAATTCGGCAAATTAAACTAGAAAGAGAAAAACAAATGGTATATACAAGTGTGACACTACGAGAACACCACTACGAGATAAATTACTAAAAATAGAAAGTAAAAATAGCATAAATGAAATTAAAAATAGCAAATATGGACAGAACAAAAACTAACTAAACACCTAAAAATAGAGAAATCCTAAACCTAACTAATTGACATGATCTAGGTAAGAATCAAAATGATGGCAACTGAACATGGTAAAAATTTTCTTTCATTGTTTTTTTTCTCATTTTTAATTTTTTTTTTTTTAGTTATATATTGTTTTTCATTTTTTTTTTCAGTTGGGGCTCAACAACCCCATTTTATTTAGCTTCTTTTCTTATGCACACTCACTTGGCATCACTACAGTCTTGGGTAGCCAACTCCTTTCCATTCCTCGAGGCATTGATTGACCTAGTTTCTTCATGACTTGAAGAAATTCCATCAATTAAATGCACTCCTCGTGGGTTGTTCCCTGTTTGGCTCGGGAGCCAACCCTCTTCCTTTCACGTTAGAGCATTTGAAATATGACCAAGCTGGTCCTTAATTCTTCTGATGCTCTGCATGTGAGAATCCACAATTTGTGTAGCGGAGCCTAGGTTTTGTAAAGAAGACAAAACCTGCTCCTCAAAGGAGGGGGCTCTAGGGTGTGGGGGTGCTATAGCTAATTGACCTGATGGGGAGGGTTGATGAGAAAATTGTTGTCCTTGTGCATGACCTTGGTAAGACTGTTAGTTAGTATTGTAGGGCAAACGCTGCTGCTGCTAGGTATAAGGTGAATCAGCTTGTCTCCATCTCAGATTTGAGTAGTTCCTCCAAGTGTACGCAGCAGGTTGTTGTCCATATGACAAGACATCATGGGCTTGCTCATTAAAAAATTTAGGGGACAGACTAGCAGAGGGACATTGAAGATGTGAGTGTGAGGGTGAGTGGCATATGGTGCACACCTCTATAACTTGTGCAGCCATGTGGGGCTGCAACATGCTCAAGACTTTATCGAACATTTTCAATAATGTATCAACCTTTCTCTCTAGGTCACTATATACATTCAATTCATACAATTTACCAAAAGACATGGGTTCTCTAACAGCTTTAGCAGGTGGCTCAATGCCATAACTGGGAAAAAACTCCTACTGGAGATAATTTTCACTAATCAGCTCAAACAAACCCCATGCTTCCTCAACAATTTTGGTGAGGTATGTGCCACCACTTGATGCATCAATCATCGCTCTACTCCTGGCATCAAGTCCTTGGTAGTTGCATTGTACAAGCTGCCACATAGGGATCTAGTGGTATGGGTACTGCCTCAACAACTCCCTAAATCTATCCCATACCTCATGCATTTGCTCAGTTGGGGATTGAGCAAAAGAGATGATGCTCTTCCTCAACTGGCTCATTTTACTAGTTGGGAAAATTTTGGCCATAAATTGACATTGCAGATCATTCCACAACTGTATGCTATATGGGGGGAGCAAGGAGAGGCATGTTTGGGCTTTATCCTTTAGTGAAAAAGGAAAAAGCCTTAGCTTGGTGGCTTCCTCTCCCACCCCAGCAATATTAATAGTAGTGCACAATGCTAGAAATTGGTCTATGTGCTGGTAGGGGTCTTCCTTGCTTAGCCCATGAAAATTTGGTAGCATTTGGATGGTTAAGGCTTTAATCTCGTAACTACCCACAACATTAGCGAGCTGAATGAAAGTGGGGGATGTATATGCCCTTGGTTTATTGTGCTCCTTAAGTGTTTTAGCCGCTCTCCCATCTCAGTTTCAACCAGATTTACAGCCGGGGTGTGTGTTGGTGAACCAAGGTGTAGGACTCTCAATCTCAGGATTTAACGGAATAAGTTCGGGATTGAGAGACCTCTTTCCTTACATACAACACACACTCAGCTGGACAAGGGGTATCTTACAGCACAGATAAAATTAAAACCACTAACTACACAACTGCTGAAAAATAAAGACTACATAAATGAAAATACAACAGAACTGAAATAAAAATAGGGGACTTAAATAAGCGAACTAATGCAAGAATGCCCCAACTGCAGCCAAGCTCTCCTATTTACTATTGCTCCAGTCTTGTAAAAATCCATAATATCAGCAGGAATTTATTGAAATTTTAAATAAATAAAAATAGAAAATAAATGAAAAGTAAAATAATGCCAGCTATATGTTATTCACACGTGCCTAAGACAATAGAAAATGAACAGGGAAACTAAAAAAATTCACAAAAAAATACAGCGGGCATGTATTCAAACATTAAATCAAGAACGAATAAAATTAAAGGCTACTAAGACACCACTAAGACACAAAGTATTGAAAACTGAAAATGAAGACAAAAAGCAAAAATCAAACTCGAAATACAATTGTACTTATTCAAACAGTAGAAAGCATAAAAACTAAACTCAGTTTACTATACTATATCAAAACTCCCCGATAGCGGCGCCAAAAACTGGTTGGTGGGGTTTTTGCTGCTTCTTTTTACCATTAAAAAGATATGATGAAAATAATGTGGAGGAAATGAAGAATGGTAAAAACAAAACAAAATGGATTGAAGTGAGCATAAAACCAAACACAGTCCTACAAGAATTCAGGGTCTACTGTAGCAAGTTTTGAGTAAGAGTTTGTCCCACAGGGAGTATTGATCCGAAACCACAAGGGTCATATAGTAACCTCCGGATCTAGCTACCGATCTGGCAACTCTAAACCTAAAAGGTAAAGAGAGGAAGTCTAGTTGTCAAAAAAATAAACCTAAAATTAAAGGAAGGAATAAACTACAGCTAAAAGAAAAAGGGAAAATAGGATGGATGTGGTGTGAGAAAATAATGTAAAATGATGAAGAAGTAGACATCTAGGGTTAAATCAGTGATACAACTCAGATCTAGAAATGGAAATGCAACAATCCTTCACTTGGATACAAGCACAAGTGCAAGGTATAAGTATCCCAATCAACCCATGCCATTTAGACTGCTCTTAAGGCTATAATTTGTCTACTTAAATGGTCACAGACTATTCAATAGAGATGGTTAAATCCCATTGATCAATTCAAAAATCTGATCTAACCCAAGAGAGTGGATTGATCTTAAGGTTATAATGTGTCCACTTAAATGGACACAAACTATCCAATAGATTTCCTCCATTTAATGGATCAAGTCAACCATGAAAACCATTGCAGACACTATGTTTGCAAGGCTACGAGCTCATGCATTCATAGGAGCAAACAGGTCTAGGATTTCAAGTAGGAACCATCTGAAATCCCAGACTGAATGAGGACTTAAGCTCAGCTGGTCATTGCTACAAAAGGCCTGCAATGACCCAGCTCACAAGTCTGCAATCACTGTAAAACTCAGATCTAACCTTTGATAATGGTGATGCAAAACAGAGGAGAGTTTGGCTCTGCACAATCCCTCACAAGGTTACATGCTCAAGTGTAGAGAGGAAGAATTCATCTCTGATCTATGAGGAAGATCTTCCTTAAGGCTATAGTCTGTCCACTCAAATGGTCACAAACTATCCTAGTGGCTACCTTCCACACAAATGATGAGATAAAACAGGAAAACTGCTGCTGCCACCATGGTTGCAAGGCTACAAGCTCAGGCAACCATGGGAGCATCAAACCCATAAAAACACAGAGAAAATAGAGATTTAATGGAGCATTAAAAATAATATTTTATTAATAAGAATAAGACTTACAATGATCTAGCACAAGGCAGCAGCCTGTGCAAACCCTAAAACAGCTCCTCTCTTTATAAACAGTACCGATTACAAAACATGAAATAAAACCAGCTATTACATAGAACCTAGTCCAGCATTGCTACTGTGCTAGGGCAAGAAGAAAGGGGAAAGAGATAAAAGAAATCCTAAATGTTAAAATAAAACCCTAAAAAAAACTAAATGAACCAGGCTATTCCTGGCTGTCTTACAAAATAGATAGCAACCACTTATATAAACAACCCATGAAACCCTCATTTACATCGGCCAATCCGATTTGAGATGCTTTGGACTGGCACATCCTTGACACTTGGCTTACCTTGGGATATGTGAAATGGTTAGGGCACCTTGGAAGTTGTTCCCTCAAAACATGAAAACCACAAAGTATCCTTGAGTTGGAAGTGCTGCTGTTGGAAATCGAGGTTCGTGAAGATTGGGCTTCAAGACTTCAACTCGTGGACACCAAGGAGCAGCTTCAGGTCAGCCCTTGCTAAGCTATCATGAGGATGAATATATTCAACAAATTCAGCTCTTCCTTCTCTCGAGGATGGAAGTATAAGCAACTTGTAAACTACTCGCGAGGAAGAAGATGACTGGAGCTTCAGATCTATTCGCAGGGCTAGAACAATGTAGCAGCTCGTAGGCTGCTCTTCAGTAACTCCATGCTCACGAGGCTGGCGGCTTCAGCACGGGCAGCTTGCTAGGCGCAGGAAATATAGACTATTTAAAGAACTCGCCAAGCTTAGATTGTACTGCTCCAGCTCACGAGGATAAAGGATATACAGTAGCTTGCAAGCTGCACACAACGGTGGATAATATGGGGTTGAAACTGCAGGCTCGCGAGGGTAAATATTTCAGAAGCTCCCTTTGCTACTCACTGGGCTTAAAATAAGTAGCTCCAGGTCTCTCACGTCACGAGGATAAAAAAATATAGTAGCTGGGTTGCTCGTGGGGATCTCATGCATGCTGAAGGTGCATCCTGGAATAAAAATGCAGCTCATAGGCTCCTCGCGATGATGAATATTTAGCAGAGCCTCCATGTCCCGAGGATCATCTTCACAACTCCCTGCTCTAGCCCCTCTCGCGAAGAACACCATTGCAGTGGGGTTTAGCTCGCTATTTTGGCATGCATGCATCTCCCTTAGTTCATTTGCAGCATCTACAACTCGCGAGTATCAAAATAGGTGTTGCTCGCTAGGCTGCTCATATGCTTGAGAGGCTAAAGGCCTTCAGCTTCTCAGGTTCTCTGCTCCTTGGAGTTAAATGATGCTCCGCTCAGATGGTTTAATGTAGCAGCTCAGTTGGTTGGAGCAATAGCATGCTTTAAAGGGTGCAACAATAGCATATCTTGAAGGTTGTAGCGCTTCTGCTAGGATTGTGCTTAACTGCATGGTGCAACAGATGGCAGCTTGTCTCCACCTCTATACATCAACACCTTCAATTGCTCGAGGGGCTTCATGTGCTGATCTTTGAATTATATACAGCAGTGCAGCAAGCCCTGATATCCTCGAGTGGGTGCAACAATAACTCTTGAAGGTTGCTTTGAAGTGTAACTTGCTTGAGCTCTTTGTGGCAGCAAAGAATGTTGGCATGCGTGTATTTGAATTGCATCAGCACTTCAACTTAGCTTTGAGTTTGGATGGTTGGTTGCAACAGCTCCATAAATGCAGGGCCCCCCAGCTTGTCGAATAGCAGTTGCAACTGTTTGATTGCTTGAATGAATAAATTGCATCACTATTTGCAGCTGCTTAGCAAGTGGAATGCAGCAATAGCATCTTCTCTCATCTTGGGCTCCACTTCTCACCTTCAACAAGCCTCTTAGGACACCACTACATGCTATTTTTCCATAATGGTGTGAACTACCATGATGCTTTCAATGTAGACCCCTCAGTCTCACAACTTAGCTCGAATATTCCTTCTTCTTGGCTTGACAAATCATGGATTGCAGCTTAAGCTATAATTTTCTTGTTATTCACACAAACACAAATAGAAATCTTTATTAGCATGCCCCGAGGTCCATCAAGGGCCAGGTTAAGGGGTGAAAAGTGGTACTTTTCAGAGATTAACATCGAGCTTAAATCTAGTGTTTGATTCAGGAACTGGTTTTTAGATTTGTGCATTTACCGAATTTAAGGTGTCAGAGACTGCATCATAGTGGTCAACAATTTGACCAAGTCAAATAGGTCAAAGCAAATCTAATCACTATCAAAGGTCAACGATTCAACTCCAGTACCAATCAGGGTTGTCACATTCTACCCTCCTTACAAAATTTTCTTCCTCAAAAATTGGCATGCCCTATTTGGTGGGGTACGGAGACTTGATAGTTCAAGTACCGGTAATCATATTCTCCGCCAGAGTTAATGATTTAACATCCTCAGAATTTTGAGGTCATTATATTCTCCCCTCCTTAATGGAGTTTTTGTCCTAAAAAATTGACAATGTGATTTCTAGAGTCTCAGGTATAGTAAATGCTTTAACATCAAAGGTAAATGGGTTACGCCTATGTAAAGGTGTCATTGTCGCCATCAAGATCTAAATCCTGCAACAATTTACATCAGCACCATAAGGTTTAAACTATCAACTAATTTACCATAACTAGTAATTTCAAGGTATCTCGTCACTAGATAAAACCCATTAACATGCAACCATACACATGAATCCAAAGTATGCCATCTTAGCAAAGGAAAATTTAATCTAGCAATCTCCCTGGTTGTCCATGAGGCAGAGTATGTCATTACTACAGACAAAATTTACATCGTTGATTAACAAGGTTTAACCGTTGCTCAAAGGATCCCAAGAGTATAAATCCAATTAAACATCAATTTACACGTTAACAATAAACCTAGTCCCCTATCACGAAACTATCTATCAAAAAGCATTAAGATTATCCATTACAATACGTTAGGACCATAAGTGCCGACTGTGAACTATCGATATCAACTGCGCGCATTAAATCGTCCGTTGTACGTTTTCACTTGGGGGCAGTGATCAGTCACATAATATACCATTTTACCACCGTTAACTTAGTGATGCTAGGACTTAGTTTGTTACTAATAAGTTACTGATGTATAGATAGTAAGGAAAAATAGCAAAAGAGAACCAAAGTGATAATATTCATCAAAATGAACTCATAAAGCAATAAAAAAAAGACGATTGAACATAAAGATGAATCATCGCCTACTGAAAGATGAAAAATCGTGTTTTACGATTTTACGGAGTGAGGCAAAAGAAAGTACAAAATCATAATTTATGATTCTTTAGAGAAGTCGTTCAAGAGTGAAGTATGATACAACAGAAAGCGAGCAATCGTAAAATGAAGTATCGTCCAGAGAAGTAAAAGCTGGAAAATCGTGATTTATGATTTTACAAAAGGAGACCTTCTGAAGCTGTTGATCACATGAGATTCACACTACCATGCACCAAATTAGAAGAAATCTTGACTTAGAAGTCTGGCCAATCAGGGATCTGAGAAGATTGACGAAGAAGACTTTTAAAGGACTATGTTGTTGAAATAAAGGAGAAATTCAGAAGTGCATCAACTGGTTGAAAGCAAAGAAAGATAAAATTAGAAGTAGAGTTATATTAGTACAATTTTGTTTTAGTAGTTTCTTTTATTAGAATTAGGAGTTTTGTAAACCGACCTCTTATGATCTATAAATAGGAGGGCTTCATATAGGAATTAGCCATCAAATAAATTCTCAGCATCAATTGACATTGGTCCGGCATAGAGCGGGTGTTTATTCGGCACAAGCGAACATCGGCAATGAAGCACGCTTAGAATCAATCCAAAGGAACCCTAGGGGGAAGTCCCATTTCAGTTTGGAGACGGAGGGAGAGAAAATTTTGAAAAAATGCCCTTTTGGCTTGGGCTCGGGGGTTTAAAAGCCCTCCGTAGGTCTTGCTTGGCACAACTAATACACGCGCCAAGCATTTTCTCCCCGATTTGCCCTGGTGTAACTAATAAATGCACCAGGCTATTTCTGGCCAACTTTGGCCTGGCTGGTGTATTGCGCACACCAAACGATCTTCCTAGGACCTGAGAAGGTGCACATGCCCCCCAAATGACACGTCAACTTCCATTTGACTTGCTTGGGAGACTGTGCTAGAATAAATTGGTTCCGAATCAATGAGCTCGCTCAAAAATCCCGAGCCTACATAAAACAAAATCACAAAAAATTCATGAAATAATACAAAAAAATCCATATAAAATCACAAAAAAAAAATGCACATAAAATTTCACATAAACTCACAAAAAAAAACAATCACATGAAATAATACAAAAAAATCACCAAAAAATCCACATAAAATCATAAAAAAACCCACATAAACTCACAAAAAAAATCACATGAAATAATACAAAAAAATCATAAAATAATCCATATGAAATAATACAAAAAAATCACAAAAAATTCCCATAAAGTTCCACATAAAATCACAAAAAAAAAAATTTCACATAAAATTCCACATAAAATCACAAAAAATCCATATAAAATTCCACATAAAATCACAAAAACACCCACATAAAATAACAAAAAATTCTACATAAAAATATACAAAAATGCGACATGTACTCCTAAAAAGCGTTGCGACATCAATCCGCTCCGCTCGGGTAGTCATGCTAAATTAACTTAAAGATCAATGGGCTCACCTAGAGACCTTAAACCCTGCTTCACGCAGGGGCACCCGTTGCTGGTCAAATGGGGGCAATCAATGCCTCACATGATTGGACACAAACTGTGGACCTTCACGTATCTGCTTTTCTCTCTCACTTACGGAGTTGTTTTATTCCAAATGAAACTTGAACATCAAACATCTTTAATCACCTCAAGAAGTGGATATTTTTTTTAGCATATTCGGCTTTCGTTTACTCACCATGTTACTCATTTGATGTTTGAGGTTCGTTTTCAATATAGTGAACCTGTCAGTGATGCCTTAGGCCTCTTCAAATGTCTCTTGTCTTTGGCATTCGATCATTAGTGATTAGATACCAAAGAGGGGCATCTGTAGACACCCAAATTTGTCCCAAAGCCCGATCGAGACATACTCCAAGAGTGGTGCACCCCCGTTCTTCCGATAACATTCCCCTTCCGATAACCTTTAATAAGAATAAATCTTATACCATTGAAAAGTAGAGGTTCTCATCTTTCCAACAAGCCAAGAATCACCTCAATCCGAGCTGTACATTAAAAGAAGTGGCCGCCCAAAGTTTCGGGCTCCACACCTCATTGATTCTGAGCTTTGTGAGACCCCTGGCATATTTGACACATGTATTACATGCGCCAAGCCATTTTTATCCAAAAATGGCTTGGGGTAACTAATAGTTGCACCAGGTATAGGTGGGTCCCCTCGCAGGCTCTGAACTTACAGGCAGTGTAATTTTGCCTGGCGCAAGCATTAGTTGTGCCAGGCTTAGCTATAGTGACTGATGGCTTTTGGCTCGAATTTCACTTTTAGGGTTTGATTTGTTGACTATCTCAAAGTGTAGGATGAGTTTCATTAGGACTATTGCACCCATGCTTACCCTATTTGCAACCCTTTAGCCATTTGAAACCTCACCCTATCATCTACCATTGAAGCTCATTTCCCATATTTTCAAGCTCTTAAAACTCTAGGAAACCTTAGATGATAGAATTACCTAATTGGTAACCCTAATTATCCTCTAAGCACCCCCCTAACCCTCCCTTTTCCTATAAATAGAGAGGCACCCCCCCTTGCAAATGGCTTGAAACAAATCCAAAAGAGAGAAAAGATTAAGAGAGAGCTTTCCTCCCATTTGGTGCACCCTTTCTTCATACAAATTCCAAAATTCCAAAACTTCATTCGAGCCTTATATTCCACCATAGGTCCCTTAGTTTAGGTGAGAGCTACCCCCTAGCCCTCCTCTCCTACTCCTTAGCTAGCAAGCTTTAGAGGTTAGAACCCCTTATTCCATCATCCAAGCTATTGGAAGCTCACCAAAGCGCCCTCACGTGAAGGACCACAGCGCTACTACAAGGGCTCGAGAACTCCGACTCTCCCCTCTATTCCTCTACCTTCTTAGCTTTTTCTCCATCCTCAAGTTTGTTCCATTATGCTGCCAAAATCTCGGTAGGAACGGAGGGGCATAAATAGCATCAAAGTACCTTCGGGCAGGAGGAAGTGCTCTTTCCCTGTAACAAATGCACTATTTTGTATCCACACTACTTGATGGAGACACGGGTCCGGATAGGCGTGTGCCTACCATGGGACGGGACATAAAATATAGTCGGATGATTCAAATTGATAAAAGTATCTGGGAATTTTGGTAGCCCTGTCACTTGGAACTACTAGCTATAGAAGATAGCTCAACCATGTGTATGCTTGGTAGGCAGATTAAATCAATTTTGATTCATTTACCAATACAAGTAAAAACATGTATGAGCTTTGTATACAGGATAAACCCCTTTCGGCTTACATGCTTATACAAGGAGAGCCCATATGGGCAGTACATGCAAGTTTAGCCAAATAGGCTTATATACTAAACTAGTATAAGAGACTTACATAGATTGAACACTTGTTTGTCTTTTATGGCTATACATTTACAAGCAAATGCTGGATTGATGCAACAACACTGCCTGCATATGCTTATAAGCTGATTGCATTGTATTTTGACTACACAACTCAATGAGTCATTTTGCATTTTCATGCATGCAAAGTGCAACTACCCAGTTATAAAATGCAATAAAACTCCCTTCATCTTCCTCGTTTCAATTCATTTCAAGCCGACCCTGCAACTGTGACATACACGGCCAAGGATACCATAGCCAATTGCATAAATCCCAGCCCAGCCCTTAAGACCTCTGATAGGTGTTAAAACTATAGTTCTATACATGGTCTCGCACCTTTAAATTGAAACCTTAAGTCCTTAAGTTAAGTTCAAAGCATTCTTCATAGTTCATTGAGTCGAGGTCAGCTCCGAAAGATCATCGTACTTCACAAACTCGACAAGTGCAGGGTCAATACACGTTCAGCGTAATCAGAAACTTCTATCCACCAAAAGGTATGAATTACAAATAAAGCTAAGCTATAATAGTCATCTACATTAAAATGGTTTAGGACCTTCTATACCAAGTTTTCACGCTCTACTCAAACTAGGAGTAAAGTCTGATATCAGATGTTTGAGTGGTTTCGGAAGCAAGAAAGCCAATGGGTGCACTATGGATCTTCCCTGATGAACTGAATATATATTATTATGCTCAATTCCATGCTAAATTGAAGATATCAATATTTATATATAGATATATATATATATATAGATTATATATATGGGAGACATATATATATCTAAGCAAAACCACAAAGGCACCAAAATATAGGAAAGCAAGGGAGGCTCCACGGCAAGCAAGGTCCTCAGCTGGGCTGCTTGCGGCGGCAACCCCAATGGTTTGCCGAGGCAAGCAGAGGTCGGACTGCTATATTTTTTTAGTGCTACTGTGAGGGCTTGGTTAGTCTGTGCATGGGCCTATGCCTTGATACTATGGCCCGTTAACTTTATAAAAGAGGGTCTCAGGTAACCCATTAACTAGATGGTATACTAAACTATATATATATATATACACACTATAGGTGCAACTTGGTGCACACGAGCAGTTTGAGAAACGTGAACACTAATGGTGTTCTCGAGTGCAGGAGCACACAAACACTCCAATTCACGTAAGCATATGCAATAAGGTAGGGAATTTACGTTTTTTCCATCTATTTGGTTTCCTTATTCACATCAAGATTGCAAATTAATGCTTACTAGATAGTGCTGATTAGTAGAAACTTATTCTGCATGCCTATTCGTTTTATTGATAAAAAATGCATGTGAACTTGTCTGTTTTATACATGAACCCATAGCAGTTTGATGACATTTATTTATGAATTCATATTAATATTAATGTTGTCAGATATATATATATATATATATATATATATAATAGGTATCAAGGTAGTTTTACATGCAGAGACAGTGTATTATACAAAATAGATTTAGTGTACTCTATGCAAATGCAATTCAGTTTGAGCATGCAAGTTCTTTAATATCCATGCATAAGTCATATTGCAGTCATTAGATCCTGTTATCTGTGATATCCTTTATACGTTGCTGCTTCATCTTGAGTCAAGTGATCCTGCTAACTCGGGAGCTTCATTTTCTTGGTCCAAGTTATCCCGCTAACTTGGGAGCTTGACAAGTGATCCCGCTAACTCAGGAGCTTGATTTTCTTGGTTCAAGTGATCCCTCCAACTCGCGAGCTTGACAAGTGATCCCGCTAACTCGGGAGCTTGAGAAGTGATCCCGCTAACTCAGGAGCTTGATTCTTTTGCTTCTGCCTCCACGTGTATCTTGTTTTAGCTTGATTTCTAATGCCTGTTACATCATAAGTTTCTTCAGCATGTCAGCATGATCATTTAATCGTATAATGATGACTTGTTTAGATTGTATGCTTGATAAATTATACTTTATTATATGCCTCAAGAAGTGAATGTGGAAATCTAAAATATATATTAACAAATGTAAAATTCTCTGTTGATCTTTGATGATAGCTCATCCTATGACTTTAATGTCTTAGCTACAGATCTTGATCCAGAGCAAGCAGTTGATCCCACATACCAGCAAGATGAAGAAGAAGACGAGGAAGAATTTGCAGACGAATTCTTTCCTAAATAGGTTTGCGGTTTGAGAGGGAGAGATTCATGTCTTTTGGATAAATTTGTATTAAACACGAATGTTATTTTGTGATATTTTGTTATGGGATGTATAGGTTTCTTTCCATTATTTAGATGACGGGTGGCCATCGTCGGTGGAAAGTTATACATCAGATAAGTTATCCTTGTATATAGTGTTACTAGTTCCTGCTTAGATGAGTAAATATCAATTTATTTTACCGTATTATTGTCTGTTAGAGTAAGTACATTGCTTCCGCGTTTGCAACACTTTGTACAAATTATGGCACCCTTGCATGAAAGGATCATATTAGGTGATCCGATAATGCAATGGTTCCAATATAAATGAAGGGAAACATCGGGTTGTCACAGGTGGTATCAAAGCTCCGGCGTTAAGTCATTTGGAGACTTAACTCTGGCATACAAATATGTCAAAGGATCTGATAATTGCTCAGTTTTAGGATTTAGATTGAGTTCATGTTATTTGATCAAGTTGTTATCTAATCAAAATAGGTTAAGATGCCTCCACGACATGGAAGAGGTCAGGGTAGACCACCATTGGCCCATCGCACTGGACCGAATGCGATCCCAGTAGCAGGTTTTGAGCATGGCATCGCCTCAGAAAGTGGTGAGAATGCACACATAGCAGAGAGCCGAACGACTATGGAGAATGTTGCTGAGCATGCTCCGCCAGTGCGTACACCACCAGTTGTAGATGCTCCTCAGATGGGAAATGCTCCTGGAGTTAAGCAAAATGTAGGACAAAATTCGCAGTTGCTAGAGACCGTGGTCAACACCATGGCTATGCTCGCTATTAGACATCCTGAGGGTTTTACAGAGTTTTTTTGACTGAGACCGCCGAGTTTCCATGGTCAGCATGACCCAATGGAGGCCGAGAAGTGGTTAACACAGATTGAAAAGATGCTTCAATGAGTTACTTGCCCCAAGGAAGATAAAGTGAGTAGGGTGGCCTATAAATTGGAGAGTGAGGCAGAGCCATGGTGGCAGTCTATAGAACGAATGAGAATGCCTGAAGTACCTTGGACTTGGGCAGAGTTCACTGAAGCATTCAATGAAAAATATTTCGCAGTACCTAAGAGATACAAGATGAAGGTGCAGTTTGCGACCTTAGTTTAGGGCGAGATGATTGTTCGAGAATATGAGCAAAGTTCACTCGTCTCTCTCGATTTGCACCCTTACTTGTAGCCACCGAGTTGATGAAGACACAAAAGTTTGAGTGGAGTTCGAAACCCCTGATCAAGGAACGAATTTCGTTGTTTCAAGCAACGAGTTATGCCAATGTGATGAAATTGGCCTTGATAGCAGAAACAGACGTAGATACAATGTTTAAAAGGAGAGAGGAAAAAGAAAAAGCCAGAAAAGCTCTGTTACAATCCTTTAGTTTCGATCAAATCAGTAAACGACCTTGATACCAAGGACCGACAGCGTTTCAACCTACTGCGGGAGCCTATACACGACCTTATAATCCAACATTACCCCCGAGGATTCCACGAGTTCAGAACCAGCCTGTACAGAATGCATTCAGAGGTACATCGAGTGTTTCACGAGTATGACCAGTAGTGTCTTGCACAGGATCCTATACGGCTTCATCAGTAGCCACAGCTGAGATCTGTGGAAAGTGTGGAAAGGGCCATAAGACAAAAAAATGGCATAAAGCGTTTGGGGCGTGTTTTCGTTGTGGAAAAATGGGACACTAGATAAAAGAATGCCTTAACTTAGTGGGAACGACGGCAAAGGCTGGACCGGTTCTACGATCTGCACGGCCTACGGTACAAGGCCGAGCTTATGCTGTAACTGCAAAGGATGCACAAAACAATAATGATATCATTCAAGGTATGCATGCACATTATTTATTAAGTTTACAATTTCTTAAATTATCTTTTAGAGAAAGAAGATGCATCTAGTAAAGTATGATAATTGCTACATCAATATTTTATTACTTTACTTGATATTCAATTACTTAAAAGCAATTTAACTAACACTAGTCTATATACACTAGGAATCTTGCAATTATATCCAAAAGATGCTTATTTGTATTATGACGCACGAGTTTTGATAGATCCTTGATCTACACATTCGTTTGTCGCACCTCAGTTTGCTAAAAAGTTGAGAAAATTAGGAGGCACTCCAGAACCTCTTGATTTCATTTTAGATGTAACACTTCCGACTGGACAGTCTCTCACGACATATATGGTGTATCACTCGATTATTGTCTTGATCACAGACTACTACCACTACGAAGCGATCGCCGACTTGATCTTACTTCCGATGCAAGGATACGACATAATCCTTGGCATGGAATGGTTGTTCAACTACCATGCGAACTTTGACTGTAGAAAGAAGCTTGTCTCCTTCAGCCCCCAAAAGAAGACATCAACTAAATTTTACGGAGTGCAGTCAACTAATCTTTCTTTTATATCAACGATCCAAGCACGACGACTACTTGATGATGGTGCTCAAGGGTATATTGCTTTTATTCAGAGTAAAGATCAAGAAGAGAAGAAAATTTCACTTGCAGATGTGCCGATTGCTGGTGAATTCCTCGATGTATTCCCTGATGAGTTGTCAGGATTACATCCTGATAGGAAAGTGGAGTTCGCTATTGAGTGAGCCTTGGGTACTGAGCCAGTATCAAAGGCACCGTATCAAATGGCACCAACAGAATTGGAAGAACTCAAAGAGCAGTTGTAAGAGCTGCTTGATAAAGGGTTTATCAGACCGAGTGTGTCTCCATGGGGTGCATCGATATTGTTCGTGAAAAAGAAGGATGGTTCAATGCGTCTCTACATTGATTACCGTCAACTTAATAAGCTGACGATCAAGAATCGATATCCGCTCCCCAGAATCGATATCAGTTACAAGGAGTGTGGTTCTTTTCAAAGATTGATTTACAATCAGGGTATCACCAGATGAAGGTGAAAGCTGAAGATATTTCAAAGACAGCGTTTCAAACATGCTATGGTCACTACGAGTTTCTCGTCATACCCTTCGGGTTGACCAACGCACCTGCCACATTTATGGACTTGATGAATCGAGTCTTCAAACCGTATCTCGATCAGTGTATCATGGTATTCATTGATGATATACTCATTTACTCAAAGACAAAAGTAGAGCACGAGAATCATCTATGCCTTGCTTTGCAAACATTGAGAGATTCGCAGTTGTATGCCAAGTTTAGTAAATGTGACTTCTGGTTGAAGCAAGTCAGTTTTCTAGGTCATATCATTTCTAAAGCTGGTATTACCATTGATTCAGCTAAGGTCGAGGTTGTAGTACAATGGAAGCAGCCATAGATAGTAACCGAGATTCAAAGCTTTCTAGGTCTCATAGGCTATTATCGACATTTTGTTAAAGGTTTTTCTCAACTTGCTGGACCACTCACGCAGCTCACTCGAAAGAATGTTAAATTCGAGTGGACTGAGGCGTGCCAGTAGGGTTTTCAAGAGTTAAAAAGGAGACTTACCTCTGCACCTATCTTAGCATTACCATCAGGCAGTGGTGGTTTTGTTGTCTTTAGCGATGCTTCATATAGTGGGTTAGGGTGTTTCTTAAATCAATGGGAACGTGTAATTGCATATGGTTCCTGTCAGTTGAAAGATCACGAGAAGAACTATCCCACTCATGACCTGGAACTAGCTGTGGTCATCTTTGCATTGAAAATCTGGAGGAACTATCTGTATGGTGAAACCTTCGAGATTTTTACCGATCACAAGAGTCTCAAATATCTCTTTACCCAAAAATAGTTGAATTTGAGGCAGAGAAGGTGGATGGAATTTTTGAAAGACTATGATTGTTCTATGCAGTACCATCCCGGCAAAGCCAATGTAGTAGCTAATGCACTCAGTCGAAAATCATCCGCTCAGTTATCCCATCTTGTGACACGGCTACAAAGATGGAAACTGCTCAATGATATTGTATCATCGAGTGCCACTTTGCGAGTAACGCCAACTGGAGGTTTACTTGCTATAGTAATGATCCGATCTACACTCTTTGATAGGATCAGAGAGCTCCAGATGAATGATGCAGAGCATATTGCTATCAGGCAGGGAGTAATTGGTGGGTTACAACAAGAATTTTCTATTAAGGATGATGGGTCCTTATTGTTTCGAGGTCGAGTATGCGTACCAAATGATAGCACTTTACTTAAGAAAATTCTTGAGGAGGTTCACAAGTCAGCATATGGCATCCATCATGGTAACACGAAAATGTATCAAGATCTCAAGAAGATGTTTTGGTGGAATGGCTTAAAGCGAGACGTGGTAGAATATGTTGCGAAGTGTTTAACCTGCTAACAGGTAAACGTTGAGTACAAACACCCTGCTGGTCTGTTACAACCATTGCCCATCCCAGAGTGGAAATGAGAAAATATTTCCATGGATTTAATTCTTGGCTTGCCCTGTACTCAGAAAGGTAATAATGCGATATGGGTGATTATTGATCATCTCACCAAATCCGTGCATTTCTTACCCTATAGTATGCGATATACAATGTCGAAATTAGCCGAGGTATATCTGAAAGAGATAGTCCGACTACATGGAATACTCGTAAGTATCGTGTCCGATCGTGATCCTTTATATACCTCATGATTTTGGCTGAGTTTCTAAGAAGGAATGGGTTCCAAGTTGGACTTCAGTACTACGTTTCATCCTCAGACCGATGGGCAGACGGAGAGGGTTTATCAGGTGATCGAAGATATGTTACGAACCTGTACGCTAGATTTCCAAGGATCATGGGATAAATACTTACCCTTGATTGAATTCGCATACAATAACAGTTTCCAATCAAGCATCGGCATGGCACCATTCGAGGCATTGTATGGACGCCGATGTCAATTTCCAATTAACTGGGAAGAAGCTGGAGAGCATTTGATTTTGGGCCCTGACTTGATCGAAAGCACCAATGCAGTTGTTCACGTTCTTCGGGAATGATTGAAAAGTGCTCAGAGTCGACAGAAGAGTTACGCCGATCTCAACAGAACCAATGTTGATTTTCAGGTAATAAATTACACTGATAAGTGTTTTTAAATTGTGAATTCCCTTTAGTATTTTGACATTCTGACGTATACCCTACAGATTGGCGATCACGTCTTTATCAAAATATCTCCAACAAAGGGCGTGATGCGATTTGGGAAACGAGGCAAGTTGAGTCCTCATTATGTTGGGCCATTCCCAGTTTTCGGTAGAGTAGGTGAGGTCACTTATCGGATTGTGTTACCTAAGCATTTATCCGGCATGCACAACATATTTCGCGTGTCTATGCTGAGGAAATACGTCAGTGATCCAACACATGTGTTGGATTATCAACCATGACATGTTTAGGAGGATTTAATGGTAATTGAAGAACCAGGTCAGATATTAGACTGTAGAGATCAAATCTTGCGAACGAAATGAATCCCACTTGTATTGATCCAATGGAAGAATCACGGGTCTCATGAAGCTACCTGGGAACGTGAAGCCGATATTCGCGCTCAATATCCTCATATGTTCACCTAAGGTAAGCCATATATCGTATTTATGACATATGATAGCAAGATAACTTTTTGTATTGCTAGTATCGATATATAAAGTAACTTATTCAATGTTAAAGAAATTGATGGAAATTAAGTATATCATCAATGATCTCTTCTTATAATAATATCAATACTATTGATTAAACGAAAATATATTAATTGCACTAAATCGTGTTTAACTCTAGATTTGCCTATGAGTTCAACCAAATAATTTAGAAAATGTGTAACTATAATATAGAACATATGTTTGATCAATAAGTAGTCATGGGTACCAAACACATGAACAACTAGTTCAATTAAAATCGGTTTATTATGTGATATACACTCAAGTAAACACCTGTAATTTTCATTTGTGTAGAATTAAAATTATTGGAAGTATATATAAACATAAAATATCATACTTCCTATTTTTAGAAGATACTTCAATAATATTGACACCTACATGTGTCATATATGTGCACTAAAGTAGATGAATACGTCAAAGTATGGACCAGTCAACACTTGATTGTCTTGCCGTGGCAAGAGATGGCTGGCCGCGGCAAGCATTGTGGGTTGCTACGGCAACCACACCAGATCTAGTGGGCCCGAAAACCCCCTTTTCGTTTATTCTTTGTTCTTTTGCATCGGGTTTTGGTGTCCCGCTCCCTCTCAAGCCATATTTGCTTCCCTTTGGTCTAAATCAAAGTGAAAATGGCGCAAGGAGCCGTTGCATGTTGAAGTAGATGACCTCCATCCTCTCCAAGTACAAGCATTTATGCTCTTTTGGAATTTTCATGGTGTTCTTGTGAGGTAAAAACTAACCCTCAACTCTGGTTTTGTTGATAATTTCCACTTTGATTCCATTAGCATGCCTCTTAAAAAGATCTTAGCATCTAAGCCCCCAAAAGCTTTAGCTAAAGCAAAGGGCAAAGCCCCTTCAACCTCCCATGAGCAAATCGATCCACCTATGGATCGTGAACAGCCCGTCCCATGGTGGGACGTAAAAGCCATGGAACCCGAGTGGATTATTGATGATACACTGCTTACACCAAATGACCGGACTGCATAGTCCATTCGGTACATGGAACAGGCGCGTTTAGACGCCTTATACAAGCCCTTTCATACCCATTTCTATCCACGCCTTATTCGGTTTTTTTATCAAAATCTAAAAGTTTCACCAATGGTTGGTCAATTTGAAACGGAAATTGATAATCACAAATTCTATTTTAACTTACAGGACATAGCTCAGGCTATGGATTGTAGTTCAAATTTTGATGTGAGTCTCGGGATGCGAATGCCCCGATTAAAAGATATGAAATTCTATCACATCATCACAAAAATGACTGATGGGTGTTAAGACTTGAAAAGTATCACTTTTCACTCCTTAACTTAACCTCTGTTAGACCCTTAGTCATTTAATAAATGTGTGCTAAGACCATTTTGTAGGTAATAAGTGGCAACTGCAGATAAGGCCCTAACCCTGCTAAGAAGCCTACTTTTGCACTTGAACTCCAAGCAACTGGTAACCCACTCATAGAGGAAAGAAACACCCAGGTAGAACACACCTGGATGTACACATTGAATGCCCAAGTGCACCCTAGAAGTTTCTAAGAAGAAAGGAAGTTGGACCCAGACAGAGAACTTAGCTGCAGCATAGGCAAGGCACAACAGCAACAAGTCAATAAATGAGCCTCGCACAGATGTTGTAAGGTTCAAGTGATTCAGATAAAAATGCTTCGCGCAGTTGTCGCGAGTATACCACGGCAGCACACCAATTGCTCGCGTTGTTCCCACGCAGATTCATGACAGAAGGGCTCGAGAAGCAGACTACGCACAGTTCTCGCGAGGCTCAGTTGTAAGCGCTCACGCAGTCTCGTGCAGCTCAAGAGAGGAGCATTTAATCCTCACGCGATTCACTGAGGAGAGAGAGCTCCAGGCACTTCTGCGCGTAGCTGTCGCACAGTGGCTACGGGATGCAGATCTTCAGGGGACTGCTCACGTAATCCAATGGCCGATGCACATTACTTCTTCGCGGGGATCCCCGCGAGATTCACTAAGGAATGAGCTACACACGCGCTTTCCGCGCCACTCAAATGGAAAGCGCAATCTCGCGATGACCAGAGCATTCCCGCGATAACCAAACTATCTATCCCGTGACTGCAAGAGCTTCAAGTCAATTCCCATCCCGCGACGACAACTCTATCATGCGACAAGACCTGGAAACCCTTGCTACCTAGTGAGGGTCGGGATCTTAACTTTCCCCCACTTCTGCAAGGGCAGTCAGGGAACTTCCAGCAACTAGGGCATCCACTCCAATGCTCTAATCTCTGTGCATACGCCTCGAGGCATCCAAGGAATAGTAATGGGCCACATTTGCATCATTAAAATTAGGATTTTCTTAACCCTAATGCTCCCACAGCCGACTGCTATATAAGCCTTAGCCTAGTTTAGGTTTAGGGGGGGAGGTCCCTGCTGAATTCCTCCTATCTTCTTAAATCGGCTGTAGAGGTCTAGTAGGCTAAGGTTAGGGTTTAGGTAGTATTCTTTTCCTGTTTCTTCTCTCCATAGCCCAGCACTTGCTGGCTATGCCTTTGTATGTCTATTTGAAATAGTTTTAATAAAGTTTTATAATAGGATGTTATACATGTATGAGATTGATGTTTGAGGGTTGTTCTGTACAAGGCTGCTGCCTTGAGATCCTCCATTGCTAAGTTGTATTGTAAGCAACGGAGGATTATTTTTAAGGATTTATTCAGATTCAAGTGACCTGTGTGTCCAGGCTAGTACACATATACAGGCCTATGCCCCACCACAGGATCCACTAAATCTGAATCCCCATGGGAGCCTGAGCTGGTAGCCTTGTGAACATGGTGGTGGCAGTAATCTACTTGTTTTGTCTCAGACCTCTGTGAGGAGGATAGCCTCTGTGGATAGTCTGTGGCCATTTGAGTAGACAAGTTATAGCCCTAGGGTGAGGCCAATCCACAGATCTAAGACAGATTCTTCTTCTCTGCACTTGTGCTTGTAGCCCTGTGAGAGATTGTGCAAAGACAAACTCCCCTGTATTTGTATAGACCCACCATTAGATGGCAGATTTGATCTAGCTGTAGAGATTGTAGGCTTGTGACTGGATCACTGATGTCTCTCTAAAGCAGTGAACAGCTAGATCTAAAGCTAGTACTCAAACTCTTGCTAGTCCTGTGTGTCTAGGCTAGTGCACATATGCAGGCCTATGCCCCACACACAGAACTTTGAAGGTTGAGGTTCCTATGGATTCTTGAGCTGGTAGCTTGGATAACGTAGTGCCTACAATGATAAACATGTTCTGACCCATCTATGGATTGTGGTTCCCCTATTGGATAGTCTGTGACCATTTGAGTGGACAGGTTATAGCCATAAGGGATTGGATCATGGCACAGGGGTGAGTTGGATCCTTTCTCCTCTTTGGTGATAATGTAGCCATTGGACAGGACTTCTATAGCAGCAGATCTGAGTCTGAGTTATAAAACCCATCAGATCTGTACCTAATAGCTTACTTCTCACCCATTTTATATTTATTTTCTCACACTCTATCATTCTTCTCAACCATTTCTGTAATTTAGGCATTAGGTTACCATATGATTTAAACAATAGTGACCTTAAATCCCCTTCCATTTAGGATTGCCAGATCTGTAGTCAGATCTAGAGGACCTACTAAAGATGGCTCCCTTGGAGCTTTAGACCATTTTCCTTGTGGGACAAACTCTTACTTATTAAAACTTCCTACAACAGGCCTTGTATCTTGCAGGTCTTGATTTCTTTTAGATGTGCTGAATCCATCTTTGTTTCTTTTCACACTGGAGAAATAACAAACAACAATGGGTAGACCTCTTCTGCTCAAGGTCTCTTAGTCCGCCGCAGCCAGTTACCACAGAAGATGTGGTTCCTTGATTGTATTTTCAGATGTAATCTGTATCCAATGCAACATGAGAATAGATGGGTGAATGCCCCAATAGTTGTATGGGAAGGCATACAATATGCCAATATTCATTTACAAAGTAATGTTTCTAGTTCCATGCTAGCATGCCCATACCCCCGATTGATCACTCGCCTTTTAGAAGGTCACCACGACAGTGTAAGTCAAATCCCTTACCAAATCCCTCAGGGTGAAGAAGTCTGCACTGATTATATGCGAGTCTTTAGCCCGGCTATATGGGGTGAAGAAGTCTGCATCGATAATATGCGAGTCTTTAGCCCAGCTATATGTAATGTATATCAAACGTCACACCAAGCGGTGTGAAACCGCCAAGCACAACAGATACATGCTCCTCCTCCACCACCACCACAAGTTACACCCTCAGCCCCAACATAAGACATCCCCTCTCAACCCCAAGCTGATCCAGTTTCCCCTTCCAATGAGGCCTATACCATTTCAGATCTTGCACAGTTCATGTGTGAAAACCATGAGCAAACTCTTGAATAGTTCAATAATTTATATCACAATCACAACATGCTCCATCAACGAGTTGATTACATCGAGGAGGCCACAAATATCATGATGGAGCATACCTTGCAGACAACTGCAAGTCCTTATATTGGACGGGAGCGAAACTTTATTTCGACGTACACTCGAAACACAACTTTGTTAGTGCCCAAATTTCAGCAAGAGTATCAGCAGCAAGAGGCAGGACCTTCATCAGCTGGTCCGCAGACATCTAGTTCATAGCTTGGTGACTCTTTACCTCACCTTTATATATCAGTTCTGTTTATCTCATTTCATTATTTTGTGTTAATATTATGTGTACTAGGTATTCATTCTAAATTGTATATATATGTCTAACTATCAGTATATTACTTTATTAGTCAATTTATGTTTGTGTCCTATGCTTCTTAATGGCAGACAAATATGTTATTCTTTTGGATAGCCAGTATTCACTTTATGTCTTATGACATTTTATGATATACGAGCCACCTAATCTTCTAAGTTGGTTCACGTTCACATCCGTTTAAACAAGCATGTGTCTTGTGTCATCTCCACGTGTTTTATTGGCCCATGTTCTGTTTTCCATTCCTAGTCTTCCTTTATTTTCAAGGACGAAAACCCCATAAGTTGGGGAGAATGTAACAAATGCACTATTTTGTATCCACACTACTTGATGGAGACACGGGTCCGGATAAGCGTGTGCCTACCATGGGATGCAACATAAAATGTAGTTGGGTGGCTCAAATTGATAAAAGTATTTAGGAATTTTGGTAGCCCCGTCACTTGGAACTATTAGCTATAGAAGATAGCTCAACCATGTGTATGCTTGGTAGGCAGCTGGAATCAATTTTGATTCATTTACTGATACAAGTAAAAACATGAATGAGCTTTGTATACAGGAAAAACCCCTTTTGGCTAACACGCTTATGCAAGGACAGCCCATGTGGGCAGTACATGCAAGTTTAGCCAAATAGGCTTATATACTAAACTAGTATAAGAGACTTACATAGATTGAGTGCTTGTTTGTCTTTTATGGCTATACATTTACAAGCAAATGCTGGCTTGATACAACAACACAGCCTGCATATAAGTTGCTTGCATTGTATTTTGACTACAAGACTCAATGAGTCATTCTGCGTTTTCATGCACGCAAAGTGCAACTACCCTGTTATAAAATGCAATAAAACTCCCTTCATCTTCCTCGTTTCAATTCATTGCAAGCCGACCCTGCAACTATGACATACACAGCCAGGGATACCATAGCCAATTGCATAAATCCCAGCCCAGCCCTTAAGACCTCTGATAGGTGTTAAAACTATAGTTATATACATGGTCTCGCACCTTCAAATTGAAACCTTAAGTCCTTAAGTTATGTTCAAAGCGTTCTTCATAGTTCATTGAGTTGAGGTCAGCTCCAAAAGATTGTCGTAGTTCACAAACTCGGCAAGCGTAGGGTCAATACACGTTCAGCGTAGTCAGAAACTTCTGTCCCCCAAAAGGTATGAATTCCAAATAAAGCTAAGCTATAATAGTCATCTACATTAAAACTGTTTAGGACCTTCTATACCAAGTTTGCAAGCTCTACTCAAACTAGGAGTAAAGTCTGAGATGAGATGTTTGAGTGGTTTCGAAAGCAAGAAAGCCAATGGGTACACTCCGGATCTTCCCCCATGAACTAAATATAATCCTATTATGCCCAATTCCATGCTAAATTGAAGATATCTGTATTTATATATAGATAGATATATATTTATATATATATAGATTATATATATGGGAGATATATATATATATATATATATATATATATATATATATATATATATATATCTAAGCAAAACCACAAAGGCACCAATACATAGGAAAGCAAGGGAGGCTCCACAGCAAGCAAGGCTTGCCGCGGCAACCTCACAAGGTTGCCGCGGCAAGGTCCTTAGCTGGGCTGCCTGCGGTAGCAACCCCAATGGCCTGCTGAGGCAAGCAGAGGTCGGGCTGCTATATTTTTTTAGTGCTACTGTGAGGGCTTGGTTAGTCTGTACATGGGTCTATGCCTTGATACTATGGCTCGTTAACTTTATAAAAGAGGGTCTCAGGTAACCCATTAACCAGATGGTATACTAAACTATATATATATATGTATATATATATATACACACACTATAGGTGCAACTTGGTGCACACGAGCAGTTTGAGAAATGTAAACTCTAATGGTGTTCTTGGGTGCAGGAGCGCACATACACTTCGATTCACGTAAGCATATGCAATAAGGTAGGGAATTTACGTTGTTTCCATCTATTTGGTTTCCTTATTCGAACCAAGATTGCAAATTAATGCTCATTAGATAGAGCTGATTAGTAGAAACTTATTCTACAAGCCTATTCGTTTTATTGATCCAAAATGCATGTGAACTTGTTGGTTTTATACATGAACCTAGAGCAGTTTGATGACATTTATATATGAATTCATATTAATATTAATGTTGTCAGATATATATATATATATATATATATATATATATATATAAAATAGGTATCAAGGCAGTTTTACATGCAGAGGCAGTGTATTATACTAAATAGATTTAGTGTACTCCATGCAAATGCAATTCAGTTTGAGCATGCAAGTTCTTTAATATCCATGCATAAGTCATATTGCAATCATTAAATCATGTTATCTTTGATATCCTTTATACGTTGTTACTTTGTCTTGAGTCAAGTGATCCCGCTAACTCGAGAGCTTGATTTTCTTGGTCCAAGTGATCTCGCTAACTCGGGATCTTGACAAGTGATCCTGCTAACTCAGGAGCTTGATTTCCTTGGTTCAAGTGATCCCGCTAACTTGGGAGCTTGATTCTTTTACTTCTGCCTGCACGTGTATCATGTTTTAGCTTGATTTCTCATACCTGTTACATCATAAGTTTCTTCAGCATGTCAGCATGATCATTTAGTCGTATAATGATGACTTGTTTAGATTGTATGTTTGATAATTATGCTTCGACTTTATTATATGCCTCATGAAGTGAATGTGGAAATCTAAAATATATATTAGCAAATGTATAATTCTCTGCTGAGCTATCATGATAGCTCATCCTACGACTTCAATGTCTTAGCTGCAGATCTTGATCCAAAGCAAGCAGCTGATCTCACATACCAGCCAGACAAGAAGAAGAGGAAGAAGACGAAGAAGAAGACATGGAAGAATTTGCAGACGATTTCTTTCCTAAATAGGTTTGTGGTTTGAGAGGGATAGATAGATGTCTTTTGGCTAAACTTGTATTAAACACGAATGTTATTTTGTGATATTTTGTTATGGGATGTATATATTTCTTTCTATTGTTTAGATGATGGGTGGCCGTCATCAGTGGAAAGCTATACATCAGATCAGTTATACTTGTATATAGTGTTGCTAGTTCCTGCTTAGATGAGTAAATATCAATTTATTTTGCCGTATTATTGTCTGTTAGAGTAAGTACATTGCTTCCACGTTTGCAACACTTTGTACAAATTATGACACCCTTGCAAGAAAGGATCATATTAGGTGATCCGATGACGCGACGGTTCTAATATAAATGAAGGGAAACGTTAGGTTGTCACCTTCCCTTTCTATTTTTTCTTTTATTTGGGCCATAAGTAGCAACCGCTTACGAGCGGGTTGATCGGGTGCCTAACACCTTCCTGATCGATAACCGAAGCTCCTACCTAATAGCCTTTGGCGTAGACCGGGGAATCAGAGTCATATTTGGCACCTTGATGCATTTAATATTGATCCTAGGTTTCCCGAGACACCAAACCTCCGGGTGGCAACTCTATATTTTTTAGTGGGTGTGCGTCGTTGCAACAGGATCATCACCGAATCTACGATTGCACATCTATTTAAAATATGCCCAAACCAAATAAGTACGAAATGTGTGCCTGATAGTGACACCCATAATATTCTACAGTTTTGTCACACATATACTTGTGTGGGCCACTTCGGTGGAAGAAAAATGGCTGCCAAGTTATTGCAATCGAGATTTTATTGGCCATCGCTAATTAAGGATACCCATAATTTCTGTCAGGCTTGCGATCGGTGTCAAAAGTAAGGAGCCATGTTTCATGGGCCCACTTTCCACATTCGTTCGGATTCATATACATACTTGTAGCCATTGACTACGTATCAAAATGGGTAGAAGCAACAGCCACACGAACAAAGGACAATAAGGTAGTAATTTCTTTCATCAAGGAAAATATATTTGCACGGTTCGGAACTCCGTGAGCTATTATAAGTGATGGAGGAAGCCATTTTTACAACCGAAATTTGAGAGCTTGCTCAAGAAATACGGTGTTACTCACAAAATTACAACCCCTTATCACCTACAAACTAGTAGACAAGTTGAGGTTTCTAACTAAGAAATAAGGAAGATATTGGAAAGAACTGTTCAGCCTGATAGAAAAGACTGGTCCCTAAGACTAAATGATGCCTCATGGGCATATAAAATGGCCTATAAAAACACCCATTGGCATGTCTCCCTATAGATTGCTATATGGAAGACCTGTGGAATTAGAGCATAGAGCTCTATGGGCTATCAAAGCATTGAGTTTTAAGCTAGATGCATCTAGAGAAAAATGAAAACTTGAATTCATTGTGCTCGAGGAAATTTACAATGATGTCTACGAAAATGCTAGAATTTATAAGGCCAAAACAAAAGCATTTCACGATAAGCACATTCTGAGTAAAAGGTTTGAGTCGGGGCAACAAGATTGGTTATATAATTCGCGACTAAAACTATTCCCAACAACACTATGAAATCGTTGGGATTGATCCTATAATGTTGTGGAAGCATTCCCCCATGGGGCTGTAACCATTCAGGATCCCAAAGACAATCATATCTTCAAGGGTAATGGGTAGAGACTCAAACTGATGATATCTTTAGAAGCAAAAGGGATAGCGATCACAATGTCACTAAAATACCCATAGTATAACTGATAAACTCCTGGGCACTATCGAGCTACTGATTCATCCGTAGCAAATCAGTGTATATTAATAGTAGTTACAGCGACATATTTTATGATACATCGAATCGTAGTAATTACGATTTGTAGTATTTATGATTTTTTCGACGAATTTTGTAGCTTGACTATTCTTCCATGAACAATCGTAGTGATTATAATTGTTGAGAGAATGTTTCGTCTAGGTTGCGAATTTTGATATCAAAAGGCACAACTTTCAGTACCAAAGGCGTCACCTCGATTCACTCTACACAAACACACCCCTTAGCATTTAATAGACCTACCTATTGATTTGCATGATTCAACGCCAACCCATAACGTCCATTTATAGCAACTCTTCGAATTCTCGGTTTGGAGTGATTAGAAATAGGAAAATTACCGCTTGGTCAATTCATCTTATTCCTTTCACCTTCTTCCACGGCAAACACTCTTGCCATGGCAAAACCACCGAGTTGGTCCGAGATTGCTGACGCATTTGAACGGCTCCTCCATTGAGAAGCCGAAGTAATCACACTCCTTGAGGAAAGAGGGCGGCTGATTGATGAATTTCTTTCCCTTCTACCCACCCCAAAGCCGACTGCCAATACATCCCCTCGGTCTCCCAAACATCACAAATCCTCTTCGTCCGATGCACCTCCTCCATCTTCATGAGTCTTTTCCTTTTCCTCTTCTATTGGGCACACCCATCCAAGGGAGAGATTAATCATCTTTTGAGGAGCAGCAAAATTTTGGTTTGAAGTCGAGAACCAATCTTTATCGAAGACATCTTCTCTTGGATGTTGCTGTTAGTATCATAGATAGAGTGTCTAGCTTTTTCTTAGGTTTATGCTTTTATGTAATTAGTTCTTACTTTGTCAGTCCTTTAGATTTCTCTTCATTATCATTGTAAATATTCAGACAATATATGACATTTTCTTTTGACTAACTTCACTAATTTTTTTCTTTAATTTTTGTTATTGATATCCCTGAGAATAAAAAGGATGTGTTTTCCTCATGTTTGGGGGACATTTTTTAAACAAAAATTCACATCCAGTATACGATCGGTCATGTCAGTAATTCAAGGGTAAATAAATTTTAGAGTGTCCCCCATTTTTGTGCCAATAAGGGCATCGTTCATATTAAGTTTGGGGGGATACACAACTTCTGTGTATAATATATTAATTAGTATATCAGTTTTTTTTATTTTGCCCTTTTTGCATAATTTTTGTTAATTTTTTTCCCATATTAATTTGTTTGTACACCCATGCGATGTACAAATGATGTGTTGTTGTAATATGATATATTACGTTTATGAGGTTTGGTGAGGTATGTTAAGGATTGGAGTGTGTCTAGATCATGGTCTTGCATGTAGGTTAAGATATGAATTTGATGATATGCATGAATTTGACATTTCTTGATTTCTTATATATTGTCATACTCATTGTTGTCATATGCGATCCTGGGAGCTCCTGTCGCATATGTCATGATGGCATATGCAACCCTGACATGTAAATTGTCGCATATGCGATCGCATATTTTTTTCTCTTTTCAGGGCTCCCGAAAGCCTATAAAGGGGAGGTTCCTCTTCCTAATCCATACCACATTCACCCTAGGTATGATTTGTGTCTTTTTACTCTCTTTTTTGAGTTTTTAGTGCTCTCTCTTTTTCCCTCTCTTTCTCAAAGCTTTGTTGACGGATGATAATGGCAATGAAAGTGATGATGATGGTGGAGGTGGAGATGAACCATGGTGGGTTAGAGACCAATGTGTAAAATTTTTGGTCGGTACACAATATTATTAGGAAGTAGGAACAAATGTTTTTGTACTTTTACATAAATAATAATTTTTCTCTTTACTCTTTTCCTTCCTTTTTGTAAGTTCCTATGTTCATTTTTATACTTTTTTGTTTAAAATCGATGAAATTTATACTTTTATAGTCATTCTACAAAATTAATACAAATATATTAAATTTCAATACTGACAATTTTGGAGATTTTATGAGGATTTTTTGGATTTTGTTGAAATTTTTGACAAAAAAAAAATTGTTCCAAGGCACAATCGCATATGCGATTCGACCATGGTATCGCATATGCGATTTAACTACATTGGTCTTATTTTTATTATCATTCACGAGATGCACCCACAATGTGACTTAGAAGTACAGGATAGATTGGTGGTGTATCCACAAAGTTACGCATTCTTTAGTAACTCAGCCCTCGTGGCATTTATTCTTTTTAGGTGATTTAATCAGCGGAGTGGACGCCGGTGCTCAAAGGCGTGCACCTGAGCTCTTGAGAGTACTTTCCAAACCCTTAGGAGCCATCCCAAACCCTTAGGAGCCAACCCGTACCCTTAGAAAGCCCAAAAAGACCCATAAGACCCATAGCTGAATCCCTTGGCCCCTAATGGAAATGCCAGAGTGAAAAATACAAGTCTGCTTTGTTTCTACCCAAAAATGTGTCTTTCCTACATATTATGTACGGAAGGCCATTTTCCCAATAAATGTGTCTTGCGTACATAATATGTTAGCAAGGCCAAAATTGGCTTCAAGCTTTAGCTGCAAGCTCTGGACTTCCCTGTTTTCTTAGGAACCACTATTTCTAAGCCTAGCGTATTTCTAAGCTTAGCGTACATAATATGTACGCAAGGCTTAAAATATTACTTTTTAGGAAAAATGCCAAGAATCATCTTTGAAGTTTGACTTTTTGACCACCCCAAAGTTTGGGATGGGATTCTTTAGGACCCTAGTACCCATACTAGCCTAAAGTATAACCCTTTTTCCACCTAAACCCTCACCCAATCATCTACCATTAAGGCCCAATTCTCACCTATCCAAGCTTTTAAAACCCTAGAAAACCTTAGAATAGGGATTACCTAATTGTTAACCAACTTAGCTCTTAAGTGACCCTCTAATCCACTCAAACTCTGTAAATAGAGAGCGCCCCCCCCCCCCTCCCCCCCTCCCCTTTGATTAGGACCTTTTGAAAATTTTCCTTAAGAGAGAACTATAGAGAAATATCTCCCCATCTTCAAGCGTCCAAATTCAAAACCTTGAGCTTTGGTTTGCATCCATTAAAAACAGCACCCTCTCAACTCAAAATATCCTCTTAGCTTAGAGGCTTTAGCCTATACCATCAAACCATCATTCCTAACTTCCCAAACTCTTAGCTCCCAAGCCTTAGCCTTCTTCGAACCTTTCTCTAACCCCTTTTGCCTTCGAAACCTCTCCGTTGTCGTTCTCGCACGAAGATCCAACCAGCTATGCTACAAGGGCCTGAGAGCTCCAGCTCTCCCCTCGTTTCCTCTACCTTCTTTGCTTTTCTTCTATCCAAGGATTCAAGCCGCTACCCCACCAAAATTTTAGTGTTGGCAGAGAGCTTAATAGGATCGTAGTGCCTTCGGGCAAGAGGAAGCGCTGCTCAAATTTTCATATATATATATATATACATCTAAACATAGACTCGGCCATAGTAGAGACCACTTACGAGCAGGTTGAATGGGTGCCTAACACCTTCCTAATTTATAACTGAAGCTCCTACCCAAGAGTCTTTGGCGTTGACTGGTTAATCGGAGTCATATTTTTCCACTTCAGTGCTTATATATTGATTTTGAGGTATACTGGGACACCAAATGCTTCGGGTGGTGACTCCATTTTTCTTACGAGCGCATCATCGCGACGGACTCGCGTGAGCCCATGGTTGCACAAATGGCTACTCCACTGGGGATAAGTTGAGAACTTCTACTTGAAGTTGGCCCCATAGCTTGGTTTTAACTTGCCTTTTGTCTTTTTACTAACATTTTTGTCTCTTTTGGATCTTTTGGTACTTACCCCTACGATTCTGCATTTTTACTTATCCCTATGATTCAGCCATTTACCACCTTAGCCGTTTGACAGGTTACATGATAATTTAGCTTCATTTTCTATCATTTTACCACCTTAGCCATTTAGCAAGTTACATGATAACTTAGCTTCATTTCTTATCATTTTACCTCCTTAGCCATTTGGCGGGTTATTTGCTAATTTTGCTTCATATTTCATCAGTGGACGTCGGCTCGTAAAAGCGGCGCAGGACTCTCGCCACCCATTTTTGAACTTAAGCAAATTCCCTTAAAATTGAACTTTAAAAGTGAACTAAGGGACTTAATTAATTCATTCTTGCGAGTAGCTTTTACAAACGGGGGGATTTAGGCAGCGACACACTCGTCCAGATTCCAAGTAGAGTGGCAGGCCTAGTGGTGATGATCTCAAAAGGAACCACCTCATCCAGTATCTGAGAAGGTGCTTGAGCCGGAGGTATATTGGGTGGGTGACTGTTGCCTATTCGAGTCTGTCAAAGGATGTGCTGATTTATTACGTGGTGTTGGAAGAAAACTAAAATCAAAGTAAAACAAAGGATATAAGTGATATGGTAAAAATAGCAATCCTAAAACATCCTACGCCTACAAGATCAAGGGCTATTGTAGCAAGTTTTCATCAGCAAGAGTTTGCCTCAGATAAATTAATCCAGAACCCAAATGGACTATAATAGTAAGCCTCCAGATCTGGCTATAGATCTGACAATCCTAAAGAAAGGGAGTTGGGTGTCACGACTACACTAAATTAACTCGAACAAAAGAGAAATAAAGTGCAGCCCTATCCTAAAGACAGGGTTAAGAAGAAAATGGTGATGGTGTGTGCCAAAATAAAATATAAAAATGATGGAAAGTAAGCAAGTTAAGCTAGAGTTAATGTAGTAATGTAACTCAGATTTACACTGTCTCTGTAGTGGTCCTTACTGAGATGCTATCAATAACCTCAACAAGGTAGAAGAATCTAATTTAACCCATGCCATTTGGGGTGCTCTTAGGGCTATACTCTGTCCACTCAAATGGTCACTGAGTATTCGATAGAGTCTATCAAATCCCATTGATTAAACCAGAAATGCTAACCTAATCTAAAGGAGTGTATTGATCATTTCTCCAACCAATGGACCAGATCAGGCCATGAATATTATTGCAGACACTATATAATGTTAGTGCTACAAGCTCCCTAGATCTGCGCACAGATCTGGCTGACATCTATAGGTATTCCAACCCATAAAATCCTATGTGCTTTGTCATGCCCAACGACTAAATGTGCCCACACAAAGGACCAGGAACAAGTTGAATAAGGATTTAGATTCAGCTGGTCATTGCTATAAAAGGCCTACAATGACTCAGCCTTAAGCTATAATTACTACAGAGATATCAGATCTAACATCTGATATCGGTCAAATAAAATAAAGGGGAGCCAGTTCCTGCACAAACCTCCTCACAAGGCTCTAAAAGCTCATGTGCAGAGGAGAAGAATCCTTCTTAGACATGTGGCTGGACACCACCTTAGGGGTATACTCTGTCCACTCAAATGGTCACAGGGTATCTGATATGTCTGTCCGTATAACAAAGATCTGAGAAAGAACATATAAACTGCTATTGCCACCATGGAGTCCCAGGGCCACGACCTCTCCAGATCTGGCTATAGATCTGACTTGCTATCCATGGGTCTATTAAACTAAGGGAAATCAGATGGTAAATAATAGATCTACTAGAAACTGAATGGGCTAGTCCCAAAGTATAGATCCTATAGACATCTAAGGAAACAATAAGATCTCTAGATTTAATTAGTCATTAAAACAATAATTCATTGATAAAAGCAAAACTTACAATAAACTGTCTCAACGCTGCAGCTTGTACACAACTGCTCATCCAAAAGATCCCAATGTATACAAAGCCTATTACAAAACTAAAATAAAACTAAACCTAGCTACTTATAAAAGGATTAGCCAGCCAATGTTGGGCTAAGAGAGAAGAAAAATAAGAAAAAGAGATGATCAAACCCTAACCCTAGCCTGCTGGAGCTCTCAGCCGATAGAGGATGAAGGAAAGATGAAAAAACTAAACTCTAAGTACAACTTATATACTCTGTCCATAAGGCCTTGGCTCAAAAGAGATTAACCCTAATTTTTCTAGTAGACGTGGCACTGTTACAACCTTTGAATGCCTTGAGATGTGCATCGTAAAATTCGTGCCTTAGGAAGTGTGCCCTAACCTTGGGAAATTATCAAAATACCCTTGAGTTAAAACTGAGAAGTGGAGAGCCCGAGCTTCGCGGGGCTGGCATCTGCATTAATTCACTCGCGCAGTGGTAGAGCCTTGCGGAGGAGCATTTGGCTTAAATTCTTAGAATAGTTGTTTTAAATTTTCCTTTGCTCAGGGACTAGCAAAGATTAGGTTTGGGGGTATATTATTCATTGAAAATACCACTTTTCACCTCTTAACCTAGCCTTTGATAGACCTTGAAGCAGACTAATAATCATTTGTTAAGTGCGTTTTATAGTTAGCAATAATCTGTGCAACTTAACACAAAATCCATCCTTATTGGCCCAAAGAAGAGGAAGAAGACACGTAAAGAAGCCTAATGGAACACCCTGGTAGTGCTCACCATGGTGACTCATTTGCTGGTCATCATTGACCAAAAACCTAGCAGATGAATGAAGTTGGCTGAGAATGGAGAAACTGTAACAACAACAAGTGCAATGTATCAGAGCATAGAAAGATAGATCTCGCAGAGTTGAGAAGCTCCCTCACGAAGCTAAGGATGTAGTGGAAGATGCCCTCGAACAGATAGGACGTGCAGTCAAGAGGAGAGCTATAAAGACATCGCGAAGATCTCATGGATTAAAATCCTCAAAATTTGTAGTCGCGAAGCTCTCGCGGAGATCGAGCCTTAAAGCAGTTGCACGAAGAACATAGCGAGTCCATTTGTGTACTAAACTATATTTCACCTCGCGGAGTTCGTGTGTGGCCCTGGAAGAGAGAGACGCTGAGAATTATCCCTGCACAGATCTCGCGCACTCTAAAGCCTTACCAATTACTACGCGAGTATCCAGGGAGTGAGAGCGCTTCTGAAACTCTACTATGCGAGAAGTCTAGGCACAGATCATCTCCGCAATAGCCTTGCAGTGCAAAAGAACTGTGCGATTAACTAAAAAATCACTGCCTGAGTGAGCAATTCCCACCAACCAAAAGCTAATCTGCGAAGGCTCTACAACTGTGCGAATGAATGAATGCATATGCCAGCCCCGTCAAACACGAGCTCCCCACACTCAGTTTTAACCCAAGGATTTTTAGGAATTTCCCAAGGCTAGGGTACACATCCTGAGGCACAAATTTGGAGGCGCATGTCTCAAGACATTCAAGGGATGTAACAGTGCCACGTTTGCTGGAAAAATTAGGGTTAATCCCTTCAGAGCCAAGGCTGTATGGACAGAGTATATAAGCTACACTTAGAGTTTAGTTTTATCATCGATCCTTCTTTTCATCCTCTATTGGCTGAGAGCTTCAGCAGGCTAGGGTTAGGGTTTGATCACTTCTTTTTCCCTTTTTTCTTCTCTCTTAGCCCAGAACTTGCAGGATAATCCCCCTGTAAGCAACTAGGTTTAGTTTTATTTTAGTTTGTAATAGGTTTTGTATACATTGGGATTTTGGATGAGCAGTTGTGTACAGGCTGCAGTCTGGAGACAGTTCATTGTAAGTTTTATGTTTATTAATGGATTGCTGTTTTAATGTCTAATTGGATCTAAAGATCTTTTGGGTTTTTTAGATATCTATAAGATCCATGTCTTTGGGATTAGCCCATTCAGTTTCTAGTAGATCTATTGTTTATCATCTGATTTCCCTTGGTTTGATAGCCCCATGGAAAGCAATATTGGATCTGTAGTGAGATCTAGGAAGCTCGGAGGCCTGTGGACCATGGTGGTTGCAGCAGTTTTTATGTTCTTTCTCAGATCTCTATGGTATAGACAGACCAATGGGATACCCTGTGACCATTCTAGTGGACAGAGTATAGCCCTAAGGTTGTGTCCATTCTTATGTTTGAGAAGGATTCTTCTCCCCTGCACATGAGCTTCTAGAGCCTTGTGAGGAGGTTTGTACAGGAACAGACTCCCCTCTGTTTTACCTAGTTGACATCAGATGTTAGATCTGATCTTTTTGTAGTAATTGCAGCTTGAGGCTGAGTTATTGCAGGCCATTTGTAGCAATGAGCATCTGAATCTAAATCCATATTTTACCTATTGCATGGTCCCTTTTCTGGGCACCAGTGAGCCGTTGGCCTTGGTAAAGCACTTAGGATCTTATGGGTTGAAATACCTATGGATGTCAATCAGATCTGTGCACAGATCTAGGGAGCTTGTAGAACTGCCATTACATAGTGCTACAATAGTATTTATGGCTTGATCTGGTCCAGTGGCTGGGGAAATGATCAGTCCACTCCTTTGGACTAGACTGGCAATTTCTAGTTTAACTAATGGGATTTGACAGACTTTATAGGATAGGCTGTGACCATTTGAATTGATAGCCTATAGCCATAAGAGCGCCTCAAATGGCATGGGTTAAACTAGATATTTCTACCTTGTTGAGGCTTTTGATAGCGTCTTAGCAAGGAGCACTGCAGAGACAGACTAAATCTGAGTTACATTACTGCTTTAACTCTGAACTTATCCTGCTTACTTCACACCAATTTTTATATTTTATTTTGGTACACACCATCACCATCTTCTTCTTAATCCTTTCTTTAGGATAGGGCTACATTTTATTTCTCTGTTGTTAGGATTAATTTAGTGTAGTCGTGACACCCAGCTCCCTTTCTTTAGGATTGTCTGATCTGGAGGCCTACTACTATAGCCCATTTTGGGTTCTAGATCAATTTTTCTGTGGGACAAACTCTTACTTATCAAAACTTGCTACAATAGGCCCTGTATCTTGCAGGTCTAGGATTACTTTAGTTATGCTGAATCCATTCTTCCATTTTACTTTGTTTTTAATTGGTTTCCACCACATAATAACAGAACCACACTAGGTAGACACAACAATCATGCCCAATTTTTCCCCCACATTTACGAAGGTCATGCCCAATTTTCCCCCATCCATCCAACATACACCCAATTTTTCTTCCATATCCATTCCAAATGAACCCCATTTTTCCTCTGCATCCAATCGAAATACACCACAGTTCCCCACATCCACCCAATCCATGCCCAAATTTTCCCACACATCTACCCACGTCATGCCCAATTTTTCCCTTACACCCCCCTCATCAGAAGGGTCATCCACATCCACTGACCCTATGGTCATGATGGATGACATGGTTAGGGCTTACACTGCTTGGAAAGCCGCCTAAAGCATTCCTCATCCATCCCAAATATCCTCAACCCCCAACAAAACCTTCCAAAATCTCCACACCCCATTCCCCCAAAACACCAACATCAACTAATCCCCCATCATCCATACCACCCAGGGGCCCCAACACCAAATGTGGACCCATCCAAGTGGGCCCCAAAGGCCCCATGTTCAACAACAAGCCCAACCCAGGCCAAGTTCAAGAGCCCCATTATCAAGCCCTCCACAATTCCCTCATTTTCCCACCTACATTCATACCCAACAAACCCATTCCATTCCCTCTCAAATTGCCAATCCATCTCATTCACTCCATCAACCCGGCACAGGTCACATGCATCCCCCTCCATCACACCCAATCAAATAGGGGAGTTCATCCCAGGCCATCAATCATCCCCAATTCACACATCCTTTCACCATCCAACCCAATCCCCAAAATACCCTTCACCCACAATGGCTCCACTCACCACCCGTTCAAGATTCACTGTTCACCCAACCCCTTACTCCTCAGGCCAATCATCAAGCCTTCCCCCGTGTATAGTGGCCTCATCTAACCCCCATTCAAAATATGTAAAATCCACCCCCACCACCTTTTATTGATGCAGGTCCTCAGTATGATGAGGATAAAGCTCGAAATAGTGAGTAGAGGCCTTCATCGGCTTCAATCCCCCACCACCCACACTCACCTCTCAGCAGGCAACATATAATGAGTAGAGGTAGCTTGCTGAAGGACCTATCCCGACCATGTCATCCTAAGAAATAGAGTTGTTAAAAGAACTAATGGACAAGATCCAAAAATAGTTGATGAAGTTAGGGGGAGCCGAGATTCACGCTAGCGATTTTTTGGATTTATGCCTATTCGCCGAGGTGCCTTTGCCACCCAAATTAAAAGTGCCCACTTAATATAACGGCACAACAACCCAATTGTCCACTTAAAATCATACTGTGGAGACATGTGTCAGTACAGCGGAGACGAACGACTCCTCATCAATGTGCTCCAAAAAAGTCTCACAGGCCCGACTTTGAGGTTGTTCACTTCTCTTAAACCATCCATGATGAAAACATAAAAGGTCCTCACCCACCTATGTCAGGAATAATACGTCTACAACATGGACATCGAGCCATGCAAATCTGATTTAGCTCGATTAAAATAAAATCCCTACAAGACGTTCAACAAGTACATTGGAAGGTGGAAGGCACTAGCTGCCCAAGTGAAGAACCGCAGCCCAGATGAAGAGCAGATTGAAATGATTTCAAAAACCACATTACATGTTATCTCAAACTTCTTGGTATACTAGCAGCAAGCTAGTTTTGTTGACCTGGTAAGGAATGCCAACCGATGCAAGGATGCGATAAGAGAGGGGCACCTGAATAAAATAATGACTAGCAGGGTTCGCAAGTTTGTTGAACAGAGGACCGAAAGAAGAGCAGGGGCAGATATTCAAGCAATAGTGACCTCACCACCTGCCTCGAATGCATCACCATTTCTATTTGTGACTCCACCAGTAAATTAGGCTCCAAGATAGAGCAATGGTCCATGGGTGCAGATGATCCCCAAACAGAAAAGGGCTTGATATAATCGAGTATTCACTCCCATAAGACAATCCCTAAATGTCCTATTACCTTTGTTGATAGAGAAGGGTTTGGTTACTCCGCTTCAGCCACGACCTCTGACAAATCCAATCCCAAGAAATTATGACCCCAGTACGCACTGCAGTTTTCATCAAGAATCAGGGCATCCTACTGATTGGTGCTTTCGTTTAAAGCACAAAATAGAGGATCTAATTGAGGTGAAGAGAATCATCCCTCTACCACCAGCTTAGGTGAATTAGCACACCAATATTCATCAAACACCACTGCTACCACACCCACAAGGCAGAATGGGCCCAAGGGCAACCATCAACATGATGGAAAGGGACGCAAGAGCATTTGACCCCTCCAGGTACATCGCCAGAGGAAAGGGCCTTGCATTGCAAAGACTGCAAAATCAGATGGTAGGGGTAGTTGAACCCCTTATACTAGCTGATTATTTCCCAAACCCAACACCCCAAACAACACCGCTAGATCTGATCTTCTATTTTCCCACACCTACTCATGTTAATCAGGTCCAACCCAGTTGGGCCTCACCCCCACTATACTATCCATTTTCGGCACCAACCTCATTAATTATATAATGCCCAATTTTATCCCACCTTTGAAATCAACTCCCTTCAACCACACTTGGCCCAATTTCGCCACACCATCATCAGCCCATCCGCCTTCACCTCCAACACCAATCCAATACAGTTGGCCCAATTTTGCCACATATCATCATTCCAACTGCATCCTATTCCAGTCAACCACATTTGGTCCACCATTGCCACACCAGCCCCACTAGTTCAATCATACCCAACATTTCCATTCATCCCATTTCAAATTCCTGAACCAACATATGATCCCCATCAGGTCCTGCTCAACTACAACCAAACGGATGCCAATACAGGCGGTAGCAAAGAAGGGGCAATTGAGTTCATAACCCGGTCGGGCAGAATATCCAAACATCCTGAGTTACCAGTATCAGCCAAGCTAGAAGAGAGAAGGGAATAGACACCAGTACATAAAATGGAACGCATGAGCCGAGAGTATGCGCTAGAAACTCAGTTAAGGAGAACTCCAGCCCACATCACCATCTGGAACCTATTAATGACATCTCCACCACACTTCCAAGCTTAAATGGTGGCATTAAAATATGCCCATGTATCAAACAAGGTCTCCCCAGATGAAGTGGGGCAAATGATCGGGCAAGTGTTAGCCCTAACGCCATCTCATTTTTTAATGTCGATCTTCTAATTGAAGGAGGGAACCACTCCAAATCCCTCAATTTCACGATCGAAATTGGGAACATGGTGATTTCGTTGGTGTTAATAGACAACAGATCAACATTAAATGTGTGCCCTTTGCGAACAACGACCAAGATTGGGATTGATCTGTCCATGTTTCGACCGGCTAGAACGGGAATCGGAGGGTTCTATGTGACAAGGAGAGAGGTGATAGGAGAAGTCAATCTTGAGCTCACCATTGGGCCAATGACCTTCTCAATCTTGTTCCAAGTCATGGACATCAAGTACTTTTTTAACCTACTGCTAGGGCGCCCATGGTTGCATGAAATTGGGGCAATGCCCTCCACCCAATACCAACAGCTCAAATTCATCTCAGAAGAGAGAGTTGTATCCATCATGGGAGAGGGGCGAGAAGAAATAGAGAAAATGGCCCACAACATAAAAAATCTTAAGATGCTAGATAATCACACACAACTAAGGACACAGAGCTTGATAGCTTCCAATATGATGTGTCAATGACAGTGGCATCAAAATCCCTCGAAAAGGCCATGGAAAAAATTAGAGGAGGAATGATTGTGGCAATGGCAATGCTCCAAAAGTGGGGCTACCAAATAGGAAAAGGGTTAGGTCCTTGCCTACAAGGCAGGAGAGACCCTGTCAAAGCAAAGGGTGGTCAACAAATCAAATTTGGTTTAGGTTATAAGCATACCAAAGAAGAGGTCCAAGAGGCTAAGGAAAAGGCCCATGTTATTGTCGTCACAAAATCCAGAGGGATAAACAAGGATGATGAACCCCGACTGCGACCTCACATCCGAAGCACTTTTATGAGCACGGGAGTTATCAAGATTGATCAAAATGGGGCAACTTAGTTGACCCTGCACAAAAAAGCCATCGCCCACCAAACTAATTCCCAAACCATTCCTCATGAGATTGAAATAGACCTCACCTTAATGTCACTCTTCGAGGAGGAGGTACCCTCACCAATACAGCCACCTACCATGACCAACCCCAAGCCTATGTTAATGTTTGAGGACTAGGTCCCAGACAAACCACTGGTAAACGTGATGGAGGCTAGCCCTCAAAAGCCATTTCAATCAGATTCCTCCACAAGACCAAGTAATGGAGCAACACCTGAAGGGGAGAAACTGGGCTTCAATACTCCTAACCCTAGAAGCATTAAATGGTTGTAAATACGGCACCAGCTTTCCCAAAAAAGTAATCTATAAAAAGTGAGATTAACTCTTGGTAAGAAAAACCATCCATGCATAAAGACCTGCCTTGCCAAGGGCCCATCTCCAAAGAAAAGAAAAATCCAAAAAAGATAAAAAAAAAATACAAAAAACTCTAAAAATATTATTTTTTAAAATTCCTGAAAAATGCAAGAAAAATGATGCCATAAGGGAAGAACCCACTCGACATAAAATCAATCTCTTTTCTATAGAAATACAAGGAAAGATAGGAGTCACGGATTTGGATGGGGACGACTTAATCGAGGAGCTTCCTAATGAGCTCCTTGAATAATGTCAATTTTGAGCATGACCCTACACTGATCGTTGAAGAGACTGAAGATGTCAATCTGAGCACCGATGAGGTTCCTAAAATCACTAGGATCGAAACATCGTTGTCTCCCGAGGAAAGAAAAAGCATGATTGATTTCCTTTCGTCATACCAAGATGTCTTTGCATGGTCATACGAGGATATGCTTTATTTTAATACTGATTTGGTCGAGCATGAGTGTTGATGTCGGATTTATTTTGGGTTTGAGAGAATTACTTTGGTATTTACAGTGTGTTGTGTGCTTATTGTGTGGTGAAAACAAATTAAAAATCAAAGTGAAATAATAGATGGAAATAGCACAACCAAAATAATCCTAAGCCTGCAAGATTCTGGGCTATTGTAGCAAGTTTTGATAAGTAAGAGTTTGTCCCACAGAGAAATTGATCTAGAACCCAAAATGGGCTATAATAGTAGACCTCCAGATCTAGCTATAAATATGATAGTCCTAAAGAAAGGGAGTTGGGTGTCACGCCTACACTAAATTATCTAAAGAAAGAAATAAAGTGTAGTCCTATCCTAAGAAAGGGTTATAAAGAAGGGGGATGATGGTGTATTAAAATGAGGATAAAAGGGTGAGAAGTAAGCAGCTTAAGTTAAAGGTTCATTTAGTTATGCAACTAAGATTTAGGGCTCTCTCTGCAGCAAGTCCTTGCTGAAGTGCTATTACTAACCTCAACAAGGTGGAAGTATCCAACTTAACCAATGCCATTTCGGGTGCTCTTAAGGCTATAGTCTGTCCACTCAAATGGCTCCAGTCTATCTTATAGAGTCTGTCAAATCCCATTGATCAAGCAACAAATTGATAATCTAATCCAAAGGAGTAAACTGACCAAACCACATCCAGTGGATCAAATCAGGCCATGAATACTATTGCAGACACTATTTCTACCAGTGCTCCGAGCTCCCCAGATCTGCGCACAGACCTGGCTGGCATTCATAGGAGTATTAAATCTAGGAAGGTCAGATGGCAATCAAAAGATCTAAAGGTTAAGTGAAAGGGCAAAACCGAGAACCACAAATCCGATCGAGAATTAGTGGAACCAAAAGACCTATAGAGTTAAATAGGCTTTATATCAACAATTTATTGCTTAAAAATAGCTTGTAATATAAATGTCCTCACAGTTGCAATCACTATCGAGAAGCCAATTCTAACATCTGATGGCAGTCAAGTAAAATAGGAGAAGTCTGTTTCTGCCCAATCTCTCACCAAGCTACATGTCCAAGTGCAGAGAAGGAGAATCCATCTCAAATTTGTGATCAGGTTTGCCCTAGGGCTATAGTCTATCCACTCAAATGGTCATAGGCTATCCACAGAGGCTCCCTTACCCACAAATACTAAAACAGAATATGAAAACTGCTATCTGCCACCATGATCCCAGGGCATCACGCTCATGCTTCCATGGGCCTTTCAATAAGCTCAAATCCTAAATGTATGCTATAGCCTGAACAAAACTACGAACAAATAGGAAAATAACAGATTGAGTAAGCACTCAAATAAAGATTTCATTGATCTGGTGTTATTAACAATGAAATCCCTCAAGGCAGCACCCTTGTACATAATAGTTCAACACTAAATCCCAATGTTTACTGATCTATTACAAAACTGACATAAAACTATACATAAATGCTTACCAAAGGTTTAGCCAGCAAGTGCTGAGCTAAGAGAGAAGAAAAAATGGAAAAAAAGGTGATCAAACCCTAACCATAGCCTGCTTGAGCTCTCAGCCGACAGAGGTGGAAGGAGAAAGTGAATGATGATTTTCTAAGTTACAAGCACAACTTATATACTTAGTCTCAATGTTGTGGATGAGAGGAGAGTAAACCCTACTTTTTTAGGCAAATGTGGCACTATTTCAACCCTTGGATGCGTGCATCATAATCCAAACCTCAGGGTGCGTGCCCTAGACCTGGAGAAATTCTAAAAAGGTCCTTACGTTAGGATTGAGAAGTGGAGAGCCCGAGCTTCACGATGTTGGCTTCTGCATTTCTCTTCTGTCGCGCAGCATGCAGAGTGTTTGTGGGATAGAGTTTGGCATGAAAATTGCTATTTCGCGCAGTAGAGCTTCAGATGATCGCACGGCTGCCTCAGCTTTGAATGTACTCATGCAGAAGAACCTTCAGTGCATTGCTTGCTCGTGCAGAAGGGCTTCAGAAACTCCATTCATGAGGTACTCGTGCAGATGCCTTCGCGCTCGGTATAGACTTCAACTTTTAGGCGCGTGAGAGTTGCGCGAGAAAATTTCTGGGTGTCTCTCTCTTCCAGAGCCACGCATGAACTGTGCGAGGTTTCTGCTGTTGTTCACACCAATTAGCCTCATGAGATACTGTGCTCTGCTGCACTAAGGCTTGATCCTCGCGAGAACTGTGCGATCAGTATTTCTGAAGGCTTACTGCATTAAAGCTCCGCGAGTTTCTTCATATGATGCTTACAGCTGAAGTGCGCGACTGCTGCGCAAGAGATATTCTGTGAACTGCATGACTTCTTCGCTAGCTTTGTTATACTGCATGCCTTAGCTGCGCAAGGGAGCTCTGCCAGTGACTTAAACAGTGCGAGGCATCACCTCAGCTGTGCGAGATAGGTCAATGGCTCCTCTGTTGCTATGCACATGTTTCTGTTGTAACTTTCTCCACTCTCACCTATAATTATATCATCAGCTAGACTTTTTGGGTCCAGTATAACTGCAAAAATAGTCGCCATGGTGTCTACCACCATGGTGTTCCATCACTTCTGGTTCAACTGTCATCTTTTGCTTGAAATCTCTCTCTTCTTAGCACCAAAAGCACAAACTCTGTGTTCAGCGGCGCAATTTATTCCTAACTACAAAACAAGCTAAAAAAGAGTTATTAGTGAGCTTCAAGGTCCAGCAAAGGCTAAGTTAAGAGGTGAAAATAGGTACTTTTTATTGATTAACACACTCCCACACCTAATCTTTGCTAGTACATGAGCAAAGCAAAATATAAACAGCTACTCTAAGAATGCAAATGCTACTTTCGTAGGGAGCACATATGCATTTAGCTTATGCATCAAGCCTTTTAAACCCCTAGGTGATCCCTAGTGGAGGAGTGAAGGCTCCTGAGGGTTTTCAATGAAGGTACCCACAAACTCCTCAATGAAACCGTTAACAAAAGTGCACACAGTGGTAAATTGGTTTGAAACAAATAGAGTTCACTTCACTTTTTCTCTGTCAAAGTTAGAGGAGTTCTAAAGTAGCATATGCAAGCAATTTAACACCTTAGTCATGCATGTATGCTCATTACATCCAATTAGTTGACACCATGAAAACAATGGATGCAAAGCAGTATTAAGCTTGCCAGTACATCAGAATTTAGGTTCAAACAATACCCCAATGATTTCAATCTCAGACCCAATGCTTACCAGGGCTATCTCTCATAAATGAATATAAGGGTGTATCATTTCACACAAGCTCAAGAGCAGTTACACCCCAAATGGGTTTGCAAGCATGTGCATAGGTAGCTGTTCAAATTTCTGACATCACAAAGTACTTCTCACCATAGATTAAACATTACCTTATCTTCACATGACAGATCATTTGACTTTGGATCAACAAGAGCTTTTGATGGGTTGTAATGTGGCTTATTGGTGAGGATTGTAAAAAATAAAAGGGGTAAGAAGGGAATCAAAATTGAGAAATCAACACAAGTAGGAGATGATTCATGACTTGACCTTTTTCATTTCAGCACAACTTCATCTTCTTTTTGAAATTTTAAAGCTAAAGTGACCAGCTTCTCTTCTTCTCAACATTTCCAATGAAGTTCTTCTTTTGACTTCTCATTCTTTTCTTTTTTCTCTCTTTTCTATATATATATATATATATTCTTTTAATGGTGGTTGCCATGCATCTACACCTGTTATACTATTATCTATAGATCTCCACCTCTCTTCTCCTCCTTTCACCAAATGTTAACTTTGCTCACTTGTCTTCAACATCCTCTCCTTTACCTGCTGAATTCTCAGAGTGAGGGTAGGGCTGAATCAAGTTAAGAGGTTCAGGTTCAAGTACTTTGGTGTTTGTTGAAGAAAAATAGCGCTTTAAGGCTCACAGAGTGTATGTACAAGGACAGTTTTACAGGTTGGATCTTTTAAGCTCAAACTATCCAAATGAAGGCCTTGATCCTTTCCTTAGTTTCATGATTACTATTAAACAACATCAACTTGGGGTGTCTAACTTCTAGTGAAAAGGACTAGATTCAATCAGTCCATAGAACAGGAAAAAAAACATTGCCATAGACACCCCCAAAAGAGTTTTATAGGCTCAAAGCTCACTGGGTATGGTCTTCCATTGCATTCAAAGGGGTATGCTTTCACCTGTTCTCTTCATTAGTTCACTCACTACTGCTAAGAATTTTTTTTTTTTTTTCTGATGTTCACCTCATGAAAGTATTGATTTTCAAATGATTTTAGTGTTAAAAAGGTCTGCATAGTATTTAAATTTCTTCACTTTTAACATTGCTTAGGTAAAACTCATTATATTTATTTCTTACTTAATTCAGACTGCTGTACTTAAGTTAACTATATCATTGGCAATTCTTGCCACACCCCCAAGCCTATGAGGAGCAGTGTCCTCACTGGTTCAAAGAGAAGAGGGTATGTGCAACATGGAGCAAAATAAAAATAAAAATTAATACTAAAATAAAGCAAATAAAAGTAAGAAATAGGGCACACACAAACAATCTAAAACACACAAACTAGTTATGAAATAGAAAGGGAAAGCAAACAAAATCGAACAGAAAGTGAAATTTCATTGATTAAATAAAATTTGTACATGGATGGGAAAAGATTTATCACAAAAAAACAATAGAAGCTTGGTGCTTTTGGAAGAGGAACTGTAAGCCAGAAGAGAGTGGGATAACAGGGGCTAAGGAGCATGGTGCGGGGCAGGTGGTGGATGGGGTGAAGAGGGAGGGGTAGAAGGTGCAGATGGTTCTATCTTTTGTTTCTTCTTCTTCCTCCGATTCTTTTTCCTCTCCTCCTTGGCCAAAATCCTCTGTACTTCCTCATACTCATCCCATAAGAATTGTAAGGGGTCAGGTTCCTTTGGCGGCGGTGGGTCCTCCCAAACTGGATCGAATTTGATTGGAAACTCAATGGGTTTGTCATCCACCATAGTTATGGGTAGGGATGGAGTGCTAGGGGCCAAAAGAAAATTAATGCGATGGAGGTGCAGTGGGCTGATATATAACATGCATGGGTGGTGGAATTTGCATTGGCGTAATAAATTTTTTCCTCCATCCAAAGTTAATTGCTATAATGATATTAAAGAAAGTATAATTGCATTGGTTGGGAGAAACATAAATCGTTGTGCAATTTATTATGGGGAACGATCTCGCCGAGTGCATGCTGGCCTATTATTAGTAATGGGAGTTAAGGTGAAAATAAACGAAATGAAGAACTTGCAGAAATTTGTTAGTGTAAACCCGTGCCTCGTGCAAATGCTTACAGGTGCTCGTGGGGCACCTGTCACGCGCAGTGCACAATCAGTCCCGCGGGGAGTTCTGTCACGCAGAAGAAGGAAAATACTTCTCAATATAGTTCGTGGAGCTGACACTGGGCCTTGGTGCACGAGTTGACCTTTCTTTTTTGTGCAACTGTGCTGTCTAACTTTGCGAGATGTCAAAATGTAGAGCATCAAGTGGCTCGCGAAGTTGAATGCATGGAGTCAGTCAGTCGTGTAGTACCAAAATTTTGCCAAGATCGAGCCTCGCGGGGCTTGAACTGTCATCAGTGCTCCGCGAGATTGATTTTGTGCATGTTAGCATCGCGGGAACCCATATTCATCCATTTTCTCTGTGTTGCACACTGGCCAGTTCCCCTAAAATGGCATGCACCTATCCAATGTGCATCAGCACCAACCCTTTCACATATATTCCACTTAACCATCGCAATGATGTGCCTATTATCGACCACTTTTTTTTTCTCTCAATTGCCGAATTCTAAAGATAGTTTCATTTAGATCAAATTCGTGCCATTTGTCATGAGAGTCCTCAACCTTGTACAGCAAATTCATATGGAATCCATGCACATGTACTCAAAATAAAGATGCACAAAACAAAAATCAAACACAAAATCAAATCAACATCCTAAGTTCAGGAATGGAAAATTTGCTAAGCAAAACAAATAAGTTAACTCATATGGTACATATGTTACAAAGCTGTGGATCACTGTCCAGCGGGAGGTTCATGTACGTGAATGGTTTGAGGTGGCTCCACTAAATTTTCCACACAAATTTTTAGCCTTTGCCCATTAACTTTCATGATCTTCCCAGACATAAAATCCAAGATCTCCACAGCACTAGATGGGGAGGCATGAATGAGAGTATAAGGTCCATCCCATATGGATTTCAGCTTCCCTGGAAAAAATTTCAGTCTGGAGTTGAAAAGCCAAACCTTAGTGTCAGCATTGAATTCCCTTCGCATTAGCTTCTTGTCAAAGAATGCCTTTGATTTCTCCTTGTATATTCAGGCATTTGAATAGGCTTCCAGCCTTAGCACATCAACCTTTGCCATCTGCAATTTCCTGTGAGAACCAGCAGAAGTTAGATAAAAATTCAGTTCTTTGACAGCCCAATAAGCTTTGTTCTCTAACTCCATTGGTAGGTGGTAGGCTTTGCCATAAACCAGCCTAAATGGGGACATGCCAATAGGGGTCTTATAGGCAGTTCTATAAGCCCACAAGGCATCATTCAACTTTTGTGCCTAATCCTTCCTATCAGTTCTCACAGTCTTCTCCAAAATATGCTTGATCTTCCTATTGGAAATTTCAACTTGCCCACTGGTTTATGGGTGGTAGGGAGTTACAATTTTATGGGTAACAAAGTACTTTTTGAGGAGATTCTCAAAAGGTCTGTTACAGAAATAACTCCCCCCATCACTAATGATAGCTCTGGGGGTGCCAAATCTCGAGAAGATATTGTCCTTCAAAAATTTAAGGACAACTGTGTGGTCATTGGTCCTTGTGGCAATGGCTTCCACCCATTTGGACACATAGTCCACTACCACAAGTATGAAGTTAAAACCCTTATATGGAGGAAAGGGGCCCATAAAATTAATGCCCCAGATGTCAAAAAGTTCTACCACAAGGATGGGCTGCAGTGACAGAATTTTTCTTGAAAATGCCTCCCATCCTTTGACATCCCTCACAAGCCTTGCAATGTACAAATGCATCTCCAAACAAAGACGGCCAATAAAACCCACATTGTAGCACTTTTCCTGCAGTCTTATTGCCACTGAAGTGACCTCCACAGGCTTGCTCATGTCACATTGAAAGAATGCTGTGGAACTCACTTTCGGGCACACATCTCCTAACAACCTGGTCTGCACAATATTTAAATAGGTATGGATCCTCCCACAGAAATTGCTTGACCTGAGAGAAAAATAGGTCCTTGTCCATTTTGGACCAGTGAGGGGGAATCCTACCAGTAGCTAGAAAATTGATAATGTGTGCAAACCATGGCACACTAGGCTGCACAACAAATAGTTGTTCATTAGGGAACAACTCATTAATAGGTGTTGCTACACATATTAATAGGTGTTGCTACACATTCTTCCAAAATAATCCTAGAGAGGTGGTCAGCCACCACATTCTCAACTCTCTTTTTATCCTTAATCTCAAGATCAAACTTCTGTAATAGGAGGATCCATCTAATCAATCTTGGCTTGGCATCCTTCTTAACCATTAGGTATTTCAGGGCTGAGTGATCAGTGAAAACAATAATTTTAGGCCCAAGCAGGTAGGGTCTAAATTTTTCCACAACAAATACAAAAGCTAGCAGCTCCTTCTCAATAGTGGTGTAGTTCAACTGAACTTCAACTAGTGATTTGCTGGCATAATAAATTACTATAGGCAACTTTCTTTTCCTCTGTCCTAAGACAACACCTATGGCCAAGTCTGATGCATCACACATCAGTTCAAAGGGGAGTGAGTAATCTGGGGCCTAGATTATAGGAGCAGGGGTGAGGCACGTTTTCAAGACCTCAAAGGCCTCAAGGCACTCAGTAGAGAATTGGAATGGCACATCCTGACAAAGCAGGTAGCACAATGGCTTGAAAATTTTGCCGAAGTCTTTGATGAACCTCCTGTAGAATCCAGCATGTCCTAAAAATGTTCTGATTTGTTTGACAGTCTTGGGTGGGGGCAGGTGTGAAATAAAGTCCACTTTAGCCTTGTCAACCTCTATTCCTTTGTGAGAGACCACATGGCCTAGCACAATTCCTTGTGTCACCATAAAGTGACTCTTTTCCCAACTTAGGACCAGATTGGTCTCCTCACATCTTTGTAAAACCAACTCAAGGTGACTCAAGCACTGGCTAAAGTTGTCCCCATATACTGAGAAATCATCCATGAAGATTTCCAAGAACTTATTAATCATATCAGAAACGATTGCATACATGCACCTCTGAAAAGTGGTTGGGGCATTTGATAGTCCAAAAGGCATCCTTCTGTAAGCAAAGGTGTCAAAGGGACATGTGAAACTAGTTTTCTCCCGATCTTGAGGATCCACAGGGATTTGGTTATACCCTGAGTATCCATCAAGAAAATAGTAAAATGCCTTCCCAGCCAGCTTATCTAGGATTTGGTCAATGTAAGGGAGGGGGAAGTGATCCTTTCTGGTCTTGGAGTTGAGTTTTCTATAGTCTATGCAAACCCTCCAGCCAGCGGTCTCCCTGACTGACATCAACTCTCAAGAATCAATAGTGATAACTGTTACACCTGACTTTTTAGGTACCACCTGGATAGATGACTCCCATTCTGAATCTGAAATGGGGTAAATTGCCCCTTCATCCAACAGTTTCACTATCTCCTTCAGGACCACCTCCTGCATGTGAGGATTAGGTTTCCTCTGCATCACCCTTGTGGGTTTTGCACCCTCATCTAGGTGAATCCTATGCATGCAGACTGAGACATCAATGCCTCCAAAATCAGCTATTGTCCACCCTATTGCTTTTTTATGCTTCTTGAGAACACTTAATAATGCCTCCTACTGCTCACTAGCGAGAGAGGAGGAGAAAATCATTGGAAGCTTGTTATTTTGCCCTAAGAAGGCATATTTTAATATGGCTGGGAGCTGTTTTAGCTCCAACTTAGGGGGACTTTCGATTGAAAGCAACAAAGGTGCTTTAGTGGTTTGAGAAAGGGGTAGCAATGTATATTTCCAGTTGGAATGCTGCACTAGACCCACAGAAGACTCTATTTTGGTGTTGTCTTTTATCATAAACACTTGGGCCTCCTTCTCAAACAAACTTCAGATATTTGCCAGGTCATCAGCAATATTATCCCAATCCAGCAGATTGGATAATTCTTCTTCTACTAGGCCATCTAGTACATCTATTGCAAAGCAATCCTCAATATCTATCTGAGAATACCTTGCAGCTCATACATATTTAATTGTCCTTCATGTTCCCAAAGGTCACTTCCATCACCCCTGACCTGCATTGCATGTAAGCATTTGCAGTAGCCAAGAATGGCCTTCCAAGGATGACAGGAATTGGGGCTTTACTCTTGCAAGGGTCCATGTCTAAAACAAGGAAATCAGCTGGATAGTAGAACTTATCCACCCCTACCAGAACATCCTCTACCACACCTACAGGTCTCCTCTCAGACCTATCAGCCATTTGGAGCACAACTAATGTGGATTTAAGCTCCCCCAAACCTAGTTCCTCATACACAAATATGGAAATAGGTTCACACTGGTCCCTAAGTCCATGAGGGCTTTACCAATGGTATGGTTTCCAATTATGCAGGGGATAGTAGGTACCCCAGGGTCTTATATTTTATCAGGTATAGCAATGGATAGAACTGACTCAACATGCTCAACAGTAAAAACCTTTTTGGACAACTGCACCCTTGCTTTTCTCTTCTGTGTGCAGAGGTCCTTCAAGAACTTGGCATAGGCAGGGACCTATTTTATTGCATCAAGCGGTGGCAAATTGATCTTGACCTGCTTGAAGGTCTCCATTATTTTCTCTATTTGACCATTCCCCTTATCAAGAGGAGATGGGCCAGCTAATGCTTGAGGAAATGGCAACTGTGGGACTGTTGGTGCCACAGCTGCATGCCTACCCATATCATGATCAAAATTTTGATTTTTTCTTTTATCTTCACTTATTGGTTGCTATTGGGGCTCAACATCAGCCCCTTTATTTTGCCCTTGCTGATAAGTAGCAGGGATTGACTCCTTTGGCTCTTCACCACTATCATTTCTTTCCTTTTTATCATGCATGACCTCCTCAGTTGCTTTGCCCACAAGATTATCAACCACTCTCCCACTCCTGAGGGTAGTCATTGCATTAGCATCCTTATTGGTAGAGGCTAGTTCTTCAATCATATACTGCCCTTTGGGGTTGGTTAAGGGATCACTACGCAATTTACCCTTCTCCCTTTTGTTCAAAGCATTACAGATTTGGCCAAGTTGGTTCTCAATTTTCTTAATGCTTTGCCCATGAGAGTGCACAGTTTGAACTAGGCCCCCAAAATTCTGTATGGATGCCAGCATTTGCTCTTCAAAAGAAGAGGATCTGGACTATTATGGGGGCAAGGCCAACTGGTTGGGCTGTGGGGCAGGCAACTGAAAATTTTGTCTAGGGGGGTACCCCTGGTTGAACTGGTACTGAGATCTATGTAGAGCTACCAACTGCTACTACTAGAGTTGAGGATAACTATCTTGTCTCCACCTCAAATTTGGGTGGTTCCTTCAAGAGTACCCAATAGGTTGCTGCCCAAATGTTTGGGCAGCATTGGCTTGCTCCATAACAATATCAAACATGCCTCCTCCACCTATGCAACCATCCTGGGCTACATCACACTCATCAATTTATCAAATTTTAAGCTCAAATTGTCCACCTTCTTTTCCAACTTACTTTTCACCTTCACTTCATATATTCTACCTCTAGGGGTGGTCTCTTTCACCAACTTAGTAGAGGTCTGACTGTCATTGCGAGACAGTGACTCCTGCTACATGGAGTTTTCCCCTATAATGTCAAACAGCTCCCAAGCCTCATCAGCTGTCTTGTGGAGGTAGCTACCACCACATGAGGCATCCACCATATCCTTGCTCTTGGGATTAATTCTATGGTAAAATACTTGCACTAATTGCCACATTGGAATTTGGTGGTGGGGGCATTGTTTTAACATCTCCTTAAATCTCTCCCAAACTTCATAAAAATCTTCAGTTGAGGACTGAGCAAATGACAAAATACTTATGCTCATCTGGTTGGTCTTGTTCATGGGAAATAATTTAGCCAGGAATTGGCTTTGGAGGTCACTCCATGTTTGTATGCTATTGGTTGGGAGTTTAGAGAGTCATGTGCTGGCCTTGTCCTTTAAAGAAAAAGGAAAAGGCCCCAGTTTAGTGGCCTAAGGCCCCAAGCCTGCAATATTGAAAGTGGTGTAAAGTGCCAAAAATTGGTCAATGTGGTTGTAAGGATCTTCCTTACTAAGCTCATGAAAGGATGGCAACATATTGATGGTGGAGGCTTTGATTTCATAGTTTCCTACCACTGAAGGGAATTATATGCAGAAGGGAGAGGTGTACTCCCCTGGTGCATTGTATTCCTTTAAGATTCTTTACCTCTCAGCCATGTTAGCTTGCTCAGTTTCAGCAGTAGGGCCTTGTGGGGTGTTTCTTGGTCTAAGGATCCTTTCAACCTCGGGATTTGGAGGTTCCAACTCAAAGTTTAGGGACCTTCTTCCAAGCATACACCCACAAACTCAATAAGTAAGGAAAATGATTACAACACTCAAAGAATTTCTAAACTAAAATAACAACTAGACAAATTTACACTAAATGAATTACAAGGAATTCAACATCAAGGGACTAAGTTCAAGGTAAAAGAAGTGTAACCAGAGCTAGCTAGACTCCCATTGCAGCTCTAACTTTTTCCTTCTGCTGTTGTCCAATTCTGCAAAATTCACAAAGAATCAGTAGTACTTTTATCCTACTATGGCACAACTACAAAGAATTTTCTAAAATATAATATAATACTATATAATACAACTCAGGTCTACTAAAAAGATCAAGATCCCCAGCAATGGCGCCAAAAACTTATTGTTGTCGGATTTATTTTAGATTTGAAAGAGTTACTTTGGTATTTACAGTGTGCTGTGTGCTTATTGTGTGGTGAAAACAAATTAAAAATCAAACTGAAATAAAAGATGGAAAAAGCACAACCAAAATAATCCTAAGCCTATAAAAATCAGGGCTATTGTAGCAAGTTTTGATAAGTAAGAGTTTGTCCCACAGAGAAATTGATCTAGAACCCAAAATGGGCTATAATAGTAGGCCTCCAGATCAGGCTACAGATCTGACAGTCTTAAAGAAAGGGAGTTGCGTGCCACGCCTATACTAAATTACCTAAAGAAAGAAATAAAGTGCAGTCTTATCCTAAGAAAGGGTTATAAAGAAGGGGGATGATGGTGTGTTAAAATAAGGATAAAAGGGTGAGAAGTAAGCTGCTTAGGTTAAGGTTCATTTACTTATGCAACTCAGATTTAGGGCTCTCTCTGTAGCAAGTCCTTGCTGAAGTGCTATTACTAACCTCAACAAGGTGGAAGTATCCAACTTAACCCATCCCATTTGGTGTGCTCTTAAGGCTATAGTCTGTCCACTCAAATGGCTACAGTCTATCCTATAGAGTCTGTCAAATCCCATTCATCAAGCCAGAAATTGCTAATCTAATCCAAAGGAGTAAGCTGATCAAACCTCATCTAATGGATCAAATCAGGTCGTGAATACTTGCAGACACTATGTCTACCAGTGCTCCAAGCTCCCCAGATCTGTGCACAGACCTAGCTGGGATCCATAGGAGTATTAAATCTAGGAAGGTTAAATGGCAATCAAAAGATCTAAAGGTTAACTGAATGGGCAAAACCTAGAACCACAAATCCGATCGAGAATCTAGTGGAACTAAAAGACCTATAGAGTTAAATAGGCTTTATATTAATAATTTATTGCATAAAAATAGCTTATAATACAAATGTCCTCACAGCTGCAATCACTACAGAGAAGCCAATTCTAATATCTGATGGCGGTCAAGTAAAACAGGGGGGAGTCTATTTCTGCACAATCTCTCACCAAGCTACAAGTCCAAGTACAGAGAAGGAGAATCCATCTCAGATATGTGACCAAGTTTGCCCTAGGGCTATAGTCTGTCCACTCAAATGGTCACAGGCTATCCACAAAGGCTCCCTTACCCACAAATACTAAAATAGAACATGAAAACTACTATCTGCCACTATGGTCCCAGCGCATCACGCTCAAGCTTCCATGGGCCTTTCAATAAGCTCAAATCCTAAATGTATGCTATAGCCTGAATAGAACTATGGACAAATAGAAAAATAATAGATTGAGTAAGCATTCAAACAAAGATTCCATTGATCTAGTGCTATTAACAATGAAATCCCTCAAGGTTTAGCCAGCAAGTGCTGAGTTAAGAGAGAAGAAAAAATGGAAAAAGAGGTGATCAAACCCTAACGCTAACCCTAGCCTGCTTGAGCTCTCAGCCGACAGAGGTTGAAGGAGAAAGTGAATGATGATTTTCTAAGTTACAAGCACAGATTATATACTTAGTCTCAATGTTGTGGCTGAGAGGAGAGTAAACCCTAATTTTTCAGGCAGATATGACACTGTTTCAATCCTTGGATGCGTGCGTCACAATCCATGCCTTGGGGTGCGTGCCCTAGACCTGGGGAAATCCCAAAAAGGTCCTTAGGTTAGGATTGAGAAATGGAGAGCCCGAGCTTTGTGAGGGTAGCTTCTGCATTTCTCTTATGTCGCATAGCATGCAGAGTGTTCGCGAGGTAGAGTTTGGCGTGAAAATTACTGTCTCGCATAGTAGAGCTTCAGATGATCGTGCGGTTGCCTCAACTTTGAATGTACTCACGCACAAGAACTTTTAGTGCATTGCTTGCTCACACAAAAGGGCTTCAAAAACTCCATTCACGAGGTACTCGCGTAGATGCCTTCGCATCTCGCTAGGTATAGACTTGAACTTTTAGGCACACGAGAGCTACACGAGAAGATTTTTGGGCGTCTCTCTCTTCCAGAACCCTACGAGAACTGCGTGAGGTTTCAGATGTTGTTTGCACCAATTAGCCTCATGAGGTATTGCACTCTGCTGCACTAAGGCTTGATCCTCGCGAGAACTGTGCAAGTAGTATTTCTGAAGGCTTAGTGTGTGAAAGCACCGCGAGTTTCTTCATATGATGCTTGCAGTTGAAGTGCGTGATTACTACGTGAGAGTTGTTCTGTGATACCCCTCCATTTGAACTGTGTGACTTCTTTGCTAGCTCTATTATACTGCATGCCTTAGCTGCGTGAGGGAGCTCTGTCAGTGACTTAAACAATGCAAGGCATCACCTCAGCTGTGCGAGATAGGTCAATGGCTCCTCTACTGCAATGCACATGTTTCTGTTGTAGCTTCCTCTACTCTCACCTATACTTGTATCATCTGCTAGACTTTCTAGGTCTAGTATGAAATGCAAAAATAGTCACCATGGTGTGTACCACCATGGTGTTCCATCACTTCTGGTGCAGCTATCATCTTTTGCTTGAAATCTCTCTTCTTAGCACCAAAAGCACAGACTCGGTGTTAAGCTGCGCAATTTATTTCTAACCATAAAACAAGCTAAAAAGGAGTTATTAGTGACCTTCAAAGTCTAGCAAAGGCTAGGTTAAGAGGTGAAAAGTGGTACTTTTCAATGATTAACAATGAGCTACAGCTATATCGTGATGTTAAGTCAATCAAGTATAAATTGAGGCGACTAAGGCCGGAATGGATGCTAAAAGTGAAGGATGAAATCATAATGTAGTACAACACGTGCTATTGCCAAAGAAAGTGAAAAGGTTTGCATGTGCATCGACTTCAGAAATCTTAACAAGGCGAGCCCGAAAGATGACTTCTCTTTGCCACATATCGACATCTTGGTCGATAATACTGCAAGGCATGGGATGCTCTCATTCATGGACGACTTCTCCGAGTATAATCAAATCAAAATGGCAGAGGCAGACCGAGAAAAGATAGCATTCACCACTCCATGGGGAGCGTTCTACTCTCGAGTCATGTCATTTGGTTTGAAAAATGTTGGGGAAACATATCAGAGAGCGATGACCGCATTATTCCATGACACGATGCACTGTGAAATAAGGTATACATCGATGACATGATCGCCAAGTCACAGGAGAGAGGTGATCATCTGGGGAACCTCCAAAAGTTGTTTAAAAGACTGAGAAGGTATAGGTTATGTCTTAACCTACAGAAATACGCATTTGGCACCATCCTCAATAGGAGAGGCATCGAGGTTTACCCAATCAAAGTAAAAGTCATCGTCGAAATGCCTCCACCATTTATCGAGAAAGTGGTCAGAGGTTTCTTGGGCAGAATATAGTATATTAGATGGTTCATTGCACAGCTAACTCCTATTTGCACGTCGATCTTCAAATTACTGAGAAATGATTCCCCCATTGAATGGCACGATGAGTGTCAAGTGGCATTCAATAAGATCAAAGGTTATCTCCTCAATCCTCAAGTTTTGGTACCCCCAGTACCCGGGAGGCCACTCCTAATGTATCTCTTAACAATGGAATTCTCGATGGGATACGTCCTAGGGTAGTAGGACAAAACTGAAAGAAGTGAGCGAGCCATCTACTATCTGAGTAGGAAGTTCACTGATTACAAGACATATTATTCTCATCTAGGGAAAGCATGCCTAGCTCTCGTATGGGCTACATAGAGGCTTTGTCACTACCTGCTCTCTCAGGCAGTTCTCCTCCTGGCTCGAATGGATCCCTTTAGGTACTTATTTGAAAAGCCGGCACTCACTGGCCGAACTGTATGCTGGCAACTTCTTTTATCAGAGTTTAACATCACATATGTCACACAGGAGTCAATCAAGGGGTAAGCACTCGCAATCATCTTGCCTAAAATCTTTTACCTGATTATGAAGCTTTGAGAATTGAATTCCCTGATGAGGACATCTTGTTCATGACCAAAGATGACACAGAAGAGGCAAAAGAGTCCTGGATAATGCACTTCGACGGGGCATCAAATGTCGAAGGTCAAGGAGTCGACGTTGTTCTAATCTCACCGAAAGGGTCCCACATACTAGTCTCCATCAAGCTCAATTTCTCCTGCACCAACACCATGGCCTAATACGAAGCCTACGTAGCTAGCTTACAAGTAGCTCTTGACTTGAACGTAACTCATCTCAGGGTGTTTAGTGACTTAGCTGATCATATGTCAAACCAACGGAGACTGGAAAACAAAGGATGAGAAGTTGATCCCGTACCATGAGCACCTTAAAGATCTAATCTCGTGCTTCGATAATGTTACATTCTCCTATGTCCCGTGAGCAAGAAACCGCTTTGTTGATGCACTAGCAACATTGGGATCAATGGTTGAAATCCCTTATGGCATCGAGATGAAGCCAATCATGATCAAACAAAGGAATGAGCTAGCCTTTTACCTCTAGATTGAGGGATCCACAAAGACATATGATGAGCCTCCATGGTTCTCAGATATCAAGAATTTCCTTGAAACTCGAGCTTTTCTTAAAGGTACATCTAAAACGGATAGGCGGACCATCCAACGTTTAGCGACAAATTATGTCATCTATGGTGAGTGCCTCTACAAGCGAACATATAACAATATCCTGCTCCGATGCCTAACTGAAAGCGAGGCAATTGTTAATCTTTGAAAAGTACCACTTTTCACCCCTTAACTTGGCCTTTAATAGACCTCTGAGCTGGTTGATAGTGGCTTTTAAGTGTGTTTTTGTAGATGACAATAAAGTTTAGCTTAGTGTTGTAATCCATCCTTTTATTGCTAAAAAAAAGGATTTTTGAGTTAAGTTGCATAGCTGATGGATTCACAATGAACCCCTCATGGTGGTTCTCACCATTGGGGACAATGTAGCATGCCTTGGAGCCTTTGAGGTCCTGCTGAGAGAGAAAGATGAAGCCTAAGCTTTATAAAGTGTTGTTGCTGCAATCTACCAGACATGTCAAGCATTTCAACAACGCAACAACAAGTTGCAGCTAAGGTACTTCAGAGTTATAAAGCAGCTCACACCTTCAGCAGCTTACACCTTCAGCTGTGAGCACTCAAGCATGCTAGAATAGCAGCCCAACCTGCAGCAACAAGATATTTGAAGCAATTTAGCTGGGGTTCTTTAACTTGAGCTGTCAACCATTTCAACAATACAACAATAAGCTGCAGCTAAGGTGCTTCAAAGTTATAAAGTAGCTCACACCTTCAGCAGCTTACACCATCAGTTGCAACACTCCAAACTCAAGCATTCAAGTGTAGCAACTTGTAGAACCTGCGCATGCATTTATTCAAGCAACCCAAGCATTAGTTGTTTTAACAAGCCTTCAAGTATCTCACTATTGCAGCAACCACCCAGCAGAGCAGCAAGCTGCTATTGCTACAGCCAACTAAACTCTCTTGTAGATGTTTCTAACTTCTCGAGCTGCATGGGAAAGTAGTACAAGACCTGCAGTAGCAATCACCTCAGCACCATGTTGCTGAAACACAGTAGTTGCAGTTTTAAAAGATCAAGGAACTCGAGCAGATCTTCTCCAACTACTCAAGCATTTCATATAGCAGAGCAACACATCATAGATGTTGTAGCAGCAATCTCTTGTGTTGCAAGCCCACTGCTAAAGCCACACACACATGTCAAGAAGCTGCACTTTATGAACACCAAAGAACCTCTCAAATTTCTGAAGACAACAACCTTCACATGAAACCCCTCGAGCACTTAAGTGTGCCAATATATAGAGGTCGAGCAGTTCAACCATCTTTGCGAGCCTCGAAGCTCTGCACGTTTTGAACCTCACGAGTCTTAAAGCCCAACAGAAGATTTGAACTTGGTGAGCAACACTTTAATCTTTGCGAGCAGTTCAGCTGCATGGGAACTTGGCGAGTTGCAACATATATTTGATCTTGGGGAGCTGCAGCACACATTTGATCTTGGCGAGCTAGAAACTTGGGAGATTTAAAGGTCTCGGTGGGATCCCTTGAACTTGGCGAGCTATTGTGCAGCCATTTCATCTTGGCGAGCTCCTTAAAAGCCTATTTTTTATCTTAGCGAGATCTTGGCGAGATCTTAGCGAGGTGAAATCCTAAAGCTGCTGTTGCACATTTGATCTTAGCAAGATCTTAGAGAGGTGCATACCTGAAACTGTCATCTCCACGAGGCTCAGGTTCCAGCAGCCACACTTCAATGTTCAAGGACTTTTGGGTATTTTACCACTTCTAGGGCACACATCCCAACGTGCTTAGCTGTCCCACACTTTTCATTGCACACCCTTGCTTGAAAAGAAGCCACGACAACAGCTCCAAAGTACTAATTTCTGATTGGATAAAATAACATAGAGCTGCATGGATTGTTTATAAATAGTTGTAATTTGTCTTGTAAATCATCCAAGTTAGCTGGATCAAATCAGGGATAGCTGGGTTAGAATAGTTTTAGGGTTGGAGTTAAGGTTTAGTTTCCCCTTTTCCTTTTCCATTTTCTCCTTGCCTTAGCACAGCAGCAAGACTGGGCTAAGTTCTTAGTAGCAGTTAGGTTTATTTTTGCTTTGTAATGGGTTTTGTAATAAAGAAGACCAGTTTTGGAGTTTTGCACAGGTTGTTGCCTTGAGGGCAACCATTGTAAGTTCTCTTTCTTCAATGAAATGCCATGTTTATAGTTTAAATAAATATGTATTCTATGTATTTTTCATGGATTTTATGGGTTTAATGTTCCCATGGCTGCTTGAGCTTATAGCCCAACAACTATGGTGGCAGTAGCAGTTTTCATGTTCTATCTCATTCACCTTTGTATAGATTAATCCCTAGGATACACTGTGACCACCATAGTGGATAGGGTATAGCCCTAAGACAGATCTAGACTATGGGTTGGAGATGGATTCTTCTTCTCTGCACTTGAGCTTATAGCCAAGTGAGAGATAGTTGCAAAGCCAAACTACTCCTCTATTTTACAAAGCCATTTTATGTGTTCAGATCTGATATTTTTTTAGATATTGCAGATTTTTGAGCTGGGTCATTATAGGCCTTTTGTAGCAATGACCAGCTGAGTTTAAGTCCCCATTCAACTTGAGATTTCTTATAGTTTCTACTTGATTTTCTAGGACTATTTCCTCCCATGGATGCATGAGCTTGTAGCCTTGCAAATATAATATCTGCAATGGTGTTCATGTTCTGATCTAACCTTTAGATGGGATGAAGTCCTTGGGATATGCTATGACCATTTGAGTGGACAACATATAACCCTATGATCAGTCCATACCTTTGGGTTAGGTTGGATTCTCTTACCTTGTAGATATGCTTGTAGCCATTTGAAGGATGCTGCAGATTCTTCTCTAACACTTAGTTGAAGTGCTCATTTACCCTTACCCGCCTACTTCTCCTCATTTTTATCTTATTTTCTCACACCACCTACTTCTCATCATTTTTATCTTATTTTCTCACACCATCATCATTCTTCTTCTTCTCCCTTTTTTAGCTATAATTTATTTCTGTTTTCAGTTTTATTTTAGTTGTGACACCTAAACACCCTCTCTTAATCTTGCTTTCTAGTTTAGGTTTAGAGTTGCAGACCTGTAGTTAGGTTTGGAGTTTACTATAAAACCCTTGAGGTTTCATATCATCACTCTCCGTGGGAAAAATTCCCACTTATCAAAACTTGTTACAACACCCTGTATCTTGCAGGCCTGTGAGTTTGGTTTTGTGATGTGTTCAATCTATTTGATTTTGTTTTGTTTTACCTTTCTTTTTTCCCCGTCATTTTATTCTTTATCATTTTTATAATAAATAAACAACACAATCAAACCTAGCAATAAGTTTTTGGCGCCACTACCGGGGTGTTTTGATCTAAGTATAGTAAACTGAGTTTAGTTTTTATTCTTTGTAGTTGTAGTGTTTGAATAAATGATAGCTGTAATTTTTGTCTAATTTTTGCATTTTTTTTCCTTATTTTCTATTTTTGGTATTATGTATCTTTTTCGTGTTTAAAAATTATAGCTGTAGGTCCAGTTGCTTTTTGTTGTTTTTCTTTATTTAGACATGTTCTTATAGTTCCTGTGCTTCAATAAATTCCTGCTAAATTTTTGTGGATTTTTGTAGATCTGGAGTAATAGCAATTAGGAGAGGACAGCTGCTGCTAGAGCTCATTCTGCCTGAGTTTTCATTTTCCTTTCTCCCTTGTTGTTGTTTCAATTCTGCATTCTTTAAAATTCTACAGTAGTAGTTAGTAGTTTTTATTTTTAAGTGTGTTATAAGCTACCCTTTTTCTGATGTGTGTGTGTTGTATGCAACGCAGAAGGTTTCTCAATCCTGTGTTGGATCCTTTAAATCCTGAGATTGAGAGAGTCCTCAATCCTTTTTCAACAACACACACCCTGGCTGAAAATTTAGTAGCAACTAAGATGGCTGAGCATCCTAGACCACTTAGGGAGTACAATGTACCAGGGGCATACTCATCCCCCTCCTGCATTCAGCTCCCTAATGTTGTGGCCAGTTATGAGATCAAAGCCTCAATCATCCAAATGCTACCGAGTTTTCATGGGCTGAGCAAGGAAGACCCTTACCACCATATAGATCAATTCCTTGCTTTATGCACTACCTTCAATATTGCTGGCCTGGGAGAGGAGGCAACTAAACTAAGGCTTTTTCCTTTTTCCCTAAAGGATAAAGCCCGAACATGGCTCACCTTGCTCCCAGCAAGTAGCATACTGTCCTGGAACGACCTGCAGTGCCAATTTTTGGCCAAATTTTACCCAATTGGTAAAACTAGCCAGTTGAGGAAGAGCATAATATCTTTTGCTCAATCCGCAACTGAACAATTGCATGAAGCTTGGGATCAATTTAAGGAGTTGTTGAGGCAGTGCCCGCACCACCAGATCCCCATGTGGCAGCTTGTACAAAGCCTCTACCAGGAACTTGATGCCAGAAGCAGATCTATGATTGATGCATCAAGTTGTGGCACATACCTCAGCAAAATCGCTCAAGAAGCATGGAATCTGTTTGAGCTTATAAGTGAAAATTCTCTCCAGCAGGAGGCTTTGTCAAGTTATGACATTGAGTCACCTTCTAGAGGTGCAAGAGAGCCCATGTCTTCTGGAAAATTCTATGAAGTGAATATTTACAATGACCTGGAGAGAAAAGTGGACACATTGTCGAACAAGTTTGATAGAGTTTAATTCTATGAAACGAATATTTACAATGACCCGAAGAGAAAAGTGGACACATTGTCGAACAATTTTGATAGAGTTTTGAGTGTGTCGCAGCCCCGCGTGGCTGCACAGGTTGGAGGGGCATGTTCGATATGCCACTCACCCACACACTCCCATCTTCATTGTCCCTTTGCTGGCCCATTCCCTGCATTTTTAAATGAGCAAGCCAACGTTGTCCAGTCATATGGACAGCAGCCTGCACGGTACACTTGGAAGAACCATCAGAATTTGAGGTGGAGACAAGTTGATTCACCTAATACCCAGCAGCGGCAGGCTTTGCCCTACAATTCTAACCAGCAATCTTACCATGGTCATGAACCAAGACAACAATTTTCAAGTCAACCCTCCCAGCCAGGTCAGTTAGTAGTAGCACCACCTCAACCTAGAGCCCCCTCCTTTGAGGAGCAAGTTTTGACTTCATTGCAAAACCTTGGCTTCGTTACATAGCCTGTGGATTCCCATTCATAGAGCATAAGAAAAATTGAGGACCAGCTTGGTCATATAAAAAATACTCTAATGAGAAGGGAAGAGGGTCAGCTCCCAAGCCAAACATTGAACAATCCTAGAGGGGCACACTTGATTGATGGAGTTTCTTCATGTCATGAAGAAACTATGGCCATCAATGCCTCGGGGAAGACATAGTGGATGCCAAGAGATTGTGCATAAGGAGAGAAACTGAATAAAATGGGGTTGTTGAGCCCCACTGAAAAAAAAATGAAAAACATAAAATTATAAAATTATAAAGTTAAAAATTTTACCATGTGTAGCCCATTTTCCTCATGTTTTTAAAGAGTCTTTCCTTCTTACAAAGAGGAGGCTTTGATGGAGGAAGTGAGGCTTGTTTGTCAGTTGCTGTTTTGTTGAGATGGTGGAAAATTCCTCACCCAAGCTGCTGAACTTGGAGTGAGGAATTTGATGAAAATTTTTGAAGTATGGATTGAGGAGGCCCCCACCTATGTGCTGAAAAAGTACACATTTTAGGCCTCTCAATGGGGCTAGTGCACCAGTTCTCTTGGACACCTGCCTTGTTGACCATCCCTCAGCCATCTAAGGCACCTTTGCTGCCTTTTAAATGATTATCCAATTGTTGTGGAGCTAGAGCTGTTCCTTACATTTCTCATGCAACTGTCAACTGTTGAGGGAGAAGGAACTAAGGTTTGGTGCCTATGCATCTGCAATATTATGGCTTTTTAACTTCTGAATTATATTTCTTTCCAATTCAGCTGATGTCCATATGGGGTAGTTAAAAATTTCTGTCATTCATGCACCCCCCCCCCCCCCGCATCAAGACTGTTTTGTAAATATTTTGTTATGTGATCTAATTTTTGTATGAATTCTACTTTCTAATGTATGCTTTTAATGATGAAAATTATGTGCCATCAATTTCGATTCATACTCAGATCATGTTTAGGTAGTTGTGTTTAGGATTTTTCCTATTTAGTTGTTTAGTTTATTTTATGTTTTGTATGTACCTGTTGTTTCTAGTGTCATTTATGTTATATATAATTCCATTTTTTTTTAGGAGTTTGTGTTGTAGTTTCGTTCCCTGAGTTGTCATGCTTGTATATGTCATCTTTTTCTCCTTTTTAGTATAATTTTCTGCATCTTTTAGTTTAGTTTTCTCTTAATTTTCTGTTGTAGTTAGTGTGTTTTTCTATTTTTCAACCCTGCTGCCCTATACATGTTTCATGAAACAGTGAGGACACTATATAACTTAGGTTTGGGGGTATGGTAGGGTAGGCCAGCCATTAGAATAGTTAACTCTAGTGCAACAGTGTGAGGAAAATTGAGATGAATAAAGTCAATCCCTTCCTAACCATGTGAGAATGAGGAAATTTTGTAGACTTTTAAAACTAAAAATCTTTAAAAAATTAGCACTACCATGAAGCTAACATCAGAAAAATTTTCAATTGGTACTTAGTGAACTAGAGAGGAGAGAAAAAGGTAGAAATACACCCCATGGGTTAATTTGAGGACCATACACAGTGAGATTTGGGCCTATCCATTTTCTTTTAAAGAGTGTTTGTGGCATTTGTTCTGCTCTACGGACTGATTAATTCAATCTCTTTTCACTAGAAGTTAGGCACCTCCAAATTGAAACTGATGACAACACTCATGATACTAAGGAAATGATTTAAGGCCTTCATTTGAACAGCTTGAGCTTAAATTCCCTACCCTTTGAAACTGCCCTTTGCTAATACTCTTTGAGCCTTTAAATCCTATTTTTCTTCAACAAACATCGGAGTACTTGCACCTAAACCTTAGTGACCTAATTCAACCTTACCCTCCCTCTGAGATTTCAAGAGGTAAAGGAGTAGAAGTTGCAGATAGGTAGGTTGGGTCCAACATTTGGTGGAAGGAGAAGAAAAAGCAACTTAAAAACAACAGTGTAGTAGTGGTATATGTGTGGCAATTCATCATCAAAATATAAAAAAATATATATAAACAGAAAGAAATATAAAAAAAATAGAAGAGAAATCAAGAGAAGTACTTTATCAAAAAAAAATGGAAGAAAGAAGATAAGAAGCTGGTCACTTCGGATCTGAAAAATATTAAGGAAGATGAAGCAGTGCTGAAATGAAGTAAGTGAAGTCATGAATCACCCCCTTACCTTGTTGATTTCTCAATTTTGAATCCTTCATACCCCTTTTATTCCTTTAAACCTCACCCATAAGCCACATTATAACCCATCAAAAAGACCATGGTAATCTAAAGTGATATGAGCTTTCATGTAGAGATGAGGAGTTGTCTAATCTATGGTGAAAGTACTTGAGGATGTCAGAAATTAGATGCATTGCCCATGCTCATGCTTGCAGGCCCATTTGGGGTCTGTGACTGATCTTGAGCTAAAAAGAATGTCAACACCCTTGGATTTTCATTGTTGAGAGATAGCCCTGGTAAGAATTGGGTCTGAAATTTAACTTCATTGAGGTTGTATCCACACATGATTTTTGAATTGATAGTGAACTTAGTGCTGATTTGTGCATATGGTATTTCTGATGTGAATTGAATGGTGGTGATGCATACACACGTTGATTTGAGTTTTAATTTGTTGCATTGCTCTGTAATTTCCTCTAATTTTTAAAGAATGGGTGTGGAAGGATGCTTTATTTATTGAAATACTATTTTGTCATTGACTGCACTATACTTAACTATTTTAATGGTGAAGTTTGTGGGTATCGTTATTAAAAACCCTTAGGAGACTTCATTCCTCCACTAGGGATCACCTAGAGGTTTAAAAAGCTTGGTGCATATGCTAAATGCATCTGTGCTCTCTATGAAAGTAGCATGTACTGTTTTGAATAACTATTTTAATTTTTCCTTTGCTCAATGACTAGCAAAGATTAGGTTTGGGAGTGTGCTAATCTCTTAAAAGTATAACTTCTTACCGCTTAACCTGGCCTTTAATAGACGTCTGAGCTAGTTAATAATAGCTTTTAAGTGTGTTTTTGTAGATGACAATAAAGTATAGCTTAGTGCTGCAATCCATCCTTTTAGTGTCAAAAAGAAGGATTTTTGAGTTAAGTTGTGGAGCTGATGGATTCATAGTCAATGCACCATGGTGGTTCTCACCATTGGGGACAATGTAGCATGCTTTGGAGCCTTTGAGGTCCTGCTAAGAGAGAAAGATGAAGTCCAAGCTTTATAAAGTGCTGTTGCTGTAATCTACCAGACATGTCAAGCATTTCAACAATGCAACAACAAGCTGCAGCTAAGGTGCTTCAGAGTTATAAAGCAGCTCACACCTTCAGCTGTGTGCACTCAAGCATGCTAGAACAGCAGCCCAAGCTGTAGCAGCAAGATATTTGAAGTAGTTTAGCTGGGGTTCATTAACTTGAACTGTCAGTCATTTCAGCAATGCAACAACAAGCTGTAGCTAAGGTGCTTCAGAGTTATAAAGCAGCTCACACCTTCAACAACTTACACCTTCAGCTGTAGCACTCCAAACTCAAGCATTCAAGTGCAGTAACTTGTAGAAGCTGGGCATGCATTTATTCAGGCAACCCATGCATTAGCTGCTGCAACAAGCCTCCAAGTATCTCACTATTGCAGCAACCACCCAGCAGAGCAGCAAGCTGTTGTTGCTGCAGCCAACTAAACTCTCTTGCAGATGCTGCAAACTTCTTGAGCTGCATGGGGAAGCAGTACAAGACCTGCAGCAGCAATCACCTCAGCACCATGTTGCTGAAACACGACAACTCCAGTTTTGAAGGATCAAGGAACTCGAGCAGATCTTCTCCAACTAGTCACGCATTTCATATAGCAAAGTAGCACATCATAGAAGCTGCAGTAGGAATCTCTTGCGCAGCAAGCCCACTGTTGAAGCCCCACACACATGTCGAGCAGCTACACTTGACGAAGACCAAAGAACCTCTCAAATTTTTGCAGACAGAAGCCTTCACATGAAACCCCTCGAGCACTTAAGTGTGTTGATATATAGAGGTCAAGTAGTTCAGCCATCATCATGAGCCTCGAAGCTTTACACATTTTGAACCTCGCGAGCCTGAAAGCCCAGCAGAAGATTTGAACTTGGCGTCCAACACTTTAATCTTCATGTGTAGTTCAGCTGCATGTGAACTTGGTGAGCTGCAACATATATTAGCTTGGCGAGCTACAGCACACATTTGATCTTGGCAAGCTGGAAACTTGGGAGATTTAAAGGTCTCGCTAGGATCCCTTAAACTTGGCGAGCTACTGTGCAGCCATTTCTGTCACAACCCAGATTTTTGAGATCTGTGCATGGCACACTTTGTTGCACATAGGTATATGCGTTTCACAAAGGGACCAAAACACCCAAATACTTAAAGTATGTACATGGGAAACACACTAGTATAACCCAATTCTGATAAATATAAAAGTGAAGAAGAGAGAAGAGGAGTCCTTACGTAAAACTATTCTAACCTAAATAGAGAGGAGGAGATTATAGAGAAAAAGAAAGGGAAGAAAGGAGCCTGGGAGAAATAGGGTTGCAGAAACTTGGCTCGGCAAGGGAGATCAGAGGTAATGACGGGAGGACGAACCAGGGAGACCGGATAACCTAGTGGGTATTCAAATCTTAAATCGGACCTGTGCGTGATTCACCGTCAGAGGTACGTTAAAAACGCATAGATGCATAGGAATGTTTGGAATAGTAGGAAGGATGATGGCTAGATACTACTGGTATAAGATTAAGGTGTAAAGAAGGATAAACAAATGTAAGCATGACTCTAGGCTCGCTCGAGCGATCCCTGTAACGAAAGGGGAGCTCGCTCGAGCGAGGGTCCACTGTCACATTTCGAAAGCCGATTTAACCGCTCGAGCGACCTCGATTTAACCGCTCGAGCGAGGTCAAAAGACCGCTCGAGCGAGGTCAAAAGACCGCTCGAGCGAGGTCAAGTGACCGCTCAAGCGAGTATAACTGACCGCGCGAGTGAGGTCTGGTGACCACTAAGATATTAGTTTTGTAATATAAGAAACCCGGGTGTCTTACACCCCAAATGACCTTAAACCATCCTAAAGTAAAATTCTTTTTAAATGTAGGTTGATGCATTATAATCGCTAAGGACAAGCGTGCTTTGAGATTCGTTGAGGTAGGGAGTATTCTTGAAACATGTGCATTATTCTGTGAACTCATATGCGTAGTATAGTCTATTTAAATAGTAGTATATACCATAAACTCTCATGATAAGTGTGTGTGTGTGTAAAGTGTGAAGAATCCTGAGGTCCCTGTGGGACTAAAATATAATGTGGTTAAATCAGAGAAAGTTGAAATAGAAGTATGGGGCATCCCAGGGATGCGTAAGAAATAAAATAGAGAAACAGAAACAATGTGATAAGGCCTAATGTAATATATCTAGCACATTCACGGTGAATAACTATATGTAAAGCACATTGATATTTTTATTATTTAAGGTTGATCAGAATACCCCACCGACGTGGCGAGATACCCACGACTGACTCGGCAGGATATCCGTGACCGGTATGGCGGCCAATCCGTATAGTTATAACACATCCCAGGGATGTAGATTGAGAATAGACCCCGCCGCCTATGAGAAAGGGGCTCGGGCAGTATTCCCAGGGAATACACATAACAACTGTCTAGTTAGACGACGATGGCGGGTATTCCATCGGGGCTCGATGCTATATTGCTCGAGGATTACTTAAGTTAAGATTTAAGTGATTAGGCCAACTTCACAAACAAATTCATAAAGAGATTAAACAGAAACTGTGCTAAGATGTGGTTGGGAATCATTGAATTATTTTTATCCTTCAAATTGTTGTACATAAATATTTCTTGAGAATTTATGTTGTTGGTACTAACATATGTGCGGGAGATAATCTATATGTTCTTTTGTTTTCCCTACGGAGCTAGGATGTAGCTCACCCCTTAGACTATACGTCGCAGGTCAAGGACTAACGGCAGCAAGGACTTCGGGTGAAGTAAATCCAAAGGCATCGGTGTATACCCACGTAAGAGTCGAGAACCTCCTCTGAGGAATTCTTCTAGGAAACCCTGCATACTTTGATAGTGAGTTGAGAGAGAGTACTGTGTATGGCTTGGTATATCGAGCCTTTTTATTTTGAATGTTTTAAATACTGTCACTTGGTAGACCACCTAGGAGGAATAAGTATCATTAAACTTTCGGGTATGTCCTTATGTCCATGAATTGGCATGGAACAAGAACAGCCTGGTAGGATCAACTAACTTATAAGTTCTTATTGTTGCTTAGAGTATTCGCATGTGCTTCAATTACCGTTTGGCTGTATATATGAAGAGGAGTTATGATATGAATGTAAGGCACGGCCTTGAAGGTCGTGCAGATGGCACGGATTTCGGGATGCCGAAATTCGGGCTGTCACAGTTGGTATCAGAGCATTTCCTTCCAGAGTTCTGACTATCATATCGTCAGAATATAGGGACTTCTGCTAACGAGATTTTAATTCTCATGCAGACCGTTATGTTTCCTAGAGGGAGAGGCCGACCCAGGGGTGGCCATGATAGGAATTTACGCAGTAGAGATGGGTTCGTTTCACCTACAAACAGAGTGCCATTGGGAAATAGGGAGATTCCTGAGAGCAGTGGCCAGGGAGGAAATCAAAATCAAGCAGAGGAGCAAGATCTAGATAGACATGATCGAGACCAAAGGGAACAAGATAGGGTGAGAGAAAGGAATGAGGAAAGAGAAGAGCGTCAGAGAATGATGCACACAATGGAGACTATGGCAACTGCCATGGCACAACAAGCAGCGTCCTTGGCAGCGCATACAGTACCAGAACCACAACGAACACCTACCCCTCCAGTAGGACTTACACCTTCATTGGCTTCAGCATTCACCGAGTTCAGAAGAATGAGACCTCCCAATTGTTGGTCGGCGGATACAATGGCCAAAACTGGTTGGGGAAATGGAAAAGGTGTTGTCTTGACATGCATGAGAGGATGAGAGCGTCCGTTGAGCATATATGTTAGATGGAGAATTTGGACCTTGGTGGAAATCGGTCATGGACGAGAGCACAAGAAACTCCAAGCGTGCGTGGACTTGGGACGAATTTGTAGAAGAATTCAATAAACAATATTTTCCTGAAGTTGTGAGAAATCAAATGGAGACCCAATTTTTACAACTAGCACAGGGAAGAATGACCGTGAGAGAGTATGGAGTGGAATTCATGAGACTGGCTCGCTTCGCCCCAGACTACGTAATCTCAGACGTGATGAAAGCGAAGAGGTTCCAACAGGGCTTACGGTCGGACATCCGAGGGGGTGTTGCGCCCTTCCAGCTGAAGACTTATGGAGAAGTAATGAGTAAGGCATTGGTGGTTGAGGAAGAAAATAATAACCGCGTCAGAGGGAACATCAAGGCAGAGAATGCACCGATCTGAATAGGACGGGGGGTTATGAATCGTCATATAAGAAACAGAGGTTTATAACACCAAATCAGAAACCGTCGTTCCAGTCGGGTTATGGGAGAGCTGCTCCACAATCGACTCATCAAAATTATCCGTTGCTCGCATCAGGGAGAACGATGAGGTATCAAGGTCCTACTTATTCCAACAGGACTACAACTCCACAAGTTTTTCCGAGAGCTGCTAATTCATTTCCAAGGGAAACTTGTGCTAAATGTGGCAAGTCCCATAAAACAACAGACTGTAGGCAAGGAATGCGAGGTTGTTTCAAGTGTGGCAAGATAGGTCACATGATGAGAGATTGCCCTGAGACAGCCAAAGAAAAGACGGCTCCAACCTCCATGCCACAACCAATTCAAGCTCGAAAGCCTGTTATTCGAGGAAGAGCCTACGCAGTTACTGCCCAGGAAGCAGGGAGTGTACACGACATTATCCAAGGTGAGAACTCCTTTAAAATAGAGAATTTCGGTTTCAATATAACTCTAGAAAAAAAAAAATGAGTTGATATTAGGATATATATAAATATATATATCATATTAAACGTAAGAGTGAAAATTGTTTATGGATATGTTGTGTACATATATGCATGTATTGTAGGTACGTTACAGATTTATGAGAAAGGGTGCTACGTAGCACATGACGCGCGAGTGCTGATAGACCCAGGGTCTACCCACTCCTTCATTACCCCTAGATTTGTGAAAAGAATGAAGATTGTTAAAACCCGGACTTTGTGTTATCGGTGTCCATCCCAACGGAGAATTAGTGGACAGTAATTAGTCGCAAATCGGTAGTAGTAAGCATTAGGGATCACGTTGTCCACGAATTAGAGGCAAATCTAATATGGTTGGACATGCAGGATTCGATGTAATCCTTGGCATGGATTTGTCCCAACATTGCAACAAAGGACGCAAGGATAAAGTTGTTGTTTTCCGTCCTAACACGAGGAGATCGTTTGATTTCAAGGGAGAGGTCGACTTCGTACCACTTATATCTGTAGTAAAAGCGAACGTTTAATTAGGAAAGGGTGTAGTGGTTATTTGGCATTTTGAAGGAGGATAAAGAAGAAAAGAATATTATCTGGACATAGGCGTAGTGCGAGAATTCCCAGATGTATTCCCAGAAGAATTGCCAGGATTACCTCCAGAAAGAGAAGTAGAATTTGCGATCGATTTGGCACCAGGAACGGAACCTGTTTCAAAAACACCTTATAGAATGGCCCCTGCAGAATTGAAAGAATTGAAAGAACAACTGCAAGAGCTCATGGACAAGGGGTTTATACGACCAAGCGTGTCCCCGTGGGGAGCACCAGTGTTGTTCGTGAAAAAGAAGGATGGGTCGATGCGTTTGTGCATCGACTACCGCCAATTGAATAAAGTCACGGTGAAGAATCGATATCCGTTGCCAAGAATAGATGACTTATTCGACCAATTACAAGGAGCAAAACACTTTTCCAAGATCGACCTAAGATCCGGGTACCATCAGTTAAGAGTCAGGGCTGAGGACATTCAGAAAACGGCTTTTAGAACACGGTATGGACCTTTGAATTTTTAGTGATGCCATTTTGACAAATGCACCGTCGTTTATGGATTTGATGAATCGAGTGTTTAAACCACACTTAGACTCTTGGGTTGTAGTGTTTGTTGATGACATCCTAATCTACTCAAAATCAAAAGCGAGCATGAAGAACACGTTGTCGCTCTACGAACTTTGCGTGAACACCAACTGTACGCCAAGCTCAGCAAATGTGAGTTTTGGCTAGAAGAAGTCAGCTTTCTGGGACATGTCGTCTCCAAGCATGGTGTCACTGTGGATCCCGCTAAGATCGAGGCAGTAGTGAACTGGGAACAACCAAAAACCGTGACAGATATCCGGAGTTTCCTCGGACTGGCAGGATATTATCGGCGTTTCGTTGAGGGGTTTTCAAAAATATCAGGACCTCTCACAAGGCTTACAAGAAAGGACTCAAGATTTGAGTGGAGTGAGGCGTGTGAAAAGAGTTTTCAAGAACTCAAGAAAAGACTCACCTCAGCTCCAGTGTTAGCCATTCCATCAGGCAGTGGAGGATTCGCAGTTTATAGTGATGCTTCGTATAACGAGTTGGGTTGTGTACTAAATCAATATAAAAAGGTAATAGCTTACGGCTCCAGACAGTTGAAAGAGCACGAAAGGAACTACCCAACACACGATCTGGAACTAGCTGCAGTCATATTCGCATTAAAAATATGGCGACATTACCTATACGGAGAAACATTTGAAATTTTCACTGACCATAAAAGCCTCAGATACCTGTTTACGTATGAGGCTGAATATGAGGCGTAGGTGGATGGAATTCCTCAAAGATTACGACTGTTCTATACAGTATCATCCAGGCAAAGCTAACGTAGTGGCCGACGCCTTGAGTCGAAAGAGTTCCGCACAGCTGGCTAGCCTAATTTCAGGTATACATCGATGGAAGTTGTTGGAGGATCTAGCGTTATGTGGTGCAGACATCCAACCACAAGCCACAGGAGCCTTCTTAGCCAACATATCAGTGAAGCCAGTGATATTTGAACACATACGAGAACTACAGATGAAAGACCCGATTCTAACACGGATACATCAAAATATAATAGAAGGTACTACCTCTGAGTTTTCAATCAAGGAAGACGGTTCCTTAACATTCAAAGGGCGGCTTTGCATTCCGGACAACGCCGAATTGCGGCGAACGATTCTTGACGAATCCCACAGGTCAAGTTATGCGATCCACCCAGGAAGCACGAAGATGTATCAGGATCTGAAAAAGAATTACTGGTGGAGAGGGTTGAAACAAGATGTGGCAGAGTATGTTTCACGATGTTTGACGTGCCAACAAGTGAAAATCGACCATAGACACCCCGCAGGCCTATTACAGCCCTTACCCATACCGGAATGGAAATGGGAATCTATCTCAATGGATTTCATAGTCGGGTTACCACGAACTGCAAGGAGGCATAACGCCATTTGGGTAGTGGTTGATCGATTAACTAAGTCCGCACATTTTTTGCCGTACAACACGATGTACACAGCGGGAAGATTAGCAGAACTTTATATGAAGGAGATCGTCCGGCTACATGGGATTCCGAGTAGCATTGTTTCAGACCGAGACCCATTGTATACATCAAAGTTTTGGAGGAAATTCCAAGAAGGAATGGGAACTAGGTTGAACTTCAGCACGGCATTCCACCCGCAAACAGACGGACAGACTGAGAGGGTCAACCAGGTCATTGAAGACATGCTTAGGGCATGTATGTTAGAATTACAAGGATCATGGGATCAACATCTACCATTGATTGAGTTCGCTTATAATAATAGTTTTCAGACGAGCATCGGGATGGCACCGTATGAAGCCTTATACGGAAGACGATGTAAGTCGCCAATAAATTGGGAGGAAATCGGTGAGAAATTTGTTTTGGGACCCGAGCTACTTGAAGATAACGCTGCCATTGTCCGCATGATCAGGGAGAGGCTAAAGGCGGCTCAGAGCAGACAGAAAAGTTATGCTGACATCAAGCGGACCAGTGTAGACTTTAAAGTGGGGGAACATGTGTTCGTGAAAGTATCACCAATGAAGCGAGGTGAAAACCTGAAGCTGCTGCTGCACATTTGATCTTAGCAAGATCTTAGCGAGGTGCATACCTGAAGCTATCATCTATGTGAGGCTCAGGTTCCAAAAGCCACACTTCAATGTTCAAGGACTTTTTGGGTATTTCACCACTTCTAGGGCACACATCCCAATGTGCTTAGCTGTCCCACACTTGTCAATGCACACCCTTGGTTGAAAAGAAGCCAAGACAACAGCTCCAAAGTACTGAGTTCTGATTGGCTAAAACAGTATAGAGTTGTATGGATTGTTTATAAACAGTTGTAATTTGTCTTATAAATCATCCAAGTTAGCTGGATCAACTCCAGGATAGCTGGGTTAGAATAGTTTTAGGGTTAGGGTTAAGGTTTAGTTTCCCCTTTTCCTTTTCAATTTTCTCCTTGCCTTAGTACAACAGCAATGCTGGGCTAAGTTCTTAGTAGCAATTAGGTTTAGTTTTGCTTTGTAATGGATTTTGTAATAAAGAAGAGCAGTTTTGGAGTTTTGCACAGGCTATTGCCTTCAGGGCAACCATTGTAAGTCCTCTTTCTTCAATGAAATGTCATTTTTATAGTTTAATTAAATCTGTATTTCTCTGTATTTTTCATGGATTTTATGGGTTTAATGCTGCCATGGCTGCCTGAGCTTGCAACCTTGCAACCATGGTGGCAGTAGCAGTTTTCATATTCTATCTCCTTCACCTTTGTATAGATTAATCCCTGGGATACTTTGTGACTACCTTAGTGGACAGGGTATAACCCTAAGACAGATCTAGACCATGGGTTGGAGATGGATTCTTCTTCTTTACACTTGAGCTTATAGCCAAGTGACAGATAGTTGTAGAGCCAAACTACTCCTATAGTTTGCAAAGCCATTTTATGTGTTCAAATCTAATATTTTTGTAGAGATTGTAGACTTGTGAGTTGGGTCAGTGCAGGCCTTTTGTACCAATGACTAGCTGATTTTAAGTCCCCATTCAGCCTAAGATTTCTCATAATTTCTACTTGATTTTCTTGTACTGTTTGCTCCAATGGATTCATAAGCTTGTAGCCTTACCAATATAATTTCTGCAATGGTGTTCATATTCTGATCTAACCTTTAGATGGGATGAAGTCCCTGGGATATGCTGTGACCATTTGAGTGGACAACATATAACCCTATGATCAGTCCATACCTTTGGGTTAGGTTGGATTCTCCTACCTTGTAGATGTGCTTGTAGCTATCTGAAGGATGCTGCAGATTCACCTCTAACACTAAGTTGCTGTGCTCATTTACCCTTAGCTGCCTACTTCTCATCATTTTTATCTTATTTTCTCACACCATCATCATTCTTCTTCTTCCCCCTTTTTTAGCTGTAGTTTAATTTTGTTTTCAGTTTTATTTTAGTTGTGACACCTAAACACCCTCTCTTTATCTTGCTTTCTAGTTTAGGTTTAGAGTTGCAGGCCTGTAGTTAGGTTTGGAGTTTACTATACAACCCTTATGGTTTTAGATCATCACTCTCCGTGGGGCAAACTCTTACTTATCAAAACTTGCTGCAATAGCCCTGTATCTTGCAGGCTTGTGTGTGCGATTTTGTGTTGTGTTCAATCCATTTTATTTTATTTTGTTTTACCTTTCTTTATTCCCCCTCATTTTATTCTTTATCATTTTTATAATAAATAAACAGCACAATCAAACCTAACAACAACAACTAACTTCATGGAAGAGATCCACAAGGGAGTATGTGGGGACCACGTCAATGGGCACATGCTCGCAAAAAAGATGCTACGACAAGGATATTTCTGAACTACAATGAAAATTTACTATTGCAAGCACGTTCAAAAGTGCTACAAATGTCAAGAACCAATTTGATACATGCTCCAGCCATAGACCTACTATAGACATCCCAATTAGGCCGAAGGCCCGATTAATTTACACTTCGAGAAAGGCATACCCTCCAAATTTCTGTAAGCATTTCCCAAACCCTTAGGAATCATCCTAAAACCTTTAAAACCCTTCCCAGACCCTTAGGAATCAACCTTAACCCTATAGAACCTTTCTCGAACTAGTGTTCAACACTCCTGAGCAGTAGGTTAAAGGAGGAATGCCAATATTTATACAGACCTATGCTAGAGCTAACGCCTATACCATTGGAAAGAGGAGTTCCCCATCATTCCAACGAGCCAAGAATTGCCTCAATCCGAGTTGTATATCAAAAGTTATGACGATTCAAAAATTATAGAAATGTAGTAATTTTGCCTAGCGTGTATAGGCAAAATTGGCTTTTGTGGGCCCCATGGCGGGTTCTGAACCTCCAGAATTCTTAGAGAATACTATTCCCATACCTAGCGTGTCTAATACACACACTAGGCTTCGGAATAGTGATTTTGAGAAAATGTCTAAAAATCACTTTTGGGGTTCTACTTATTGACCACACTAATGTTTGGGGTGGGTTTCTTTAGGACTGTTTCACCCCCATTAAGCCTATTTTTAACCCTTTAGCCACTTAGATGCCTATCCTATCATCTACCATTAAACCCAAGTTCTCTCCTCTCTAAGCTCTCTAAAACCTAGAAAACCTTAGATCCCATTACCTAATTGCTAAACCCATTAGGACTTAAACCCTCCCCTAATCCAACTTTCCTCTATAAATAGAGAGCCACCCCACCTTGATTAAGGGCTTGAAAAAAATTTCCCAAGAGAGAGAAACCTTTAGTGGTCCCTTTCCTGCCTTTTTAGCATTTGTGCAACTACGAATTCTGTAGACGATCCCATTGTGACGATGCACACTCCCGAACAAATATAGAGTCGCCACTTGGAGCTTTTGGTGTCGCGGGAAACCTAAGATCATTATTAAATGCACTAAAGTGACAAATATGACTCTGATTCTCCGGTCTACGCCAAAATCTCTTGGGTAGGGGCTTCGGTTATCGATCGGGAAGGTGTTAGGCATCCGATCAACCCGCTCAATGCGGTCTCTACTTATGGCCAAAAAAAAAAAGGAAAATTAAAAAAAAAGAGCACTTCCTCTTGCCCAAAGGAACTATGACCCTATTTGTGCAACTCCGCCTCTATTGAGATTTCGATGGCATAATGGCGCAAATTCAAGGGTATAGAAAAAGCTAAGAAGGTAGAAGAATAGAGGGGAGAGCCCGAGCTCTTGGGCCCTTGTAGCATGGTTGTGGTCCTTCATGTAAGGGCTCTTTGGTGAGCTTTTGATAGTTTGGATGGTTGAATGAAGGGTTCTAACTCTAAGGCTTGGTAGCTAAGAGGTAGAGGAAGAAAGCTAGGGGTTAGTGTTCTCCTAAGCTCATGGGTTTTTGAGGAAGGATTGAGTTTCTAAGATGATTTAGAATTCTGGAATTTGTATGGATATTTGGTGCACACAAGGGAGGGATAGGTCTCTTACTCTTGTCTCTCTCTTGGAAATTTTGCAAGCCTTAATTTTCAACCCCCCCCCCCCCCCCTTTGCAAGGGAGGATGCCTCTCTATTTTCAGGAAAACAGAGGGTTAGGAGGGCACATAGAGGATAATTAGGGTTAGTAATTAGGTAATCCTAGCATCTATGGTTTTCTAGGGTTTCAAGAGCTTGAAAATATGGGCAATGGGCTTCAATGGTAGATGATAGGGTGGGGTTTCAAATGACTAGAGGGTTGTACATAGGGTAAACATGGGTGCAACAGTCCTAATGAAACTCATCCTACACATTGAGATGGTCAACAAGTCAAACCCTAAAAGTTATTTTAAAGCAAAAAACCCAGGGTTACTGTAGCTAAGTATGACGCATCTATTCGATGCACAAAGGAAACTTCAGTGTCGAGAAGTTTAGAGCCCATGGGGGGACCCACCTCTACTTGGCATAAATAATAGATGCGTCAGGCCATTTTTGGGGAGAAATGGCTTGGCGCATGTAATACATGCACCAAGGACACATAGCTCCTCGCGAGGTTCTCGCATGGTTCGATGCAGGCCTCACGAGGTTCCAAAGATTCTTATTTTGCACCTGAACTTTGAATCGCCATAACTTTAGATGTATAACTCAGATTAGGGTGATTCTTGGATTGTTGGAAAGGTGAGAACCTCTAATTTTTAATGGTATAAGATTTAGTCTTAGTAGAGGTCCCAACCAGTCCTAGTACATCTCACTCCGTCCATTACCTGGGAAGGTTAACTGCGGGTTCAAAGGGGTTTTTAAGGTTTTGGATTGGTTCCTAAAGGTTCGGGGAGGATTTTAAAGGATCCAGGGTGCTTCTTGCTATCAGAAGCTCGAGGGTGCGCCTCTCTCAAAGTATGTCTTGATCGGGCCTTGGGCCAAATTTGGGTGTCCACAAATGCCCCTCTTTGATATCCGATCACTAATGATCGAATGCCAAAGACAAGAGACATCCAAAGAGGCCCAAGGCATTACTAACAGGTCTGTGGTATTCAAAACGAACCTCAAACATCAAATGAGTAATATGGTGAGTAAACGAAAGCCCTATATGTCAAGAAAAATTCCCGTTTCTCAAGGTTATCGGTCCCCAAGTGCTTAGTGACATTACTGGGCATAACCGAGATGGAACGAGTTGCAAAAGCCCAATATGTTGAGAAAAATATCCGCTTATCGAGTTGATTGAAGATGTTTGATGTTTAAGTTTCATTCTGAATTCAAAAGCTTCATAAGTAAGAGGGTGATCGACCCATACCTAAAGATAGGCGCGAAGCAGATATGCGAAGGTCCATAATTTGTGTCCAATCATGTGGGAATTGATTGCCCCATTTGATTGGCCACAGGTGGCCCTGCGTGAAGCAGGGTACGAGGTTTTTGGTCGAACCCATCGATCTCGAAGTTAATTTAGCAGGACTACCCGAGCGGAGTGAATTAATATCGCAATGCTTTTGGGAGTACATGCCACTTTTTGTGGGATTTTTATGTGAAATTTTTTATGATTTTTGTATTATTTCATGTGAAATTTTTAGTGATTTTATGTGAAATTTTATGTGGATTTTTTTGTGAATTTTGTGAATTTTTCTGTGATTTTTTGTATTTTATGTGGATTTTTTTATGATTTTTTATATTATTCCATGTGAATTTTTTTGTGTTTTCATGATTTTTTTGTACGATCGGGATTTTGAGCAAGCTCATTGATCCAGAACTGGTTTATTCTAGCACAGCCTCCCGGGCTGGTCAAATGGAAGTTGACGTGTCATTTGGGGGGCGTGTGCACCTTGGCGGGTCCGAGGAAGATCAGGCTCGGTGTGTGCAACACACAAGCCTGGCCAAAGCTGGCCAGAAATAGCCTAGCGCTTGTATTAGTTGCACCAAGCAAAACCTGGGGAGGGGTTTTAAACCCCTGAGCTCGAGGCAAAAGGGTATTTTTCAAAAATTTCTCTCCCTCCCTCTCCAAATCGAAACGGGCCTCCTTCCTAGGGTTCTTTTGGATCTATTCTAAGCATGCTTCATTGGCGGTGTTCGCTCGCGCTGATTAAACTCCCACTCTACGTCGGATCAAGAACCTAATTTCTTTTTAAAGTAATCTCTTTCAACCCATTTTAATTTGATTTTCTTGAAATCTTTTGCAATGTGGTTATGATTCTTTCTTTTCTAGATGATAAGTAATGCTCTCTCTTGCAAGTGTGATTATCTATGATCTTCTTCCATGTAAACGATGCCCTATTTTTCTTTCTTTCTTTTTTTTATTTTCTTTTTATTGGTTTTTTCTTGAGTTATTTTATGATTAGGGCATTTTTTCTTTTTCTCTCTGGATCTAGATGCATTATGAGTGATCTTTTTGAAACCTTGCATTTATTATTATGTATTTTTTTTTGTTTTTTTTTGTTTTTGCATGTTTATTACGTATGCAAAATATGTATTTGTTTCTTTACATATATATATATATATTATTTAGATTTTCGTTTGTGGGGTTTTTTTATTTGTTTTTTTTCGTTCTCTTTTTTTTTCTACACCTTTTGAAATGTGGGTGTGTGTTGTTTTCTTTTGTTGAAGATGATGGGTGGTTTTCCTTCTTTTCTTTTTGGTGTACTTCTTTTGTGATGATGATGATAGTTAGGATTTATGGAAAAGAAAAGGGGCCTACTTACCTCCTTGTCGGCTTGTTTTTAGCACATGATTTCTTGCTACTAATTTGACCTAATTCTATTGGTTGTATCCCCCTTAGAATGTCGAGCGAGGAGGAGCACGTGTAGGAGGAGGAGGAAGTGCAAGAAGAGGGGCTGGAAGTGATCTATGGCTCCCGAGGGGAGAAAATTTTTAAGGTACAATGCTCTTTCACTACCTGGTTCGAAATACATGGCGAGGCCGCCCGCACTGCCCTCCTTCATCTTCAATATACCCATATTTCCAATTATGGGATTACTGGCAAGGTAAAAAGCTTTGTTGTTGTTCCTTGTACGAGTTTGCAATGTTCTCAGGATCTGATACCTCTTTATTTTTCTTTTTGTTTTGCAGGACCTGCCTCCTATCACCTTTTGAGGACCTCCAAAGCTTCTATCTCTACCTCCCTCTGATCGTGAAGTTCCATCTTGAGCAAGCCAGTTTCTGGGACTTCCTCTCGTGCCCTGCCATGCAGGCCGATGCAACCTATCTGAGGGCTCTAATCGAGCGCTTCCACTCCGAGACAATGGCATTTCACATGGCCATAGTGGAGATGACTCTTACCCCTGTTGATTGGTCGATGATTACGGGGATTTGGATAGGGGGTCTACTGGTGGCTAACCTTCATGTGCCCAATCAAGAGGAGGTGATTTAGTTAATCGAGAATTATCCCACCTCCACAAATTTGCACGGCTCTGAGGTTAAAATGAAATGGTTGTCTGATTAGTTTAGAGAGCACGAAATGGTGGATTTGGGCCAGCCTGACGCGAATATCTTCACTAACCCTAAGAGTGTCGTGATGCTGGCTCGCATCTCTCTCCTTTATCAACTGGGTAAGACCCTTTTTTCAAATTCCAGTGGCGGGCAAGTCTCATTGTATTTGCTTAGTATCATGGGAGATTGGGACAATGTGCACTGACATCACTGGGGTAAGGCCGGATATGCCTGGCTAATGTATAACCTAGCTCGAGTTGCAGTCGGGACTGCAAAGTCTGTTGTCGGCTTCTAGCCTGCCATAGAGGTAACCCCTGGTTCCCTTACATTCCTTGATTTATTGGCTAGTCACTCCTTGCCTCTAACACATCTTACTGCTCTTTTTTAGGTTTAGGGATATCTGCATTTCCAGCCTAGTCGCCCCCTCCTTCACTCTGATGTATCCACTTACCTACTTATGAGTAATTAGAACTCGACCCACTGTAGGGATGTTGGCATGAAGCATTTAGAGATGGGCCTGAATTCCCAGTTTGATATGCTAATCCTGGAGTAGGTATGGCCATTTCTCCCTCTTTTCTTTCTCAGCATTCATTTCTATGATACAGGCTTGGTTGACGGGACACTTTTCTGTTTGGGCAAGTTATCTGTGATCCTTACATTGGTTCTCCTTTTTGGGATCGAGCTGCTGTGGGTTCGTCTCCCCTTTTCCTAGACCGCCGCATTATTTTCTTCTACAGGGCCAGCGCCAGAGCATATTACCTGAGAGAGAGGGTCGTCCACCAGTATCGAGACTACTTTTTCGGGCCACAGGCTCCTCCCACAGATGCTATGGTTCCTGTTGGTACCATTGAGGAGCTCTCTAATTGGTTTCTTCAGCATGGGGTCCCTGTCAATGGTCTCCTCGTGCCCGGGGATTACTAGTTGTGGTATGAGTCCCTACCCTACCGGTCCATTCTGTCGCGTTTCATCCTTGCTGCCAATTTCTTGGCCTTTTGCGGGCCGCTATCTCAGGTAGTTCTTTCTTTAAGCTAATTTCCAATGGTTTTGATTCAATTTTGTTTGCCTCTGCTGACTACTGACCTACTTCTTTTCATAGTTCGACCAGGGAGGTGACTCTGATAATGCTGACAAGGGCGGTGGCGGGTACTTTTGAGGCTACAGGAGCTGGTCCCTCCAATCTTTCTGGTGCGAGTGCCTCAAGCAGTTTGACTGTGGAGGTGCAGGGGACCTTTAGACTCTTAGATAATGCCTTCCTTTCAGATCTATGCACAATCATAGAGGAGCGGGCCCGTATATCTGCTGAGGCGGTCTGAATCCCCCTCCTGAGTTGGTTCTTCGGGTAAGTCCTTTTTCCTTTTCGGCATTCTCGCTTTTCAAGAAAATGTATGTGTTTGTGGTTGCGGCCCTTATAACTGATCTCTCTCTCCCCTTTGTGAAGGACTATGAATCGGCCATGAATCAGGCGGAGTATCACCGCAACATTATCGATCTTCAAGAGGTGGAAGTGGTGAGTATCTTCCTAACCGGTTTCGCTCATTTCCTTGCTACCCTTATCTTTTGATATATCGTGATTGTTGACTTTGGGCATGACTTGTAGCGGGCTTGTGAAAAGGAGCCGTGTTCTTTGCTTAGCCGGCTTTCTCAAGCGTGGGCCCGAGTGGGAGATGTCAGGACATATCAGAGCTCTTCGCGTAGGCATAAGAAGTCCAAGGGTGCCAAAAAGGATTAGGCTCTACTTTTTTTGGATTTTCAAACTTTGAGACTCTTTGGGACACATTTTACTTTTGAATTTTGAAAAATATGTAATGGATAATATGAAAATGTTGTTATCTTTGGATGGTTTTTTGGATCTTCTAGATGAGTCTTAGTGCCCTTTGCATGCTTTATCTCCCTTTTTCCTGCTATAGTGTGTTGGATTGCTTGCAGGATGGGCTCACTTCTTTTTAGAAAGAACGGCCTCTGGGGCCACATACTTTGTTAACGCTTGGCCCTTGTTTCCATGCTCGTCTGGATCTTTCCTGCACGATGATTTAAATAAGTTAGACGTAACCAAAAACATATTTCTCCTCTGCATGCGATTTAATGTGCTCTTTTAAGTAAAAAAGGCTGTGAATGCAAGCAAGTTGGCCAAGGGACCAGTACAAACAAAACCTCTCCCTAATCCCATATTATTTTTTTGGGTGGGGGATAAATGGTTTGGCGCTTGTATTACATGCACCAAGCCATTCTATGGAGAAAATGGAATACATGCGCCAAGCTAAACCTTGGAAGGTGGGGCTTTTTAAGCCCGAGAATGCACTGTTTTCCTTCTCTTTTGATTTTGACTTGGGTTTTTTTGCTGCCGCATGTTCTCCTTGCATTCTCCAGGGTGGGTCCATCGTCTGACATTGAATTTGTATCCTCGGGAACATCTTTGTACGTCAATGGACCCACTTTCCCACCCCGCCTCTCATGGGGGGCCTTGGACCGCTATACTTCCATCTTTGGGCTTGGGGCCCAGTTTTCTAAAGAAATGGTTGGAGAGGTCGAATGAGAGCAAGTTCGTGTATTTTGATCGGCTTGGGTTGACCCGCCTCTCATCTTTTCTTAAAGCTCCTCTATTGTGGGATCTTCTTCATGCGGAGGCCTCTTTTTGGGAAGTGGGCACCAATGTCTTCCGATTCGGGAATCGTGAGTTGACTCCTATGCTTGAGGAGCTCTCCAACCTATCGGGCTTGAAGCTTCACAGAGGTGTTGCCAAAGTGGTGCCAAAACCAGGCTATGCTAATGCCATCCATGTGACTTTAGGCTTGAAAAAGGTCGATTATGAGAAAAGTCTCATCGGTGGGCCCACCAGGTGTTCGATGAAATTCTTGAGAGAACTTTTTGGTGATGAGAGCCTACGAAAATTGCCGATGAGGAATGTTTATAACGTAAAGGCCTTTGCTCTCTATCTTATCTCAGAGGTTCTCTTCTACACTAGGGGAGAAGGTTTTTTGCTCACACTCTATGATGTTTTGACCGAATTAGAGGGAGGTCATTCTGCTATGCATCTGATCTTGGTGGAGCTTTATCGTTGCCTTGACGCACTTGCCTTGGGCAAGGTGACGTGCCTTAGGGGATGCCCGCTACTATTTCAGATTTGGTTAAGGGAGCACCTTGCCATTTTGAGACCCGTGCCTCATTTCTACATTGTTCGTGGTGAGGAGGCCCGATGCTTTTTAGGCAGATGCCACCTACTTCCATAGGTGGATATACAAGGGTTGAAGCTTTGGTTGGCGGAAGCTGAGTTGGTATGGAGGCTTCCTTGGTTAGATCAGACTCTCCTAGTGGTCTGCTCCAAGGATCATGAGGACATTACTCTCCTTGGCCAGACCGGTAACACTTACTACTTCCCATTTCAAGTGTTGTGCCAGTTTGGTTGTTTCCAGCGGGTGCCCTGTGCGGCAAAACCTCCTCTATGTGACTTGATCTTTTCTCGGGGGTCCTCTAGGGACATTGATAGGATAGCTGCTCTCTGGGAGACGCTTCAAACGATGCTCATGTGTGATCTCGAGCAGGGAAATTCGATTTTATCCTTCCAAGAGTACGAGGCTTAGATTTTATCTGAGAAGTCTCGTATTGGTTGCCTGGATTAGGCAGAGAGCAATGACTTGGTAGGGCCTTGGCCAAAGAAAGAGTCGATGCTTCGCTCCCGCATTGAGCTGCTGGTGGATTAGAAGTGTGTCCTGCATGATCTTTCAGAGAAACAAAAGGTTAAAGCAGAGGCGGCAGAAGCCAGTGCTAATGCAGCTGAGTGTGAGGTCCTTTATCTGAAAAGGGCTATCAGCGATACTCTTGGTGCTATTGATGCCTCTCAGAAATGGTATAAAACTCTTCATGGCCACTGGATGATAGAGCGAGACGTACAGGAGGATACTTTACGTGTAGAGATCTACGCCTTGAAGTGCAAGTTGGGTCGTTGACTCTATCTTGCACATACCTTTTTGTACAGATCAAAACCATAGCAAGGGGCATAAGAAACCCCTAATTAAATACATCTTTTTGGTAAACATATTTTCTTTATGTTTTTGTTGTTTTTGCATTTTTGTAAAGAGAAAGAAAGAAAGAAGTCAGACATCCCACACATTATTTCTTGGGATGTGGTGTCAGTTGTATACAGGTTAGTAATATGAGAAAGGGAAATCTATTATCTTGCAAACAAAGTGTTATTTCCTCAATCTTCTTCTTTCTTGCTTTGATGGACTTTTGTTCACTAAACCTGTTTGAGCCGAAAAGTGTATAAAAGTGGAAACTTATCATCTTTACAAAAGTGGCCTCTCCGATCATCGAACCAATCATCCCGGAGTGGGGCGTGTACAGTGGTGACCTACAAATGGGAAAGGGAAATCTATTATCTTTTTTAATATTTTCTTTGGTGCCTTAAGCGCAAGGGTGAGCAACGGGCCCCAATTTGAGCATGGTCGAACCCATTCGTGGTCGGACCTGAGAGAAGTCCATGGTTTTCAGGGCCGAAATGTCCATCCCTTTGGATTGAATTGACCATTTCTCCTTACCCTAGGTCATACGTTCGACAGTGCGGTCCTTGCAAGCTCGCCATTTTTACCTATGGTGCCCTTTTGGGTTTTCACCATATCCATTTTGCTTTGAGCTTGTATTATTTTTTATTTTATTATTTTCTTGTTTTTCTTTTCTCAAAGGCCACGACATGGACATTGATTCTGTCATGGCTGGCTGGATGGAGATTCTTTTGTCGTCTGACAGCTTGGCTCGTGTTGACTCAATGGATACTGTGATTGCTCGTAGACCTTAATGAGGGTTTTTTCTCGGGTTGTATCATAGCCATGGGTAAAGTTAGGAATTTTGAAGGTATTTTGGATTAAAAAGGTTTCCTTGATTAGGTTCCAACTGCCATAATTCACTTCTTCATTGGGGGATTTTGACTGTATATGCCCCACTTTTTCTATCTTTTCTATATATATTTTTTTCTTTTCTAGGAATCCTCTGTCTAGGATTTGTCCTTTCTTTTTTTTTGGATTTTGATACTCTATTTTTCATTTTTTTTGTTGGTATATACACTCTTTTTCTAGGGAGGCGGGGTAATGAAAGAAAAGGCCAATGGCTCAACGGGTGTAGTAAAGGGTATGAGTATTTAAGGACGCTCTTTTGGCTACTTCACTTTAAAATGATAGCCTCTTTTTGAAGGATCTTTAAGCAGTCACACATCTATTTTCATCAATACTTACCTCACCACGAAGACTAAGAGTATAATCGTCAAACGTACCCATCATTGATGGGCTCAGGAAAGTGATCTCCATCCATGGTGGCAAGGTGGAGTGCATATCTAGGCAGCACCTCTCGAATGACATAAAGTCCTTCCCTGTTGGGCTTGAACTTCCCTCTCAGATCAGCATGGAGGGAAGGGCAGATCTTCTTAAGTGCAGTGTCTCCCACCTCAGATCTCGACCGCGAACACGTTTGTTATAAGCGCGTGCAATTCGCCCATGATAAATTTGGGTATGACACAAGGCCAAGAGCCTTTTTTCGTCCAGTAGGGTTAACTGATGAAAGCGGGACCTCTCTCTTTCCGCCTCGGGTACGCCTAATTTAAGGAGTATACAGAGCGTACCTCAACTTCTACCAGTAAGATGACCTCAATTCCATACACAAGGGTGAATGGTGTTGCCACTTTAGCGATACGGATTGACATTCTATAGTCCCATAATGCAAACGAAAACATTTTGCTCCAATCTCGATAGGTGACGACCATTTTTTCAAGGATGCGGATGACCATTTTATTAGCTGCTTCCACTGCTCCATTAGTTTGTGGTCGATAAGGAGATGAGCGATGGTGCTTGATCTTGTACTACTAACAAAAGGCCTTGATGCTCTTGTTTGCAAAGTTCGTGCTATTGTCCGTAATGATATCCTTGGGTAAGCCAAATCGGCAAATAATGTTTCCTTGGAAAAATTTCTTGATGTGATTGGCCGTGATGTACGTATATGAAGCTGCCTCTACTCATTTGGTGAAGTATTCAATGGCAACCAGGATGAATTGATGTCCATTTGATACTTTTGGATTAACCTTTCCGATGAAATCGAGGCCCCAAGTAGCAAATGGCCAAGGAGTGGTCATGCTGTGGAGATCGATAGCAGGGGCATGGATAAGATCTTCTTGGCGAGCATGTGCCCATTGACGTGGGCCCCGCACACTCCCTCGTGAATCTCTTTCATGATGTTTGCTGCCCCGCTTTCAGTTAGGCATCGGAGTAGGATGTTGTTGTATGACCACCTATAGAAACACTCGCCGCAGATGACGTAGTTCATCGCTAAATGTTGAATGGTCCACCTATCCGTCTTGGATGTACCTTTAGGGAAAATTCAAGTTTCAAGGAAATTCTTTATATATCAGAGAACCAACGAGGCTCACCATTAGCTTTTAGGGTTCCTCAATTAGCAGGTAGAAGGCCGGCTCATTCCTCTATTCAATCATGATCGACTTCATCTCAACACCATAGGGGATCTCTACCATTGATGCCAAAGTGGCCAATGCGTCGGTGAAGCAATTCCTTATCCATGGGGCGTACGAGAATGTGACATCCTTGAAGCACGCTATTAAGTCCTCAAGGTGCTTATGATATAGGATTAGCTTCTCATCATTTGTCTTCCAATCTCTATTTGTTTGGCATATGATCAACTGCGAGTTACCAAACACCCTGAGATGAGTTACGTTTAGGTCCAAAACTGCTTGTAGGCCAGTCGCATAAGCTTCATACTCGATAATTTTATTGGTTCAAGGAAAGTTAAGCTTGATGGAGACCAATACATGTGACCCTTTTGGCGAGATTAGGATAGTGCCAACTCCCAGGCCTTCAGCATTTATTGCTCCGTCGAAATGCATCACCAAGAATTCCTTTGTCTCTACTATATCGTCCTTTGTCATAAACAAGATGTCTTCATCTGGGAATTCAGTCCTTAAGAGCTCATAATCGGGTAAGGGATTATCTGCAAGATGGTCAGCGAGTGCCTGCCCCTTCATTGACTGCTGAGTGACATAAGTGATATCCAATTCTGATAAGAGAAGCTGCCAGTGTGCAGCCTGCCCAGTGAGAGTTGGCTTTTCTAACAGGTATTTTAAAGGATCCATGAGGGCTAGGAGTAAAACATCTTGGGATAGCAGGTAATGGTGGAGTCTCTGTGTGACCCACATGAGAGGTTGGCATGCTTTCTCTATATGAGAATAGTGTGTCTCATAGTTAGTGAACTTCTTACTCAGGTAGTAGATGTCCTACTCTTTTCTTCCTGTCTCGTCATGCTGCTCTAGGACACATCCCATCAAAATTTTTGTAGTGGATAAATACATTAGGAGTGGTCTCCTTGGCTTGGGTGGTACTAATACTAGTGGATTGAGAAGGTAGCCCTTGATTTTATCGAATGCTACTTAGCAGTCGTCATTTCATTCAACGGGAGAATCTTTTCTCAGTAGCTTGAAGATTGGTGTGTAGATATGAGTGAGTTGTACAATCAATCGACTGATGTACTCTATCCTACCCAAGAAACCTCTGACCTCTTTTTCGGTAGACGGTGGTAGCATTTCCATGATGGTCTTTACTTTGAATGGGTCAACCTTGATCCCTCTCTTGCTGATAATGAATCCTAGTAATTTTCCTGGTCACTTCGCTCAGGTGACTTGGCAATCATGTCGTCGACGTACACCTCGATCTCTCGGTGCATCATGTCATGGAAGAGTGTTGTCATGGCCCTTTGATAGGTACCCCGACGTTCTTTAATCTGAATGACATGACTCGGTAGCAGAAAGTTTCCCATGGGGTGATGAATGTCGTCTTCTCTTGATCTACTTCTGCCATCTTGATCTGATTGTATTCAGAGAATCCGTCCATGAACGAGAGCATCCTGTGCTTAGCAGTGTTGTCGACCAAGATGTAGATGTGTGGTAGTGGGAAGTCATCCTTCGGGCTCGCCCTATTCAGGTTTCTGAAATCAATGCACATGTGGACCTTTCCATCCTTCTTTGACACCAAAACAATGTTGGCTAACCACTGTGGGTACTTCGAGACCATAAGGAACCCTGCGTCATATTGCTTGATGACTTCGTCCTTTACTTTCAGCATCCACTCGGGTTGGAGTCGTCTTAATTTTTGTTTGACCGGCCTAACATCAGGGTAGAGTGGCAGCTCATGCTAGACCAGATCGGTGTCCAAACCAGGCATGTCCTCGTACGACCATGCAAAGATGTCTTGATATGACTGAAGGAAATTGATCATGCTATTTCTTTCCTTAGGAGACAGTGACGTTTCGATCTTGGTGATTCTAGGAATCTCCTCAGTCCCTAGGTTGACGTCCTCTGTTTCTTCACCAATAGGAGTAGGACTATGCTCAAAGTCAGAAAACCACCCAAGGAGTTCATTGGGGAGCTCCTTAATAGGGGCTTCCCTGTCCTGACTCCTGACTCCTACCTCTTCTTGTATTTTATAGGAAAGGGGTCGATTTCATGTAGGAAGGGATTTTTGATTAAGGCATCATTCTTCTTGACTTTATTCGGATTTTGAAAGACAATATTTTTAGATTTTATATTTTTTCTATATTTTTGGGATTTTTGTTTTCTTCAGAGATGGGCTCTTGGCAAAGTCAGTCCCTATATACACACGGTATTGCCTGCCAAGGGCTTATCTCACTTTTTATAGGTTGCTTTTTTTTAGGAAATGGATGCCAAATTTTAGGCCATAAGCTACTTCCAAAGTTTGGAGCATAGACACCCAATTTCGTACCTGTGGTACCGCCCCTTTACCTGTTTGGATGGAGCGGGTGGCTGATACGGATCTTCGAAGTCAGCCTCCATCATATGGATCATGGGTTCGTTTGAGACTCTGTCCTCAAACGTTAGTAGGGTCCTGTGGTGGTTTACCACAGGGGGAGATTATGCAGGTATGACCAACTCTTCCTCAAACAGGGACAGGGCGGCTAGGTCTACTTCCAAGTTTGGAGGGATGATTTGGGGATTGGTGGGGTGGACAGGGGCTATAGGTTTGTGTGGGGTTACTTGTGTTGCCCCATTCCTATCAATTTTCACAATCCCGACACTTACGAAGGTCTCCCTGATCTGAGGCCTAGGGCGGGATTCTTCTTCCAAATTGATTCCTGGAAATCTCGTTGCCACAACTGCTCGGGCCTTCTCCTTAGCCTCTCTAACTTCTTCTTCGGTGGGCCTATAACCTAGCCCAAATCGGGTTTGCTGGCCACCCTTGGCCCTGACTGGCTCTCTTCTACCTTGTAACCGGGGTCCCAGCCTTTTTCCTTTCTGATAACCCCATTTCTGGTGCATGGCAACAGCTGCTACCACTCTGCCCCCAATTTTCAAAGTGATGCTTTCTGGGGCTTCTGGGACTACCGCCGATATCTCATATTCAAAGTGGTGGAGGTCGGTGTCTTCGATCGTGTGCGACACGTCTAACACTTTGGGGTTCTCAATGCTATGGGTGGCCTTTTCTTTCTCGTCATGGCCTTCACCAACGATGGTGATGATCTTCTGCCCAGCCATAAACTTAAACTTTTGATGAAGCGCTGAGGACATTTCCCCGACCTCATGTAACCAAGAGCGCCCCAGTAATAGATTAAAAGAGGACTTGATATCCATTACTTGAAAAGGTATGGAAAAGGTCATTGGCCCGATTACTAGCTCAAGATCAACTTCCCTAATTATTTCCCTTCTTGTATTATCAAACCCTCTAGCGCTAGTTTTTGTTGGCCTCAGCATACAAGGGTCCACACCTATCTTGGTGGCAGTTCTCAGAGGGCACACATTTAGAGCGGACCCATTATCAATTAGTACCAGTGGGATTACCATGTTCTCGGACTCTACAATGATGTTGAAGGATTTAAAATGATTATTTCCCTCCTCTGGTAAATCTGCATATGAAAAAGAGATGGCATTGGGGGCCATCACTTGCTTGATTATCTGCCCGACCTCATCTGGGCGTACTTTAAGTGATACATGTGCATTTTTTAATTCTCCCATTAGAGCTTGGAAATAGAGTGGGGACATCATTAATAAGTCCCAAACTATGATATGGGCTGACATTATTCTCAACTGAGTCTCAAGTATGTGCTCTCGGTTCATTTTTTCAAACGGGTTTACTGTCGTAGTATCTTTCTTCCCCTCTGGCCGGGTTGGTGTTTGTGCGAGTGCGTCTAGCTACTTGGATATCTTCCCCGACCTAGTGACAAAATCAATTGTCCTCTCCCTACTGTTACCGGTGTTGATGTTCGTTTGATCATAATTGAGTGGGACCTGATGAGGATTGTACGTTGGTCCCAGGATCTGGAATGGTTACAGGGGGTGCTGGAGATGTTGGTATCAATGGACTGGGATGGGTGGGCCATACCTAGTTAACCTCCATCAGAGATAGGCAGGTGGAAAAAATGGGATTGGTTAGGATTACAGGTGATTGCATCAGGGGTGATATGGCAGGGGTGGGCCATTGATAATTGACAGGTGATGGAGGGGGTGGGGGACATAGTCGGCCATTGGGTAACTAGTAGAGCATGTCGCGTATGGTTGGTAGGAGTTTATCTAGACATAGTTAACAGGAGTCGTTGCCGGGAAATATGCCCTAAGATTAAGGGTTCTATTTGTGGTATGGGGTTGGGAAAGTAATCTGTCAGATTCAACGATTCAATTACCCCAATACTTCTATCTTCCCTCTCTCTCTGCAATGGTGCGATAAAATCTTCTTGGTCATAGATGTAATTCGATAGGTCAAACTCTAACTCTTCATCGTCCTCTTCTACCATGTCGATAATGGGTCTCGGGCCTACTCCTCTGGGAGGGTGTGAGGGTAGCGATACCTGGTGTATGTTGGCATGTTGGGTGGCTTGGGGAAGTGCCAGAGGGATGATTTTACTAGCCTCGATCAGATCTTGTATCGCGTTCTTCAAAGGAAAGCAGCGATCAGTCGGGTGGCGCGGCCCTTGGTGAAAGTTACAGTGGGTGTTGGGGTCATAGTTCCATGGGATGGAATTTGATGGAGGTCGTGGTTGGATGTTGTGACCAACCCTTTTTCTATTAGTAAGGGCAATAAAACTTTAAGTGATTGCCCCAATGGTGTGAAAACTCGGTCAAAGAGGGCCTTTCTCTGTTCTAGGGTCATCTGTGTCCCTTACCCATCCCGGCTCTCTGTATCGGCTTGCTTCTGACTGGAGTTGTCTGTGTGGATTTAAATTGAAATGGGATTATGCTGATGTTGGGCCTAGTATTCATTACATTTTACACATCTATCCCAGTTCTTCTATTGTTCCTCTGCTAAGAGAATCTCCTGACCCCGTCGGCCTCATCGGAAGTATTCTTGCTCAAACACCCTTCTGTGATAGCATCCTCGCAACGGTTGGTGTTCCTCACCAAATCAATAAAGTTTGATTATTGTTGGTAAACGAGAAAGTCTGAGATGACTGGCAAGGTATTCTTTGAGATCATCTCAATCTGCTCATCGTTAGGTATTCTATTTCTTACCTGAGTTGCCAATGCTCTCCAATGCCCCAAGTAATCACTAAAGGTATCATTAGGGTTCTATTTTAACCGAGCTAGATCTGACTTATGAGGCTCAATGTCTATGTTGTAGACATACTATTCTTAGAATAAATGTGTCAGATCTTTCCAACTTTTTATCATGGAGGGTTCTAGGGACGTGAACGACCTCAGGGTCGAGTCCGTAAGGCTCTTTTGAAAGACCTTTAGGAGTAACTTCTCGTCCCCCCCATATTGGCACATGTCCTCACAGTAGGACTTGAGGTGTGCGATAGGGTTGCCGGTGCCGTTATATTTATCAAAGGCAGGCATTTTGAATTTTGGGGGCAAGGGGACTTCAGAGAAGAGGCACAGATCTGAACAGTCTGTGGCATGGATCTTAGTTCCACCTATCTTCATTAGTTTCTTTTGGATCTTGTTCAGTTATTCTTTTAGCTGCTCAGACTCTTTATACTGCGATGCCGCTCTTTCGACTGTCAGTCTCCATTAACTTTGTGCCGCTGGCGGGTGGGTGATTATGGGTGGTACAGGATTGATGCTGGCAAGTGCCCCGGCGTAAGCCCCACTATTCGTGATCTCATCTTCCTCTTATTATGGGTCTACATAGAGTGTAGTGAGGGTGAGACTTTCCTGTTGGTGCTGACTGGGCTGGATAGGTGCTGGGTGGGACCATTGGATATGAGGGAGGTGCTATGGAGTGATAGGATGAGTGAAATTTGGATTTTGGGTTAAGCCCTCATGGGGCCATTGTGTTTGAGGGAATGCTTGGAAATGGCTTTGTGATGCGTGGGGATGGGTGAATTGGGATTGATGAAAGATAGGGGTATGGCTCCTGCCTTGGGCTGGGAGTGAGGTTTGTGTGTGAGGGGGGTATTGAGGGAATTGTGGAGGGTATGGGTATGATGGTCCCAGGTTTGGGCCTTGTTGGGCTTGGGTATAAGGTAGGGAATTTGGAGGGGTTTGGGCCATAAGCCATTGGGAAATTTGGCCCGTTGGGCCTTGATGGGTCAGGCCCATGGGGCATTGGTGAGTCTAGCCATGGGCCTTGGTGGGTCTGGCCCATGAGGCCTTGGTGGATCTGGCCCATTTGGCGTTGGTGCCTATCCCATGGATCTCTTTGAATGGTATGGATGATGGGGGTTTGGCCCATTGGGCCCTGGTGGGTCTTAGGTAGAGAAGCATGGAGAGTTTAGAGGGTGTGGAATGGGTTTAGAGGTGTGTGGGATGGATGAGGGTGGTTTTGGGAGGCCTTCCAGAGGGTGTAGGCTTTGACCATGTCCTCCATCATGGCCATGGGATGGGGTCCATCTGATGAGGAGGGGATATGGGGAATGGATTGGATGGTTGTATGATAAAAATTGGGCATGACCTGGGTAGATGGGGAAATATGTGGTGGATTGGGCATGGCTTGGGTGGAATAGGGTGGGGGATGGGAAACTGATGGGGAATGAGGTGTTGGATTTTGGGAAAACATGGGGAAATTGGCCAAGTTAGATGTGGGGGGAATGGGGTAAATCTTGGGTGGAGAAGGGGGGATGGGGTGTATCTTGTGTGGATGGATGTGGAAAATTAGGTATGGTGGAGGTGGAGGGAATATGGGGTATGTTGGATGTGAATGGGGGAAAATTGTGCATGGTGGATGGGTTGGGCAAGGGTATACTTTGAGTGGATGTGGGTAGGTGGGGTGCATGTGGAGTGGATGTGGATGGAGGATGGGGTGGATTTGAAATGGCTATGGTTGGGAAAATAGGCATGGCTTGAGAAAATGAAGGGAAATGGGGTGTTGGATTTTGGGCATTTTGAGCGGTGGTGGACGGGAAAATGGGTGCACCGAAGGGTCCGGTGATGGTAAATGGATATTGGGTGAGGGGGATGGAGGTAAACATCTCCTCTGTATAGGAATGGGTTGGGGAATGTGGTGGGGATGAGTCAGGATCGACGATTTTTTGGTGTTATATATATATATATATATATATATATATATATATATATATATATATATTTTTAAAAAGATTTTGCAAAGGGATTTTTATGATAAAGGATTCCAAGGCCTTTGAATTCCTATTTCAGGCAGTATTAGTACCCTAAATAAATCATGCGGCGAGACCTCGATGCACTTCGGAAGAATAAAAAGGGGAACCCTTTGATTTATTTAAGGCGTGAAAATCAACGCGAATAACCTGATACCCCCAAGCGAGTCGATAAGAAGTTACCTTCTTTTGACCGGCGGGGGCGTATTGGGGGTTGGATAGTGCGGGAGGTAATCAGAGGTGCTAAATCGCTATGCGGGGAACTTGGGGATGTGAAAAAGGCCTCAGATTTTGGGTTGCACTACTCATATAGGGGCAACCAGTACTTGGCGCGCGTATACATGCGTCAAACCAACTCTGGTCAACTTATGCTTGGCGCATGTATTAGTTGCGCCAGAGTAAATCTGGAAGAAAAGGGCTATTCACGTGTATTAGTTGCTCCAGGCACTGCTGTGGGGTCAAACAGTTTTGACAGCAGACCAGCAAGCTCAAATTTCTTCTAGGGAGAGATTCCTTAGTTGCAACGGGTCTCTCCTCACCGAACCTAGGGGTACAAGGTAGTTTCGGGACTACTAATGCTCTCCCCAATGGTTTTAAGCTTTATAACATGATAGGTTCCCCACTCGATATACCTCCAGCACAAGTGCCTTCTCAGATACTAGGCTGGGTGGTACTTTTTCTCATAATCACCACTAGGGGCTGCCGCCATACTAAGAAGCGGGTATTTGTATGTTTGCATAAAATTTCCAACCCTTCAAAATCTACCCCTAAAAAACTTCAATTAAGTCCCCTCTTAGACAACCTTGAAAATCTACCCCTGAGAAATTTCCAACCCTTGTACTTTTTCTCTCATTGCATCTGTAGACACTCAAATTTGGCCTAAGGCACAATCAACACGTACTTCAAGAAAAGTGTGTACCTAAGCTTCCGAGAGCACTTTCCAAACCCTTAAGAGTCATCCCAAACCCTTAGGAGCCAACCTGAACTCTTAGAAAGTCCAAACAGACCCATAAGATCTATAGCTGAATCCCATGACCCCTAATGGGCCTGCCCTGAGTGAAAAATACAAGTCTTCTTTTTTTCTACCGAAAAATGGGGCTTGCGTACATATTAAGTACGCAAGGTCATTTGCCCTAGAAATGTGCCTTGCGTACATAATATGTACGCAAGGCCAAAATTGGCTTCAAGCTTCAGCGTCGGGCTCTGAACTTCCCTGTTTTCTCAGGAAGCACTGTTAATCACTGAATTATGCCACATTTTACCCCCTAACCTAGCACTAAGCTAGACCTTAGAGCTGCTTAATAATTAATTTTTGAGTATGGTTTTGTAGTTAGTAATAATCTGCAGATTGGTGCAGCAATCCATGTAACAAGTGCCAAGAAGAGAAGAATTAGAGTCAAGCATTGGAGCTGATGGACATACAGAGATTAAATTTTAGTGGTCCCCACCCAATGGTGTGGTCTAAAGATCTACCTGATCAGGACCCAATTTGAGTAAACATAAGCGGCCCAATTGACGACCAGATAATTTTCATATAACCAAAGGAGCAATTGATATTTCTTTTCTTCTCTTCCTGTTTTTCTTTTCGAAATATTTTTACTCACAACACTGAAGATGGGTTTTCGCCATTCTCATTATCGCCCTCGTTTTTACCCGTAGTGCCCTTTCGGGTTTTTACCACATCCATGGGTATGCATTTTTATCCCAAGCACCTTTTCAGGTTTTCACCAGGTCCGCACAAGCTCGCTCTTTTTACCCATTGTGCCCTTTCAGGTTTTCACCACGTCCATTTTACTTTGAGCTTGTATATTTTTATTTTTTTTTCTTTCATTTTAAGATCATTTCAAAGGTCATGACATGGACATCGATTTCATCATAGCCGGCTGGATGGAATTCTTCTGTTGTCTCTCAGCTCGGCTTGTGCTAACTCAATGGATATCATGGCTGCATGTAGACCTTAAAGAGGGCTTTCTCTAGGGATGAATCGTGGCACCGGGTTGAAAGGGATAGGTTAAGAATTTTAAAGGTATTCTAGGGTTAAAAGGTTTCCTTGATTGAGTTCTAATTTTTGTAATACACTTCTTCCTTGGGGGACTTTTACTATTCATGCCTGTAGACACCCAAATTTGGCCTAAGGCTTGATCGAGACACATTTCGAGAGAGGTGAATCTTTGAGCTTTTAATGTCTTCTAAAACCGTAGGAGTCATTCCAAACCCTTAGGAATCACCCTAGATCTCTTAGGAACCTTCCCAAACCCTTAGAAACCCATCCCGACCCTTAGAAACCATTATGAACCTAAACCTAGCTTTCCCGAGTAATAGATGAAGAGTGGTGCACCGAGACTAGCTGTGACCTTTTACTGTGATTGAATAATATACCATTGAAAAGTAAAAGTCTTCAGCTTTTCAATGAGTCAAGAATTACCCCAATCGGAGTTGTATGCGAGAAGATGTCACGTTTTAAAGCATAGCGGCAAAATAATAAATTTGCTATGACCCCCCTTTGAATTTGGCACAAGTATTATTTGCTATGACCCCCCTTTGAATTTGGCACAAGTATTATTTGCTATGACCCCCCTTTGAATTTGGCACAAGCATAGGGGAAAAATAGTGAATTTGGCACAAGTATAACTTGCGCCAAGCCAAAATAGTAAATTTGCTATGACCCTTAGAAGTTCGGCAATGAGAGAAAAGTAGAACCCATACCTAAAGGAGAGTTGCAGCAGTTGCTAAGAAGCAGAAACCACACTCTCGAGCAGTTCAGAAGCCTGCAGCAACCTGTCGAGTAGCCTCTCAAGCAGTTCTTTGCCTTCAGAAGTAACTGTCGAGCAGTCGAGCATGTCATTCCTATAGCAATTTAGCCTTTCGAGTAGTTCTTTGCCTTCAGAAGCAACCTGTCGAGCAGTCTTCAGAAGCAACTCTTCTTCTCAAGCATATCTGGACTACAACACTTCATCCACTCAAGCAACCTTCAGAAAGCTATCTATCTACTCGAGCTATACACTGTGAAGCCTTTAGAAGATTTCACCCTCTCGAGGCTCGGGACCCAGCAGATATTTATGAACTTCAGGGGCATTTTTAGAACTTTTGCAACACATGGGACACTTGTCCAAGTGTCTAATGCGTTCCTAGCAACCTGGGGCAATACTTGGCTGAAATTAAGCCATGACAGCAGATCCTAACTATTTTGATTCTCTTTCTCTCTGATTAGCCAGAGCATAAAGTGCTTTTTAGGTGTGTATATATAGAAAAGAAAGATACTTGTAAAGGCAGCTAGGAAGACCAAGAGGCCTAGGCTCATTTTTAGGGTTTAGGTCATTTTTAGGGTTTAGTTCATCTTTTTTCCCTTTTTATTTTTCTCCTCTCCTTAGCTTTGCATGGCTGGCTATGTCGTAGTAGCTGTTAGGGCTAGTCTTTATTATACATCGCTTTGTAATAACATTGTGAAGAGCTTGGAGTCATGCAGAGAGTGCAGACTTAAGAGTTGTATCATTGTAAGTTTCTTTATGGCAATGAATAGCTAGTTATAGTATTCCATTGAATATGTAATCTCTTGTGATTTTCGTTAGATGTTTATGGATTTGATGCATGAGCTTCTAACCTTGCAAACATAGTGTTTGCAATGGTTTTACTGTTTCATCTTTAACCCCTCTGACTGGATTATATCCATGGGATAGCCTATGACCATTTGAGTAGATAGGCAATAGCCCTAAGACTAATCCATATCATAGGGTTGAGTTAGATTCTTCTTCCTTGCATTTGTGCTTGTAGCCAAATGAAGGATTGCTGCATATGAAACTCTTGCTCTATTTTACATTACTTTTTATAATAAAAATTAGCCCCTAACTGCTTACTTCTCTATTTTCTGTTTATTTTTATCAAACCACTTCCATTCTTCTTTCAACCCCTTTCTTTTATTTTTGATTTTGCATTTATTTTTATTTTAGTTAGTGACAACTTTCAAAAACACCTTCTCTTTAACCTAGTTGAAGATAGATTAGGTTTAGAGTTATATCTGTAGCAGATCTAGAGATTTACTACCTTTAGATCCATAACTCCCTCTGGGACAACTCTTACTTCATCTAAAACTTGCTGCAACAACTATGTATCTTACAGGCAGTGTTTGTGTTCTAATCTCATCTTTTTCCTCTTTATTTTCTTTTTGTCCTTCCTTATTTCTGTCACACTTTGACCACTTTTGTAATAAATAACACAAGCAAAATGAGACCAACAAGTTTTTGGTGCCATTGTCGGGGAGTTTTTGATCTAAGTAGTGGATCTAAATTTTTTCTTTATGTTAGGATTTAGATTTGTTTGTTGTCTTTGTTGTGTTTGAATAAAGTACTGTTGTAGTCTTTTAATTTTTACAGATTTAAAGCAGTAGCAAAGAGGGGAGAAAATAACTTGCAGTTGGAGCAGACTCTGCCTTAGTTTTCATCTCTTTCTCCCTTGTTATAGTTTCATTTCTATAATCCTTAAATTCAACTATAGTGTTTATTGTTTTCTTTTTATTTGTTGTAATTTGTCTCTGCTGTGTGTTGTATGCTTGGAAGAAGGTTCATAGTGTTTATTGTTTTCTTTTTATTTGTTGTAATTTGTCTCTGCTATGTGTTGTATGCTTGGAAGAAGGTCCCTCAATCCTGAGATTGTACCATTGAATTTTGAAATTGAGATGGTCCTTAAACCTGGGCTAGTAGAACACACCCCTACTAAACATTTAGAGACATTTGAGATGGGTGAGCAGCCTAGACCCCTTAGGGATTATTATGCACCAGGGGCATATTCATCCCCTTTCTACATTCAATTCCCTATAGCTGAGGGTAACTATAAAATCAAACCTCAAACCATCCAGATGTTGTCATCTTTTCGTGGGTTGAGTAACGCAGACCCCTATAAGCACATAGATGAGTTTCTGTCTTTATGCATAACTTTTAAGATTGCTGGTGTGGAAGATGAGGCCACTAACCTGAGATTGTTTCCTTTTTTATTAAAGGATTAATCTAGAAATTGGCTACACATGCTCCCAGCAAATATAATCATTACATCTTAGAATGTCGTACACAGCCAATTTTTAACTAAATTCTTCCCAATGAGCAAAACAAGCCAGTTGAGGAAGAACATTATTTCTTTTGTTCAGTTCCCAACTAAGAATTTTCATGAATATTGGAAAAAATTTAAAGAACTGCTGAGACAATGCCCACACCACCAAATGCCCAAAATGGCAGCTTGTTCAAAGCTTTTACCAAGGGTTATTCTAAAAGAAGATACATGGTGGATGCATCTTATGGTGGCACATATCTCAGCAAAACTGATGAGAAAGCATGGGATTTATTTGATGTCATAAGTGAAAACTCTATGCAGCAGGAGGCTCTGTCAAAAAATGACATTGAGCCTAGAGCTGCAAGAGAACCCACATCAAAAGGGAAATTGTATGAACTTAATGTATACAATAACCTCGAAGGAAAGTGGACAATTTGTCACAAAAATTTGATAAACTACTAAGTGTGATGCAACCCCAAACAGCTGCACACGTTGAGGAGGTATGTCTGATATGTCAATCCCCTACACACTCCCTTGTAAACTGTCCCTCTGCTAGTCAAAACCCATAGTTAGCAATGGAGTAATCCAATGCTGCCCAATCTTATGGGCCGCAACCTGTTGGGTTTGCTTGGAGGAACCACCCTAACTTGAGGTGGAGACAAGACAATTTTCATCAACCCCAGCAACAACAGACATTTCCCTATAAACCTAACTAGCAGTACCATCAAGAGTATTTTCCAAGACATCAGTTCCCACAGTCAGTGGCACAGCCAAGTCAACTGACTTTACCACCATCACAGACCAGAGCCTCTTCCTTTGAGGAGCAGGTTTTGTCTTCAATGCAAAACCTCTGCTCCCTATCACAAACAGTGAATTCCCACAGCCAGAGTATCAAGAAAATAGAGGACCATCTTGGTCAACTCTCAAATACCCTGACAAAAAGAGAAGAGGGCAGGCTCTCGAGTCAAACAATGACCAATCCTAAAGGGTAATTCATGATAGGTGAAGCTTCTTCAACTCATGGAGAAGCTAAGGTCATCACTACCTTGAGGCGTGGTAGAGTGGTGGACAACCAAGTGATCTTTAAGTAAAAAAGAAGTGCAGAAAGAGAGGCCTGGTGCTTGTCATTAAGCAGCAGGGGGTGAATAAAGGGGCTGTTGTTGAGCCCCAGTGTTTCAAAAAAAAAAAAAGAGAAAGAGAAAAAAAGTTTATGAGAATGTTAGTGTAGCAGATGAGGAACCAACAATACCTCATCTATCATTCCTCAAGCTCTTAACAGGCTTTCTCCTTTTTATAAGGGGAATGCAGGATGGAGGAAATGATAGACACATTTAGGCAGGAAGCTATAAATTTTTGACCTGAAAGAGCTCAGACTGGATGCATATGCAAATGCAAGGATTGACAAGGAGAAAGCTAAAGCCTTTTTTTACAAGAACCTTCTTAGGAAGGAATTTGTTGATGGTGCTAAGGTGTGGATTTTCAATTCAAAATTGAAGTTCTTTCCAAGTAAGATGAGATCCAAATGAGATGGCTCATTTATTATTGTACATGCATCCCCCATCTAGAGCTGTTGAGATCATGGACCCTAATTCTGGAAGGGTCATGAAGGTCAATGGCCAGAGGCTCAAACTCTGTGTTGAGAATATTGTGAAGCCCTCTGAGACCATCAATCTTCAAGAACCTCCCACCTGATATATGATCTCAACCTTTGTACCATGTGTAAGATAAAATATTGCAAATACTGTGTTTCTTACAGTCTTCTATTGATGAATCTTGATTAAAATTTGTGCCATTAGTGTTGATGTGTTGTAGAGTGTTGAGTGAATCTATTTAGCATAGGGATCATTAAGCTTTAATGCATGAGAGTGTGTCAGTGCACGAGTTTAACCAAGCCTATGTTGCATTCTCGAGAGGATTAAAAACCTTCAGATCATCCTCTCGAGACCATTATGTAGGTGAACTAATTGTCTCTTGAGAGGATCATGTGCTTCAAAACATCCTCTCGGGACATTTTTTCTAAGGCTATACCGAGCCTCGATAGGATCTTGCGCGTAAAACCATCTGCTCGAGATCCTCTTGAGACATTTGTTCTGAAGGCTTGCCCAACCACGACAAGATCATGCAAGCAAAACTATCTGCTCGAGATTACATTTCTGAAGCATGATCCTCTCGAGGCTCGGGATCCTGAGTTTATAAACCCCTCATGAGGACCATTTCCTCATTTCATCTCTTCATGCTAAACACTCACACTCCATCACCCACTCTAGTCTTCTCCTTCTCTCCTTTCTCTTGGTCTTCAAGATGTTGAGCCTCAACCACAAAAGGGCAGCACCAAACAAAAGAAATCAACTACTTCAAGGACTAAAACTAGTGCTGCCAAGGCTAAAAATGTGAAGAAAGGAAGAGAAAAGGGCAGAGGAACACATAGATCTAGATTCAGACCACTTTTAGGAATTTTCTATTTTTAGGAGTTTTCTGTTTTGTTTTGTTTTCCTTATCTAGTTGTCATTTTGTCCACAGTCTTTTCTTTTGTATAATATTTTGTTATAATATTTTCTATTTCTGTGAAGATAATCATTTTTTGTTAGTGTAGTTTCCCTTTTCTTCCTGCAGTATTTTTGTTTTATTCCTTTCCTAACCCTGCTGCTCCTAAATACACTCTCTGTTGAAACATTAAGGACAATGTTTAAATTAGGTTTGTGGGTATGGCAGGGTGGTCTAATAAAATAGTTAATTGTAGTGCAGCATTGTTAGTTAAATGGAATGAAATAAAGTCAATTCTCACCTAACCATTTTAGAAAGAGAAAATTAAAATTGTTTAGTAGACATTTTAAAACTAGAATCTTTTGAAGATCTAACACTTACAAGAAGCAAACTTCAAGAAATCTTTTTCACAATTAGTGCTTAGTGAACCAGAAAGGAGAGAAAAATATGAGGATATATCCCATGAGTTTACTTAAAGACCATACCCAGTGAGATTTGGGCCTATCAAACTTTCTTTTGAAGAGTATCTTGGCAAATTTTTTCTGCTCTAAGGAATGATTGAATCAACATCTTTTCACCAGAAGTTATGCACCCCAAATTAAAATTGTTTGGCAGAACTCATGACACTAAGGATATGATGTAAGGCCCCCATTTAGACAATTTGAGCCTGAAAATGCCTACCCATTGAAATGCCCTTTGCATACACTATTTAAGCCTTAAAATCTATTTTTTTTAACAAATACCAAAGTAATTGAACCTAAACCTCATTGACCTGATTCAGCCTTACGCTCACTAAGAGATTTCAGAAGGTAAAGGAGAAGATGTTGAAGAAAGTTGAGCTGGGTTCAACATTTGGTGAAGGGAGAAGAAAAGAAATCTATAAAAAAACAGTGTGTCAGTTGTATAGTTGTGGCATTTCATTTATAAAAAAAGGAAAGGGAGAAGTCAAGAGAAGTACTTCATTTGAAAATTAAAAAGATGAGAAGAAGCTGGCCACTTCTGATTTGAAAAAATATAAAAGAAGATGAAGATGTGATGTAATGAAGAAGGTGAAGTCATGAATCACCTCCTCCTCTTAGTTGATTTCTCAGTTTTGAATCCTTTTTATCCCTTTATTCTTTTTAAACCTCAACCCTAAGCTACATTACAACCCAACAAAAAGACCTTATTGATCTAAAGTTAATTAAACTGCTATGTGGAGATAAGGGGATGTGTAATCTATGGTGGAAAGAACAGGAAAATTTCAGGAATTAGCAGCAATGCCTATGCTCATGGTTGCAGGACTATTTAAGGTCTGTAATTGATCTTGACCTGCAATAAAAGTGATATACCTTAGAATTTCATTTTTGAGTGATAGCCCTAGTGAAGATTGGGTCTAAAATTAAATTTATTGAGGCAATATTTAAACCTGATTCTTGAATGAATGGTGAGCTTAGTACTGATTCCCATACACAATACTCTTGATGTAAGTTGACTGGCTGTGATGGAAATTCATTATGATTTAACTGACTGCATTACTATTTTGATTCCTCTGAATTTAAAAGAATAGGGTGTGGAATCAATCTTTATGTGTTGAAATCTAATTTGACATATGTTGCACTAAGCTTAATTGTTCTATTGCGAAGTTTGTGGGTATCTTCATTGAAAACCCTCAGGAGACTTCACACCTCCACTAGGGATCACCTAGGGGATTAAAAGGCTTAATGCATAGGCTAAATGCATCTGTGCTCCCTATGAAAGTGGCACCTGATTTTTAGAATAATTGTTTAATTCTCTCTTTGCTCGAGGACTAGCAAAGATTATGTTTGGGGGTGTCTTAATCACAGAATTATGCCACTTTTCACCCCCTAAACTAGCCCTTACTACACCTTAGACTTGCTTAATAATTGATTTTTGAGTATGGTTTCGTAGTTAGCTATAATCTGCAGAATGGTACAGCAATCCATGTAACAAGTGCTATGAAGAGAAGAATTAGAGTCAAGCATTAGAGCTAATGGAAATATAGAGATTAAACCTTGGTGGTCCCCACCCAATGGGCTGTTCAGCATGCCTTGGACCCCTAGAAGTTCTGCAATGAGAGAAAAGTGTGACCCATACCTAAAGGAGAGGTGCAGCAGTTGCTGAGAAGCAGAAACCACACTCTCGAGTAGTTCAGAAGCCTGCAACAACCTGTTGAGCAGCCTCTCGACCACCTCTCAAGTAGTTCTTTGACTTCAGAAGCAACCTATCGAGTAGTCGAGCATATCATTCCTGCAGCAATTCGGCCTCTCGAGCACCTCTCAGGCAATTCTTTACCTTTAGAAGCAACTTGTCAAGTAGTCTTCAGAAGCAACTCTTCTTCTCGAGCAGAACTGGACTGCAGCACTTCATCCACTCGAGCAGCCTTCAGAAAGCAGTCTATCTGCTCAAGCTATACACTGTGAAGCCTTCCGAAGATTTCACCCTCTCGAGGCTCGAGACCCAGCAGATATTTATGAACTTTGGGGGCATTTTTAGAACTTCTACAACACATGGGACACCTGTCCAATTGTGTAATGCATTCCTAGCAATTTGGGGTAATACTTAGCTGAAATTAAGCCACAACAGCAGATCCTAACTATTTTTATCCCCTTTTCCTCTGATTGGCCAGAGCATAAAGTGCTTTTTGGGTGTGTATATATAGAAAAGAAAGATACTTGTAAAGGCAGCCAGGAAGGCCAAGAGAGGTGATTAGCCACCACATTCTCCACCCCTCTTTTATCTTTAATTTGTAGATCAAATTCCTGTAATAGGAGAATCCACCTGATTAATCTTGGTTTGGTGTCCTTCTTAGACAGAAGGTATTTCAAGGCAGAGTGATCAGTGAACACCACTATTTGTGAACCCAAGACATATGACCTGAATTTTTCTAAAGCAAAAAAAATTGCCAACAGATCCTTCTCAGTTGTTGTATAATTGAGCTGTGCATTAATCATTGATCTACTGGCATAAGCTATAACATGAGGCTTTTATCTTTCTCTCAAGGACAGCTTCCCAAAGCATAACTGATACATCACACATCGCTCAAAAGGTAATGAATAATCTAGAGATCGCAATATTGAGCCGAAATCGACATTTTTAGGAATTCAAAAGCCTTCATGCATTCATTATTGAAAACAAAAGGGACATCATGGCACAAAAATGACAAAGAGGTTTAGTTATTTTATCAAGTCCTTGATGAACCTTCTATAAAATCCAAAGATGTCCTAAAAACTTGATTTGTTTAATGATTTTGGGAGGTGGTAAATGTGCAATTAACTCAATTTTGCTTTGTCCACCTCAATGCCCTTGTGGGAAACAACATGGCCAAGGACAATGCCCTGGTGACCATGAAATGGTTTTTTCCCAAATTTCAAAACCAGATTGGTTTCTTCAGCATCTTTGTAGTACCAATTTGAGATGGTGTAAACACGGGAAAAATCATGCCATAGATTGAGAAATTATCCATAAAATCTCCATAAATTGGTCAATCATATCGTAAAAATTGCATACATGCATCTTTGGAAGGTAGCAGAGCATAACAAAGACCAAGGCATTCTCCTATAGGCAAAAGTGCCAAAAGGGCACGTGAATGTGGTCTTTTCCCGATCTTGTGAGTACACAGTGAATCGGTTGTAACCAGAGTAACCATCAAGAAAACAAAGTAATAAGCTTTTCCCGCTAGCTTATCTAAGATCCGATCAATGAATGGGAGGGGAAATGGTCTTTCTCGGTCATTGCATTTAATTTTCTCAGAATCAATACGACTCTCCATCCGTTGTTGTTTGCCCGGTTGACATAAGCTCACCGTAACTGAGGTTACATAAAGTTGATTTCAGATTTCTTAGGTACCACCCGTAGGTGCTACCCAAGTCAATCAAATGGGGTAAATGAGATCCAACAACTTAACAACTTCTTTCATGACCACTTCTTGCATATGAGGGTTCAACCTTCTTTGCATTTCTCTAGAAGGCTTTGCATCTTCTTCCAAGTGGATTTTGTGCATGCAAACAAATGGATGATTCCTCCTAAATCAAATAGTCCACCAATTGCCCTTTTATGTTCTTTCAAGACTATCGCCTCTTCCTCTTGCTCCTTTGTGAGAGAGGAAGAAATAATGGCGTAATGATTTATGATTACCTAAGAACACGACTTCAAATTTTTGGCCGCTTAGTTCTAAATCGTTGAGAAAAGAAGGTAACAAAGGTACCTTAGATGTTTGTGGAAGGGGAGAGTAGCAGTTTCCAAGAAGAGAAACTTCGATTGATTAAGAGTTCCTTGCACAACATTTATTTCCTCGAAATTTGAGATACAACTTGCTTTATTTTCAGCATATCCCCAAGCATCTTTAACATCTGTGGTGAAGTCTTCACCCTGCAGAAATTGTTGTAAAGTCCCTTCCACAAGTTCATCCAATAGATCAACATGAAAATATTCTTCGGAGCTGAATTCAGGTCAGGACTGCATTATAAACATTTAATTTTACCTTCATGTTTCCAAATGAGACTTCCATAATACTAGACCGCATTGAATGCAAGCATTTGTCAGTAGCAGTGAATGGTCTTCCCAAAATGACAGGATGGAAGTTTTGCTTTTGGTTGGTTCCATATCCAAAACTAGAAAATCAGGATAGAAGAATTTATCTACTCCCACCAATACATCTTCAATCATCCCCATCAAGTTCTTTCGGATCATGCGCTAGTTGTAACACCACATGAGTGGGTTTAATTCTCCCAAACCTAGTTTCTCATATCTGAGAATATGGAAGTAGGTTGACACTAGATCTAATAAAGCCTTTTCAATGGTGTATTCCCCAATAATACAAGGATTGTGAGATTCCAGATCTTGAAGTTTAGGAGGTGTAGCAATGGATAACACTGGTTAATTCTTTCCACAAAGAAAGACCTTTTGGAAAATTGTATCCTAGCCTGCCTTTTGTGAGTGCAAACATCTTTCAAAAAATTTTGCATATCTTTGGAATTTGTTTGATTGCCTCAAGCAAAGGTAAATTTATCTTGACTTGCTTGAAAGTCTCCATCATCTCATCTATTTTTGTGTTCCCTTTATCAAAAGGGGATACAGATTTCATTGCATGAGGAAATGATAAATGAGGAACTAATCTTTCATCTACACTTTAGAAGTGTTTTAAATTTTTTACTTTTCTGCTTTTCATTTTTTAGTTTTTCCGAGGTACATCAAGAACACTCGCTATCACTATGCTCTTTTGCATATCTTTCTCCTCTTCCTCATTTCTTTCTTCTTCAAGACCCACTTTGTTATCTATCATTTTCCACTTCTCAAAGTGGTGATGCTTTTACTTCTTCATGTGAATTAGAAGCTTCTCCAACCATGAACCCTTTGGGATTGTTCAAAGGATGGTGGGTAACTTTCCTTCCTCTCTTTGCTAAGGTATTTGAAAAGTCCCAATGTTTCTTTAATCTTCTTTATGCTCTGGCTGAAAATTCACGTTTGAGTTAAAAGATCCTAAATTCTGGTGAATTTAGGACTTGATCTTCAAAAGAAAGGGACTGGAAGGGTTTGAATGGGGTAGATCGCACAGTTGTTGTGGAATGGGTCTTGAAAGTTTGGTTTGACATAAAAATTTCCGCTAATACTACTGCGCTTTTGAAAGGCATTTGATTCTTTGGTTGTTGCGTTGGGATTGGTAATTCCTTGGTTCCACCTCAAATTGGGGTGTGCCTCCATGGATATTCATTTGATCGATCCGTCCAAATGATTGAGCAAAGATGAGCTTGTTCCACCATTAAATCTGGGAACCGTGGATGCAGCAGGACATTGGTCAAGTGAATGAGTAGGGACCGCATATCGTATATGCCTCCTCTACTCTTGAAATATTTGGAGTTTTAAGTGACTCCATCAATCTATCAAACTTTGTGGTTAGATTGTCCATCTTTCTTTCCAACTCATTCACCTCATAGATCTTCCCTTTGGTGGGTTGGCGGTTGTTCAACCTAGCAGGATTTTCAATTTCTCTTGACAGAGATTCCTGCTGAGTTGAGTTTTCACCAATCACTTCAAATAAGTCCCAAACCTCTTCAACTCTTTTTTGCAAGTGCCTCCACAAGAGGCATCCACCATATTTTTGCCTTTTTGATCAATTCCTTGATAGAAGCTTTGAACCAGCTGCCACCTAGGAATTTGATGATGAGGACATTGCCTTAACAGTTCCTTGAATCTTTCCCATGCTTCATGGAAAGTTTCAGTTGAGTTTTGGGAGAATGAAATGATACTTTGTCTCAATTGGCTTGTTTTAGACATTGGGAAATATTTGGCTAAGAATTGACACTGCAAATCATTCCAAGAAGTGATACTGTTTGGTGCTAACATGGATAACCATTCTCTAGCTTTATCCTTTAATGAAAAAGGAAAGAGCCTAAGCTATCGCTTCGACCCAGTCCAGCTATGTTGAATGTGGTGCAAAGAGCCAAGAATTCATCCACATGTTTGTATGGGTCTTCCTTACTCAACCCATGGAAGGAAGGAAGCATTTGGATAGTTGATGACTTGATCTCATAATTTCCTTCAACAGTAGGAAATTGAATGCAAAAGGGGGAATTATAAGCACCTGGTGTAAAGTAATCCCTCAAAAGTCGAGGTTCTTCACCCATAGTAGCAGAATTCTGTGTTGTTTGTTTGGTTCGTAGTAGCCTTTCAACTCCTAAATTCAATGGGAGAATCTCAGGGCTGGGAGTCCTCCTACCAAACATACAACTCAGAACAAAAAAATCTGATTATGCACAGCAAACCTTCAGAATTCCTTTCAGTAATTTCCCTTCTTTAAAAACCTGAATATGAATAATTGCACAAGTATAAACAATAGAATAGTTTAGTACTGATAAAAATTAAAATGAAAACTTAGGTCTATCTATTTTAGAATAAATTCCCCGGCAACGGCGCCAAAAACTTGTTGCTTCTTAGTGTGCTTGATTTATGTGAGTTTTGAAAACAGATTTATAGCTGCTAAATTACAGTGGCTCTAGACTATATAAACAAATAAAGAAATATCAGCACAGTTAGAAGAGAATTAGCCTGCAAGATCAGGGCCAATTGTAGCAAGTTTCAAAAGTAAGTGAGTGAAAGATCGTCACGAGAGAATTTGGCTAAAATGTAAGATAAACCTCCAGATCAGAGCTACCAGATCTGGCTTCTTATCCTATCTAGAAAGCTGATAAGATGAGAGGTTTGAATTTGTCACGTTTAACAAACTAAAAACAAAGAAAAATTTAAACTAAATGATCCAGATCCGAGTTGGGGGAGTGATTGAAACAAAGATGGAGAAGTAATATCTAAATCTGATTTGGTCTTTGAAATCTAATGAGAATAACTGCAGCTCAACAGAGGTGATCCAATCTTCATCTGGCTACAAGCACAGATGTAAGAGAGATAAATCTAATTCAAGGATTAGGCTTACTTATGGCTATGGTCTGTCCACTTTAATGGCCACAAACCATCCAATAGTCTTTAATCCAAATCCTCAATTCAGAACAATAAACATCACTACAAATGCTGTAAGAGACTAGGTTACCAACACTAATTCTTACAGGATTAATGAATCAAGGGAAATTGCATGCACAACAATGAATCTAAAGGAGTCTAATGTACTGAGGAGATCAGAGGGAACCCTTGACATGAGTCCAATGGAGAATGCATAGTTTACAAGAACCTTTTAAAATCTTACAATTACAAGGTTTCACTTTAATTACGCGATGCAGGTTAATCAACTGATTACAATAGCAATACGTAACCGAACGAACTCACGACTCTCAAATGCAAGTACAAAGTAGGCTATTACAAGGATTGCGCATATGTCTGTCGGAAATGGGGATTAGAAATGAAACTCAAAATCTGCATGCCTCAATTGGGCAAATGCTTCATCAATTTATAGCTTTCTGTGTCCAAATTTCCGATGTGTATCAACCAATCGAGGTTTTCATATCGTATTGACCAATGGTAGTCGAGCACGGGATTGAGATCTGCTTACGCCAATCGTAATTCCTCGATCTATTTCACCAATCGGTGAAAAAGGCATCAATTGCTTCGCATTTTGAAAGTTTGTTAGAGTTTCTGAAGTTCCGCCAAGTTATTCCTCTCTAGGTGCTCACGTGGGTGGAATATTCCTTCGCTTATGCTTAGAACCTCCGGAATGTCCCTAGGTTTTAAAACGCATTGGGACGCTGCGGCATGACATCGAATTGTCCTTGTTAAAGTCAGTGAATCTCCGAATACCTTTTCGCAGCTTAGGGCCTTTTTCGCAGTGTCGGACTTCAAGCTCTTTTTCGCAATGTTCAATCTCTCTTCGAATTGTGTTTTCTCCTTTTCGCAAAGTTCAATCTTCTCTTCGAAGTGTGTTTTCTCCTTTTCACAAAGTTCAAACTTCTCTTCGAGGAGTTCAGATGCTCTTCGAAAGCTACGCCTGGAGTTTTAGTCCTTTTCGCAGAGTTCAAGGTTCTTTATGAAAAGTGCAGGTTCTTTGTGAAAAGAACTTTGTAGTGCATTTCTCTGTTCAAATTGTTCCCTGCTTCGCTTACAGGTCTTTGCCTCTTTACTTTAGACCTTTCAACAGCTGATGAGGTTGTTTCTTCACTTCCTTTCTTTGGACTGACATGGATTGTCATCTTTTTGGCACTTTTAAGCTGCTTTTATGGTTAAGCCTGTCTTTATTGTTAGCTGCAACATAGGCACTTAAAACACTTATTTAGTTCTCTCAAAGGTCTATCAAGACTTAAGTTTAGGGGTGAAAAATAGTATTTTTCACTTGTCAACACTTAGCCATGCTAAAACCTTTCTCTAACTCCTTTCACCTTAGGAAGCTCACCGGTGTCATTCTCGCACGAAGATCGAACAAACGGTGCTACAAGGGTCTGAGAGCTCCGGCTCTCCCCTCTTTTCCTCTACCTTCTTTGCTTTACCTCTATCCAAGGATTCAAGCCGTTACACCACTGAAATTTTGGTGTTGGCGGAGAGCTTGATAAGATCGTAGTGCCTTCGGGCAAGAGGAAGTGTCACTCACATTTTCATTTATATATATATATATACATCTAAACAAAGACTCGGCCATAGTAGAAATCACTTACGAGCGGGTCAATTGGGTGCCTAACACCTTCTTAATTGATAACCAAAGCCCCTACCCAAGAGTCTTTGGCGTTGACCGGTGAATCGGAGTGATATTTTTGCACTTTGATGCTTAAATATCGATTTTGAGGTATCCCGGGACACCAAAAGCTCTGGGTGGCGACTCTATTTTTCTTACAAGCGCATCATCGCAATAGGCTCGCGTGAACCCACGATTGCACAGTTAGTTATCTCGATCCTATGGATGCTGATTTTGTTGATCCCGTTGACGTTGAGTACCAGGAGCCTTGGAAGGGAGACACTGTAGGACACCAGGAGGACCTTGGTACTGTTTATGATCCTAATGCTGATTATTGATAGCATAATTTTAGTATTGAGATTACAATATAGTTTAGACAGTTTATTCTTTCATTTCATACAGTGATTGTTTATTTATAGCATCATACTTTTTATTTATAGTTGATCTTTATTTTCTCATTGATTAGTAAATATTTCATAGATTTTATCGAATTTTATTTAATCTTTTTGGCTGCCTTAATATTTCATTCCTTTATTATTGGATTCACAAATTTTGTGGAACTATGTTAGTGTGAGAAATCTTATTATGTATATGTCCGCTTAACATATCTGAGATGCATGCCGGTCATGACACCGAATTCTAGGCTCTCGGGATGGGGTAGAATTTCGGGGTATGTCGATGCACAAATTACTCTTTTCATCATTTCTTTTCCAAATGTTGATGCGCAAAGTTTTATCATCTCTTAGCTCTCATAAATTTTTGGCTTTGATCTGCTAGCTCTATAAGGCAATGATTTTTGAGTTTCCAAGAGTAGAAATATTTGGATTGTGGAAATCATATGTAATCTAATGCTTTTTCAGCACTAATTGCTCTTTTTAAATGATTAATTATTTGTTTAGGTTTCTTTGCCTTTAGATTCACAAGTCATCGGAGAAGATTTTAGGGCGTCTTTTTCATCAATCGGATGATTGAGATAGTTTTTAGTTTAAATCTTTCCTACAACTGATCTTCAGATATGTGAATATCATCCTCTGGTCTGGTTTTTATCCCATATGGCACACAACTCCAAAAAAGATTTGTGAGTGTTATGTGTGCCACTTAGTCTTTGGATCACTTTTTTGCGATGTGTGCCACATGGAATACAAAACTAATCATCTGATGATATGTTGATGATCTTAACGTTCTGAAAGATTGGAATGAAAAATAATCTCTATTGTCCAATTTGGGGGAGGATTAATAGTAGCTCCTTTGTCTTATAAGATGCTTTCACATCTTATTTATTATAAGATGTTTATCAGACCATTTTATGTCATGTCGGGGACTAACCCTCCACTAATTAAACTATGTACAACTTAATAGTAGGCGTAATTTCCATTGAAGCTAACATGGATTCATATAATGTTTTTATTTTCAAAACGGAGATATGTGGCATTAGATTTGTGAAAATATGAGATCAAAGATGGAGATTAAACAACCCAAAAAACCCATCAAACATAATAGAAAAATACAAAAGAGGTAGGCTTAGGACTCGAGTTAGCTACATGATTTTAAATCTTGATGAGGAAAGAGTGATGAATGAGGAGAAGTTTCAAATGTTGTATGAATACTTATGTTATTAACTTCCTTTCCATAATAGAAAAAAGGGCAATGAGTCATGTTCTTGTCCGCTTTGACATTCATTGTTTGTATGCCATCAACAAAATCATGGATGGCGGTCTACATATTTTTTAATTTGATTAGGCATATTATCAATTGTGCAATTCGATCCACCGAATGGCCCATTAAAATCGCTAACATCAACCAATTTTTCTTATGCAGGAAAGAAGCCAAAGGAATAAGAGGAATCGGTCCTGTAAAAAGTTAGCTCACACAGCTGGGACAAAAAGCTTTATGAGAGTATGATATGAAGAGGTATGCTTTTTAATTTATAGTTAATTTATTTATCATGTACCTCATTTTTGTCAATCTTCACCATTTACTAACTCAAAATTCTTTGTTGACAGCAAATCCAGAGATTACAGCAAACCTCACCGAGTTGTGCATATGTTTCTTTGATTACACATTCTCACAAACCGGCACGCCTGTGAATGAATTGGTCGTAGAGAAGATTGTAAGCTCACATTATTTTATTTAATTATATATTGACATTGCATAATTAAAATAGTAAATAAAAATATTACTCTTTGTAGCATAAGATTAAAGGTCGCTTGCCGAAATCATTCGGATGACTCAATGGTTCAAATGATGTGTACTCTCAAGTCGAAAGGGATCACAATCTAGTGAATTTGTTACAATGAAATACAAAATACACAAACTAGATGAGCAATTGAAGCAAAGAGATGAGCAACAGAAGGATTGAGACTAACTGCGAGGTCCTTCTAGGTGAAAGGGGTCACCTGTGGTGAATTTGTTACAATGAAAGACAAAATACACGAACGAAAAAAGCAAAAGAAACATAAAGGCAAAAAATGGAGGGATTTCAAATGGCATCTAAAGGCAAAGTATTATAACAACTTACTACTTGATGTGGACCAATATGACCATCACCTTGAGAATGTCTTGTCAGAAGATCGACGAATTCTTGTCAATTTCTGGGACCCTGAAGAGGGGCTGATATATTTGTTTGATAGAGTCTTTTAAGAATTTTACTTTGCATAATAAAATCGTTAACATCATTTAATTTGTGATACATAAAAGAAGCCAATGGAATAAGCAGAATCAGCCTGGTCAAAAGTTAGCCCACATAGTTGGGACAAATAACTTTAAGAGAGTATGATATGAAGAGGTATGTTTTTTAGTTTATGGTTAATTTATTATTCATGCACCTCATTTCTGTCAGTCTTCGCATTTACTAACTCAAAAATCTTCGTTGATAACAAATCAAGAGATTAGGCAAACCCCGCCTAGTTGTGCGGATATTTTTTTATTACACACTCCCGTAAAGACACAAGAAGGTTGTAAGTCCACGCTATTTCAGGCCGAGACTTCCCTATTAGACATGTTAAAGAAGCACAACATCTTATGGGTTCCCTCCACTTCAATTCAAAAATGTTTCTTTTTTACATTTGTGTGAGGGCATTTTATGCTTTTTTTGTCAACAGTACTATAATTTAATGAAAACCATTAAATTTTCTTTTTTTTCTAATGGTTGATGGTTTGGAACTTATTATATTATTGATTTCCATAAATCCCATTGCCTCAAAATGAAGGGATGTGCATTTGATTGGTTAGATGAACCGACTGATGCAAATACATATTTTGTTCTCGAAATGCATGCAACAAGTCATATTGGTTAATGGAGGGTGGATTTTTCCTATGCTATTCATATGCTAGAAGGTTTCTGAAGTGCCTTCTAAAGATGTTATATGGTTTCTGAAGATGCTATTAGGCCTCCTTGTTGCTGTTTTTTTTTTTGTTATTTATTTATCATTGTCCTTTTCTTCCATTAGGCCCCAACGATGTTGTTGTTGTGCTCAATTCTTTTATATTTTTGTTTGCTTGCAATGAGATATAGGAAATATTAAAAAAAATTAGGTTGGTATCTTGTTATGTGTCATTTTCTAGGTTCTCAATTCTTTGGTATCCCATTTCCAGATGATAGGTTCGGCATGGATGTGTCTAGTCAAGAATTGTTGAAAATATACATATTCTCAGGCAACTTAAATTTAAGTTTGGCATGTCCACTGATATTCAGGTTTACACTATGCATTAGTTTTAAATTTTTTCTTTATCAGTCAATGTAGACACCCAAATTTAGCCTAAGGCCCGATCGAAACACATTCCGAGAGAGATGCATCTCCGAGCTTTTAAAGGCATGTATGGAACCCTTCCAAACCCTTAGGAATCACCCTTGATCCCTTAGGAACTTTTCCCGAACCCTTAGAAACCAATCCTGACCCCTAGAACCCATTCCGAACCTAAACCTAGCCTTCCCGATCCATGGACAATGAGTGGTGTATCGAGACTAACTGTGACCTTCTACTATATTAGAATATCATACCATTGAAAAGTAGAAGTCCTCAACTTTCCAACAGGCCAAGAATCACCCCAATCAGAGTTGTTTACGCAAAGATATAGCGGTCCGAATCTGAGGGACAAAATCGTAATTTCATGAAAGCCCCCTTAGGGATTTGGTGCAACTAATAGTTGCGCCAGTTCAAAGTGTGGACCCCACCGTGGGGAGCCAACTTCTAGGCACTGTGCATGCACTGTTTTACTTTGCATATGCCTGGCACAGCCAATAGTTGCGCCAGGCATATGAACAGTAACCTCTGGTTTTTGCCTCGAAAATCGAGATTGGGGTTTGAGCTGTTGACCATCTTGACCTTTGGGGTATATTTTGTTAGTTCTGTTGCACCCTTGTGCACCCTATTTATAATCTCTTAAGTGGTTTAAAGCCTTACCCTATTATCCACCATTGGAGCATCTCTTCACATGTTTCATGGCTCCAAAAATCCTAGGAAACCTTAGATGCTGGATTACCTAATTCATAATCATGCTTAGCCTCTAAGTAGCCTCCTAACCCACCCTTTTCCTATAAATAGAACCCCACTCCCCTTGGGTTAAAGGTTGAGAAATTTGCTTAAGAGAAAAAGAGCTCAATGTGAGAAGTTCTTCCTCCCTTTTGTGCCCTATTTTCACATAAAATTCTAAAATCTCCCAACCTTATTTCAAGTTTAATCTTGTATCCAAAACCCTTAGTATAAGTATGTGCTACCCCCTAGACTCCTCTCTCTACCTCTTAGTTAGCAAACCATAGGAGTTAGAACCCTATTTCCCACCATTCAATCCTTCAAAAGCTCATCAAATCAAGGCTCCTCAATGGTGCAACAAGGGCCCGGGAGCTCCAGCTCTCCCCTCTATTCCTCTACCTTCTCAGTCATTCCTCCATCCTCCCATTTATGTCGTTTTGCCGCTGAATTTTTAGTAGGAACAGAGGGGCACAAATAGAATTTTAAGACCCATTTGGGTAAAAGAAAGCCTTTTTCATTTCTTTTATATTATTTTTGTTTTTGCCATTAATAGAGACCACATTAAGTGGGTTGATTGGGTGCCTAACACCTTCCCAATCGAGAACCGAAGCCCCTACCCAAGAACCTTTGGTGTGGACAGGATTCAGAGTCATATTTGTGATACTTTGGTGCTTATAAAAATTATCTAGGTTTTCTGGGACACCAAAAGCTTCGGGTGGCGACTCTATATTTTTGTTAGTGAGCGCATCCCTGCGATGGGATCATCAAAAATCTCACGGTTGCACAGATGGGACTCTGCTGGGGATTAGCTTATAGAGCTTCCCCTTGAACTACTCTGCTGGGGATTAGCTTATAGAGCTTCCCCTTGAACTTGGCCTTTTTATTTTTGATTTTACTAACCTTTTATTACTGTTTTTTATTTTATTTTTACTCACCCCTCCGATTAGGTCATTTTACTTACCCCTACTTTTACGTCATTTATAAGCCTTGGCCGATTAGCGGGCCTACTTGCGCATTGCCTTTACTTTCTTTATTTTTCCGTCATTTTAGTGCCTTAGCCGATCGACGGGCCTACTTACGCACTGCTTTTACTTTCTTTATTTTTTCGTCATTTTAATGCCTTAACCAATCGACGAACCTACTTGCGCATTGTCATTTACTTTTCTTTACTTTTCCGTCATTTAGAGTGCCTTAGGCGATTGGTAGGCCTACTTGTGCAATCATATCCTAATAGTGGGCGTCGGCCCGTAGTAGCGGCACGAGATCATCACCCCCAATTTTTGGACATAAGAAAACTTTCATAAAAAAGAAATTTGAAAATAAATTAAAATTTAACCAAGAAAGGGGACTTAATCAATTTATTTTTTTACGGGATAGATTTTTAAAAAGGGTTGAGATATTAGGCACACATACAATCACCTGGGTCTTAGTATGGCAGCAACTCCTAGTGGTGATGATCAAGAAAAGTCCTAGCCCACCTAGTATATGAGAAGGCGCTTGGCGGAGGTATATCGGGTGGGTCACCTATTCCTACGAGCTTAAAACCCTTTGGAGAGCGTGCTAGCGAGTTATACAGGACTCAAACCCTTAAGTTCGGTGAGGAGAGAACTTTTCACTAAAAAATCAGTCAGTCCCTGGAAGCCCAGCTCCCACAAAAGCCAGTTTGGAGACCAATTTTGGACTGAGTTTGCTGTTGTCAAACAAACTAGAGAGCCATATTGCTCTGGCGCAACTATTAGTTGCACCAATGTAAAATGCCCCATTAGTACACTGGCGCAACTATTAGTTGCGCCAGCTTTAAATTTAGACCCTTTGCTCTGGCGCCACTAATAGTTACGCCAGGCTGGTTCTGAGCCACCCTAGTCCGAATATGTGGCCTTTTCCACATCCCAAGTCCCCCGATTAGTGTTTTAGTGCTTCTGCTTAGGCCCCGCCATCTCCGACACCCAATACACCCTCACCGGTCAAAAGAAGGTGACTTCTTTTTTACCCATTTTGGGGGATCGGATTGTTTGCATCAATTTTCGTGCCTTCAATAGATCAAAGGTCTTCTTTTGATTCTTCCAAAGTACTTCGGAATTGTTGCTGCGAGTCTTATTTGGGGCACGAAAGCCACTCGAGAAGGGAATAGTAAAGGCTTCGGAACCATTGTTTTCACTCAAAAAAAAATCCAAGAAAAAACTAAAATCAAAAATTAAAAATAGAGTCTTGATTAGTGCCGACACAACGGCATCATCGTACCCTCCGTCATCTCATAGGGGAAGAAGGAGGAAGCTTTACGGGCCCCATATAAGGCACCCATACCCAACCCGATACCGAGACATGTCGTGGGCCGTGAACCCAGCTTATGCCGATCCCAACTCATCCCCACCACATTCTCCAACCCATTCGCATATCGAAGAAGCCTTTAATTCCACCCCCCTCACCCATTCAACCCTCACCATTATCGGCCCGTTCAGTGCCCCCGTTTTTCCAACCACCACTTCCCAAAATATCAGAAGTCAACCCCCCCTTCCCTATCTTTTTCACAAACCATGCCCATACCCCCTCCTATATCCATGCCAAATCCGACACATTTCCCATCCCCATCCATGATAAACCCAACCCAACTTCCCGCATCCACATCCATGCCCCATTTTCCATCTTCCCCATATAGGCCCAATCCGCCCTCATTCACATATGTCACCTCCACCCTATCCAATCCCCCACAAATCCCCCCATCTACCCGGGTCATGCCCATTTTTGTCGGGGCCATGCCTGGTTCTTCCCAAACATCCACACCCTACCCTTCATCATACCCATCCCCCTTTTCCAATGCCCCACCTCATTCCTCCAATCCACCCCATATCCCATCTTCAACCCCGGTCATGCTTGATTTTATCAGGATCATGCCCAATTTACCCTCCACATCCACCCCATCCACGCCGCTCCAAACCTCAAATAACCTGTCTCCATCCGATATCCCTTCTATGGCCATGATGAAAGAAATGGTTCAAGCCTATAATAGGTGGAAGGCCTCCCAACACATCCCCTCTTATCCATACCACACACCCATGGATCCATCCCATACCCTATCAAGCCTCCATGCCTCACTCCCCCATGACTCCCATCAACCCCCCATCATCCACACCATTCAATCTCACATTACCCACATGCCTCAAGGCCCAATGGCCCAAACCCCCATTCCCCACATGTCCCAAGGCCCCATGGCCCAAAACCCCATAACCCACACCTATCAAGGGCCCATGGCCCAGACCCATCATAGGCCCATGGCCCAATCCCATCAATGGGCCATGGCCCAAACCTATCATGACCAAGGCTTTGTGGCCCAACCCTCCCAAGGCTTCATGGCCCAAAACCAAGCCTAACAAAACCTTGGAGTCTCACACCCATACCCTTCACAATTCCTCTAAAATTTCACCCATTCACAACCCTTATACCCAGCTCAAACCCATGCCTTAAATCAACCCCAGTTTACTCAAAGTCAGCTTTAAACCTTCCCTCATCCCCAATGGGCTCACCCAACCCCTATTCATGTCATTCTCACCCAGTCCATGCAACACCAACATGAGAATCCCACCCTCACTGCACACTATGCCGACCAACAGTCTGAAGAGGATGAGATTAGGAAGAATGGGGCCTATGCTGGGGCATTAACTAGCCTTAATCCTCCCCCAATCATTTCCCACCCCCTGGTAGCACAAAGTGAAATCCAACCAACGACCGAGAAAGTGGCCCCCATATCTAAGGAGTCAGAGTAGCTGAAAGAATAATTGGATAAGATATAAAAGTAGTTGATAAATATGGGTGGTGCTAAAATCCACGCCATGGACTTCACAGATTTATGTTTGTTTGTTGTGGTCTCCTTACCTCCCAAATTCAAGATGCCAGCATTTAACAAATACAACGACATGGTAATCCTATTGCACACCTCAAATCCAACTGTGGGGACATGTGCCAATATGGAGGGGATGAAAGACTGCTAATAATGGTCTTTCAAAAGAGTGTGACTGGTCCAGCCTTGAGATGGATCACATCTTTGAAACCATCTATGAGGAAAACATGGAAGGACTTAACACACTTGTTCTAGGAATAACATGTCTATCACATTGACATCGAACCGCGTAAGTCTGACTTGGCTCGATTAAAGCAGAACCCGAATGAGACCTTCAGTGACTACTTGGGGCGGTGGAGAGCACTATCAGCCCAGGTCAGAAACAGGATACCTGACGATGAGTAGATCGAAATGATTTCTAAGAATACTCTACTAGTGATCTCAGATGTCTTGGTGTACCAGCAGTAGTCTAGTTTTGCCTATCTGGTAAGGAACGCCAACCGCTGTGAAGATGTCATCGGGGAGGGATGCCTGAACAAAAATATACCAAGTGGAGCCAGTGGGGTTAGAAGGTTTTTGAAACAAAGGAATGATAAGAGAATTGGAGCCGATGTCTAAAACATAACCTCATTCCAATTTCAAGCAGCACAACCAGCGCCAGTCAGAACTGAGCAGATGCATAGAGCAGGGAATGGGTAAGGAATGTAGATGACTCCGAAGCAGAGGAGAACCCGCTATGACAAAGTGTTTACACCCCTGGGGCAATCTCTAAGTGTACTTTTACCTTTACTAGTAGAAAAGAGATTAGTCACTATTCATCAATCACAACCTCCTCCTCACCCGATCCCAAAGAACTATGACCAGAATATCCACTATAATTTTCATCAGGGTCCAGATCACCCAACTGACCGTTGCTTCCCATTGAAGCATGCGATCCAAGATTTAATCGATGCTAGAAAAATCATTCCACCCGCACCTTCTCAAGTAAACCAGCATGGGAACACCCATTAGGTGTCGTTACTCCCACCTCCTATCGGAGGAGCAGGTCTCAAGCCCACCATCAAAATGGTAGAAGAGTGTGAATTTGAGTTTGACCCATCTAATTACATCAATGATTGGCAGAGCTATGTAGCACCATTACCGAGAAATTATGAAGAAAGGAATATTGGGGTGATTGAACCCTTGAATTTATCAGACTATTTTCCCAACCCAACACCATGAGTTGAACCCTTAGATCTTAGGGTTTATTTTCCATCACCGACCCCTATCAATTATGTGCATATAAATGCATACCAACCATACACCACCATCCCCGTCAATTACCCCAAAGCCCATCATGACCCCAATCTCCCGTCAGCACCTATCAGCTACTAATGGCCTGTTGTTACCTCTTTTCCCCCAATGCCACCACCCTCAAGCTTCACCATCCCCGTCTGGCCCAATTTTTCCACCCAACCTGCTATCACCGAGGTAAATCAAGTTTTGCCCACACCTCCTGAGCCCGCAGTGCAAGTGCCTCCGATACCAGCGGCTATACCATTTCAAATCTTAGGACCGACCTATGATCCTCATCAGGTCCTGCTGAGTTATGAACAAACAGATATCAACACTGGTAGCCATAGAGAAGGGGCAGTAGACTTTGTTACCCGATCCGAGAAGATCTCAAAGCAACCTGAAGCACCAACAGCAACACAAGCCCAACCAAAGGGGGAGAAGGCGCAGTGAATCCTTTGGAGAAAATGAGTCGAGAATATATACTGGAGACTCAGCTGAGAAGAATGCCTGCCCATATTACTGTATGAGATCTGTTGATGACGTCCCCACTCTATTTCCAAACATTAATGGGCGCATTAAAAAATGCGCATGTGTCACTTCAGGTTAGCCAGGATGAAGTCAGGAAAATAATTGGTCAAGTGATGGCTCCAAATGCCATTTCATTTTCTGATGCTGATTTACCTGAGGAAGGAGGCAGTGTTAGGGTATTTTAGATGCTTGGTGCTAACTTTATTGAAAACAGTGACAAGAATGTGTTAGTGAAAATAAATCAAAGGTGGATTGAAATCTACATAGCAACAAGTCTAAAAATATATAGACCTGTAAGATACAGGGCCAGTTGTAGCAAGTTTTAATAAGTAAGAGTTTATCCCACAGGGAAAAATGATCGAAAGCTCTAAGGGAGCTATCTTTAGTAGGCCCTCCAGATCTGACTATAGATCTGGCAATCCTAAATGGAAGGGGATTTAAGGTCACTATTATATACATCCTAAGGTAGCCTAATACCTAAATTACAGAAATGGTTGAGAAGAATGATGGAGTGTGAGATAATAAATATAAGAGGGTGAGAAGTAAGCTATTAGGTACAGATCTTATGGGTTTTATAACACGGACTCAAATCTGCTACTATAGAAATCTTGTCCAATGGCTACATTATCACCAAAGAGGAGAAAGGATCCAACTCGCCTCTATGCCATGATCCAATCCCTTATGGCTATAACCTGTCCACTTAAATGGTCACAGACTATCCAATAGGGGAACCACAGTCCAGATGAGTAAGAACAAGTTTATCATTGTAGGCACTACTTCATCCTGGCTACCAGCTCAAGAATCCATAGGAACCTCAACCTCTAAAGTTCTATGTGTGGGGCTAGGCCTACAATGTGCACTAGCCTAGACACACAGGACCAGCAAGAGTTTGAGTGTTAGCTTTAGGTCTAGCTGTTCACTACTTTCCTACAATCTACAAGCCATCCAGATCTGCCATCTGATGGTGGGTCTATACAAATACAGGGGAGTTTATCTCTACACAATCTCTCACAAGGCTACAGGCACAAGTGTAGAGAAGAAGAATCTGTCTTAGATTTGTGGATTGGCCTCACCTTAGGGCTATAACCTATCTACTTAAATGGTCACAGACTATCTACAGAGGCTATCCTCCTCACAGAAGTCTAAGACAGAATAATTAGATTGCTGCCACCACCATGTTCACAAAGCTACCAACTCAAGCTCCCATGGAGATTCAGATTTAGTGAATCCTGTGGTGCGGCATATTCTGCAATGTGCCTAACCTAGACACACAAGTCAATTGGATCTAAATAAAACCTTAAAAACAATCCTCCATTGCTTACAATACAACTTAGCAATGGAGGATCTTAAGGCAGCAACCTTGTACAGAACAACCCTCAAACTTCAATCCCATACATGCATAGGATTCTATTATAAAACTCCATTAAAACTATTCCAAATAGACATACAAAGGCATAACCAGCAAGTGCTGGACTATGGAGAAAAGAAAAAGGGAAAACGAAGCTGCCTAGACCCTAACCTTAGCCTACTTGAACTCTATAGCTGATTCAAGAAGATAGAATCCAGAAGTCCTTAAACCTAAACTAGGCTTAGGCCTATATAGTAGTCAGCTGTGGGAGAATTAGGGTTAGGAAAACCCTAATTTTATCAATGCAGTCGTGACCCATTTATGTCCCTTGGATGCCTTGAGGTGTGTGCACAGAGATTGAAGCATTGGAGTGCGTGCCTTAATTGCTGGAAGTTCCCAGATTGCCCCTACAGAAGTGGGGAGAAGTTAAGATCCCGAGCCTCGCTAGGTAGCATGGATTTCTAGGTCTTGTCGCGTGATAGAATTTTCATCGCGAGATTGAATTGGCTTGAAGCTCTCGCAGTCGCGAGATTGATATTTTGGTCATCGCGGGAATGCTCTGGTCGTCGCGAGATTGCGCTTTCCATTTGAGTGGCACGGGAATTGCACGCGCAGTTCGTTCCTTGGTGAATCTCACAGAGATCCTCGCGAAGAAGCAATGTGCATAGGCCTCTAGATCGTGCGAGCAGTTCCCTGAAGGTCTGTATCCTGCGGCCACTGCACGACAGCTGCACGCAGGAATGCCTGGACCTCTCTCTCCTCAATGAATCGCGTGAAGATTAAAGGCTCCTTTCTTGAGCTGCGCGAGACTGCGCGAGAGCTTATGACTGTGCCTCACGAGAACTGCGTGAAGTATGCTTTTTACTCCCTTCTGTCATCAATCTATGAGAGAACAGCGCGACCAGTTGGTGTGCTGCCTTTAAAAACCCGTGACAATTGTGTGAAGCATTCTTTCTGATTCAATTGAACCCTGCAACATCTGCGTGAGGCTCACTTCTTGACTTGTTGCTGCTGTGCTGTGCCTATGCCGCAGGCAATTCTCTGTCTGGGTCCAACCTCCTTTCTCCTGAGGCACTTCTGGGGTAAAAGTAAGCTTCTTGACATGGTTAGGGCCTAATCTACAGCTGCTGCTTATTGCCTACAAAATGGGCTTAACACACATTTATTAAATGACTAAGGGTCTAACAGAGATTAAGTTAAGGGTTAAAAAGTGGTACTTTTTAGGTCTTAACAGACCCCCAAACCTAATCTTTGCTAGTCCCTTAGCAGAGGTTCAACTAATTAAATGCCACTTTTGTAGGGATCACGGGTACATTCAGCATATGTACCAAGCCTTTTAAACCCCTAGGTGATCCCTAGTGGAGGAGTGAAGTCTCCTAAGGGTTTTCAGTGAAGTTACCCACAAACTTCTTAATAAAAATAGTTAGCAGTGGTGCAGTCAATGGCAAAACAAATTTCAATTAATAAAGCATCAATTCACTTTCCTTTAGAACTTAGAGAAAATTGTAGCAATAATGCAGGCCATTTAAAACTCAAAATTAGCATGTGTTTGCATCACCACCATTCATTTTACATTAGAAATTCAATGTGTAAGAATTAGTACCAAGCTTGCCTTAAATTCCAAAATTAGGTTGGATACAACCCCAATGAGGTTAAAAATCAGACCCAATTCTTACTAGGGCTATCTCTCAACATTGACAATCTGAGGGTGTTCACATTCAACACAGCTCAAGAGCAGTTACAGACCCTAAATTGGCCTGCAAGCATGAGCATAGGCAAAGCTTTTAATTTTTAACATCCTCATGACTTTTAATCATAGATTGGACAACTCCTCATCTCCACATGACAACTCATTTCACTTTAGATCTACAAGGTCTTTTTGAATGGGTTGTAATGTGGCTTATGGGTGAGGGATATAGAGAATCAAGGGGTAAAAATGGAGTCACAATTAAGAAATCAGCAAGGTAAGGAGTGATTCATGACTTCACAACCTTTATTTCAGTAAAACTTCATCTTACTTGATATATTCCAGAATGAAAGTGGCCAACTTCTCCTCTTCTTTTCAATTTTCAGATGATGTTCTTCTCTAGACTTTTCTTTCTTTTTCTCTTTTTTTTTTTTAATATTTTTATGATTTTTATGATGAACTGCCACACAAATACCGTTGATACATTGATGTTCATAAGTTGCTTTTCTTCACCTTCCACCAAATGTTGGACCACTCTCACTATCTTTATCTCCTTCTCCTTTACCTTCTAAATTCTCAGAGTGAGGGTGAGGTTGAATCAGGTCATTAGGTTAAGGTGCAAGTACTCTGGTATTTGTCAAAGAAAAGTAGGATTTTTAAGGCTCAACTACTGTATGCGAAAGGGCAGTTTTAAAAGGTTGGATTTTCAGGCTCAAACTGTCCAAATGAAGGCCTTGGATCATTTCCTTAGTGTCATGAGTGCTGTCAATCAGTTTTGATTTGGTGATGCCTAACTTCTAGTGAGAAGGTCTTGACTCAATCAGTCCTTAGAGCAAAAATAATGCCAAAAATACTCTTCAAAAGAAAATGATGGGCCCAAATCTCACTAGGTATGGTCCTCAAATTAACCCATGGGGTGTATTTTCACCTTTTTCTCTCCTCTTAGGTTCACTAAGTACTAACTGAAAAAAAATTCTGATGTTAGCTTCATGGTGGTGCTGAGATTTTAAAATTTTCAGTTTCAAAATATCTGTAAAAAGAAATATTTTAATATTTTCACAAATTTCCTCATTGCAGCAAGTTAAGTGAAAATTAACTTTATTCATCCCAATTATAGCACCACTACTGCACTAAAGTTAAACATTCTATCTGTAGACCTACCCTGTCACACCCCCAAACCATGAGGAGCAGTGTCCTCACTGGTTCAAAGGTCAGAAAGTGCAGGGTAATGGTCATGAACAAAAAGTAAGCACACACAGACCAAATACACAAAGCAATACAAACAAAAGAATCTATTATCTTAGAAAAACATGTACTATTGTAATTACAATAACAAGCAATGAAGTGCAAAGGCAAGAAAAGCCAAATCTACAATCTAGGTTTTAAGAGGAGGAGGAATCGAAATCTGAATCTGTGAACCAGTCCCAACTCATCCTTTGTGCATGTTTCCTAAGTGCAGCTTTATCCTTTTTCTTGCTTGTTTGCTTCTTAGTGGGACTCTTTTTCTTCTTTGCTTTGCTCTCAGCTGAACTTTTTTTCTTTGGCTGCCTTGGTTTCTTAGGTTGGGCTGGTGGTTTCTTTATAGTAGGAGCTTTTTGTGCCCTCACCCTCATTTTTCTGGTCTTGGGTTCAGGTGGGACCATAGGGGATTTTCCTTTAGCTTGCTAAGTGGGGGCTATGGGGAACTTCCCTTTTTCTGGCTGGCCAGGGGGTTGTGCCTCCTCAGACTGGGCAGTTGACTCTTTCCCAATTTTAATAGAGGCTACTGTGTAAGCAGTCCTCTTAGCAGTGACTTTCCTCTGTTTAGGATAAGTTTGCTCAGTAGGAGGTGCAGTAGGGGTTAGGGTAGGTGGAGGCTGCTCAGTAGGAGGTGATGAAGGAGGGGCAGCAGGGGCCTTTCCTTTATCTGGCTGGCCGTGTGGTTGTGCCTCCTCAGATTGGGCAGCTGGGGTCTGGGTAGCTTGAGGCTCAGGTTCTAGCATGAGGATAGAGAGTGGGGTGGGCTGCTGAGCTGCAGTTCTGGCAGTAGCCAATGCAGCTTCCAATGAGGCTATGTGGATTTTGGCTTTGAGGAGGTCAGTTTCATGGATTTCCTTTTAGAGTCTGAAGATCTCCTGGGCATTGTTGAGCCTCTTTTCGAACAGTCTTGCTTTCATCCTCTCTGCAGTAGTATTGGCTTTCTCCAATTCCAGATTCAGCTGATGATAAGCAACCATAGATTTGGCCTTCTCATAGGCCTCCAAGATGTTAGTCCACCCCAGGGAGATACCTAGTAATTGCTTTCTATGGGTTTCCTCCAGTTCAGCAACCTGCTGCAACAGGGGGTTCTCAATAGATTGTCTAAGGTTGGCCATGCCCCTCAGGACATCCCTCCTAAAGTAGGGATTGTCTCTCATGGCATGGAGGATGGTGAGGTAGGGAGGGATGTAAAAGGAGTGTTTGGGTGCGGTGGGAAGAGAAGAAGTGGAAGGAGCAAAATGTGATTGTTCCTGGGTGGGGGAAGTGGTGTTATCAGTGGGAAAGTCTAGTTGTTGGGGGAGGGTAACAGGTTCTAGGTCTGTTTGGGTGGATTTGTCAGTGAATGTTGGAGGGGGTAGGATAAGGGGTGGGATGGAAGGCATGGGGGAAAAGAAAATGAGGTAGACTCACTAGGAGTAGGGGGTGGTGGGAGAGGGAAAAAGGGAATGGTGAAAGGTATGAAAGAGAATGGTTGGGTTGTGGGGTCATGGCTGGGAGGGGAAAGGACCAGGGGGGTTTGAGTGGATTGTTGAGGGATGGGTGGGTTTGTTAATGTGTGAAGTGTGGATTTGATAGATGTGAGTTCTTATTGCATCTGGTCTTGTGTGTGTGTTGTGGTGGATAGTTGAGATTGGATGTCTTGGATGAGGGAGAAGATGAGTGTCAGTGTGTCTAGGTTGGGAGGTTGAGATTGTGTAGAAGATGGCACAGGTTGAAAAGGTGAGGAAGGGGCATGATGGAAAGTGGAAGGAGGAGGAGATTGGGGTTCTGGTGAGTGGTGTGGTGGTGATGTAGTTGGGGAATCTGGGAGGGGGGTGTATTGGGCGGGCATGGTGTCAAGAAAACTAGTCATAAAGGCTTAGAATCATGTGATTATGTTAAGGTTGAGGTCAATGTCTATGAGTGGGGATGTAGTGGGCATGGTTGGAGTGGTGTCTTGGTCAATGTGTGTTGTGTCAGTGGGGATAAAAGGAATTGTGGGTGGTATCAGGGAGATGGGGGTTGTGTCAGTGGTTTTCCGTTTCTTGTATGAGATCAGTGGAGGGCTATCAGGGGTTTGTGAAGAAGGTGGGGGTATTGGGGCTGTGTATTGAGGTAGGGTAGGGGATGGTGAGGGGCTGACATGGGGGGTGGTTTCCACCCAGGTACCAATCACAGGAGAAAGGGGTGTGGGTATGGATAATAAAGATAGAGGAGGGTGAGAGAGATGGAGTAGGGGTTGTTGTCAGGATAGGGGATCCTGGAGTAACAAGTGGGGGGTATGTGGGGGCTGCTGCTGCAGTGGTGGTGACAAGTTCAAGAACCACCTCTTTGGTAGCAGGGGTAGGCCTTGTAATAGCTGCCTCTTCTATTTGCTTGGGAGGGGCCTGAGCCTCAACTTTCTTCTTCTTCTGGGTCTCCATCATGCTCCTGCTGATTCCCCATTGTCTCTTGGCAAAAGTTGTAGGGGCAAGGGTGGTAGTCTCCTCTCCTATTGATATCTTGTACCCCCCCCTCAAAACCAGCTTGGTGATGACTCTGGCATAGGGGAGTGTGTGTGGCTTCTTGTTCTGCCCTAATTTCTCCACCAAGCCCTTCATTGCTTCAAACATTAACCAGGCTGCATGGAAGCCACGGCCCAGAGAGGAGTAAACAGCATCAGCAATGGGAGCTCTCCTCTCCTGCTGATGGCTTGAGCAGTAGATGTTCTTTCTCAAGACTTGGTCAATGAAAAGGAGTCCAGGCTCCAACTCTCTTCTTCTGATAGAATCCCCTAAACCCTTTAATCCTCTAGTAAGCGCCCTTGCAATATTGTCAATGGAGGCACTCAGGGGAGGGCCATATCCACAGCTAGTGTCAAATGCAGCTGGGATGTCCAATACCTCTACAATCAGCTTGGGGCTAACTAACATTTCAAAATCATCGATTAACACAAGGAGACCTGCTTGTCCATCTTTGTCCTTGGTGACCCTGATGTGCTGATAAAAGAGTTGCACTAGCCTAGGGTAGGCTAGTGCTGGAATTTCGTTCATCAAGGGGGTCAGACCAGCCTTGCTCATAAATTGAATGGCAAGGGCAGAGAGAGGCTCCTCGAAGATGGGCAGGTCAAAAGCTATTTCAGGCTCCAAGGGGAATGAAGCCATGAGCTCGGAGGGTGTAGAAAACTCAGGGGTTGGCTCCTCCACCTCCTCAACCACTTCCTTCCCTTTTTCAGTGCCTTTGAAGTCTTGACCTTCTTAGAAGTGGTCTCAACAGGGGCCTTATCCTTACTCCTTTTCATTTGTGCACTCTTAGGGGCCATTGCAAACTCTACTTTTTTTAAAGATGAGAAAGGGGGACTAAGATCTTAGTGCTTACCCTAAAATCATAGGGTTTGGTTCGATCTGACGCACAGTGCACCACGGGATTTCTGAGCAGAGGACGACTGATGGGGATGACCGTAGGAACAAATCTGTAGGATCCTGGTGTGAATGATAGGTTGTAGAATGGACGCTGGAGGAGAGGTAGAAGAGCGCCGGAAGCTAGGATTTCGCTGGATGCAGAAGGAAGAGAGTACTGGAAGTGGAGACAAGCGCGTGGTTGAAATACTTGTCCCTAAGCTTGGCGCGCTTTGGAACATATCCTGTCGCGGGATGGGAAATGAAACCTAGCGACAGTGTAATCGCCACTTGGATTGCGTGAGAGTCTCTCAGGCATCATTATGGATCTCGCGACAGCTAGTGAAATGTTCCATTAGAATTACGCGAGAGGTTCCCTGGTTTACTTTGAATCTCGCGATAGCTATGGAAGGGCTCCGTTTGGATTACGCGAGAGTCTCCCAGGCGTCATTGTGGATCTCGCGACAGCTAGTGAAATGTTCCAATAGAATTGCGCGAGAGGTTCCCCGGTTTACTTTGAATCTCCCGACAGCTATGGAAGGGTTTCGTTCGGATTGCACGAGAGTCTCCCAAGCCTTGTTTTGGACCCCGCGACATCAAAGTATTTAACAGAGAGCATGCGCTCTTCATTCTGCCATTTTCATTTGTGTTGTGGCTCAATCCTAGGCATAACTCACCACCAGGGGTACCCCCAGACACATTAAAATCAAACATTTAAGTATAGACAGCAAAAATCATCATCCAGCATCATGCATTCAAGTAAAAACCATCAATTCAAGAGCAGTAATCATCAAACCAAGCATAAAGAGAAACCAGACCAGACAGATTCAAACTGAAGTGGGGCCTCTAAAATTTCCTAAAAAATTTTGAGAAAGGAAGGCAATACAAAACTAACAAAACAAAAGTACATATAATACACTTTGACACACCTATGGATCAGTTTAATGAAGGGTTCCCTTGAAAGTAAATGGTGTCCATAGGGTCAGCAGGTTTTTCGAAACAAGGCTTAAGCCTCTGCCCATTCACCTTCAAGGTTTTCCCTGACTTGGGATCCTTGATTTCTATAGCACCAGATGGGGAAACATTCATGACAATATAGGGACCTTCCCATCTGGATTTCAGTTTGCCAGGAAAAAATTTAAGTTTGGAGTTAAACAACCAAACCTTATCACCAGCCATGAAGCTCTTTCTTAACAAACCCTTGTCAAAGAAAGTCTTGGACCTTTCCTTGTATATCTGAGCATTGGCATTTGCATCCATCCTCAGCTCTTCCAGTTCTGACAGCTGCAGCAACCTGTGATGACTAGCAAAAGTTAAGTCTAGGTTTAAATTTTTATGGCCCAATAGGCCCTATGTTCTAACTCTACTGGGAGATGACAAGCCTTGCCAAACACCAGTCTGAATGGGGACATACCAATGGGAGTCTTATAGGCAGTCCTATAAGCCCATAATGCATCATTTAGCTTGTCAGCCCAATCCTTTCTGTCAATCCATACTGTCTTCTCAAGGATGTGCTTGATCTCCCTATTAGAAATTTCAACTTACCCACTGGTTTGTGGGTGGTAGGGAGTAGCAATCCTATGGGAGACAGAATATTTCTTAAGCAAGCTCTCGAAATTTCTGTTGCAGAAATGGCTACCCCCATCACTGATAATGGCTCTAGGGGTGCCAAATCTCGAGAAGATATTCTGCTTTACAAACTTGAGGACAACCTGATTATCATTGGTTCTTATGGCAATAGCTTCTACCCATTTTGAAACTTAATCCACTGCCACTAAGATGAAATGATAACCATTTGAAGGAGGAAAGGGGCCCATAAAGTCAATATCCCAGACATCAAACAGTTCCACAACAAGGATGGGCTGCAAAGGCATTGAGTTTCTTTTGGACAGCCCTCCTAATTTCTGACATCTCTCACAGGTCCTGCAGTATGTATTGGCATCTCTGAATAAAGAAGGCCAATAGAACCCACACTGTAAGATTTTATCAGCTATTTTTCTTCCACTAAAGTGGCCCCCACAGGCATTTTCATGGCACTGGGCATGGAGACATCACTTTCTGGAACACATTTTCTGATGACTTGGTCTGCACAGTACTTGTATAAGCAAGGTTCCTCCCAGAAAAAGAATTTGACCTGTGAGAAAAACAGGTCTTTATCCATTTTGGTCCAATGGATAGGAATCTTGCCTATAACTAAATAATTCACAATGTGTGCATACCAAGGAACCAAGGATTGAATGGCGAACAATTGCTCATTCGGGAAAACATTAGTTGCAAGGTCATCAACACATTTTTCCAACACAATTCTGGATAAGTGGTCAGCCACCACATTTTCCACACCCTTTTTATCCTTGATTTCAATGTCAAACTCCTGCAACAGGAGTATCCATCTAATCAGCCTGGGCTTAGCATCCTTCTTGGACAATAGGTATTTCAATGCTAAGTGGTCTGTGAAGATTACAGTTTTAAACCCAAGGAGGTAAGGTCTGAATTTGTCAACAGGAAAAACCATTACCAGAAGCTCTTTCTCAGTTGTGGTGTAATTCAACTGAGCTTCAACAAGTGATTTGCTGAGATAGGAAATGACCACTGGCAGCTTATCTTTCCTTTGGCCCAAAACAGCACCTATTGCCAAGTCAGATGCATCACACATCAGCTCAAAGGGCAGTGCATAGTCAGGTGTTTAGAGTACAGGGGTAGAAGTGAGGCATATCTTCAAAGTTTCAAAAGCCTTAAGACATTCAGCAGAAAAATCAAAGGGCACATCCTGGCAGAGCAGGTGGCACAATAGTTTAGCAATTTTGCTGAAGTCTTTAATGAACTTCCTATAGAATCCTGCATGTCCAAGGAAAGATCTGATTTGTTTTATTGTTCTTGGAGGGGGCAAATTTGTAATGAGGTTAACTTTTGCCTTATCTACCTCAATCCCTTCTCTAGAGACTATATGGCCCAACACAATACCTTGTGTTACCATGAAGTGGCTCTTTTCCCAACTTAAGATCAAATTAGTCTCCTCACATCTTTGCAAGACCAGGTGGAGGTGTTGCAGACATTGGCCAAAACTGTCCCCATATACAGAGAAATCATCCATAAAAATTTCTAAGAATTTGTCAATCATATAAGAAAATATGGCATACATACACCTCTGAAAGGTGGCTGGTGCATTACACAGCCCAAAAGGCATCCTTCGGTAAGCAAAGGTGCCAAAAGGGCAAGTAAATGTAGTTTTCTCTTGGTCATGAGGGTGCACAGGGATCTGGTTGTACCCTGAGTACCCATCAAGAAAGTAATAAAAAGCTTTTCCAGCCAACTTATCCAGAATTTGATCTATAAAGGGGAGAGGGAAGTGGTCTTTTCTGGTCTTAGAGTTGAGATTCCGATAATCTATGCAAACCCTCCAACCAGTGGTCTCCGTGGCTGGTCTCAGCTCTCCAGACTCAGTTGTAACAATATGCTAGATTTCTTGGACACCACTTGGATAGGTGCCACCCATTTAGAATCAAAAATGGGGTAAATTACCCCAGCATCTAACAATTTAATGATCTCTTTGAGGACCACTTCCTGCATGTGAGGATTCAATTTCCTCTGGATTTCCCTATAGGGTGCTGAGCCCTCCTCTAAATAGATCCTGTGCAAACAGATTGATGCATCTATCCCTCCTAGATCCGCAATGGTCCAGCCAATTGCCTTTTTGTGCTTCCTCAAGACTGTTAGTAATTCTTCCTCTTGCTCATTGGTAAGAGAGGAGGAGATAATTACAGGAAGTTTTTCACCTTTCTCAAGGAATACATATTTCAATGTTTCTAGAAGCTTCTTGAGATCCAGTTCAGGGGCTTGTTGGGTGGATGGCAGGATTGGTGCTTTGTTGGTTTGAGGAAGAGGCAGCAATGTAGGTTTCCAAATGGAATGCTGCATTAAGCCCACAGAAGACTTTAATGTGGTCATGTCTTCTGTTATAACAGCTGGGCTTTCTTCCTCTACCATGTCTGAAACATCAATTAAACTTGTGACAATTTTGCCCCAATCTAGCAGAGTGGGCAATTCTTCTTCAACAACTTCCTCTAGTACATCCACTGTAAAGCTTTCCTCATTGTCCAGCTAAGGATACTTTGCACTGTTGTACACATTAAGTTCAACCTTCATATGTCCGAAAGTTACCTCCATGATCCCTGACCTGCATTGAATGCATGCATTGGCTGTGGCCAAGAATGGCTTGCCCAAAATAACAGGTATAGGGGTTGTACTCTTGTTGTAGCCCATGTCCAAAACCAGGAAGTCTGCAGAGTAAAAGAACTTGTCCACCCCTATTAAGACATCCTCAACCACTCCCATAGGTCTCCTTTCAGACCTATCAGCCATTAATAGCATAATGGGGGTGGGTTTTAGCTCCCCCAGACCTAGCTGCTAATACACACTGTATGGCAGCAGGTTAACATTGGCTCCAAGGTCTAGAAGGGGCCTTCCAATTGTGTGGTCTCCAATTATGCAAGGGATAGTGGGTATCCGTGGGTCTTACAACTTCTCTGGCACTGTTATGTTTAATACAGAATTAACTGTATCAGTTGCAAAGACCTTTTTGGACAAATGGCCTCTAGCCTTTCTTTTCTAGGTACAAAGGTCTTTCAGAAATTTGGCATAGGCTGGGACCTATCTAATTGCATCAAGCAGGGGCATATTAATTTATACCTACTTAAAGGTCTCTATCATTTCCTCTATCTATGCAGTCCCCTTATCAAAAGGGGCAGGGCCACTCAAAGCTTGAGGAAATGGCAATTGAGATATTGCTGGTTCCTCAGCTGCAATCCTATGACTAAACTTTTATTTTTTTTATTTTTCATCTTTTATTTCCTGCTGAGGCTCAACTACAACCTCCTTATTTTTCTCTTGTTGCAGGGTAGCAGGCAACTCTTGGCTCTGTGCTCTAACAAATTCTTTTTCACTTTCATTCAAAAATTCTTTAGAAATGACCTCTCCTTGTTCCTTTCAAACCTGGTTGTCTACCAGCCTGCCAGACCTTAGGGTGGTGATGGCATTAGCTCCCTCAAAACTTGAGGAAGCTTCTCCAATCAAATATTGGCCCTTAGGGTTGGCCACTGGCTGGCTTGGCAACCTGCCCTCCTCTCTTTTGGCCAAGGCATTGGATATTTGGCCTAGTTGTTCTTCCATTTTCTTTATGCTTTTACTGTGAGAGCTCACAGTCTGAGTCAAGATTCCAAGGCTTTGCAATGAGGTCAAAACCCGATCCTCGAAAGAAGCATTTCAGAGCTGAGGTGGGGGAACTACCAACTGATTTTGCTGCTGGGGCAGCTACTGATGCTGGAAATTTGACCTTGGGTTATATCCCTGGTTATACTGCTGATGTGGCCTTTGAGGTAAGGCTAACATCTGTTGTGGCTGTATGTAATTGTCTTGTCTCCACCTTAAATTTGGGTGGTCTCTCCACTAGTAACTAGCATTTTGGTACTGGTATCCAAATGGTTGTTTGTTGTAGCCAACAGATTATTGCTGGCCAAATGATTGGGCAGCAGCAACTTATTCCATCACATACTCAGGATATTGCCCTGCAGAAGGGCACTCTTCCTCTGGATCACACTAATAGTTCCCTGAAGGTCTGTATCCCACGGCCACTGCGCGCAGGAATGCCTGGAGCTCTCTCTCCTCAGTGAATCACACGAAGATTAAAGGCTCCTTTCTTGAGCTGCGCGAGACCGGGCGAGACTATACAAGACTGCGTGAGAGCTTATGACTGCGCCTCGCGAGAACTGCGCGAAGTTTACTTTTTACTCCCTTCTGTCATCAATCTATGCTAGAACAGCGCGACCAGTTGGTGTGCTGCCTTCAGAAACCCATGACAACTGCGTGAAGCATTCTTTCTGATTCAATTGAACCTTGCGACATCTGCATGAGGCTCACTTCTTGACTTGTTGCTGCTGTGTTGTGCCTATGCTGCAGCCAATTCTCTGTCTGGGTCCAACCTCCTTTCTCCTGAGATACTTATGGGGCAAAAGTAAGCTTCTTGGCATGGTTAGGGCCTTATCTGCAGCTGCTGCTTATTGCCTACAAAATGGGCTTAACACACATTTATTAAATGACTAAGGGTCTAATAGAGATTAAGTTAAGGGGTGAAAATCGATACTTTTTAGGTCTTAACAGGCAGTCACTCAAAATTTTCAAATATAACCGTTGAATCCGAAAATGTGATTATCCCCTTAGTTTTAATCGATAACCGGTCCGCATTGAATATATGCCCACTGAGAACCGCCACCAAGATTAGGATAGATCCTTGCATGTTAAGACCCACGAGGACTAGCGTCAGAGGTTTCGATAACACATGAAGAGAGAAAATGGAAGAAGTTGACCTTGAGCTATTGATTGGGCCAATGACTTTCTCCATATTATTTCAAGTGATGGACATCAAATTCTCATTTAATTTACTGTTAGGGCACCCGTGGCTACATGAACTCGGAGCCATACCCTCTACATTACACCATAAACTCAAATTTGCATCTGGGTATAAAATCATCATAATCATCGAGGAGGGGCACAGTGAGAAAGAAAAGGCCACTAACAGCATTGAGAAGCCCAAAGTGCTGGATGTGCCACACACTACTGAGGACATCGACCTCCACATTTTAATGTACAAAGTATTGACGGTACTCCTGGATCCCATCGAGGGCATCATTCCAAGAACCGGAGGTGGAATGGTAGCAGCAGTGGCCATGCTCCCAAAATAGGGCTATCAAAAGGAAGGAGTCTTAGGCCTAGATTATAAGGTAGGAAAGAGCTTGTCATAGCTAAGGGCGGTCAGAAAGTCAGATTTGGGCTAGGCTATAAGCCCACAGAAGAAGAAGTGAGAGAGGCTAAGGAGAAAGCTCCTGCAACTGCAACTACAAAAGCTAGGGGCATCCATATAGAGGATTCCCGGGCCTCACATTAGGAATTCATTCATAAGTGTTGGGGTTGTGAAGATTGACCAGAATGGGGAAACCTGATTAACCCCACACAAGCCTACGACACTAGTTCACCCCACCAATCCCTGCATAACCCTTCCCAGCCTGGAAATAGACTTGGCCGTGTTATCCCTCTTTGAGGAATGACGGCCTGTACCTGAACAAACTCCCCCCTGTGGTGAATCACCACAAAACTGATTTAACATTTGAGGACATCATCTCAGACAAAATGGGGATCAACATGATGGTGGCTGACTCCAAAGAGCCGTATCAGTCAGCGCCCTCCATCCAAATAGGTAAAGGAGTGACCTCTCAGGTATACAACTGGGCATCTTTGCCCCAAACCCTAGAAGCGGGGAGTGGCCTAACATTTGGCACCCATTTCCTAAAAAAATAACCTATAAAAAGTAAGATAAGCCCTTGGCAGGCAATACCTTATATACACACAGACTCGTGCTACCAAGGGTCCGTCTCCAAAGAAAACAAAAATCTCAAAAATATTGGAAAAATATAAAATCTAAAAAATATTGGAAAAATACAAAATCTCAAAAACATTGAAAAAATACAAAGTCTAAAATATTGTCGTTTAAAATTCCAAATAAAATCCCACAAAAAGATCCCTTAATTGAAATACCCGTCCCATATAAAATCGACCCCTTTCTTCTAGAAATACAAGAAGAGGTAGGAGTTACGAGTCTGGACGAGGGCATCCCCTTGGAGGAGCTCCCCAATGAGCTCCTTGATCAGTTTGCCAAATTTGAGCATGGCCCTACCCCCATTGTCAAAGAAACCGAGGACGTTAATCTAGGGACTAAGGAGATTCCTCGAATAACCAAAATCAGAACGTCGCTGTCTCCCGAGGAAAGAAAAAGTATGATCGATTGTCTTCGGTCATACCAAGACATTTTTGCCTAGTCATACGAGGACATGCCTGGTCTGCACACTGATTTGGTCGAGCATGAGTTGCCTCTCTACCCTGATATGAATCCAGTTAAGTAGAAGCTGAGATGTCTCTGACCCGAGTGGATGTTGAAAGTTAAAGATGAGGTCATTGAGCAGTATGACACGGGGTTTTTCATGGTGTCCAAATGCCCGCAATGGCTAGCCAATATTATATCGGTGTCGAAGAAGGATGGAAAGGTCCGCATGTGTATCAATTTCTATAATTTGAATAGGGCAAGCCCGAAGGACGATTTCCTGTTACCACACACTGACATCTTGGTCGATAACACTGGTAAGCACGGGATGCTTTCTTTCATGAATGGATTCTTAGGATACAATCAGATTAAGATGGCAGAGGCGAATCAAGAGAAGATGGCATTTATCACTCCTTAGGGAACCTTTTGCTACAGAGTCATGCCATTTGGGCTGAAGAATGTCGGTGCAACGTACCAGAGAGCTATGACTGCATTGTTTAATGACATGAACCGAGAAATTGAAGTGTATGTCGATGATATGATAGCCAAGTCACCGGAGCGAAGCGATCACTTGGTAAACCTTCAGAAGCTATTTGAAAGACTGAGAAAGTATAGGTTTCATCTGAATCCACAGAAGTGCGCATTTTGTGCTATGTTCGGAAAACTTTTGGGATTCATCGTCAACAGGAGAGGATTCTTGAGCATGATATAATATATCAATCGATTCATTGCACAGCTAACTCCAATCTGCACATCGATCTTCAAGCTACTAAGGAAGAACTCACCCGTTGAATGGAACGAATATTGTCAGGCAGCGTTTGATAAAATTAAAAGCAACCTCCTTAACCCACCTATTTTAGTACCACCTGAGCCAAGGAGACCACTCTTGAAGTATATCTCCATGACGGAAGTCTCGATGGGATGTGTCTTAGGACAGCATGACGAGATGGGAAGAAGAGAGGAGGCCATCTACTATCTAAGCATGAAATTTACTGATTATGAAACGCGTTATTCTCATCTGGAGAAAGCATGCCTGGCTCTTGTATGGTCTACTCAGAGGCTCCACCGTTACTTGTTATCCCAAGCCGTTCTACTTTTGGCCCGAATGGATCCATTGAAGTACCTTTTCGAGAAGTCGGCTCTTACTGGACGAACCGAACAATGATAGCTTTTATTGTCTAAGTTTGACATCACCTACGTCACTCAAAAGTCGATTAAGGGGCGGGCACTCATTTATCACCTTGCTGACAATCCTTTGCTAGATTATGAGTCTTTGAGAACTGAGTTCCCCGATGAAGACATCTTGTTCATGACGGAAGACGATACAGAAGAAGCAGAAGAATCATGGATAATACACTTTGACGGGGTCATAAATGTTGAGGGTCATGGCGCCATTCTAATCTCGCCAAAAGGATCCCACGTACCAGTCTCTATCAAGCTCAACTTCCCTTGCACTAACAACATGGCCGAGTACGATGCTTGTGCCGTCGATTTATAGGCAGCTCTTGATCTGAGTATAACTCACCTACGAGTGTTTGGTGATTCGCAGTTAATCATATGCCAAATGAATGGTGATTGGAAGATGAAAGATGAGAAACTGATCCCCTACCATGAGCACCTCAAGGATCCGATAGTTTGTTTCAAAGACATGACATTCTCATATGTCCCGCGGATAATAACTCGCTTTGCTGACGCATTAGCCACTTTGACATCAATGATAGAAATCTCGTTTGGTGCTGAGATGAAGCCAATCATGATCGAGCAAAGAAATGAGATGGCTTTCTACCTCCAGATTGAGGAACCTATAAAGCCTGATGATGAGCCACCTTGGTTCTCAGATATCAAGAATTTCCTTGAGACACTGACTTTCCCTAAAGGTATGTCCAAGACAGATCGACAAACCATCCAACGTTTAGTAGCAGGCTATGTCATTTGTGGGGAATGCCTTTACAAGCGATCCTACAATAACATCTGCTCTGGTGCCTTACTAAAAGTGAAGTGGTCAATATCATGAAGGAGATCGACGAGGGAGTATGCGGAGCCCACGTCAGCGATCACATGCTCGCTAAGAAAATTTTACGGCATGGATACTTTTGTACCACCATGGAATCAGATTACTGCAAATATATTCTGAAATGCTATAAGTGTCAGGAACACTCCAGTCTAATACATGCTCATGCCATCAATATACACTGCATGACCACTCCTTGGCCATTTGCTACCTGAGGCCTTGACATCGTCTGAATGATTAATCCGAAAGCATCAAACGGACATTGTTCATTGCCATTGAGTACTTCACAAAGTAGGTAGAAGCAGCATCATATGCCAACATCACGGCTAGTCACATCCAGAAGTTTCTCAAAAATAATATTATGTGCCAATTTGGAGTACCCAAGGATATTATCAAGAATAATGACGCAAACTTTGTGAATAAGCACATCCGAGCGTTCTGCGAGCAATACAAAATCAGGCACCATCGCTCGTCACCTTATCGACTACAAACTAATGGAGCCGTGGAAGCTGCAAACAAGACGGTCATCCGCATCCTTGAGAAGATGGTTGTCACTTACCGAGATTGGAGCAAAATACTGTCTTTTGCTTTTTGGGCCTATAGAATGTCGATCCATACCGCTATAAGGGCAACACCATTCTCCCTTATATATGGAACTGAGGTCGTCCTACAGATTGAGGTCGAAGTACCCTCGCTCCAAATCCTCATGGAATCAAGCTTATCCAAAGGAGAGAGAGAGAGAGAGAGATCTCGCTTCGAATAATTGAACTTATTGGATGAGAAAAGGCTCCTAGTCGTGTGTCATACTCAAGTTTACCAGGGGCGAATCGCACGCGCTCACAACAAGCGTGTCCGCAGTCGAGATCTGAAGGTAGGAGACATTGTGCGGAAGATCTTTCCATCCCTCCACGTCGATCCGAGAGGAAAGTTCAAGCCGAATTGGGAAGGACCTTACGTCCTCCGAGAAGTGCTACCAGGATACGCCATTTGCCTCGCTACCATGGACAGAGATCATCTTCCTGAGCCCATCAATGTTGGATACGTCTGACGGTTCTACTCTTAGTCTATCGCAACAAGGTAAGTATTGGTGGAACAAATACATGACTGCTTAAGAATCACCCAAAAGAGGCCATCATTCCAAGCACAGTAGCCAAAAAGCATCCCTAAAAATGATGATATCCTTTGCTACTCCATTTGAGCCTTGGCCTTTCTTTCAATGAACCCCTTCCTCCGAAAAAGAGAAAAAGAACTACTATCAAAAAATAAAAAAATTCGAAAAAGCAAAACATCAAAAAGAGATTACCTGAAATAAAAAAAAAAATAAAAAAAAAAGAAGAATCATGGGGCATGTACAGTAAAACCCCCAAGGAAGAAAGTATGTTGTTAAGAAACCTGGAGCCACATAAAGGAAACCCTTTTAGCCCAACATACCTTCAAATCCTAACCTAACCCATGGCCAAGCTACACCCTGAAGGAAACCCTCTTTTTAGGTTCCCAAGCAGTCATAGTATCTATTAAGTCAACACAAGCTGAGTTGTGAGATGACACCTGAACCCCATCCGACCGGGTATGACAGAATCGACGTTTATGTCGTGGCTCTGGAAAAAATAAAAGAGATAAAAAGAAATAAAATATAAAATACAAGCTCAACGCAAGATGGACGTGGTGAAAACTCGAAAGGACACTATGAATAAAAACAGTGAGTTTGTGCAGACCAGGTGAAAACCCGAAAGGGCATTTGGAGTAAGAGAGCTAAACCCATGGACGTGGTGAAAACATGAAAGGGTACCACAGGTAAAAAGAGGGCAAAAATGGGCATGACGAACCCACCTTGGGCGTTGTGAGTAAAAAGGGATTAAAAAGAAAAACTATTTGAGGAAAGGAGTGAAGAAATATTTGAAACCTTGGTTCTCTCTCCTGTTACTCCCTTTGTCCGACTGGGCCACTCATGTTAGATCGAATCGGATCTCGACCAAGTGTGTCTTTAGAACTGCTTTGTCAAACGTATGACTCAAGGTAAGGAGAAAGGTTTGACTCAGTCCAATGGGATCGACGTTCCACTGTTGGTAAAGCTGTTGAAACTCTCTCAGACCCAACCATTAAAAAAAAGGGGGGGGGGTCGACCATGCTCAAAAGAAGACCCAAGATCTCACCCAGTGATTAAGGCACCACAACTAAAAAAAACACAACAAATAAAAAGAATAAAAAAAGAGTCTGTGTAAATATAATAGAATTTTTATTTTTTTTACAAATGCACAGCTTACACCACATCCCAAAAATAGCCAGTGCGATGTCTAGCTTTCTTTCTTTCTTTTTACAAATGCAAGGAAAAAACAAAAACATAAAGAAAATATGTATACCAAAAAGATGTGTGTATCTGTGAAGGGGTTTCTTACACCCCTTTTTCTGTGTATCTGATTTGTGCAAAAAGTTATATGTGCAAGAAGGAATCAACGGCCCAGCTAGCGCTTCAAGGAACTAATCTCAGCATGGAAACCATCTTCCCAAACATTCCACTCGGTCAACCAATGACAATGCAAGCTCTTATTCCTCTTCCAAGACTCATCAGTAGCTCCAAGGGCAACACTCAAAGATCCTTTCGGATGAAGGACCTCACTCTTTGCTATCCCTGCTCTAACTTTCTCTTATGCTAAAAGCTCGTGCAGGACCCTCTTCTCATCAGTCAACAACTCTATACGGGCTCGGAGCGACGTCTCCTTCTTCGGCCAGGGCCTCCCACACCAATACTCTCCGACCAATCTAGATGATCAGCAGCAGGTTGCTCAGCCAATAGCAAAGCCTCATAGTCAGGGGAAGATTGAACTGAATGTCTCTGCTCCATATCACACATCAACGTCAAATGATGCGTCTCCCAAAGGGTAGCAATCCGATCCACATCCCCAGAGGACCCCCTAGAAAAGATCAAGTCACATAGAGGGAGTTTGGCCTCGCAAGGCACCTGCTGAGAGCAGCCGAACTAACACAACACTCAAAATGGGAAATAGAAGGTGCTGCCAGTCAATCCTAGAAGGGTGATGCCCTCATGACCTCTGGAACGAACTATTGGGAAGGTCTGGTCCAACCAAGGAAGCCTCCATATCAGCTCGGCGTCGGTCAACCAAAGCTTCAAAGCTGATGAATCGCCCTACGGAAGCAAGTGACACCTACCCGAAAAGCATCGAGCTGCCTGGCCTCGAGCAATATAAAAGCATGGCACGGGTCCCAAGATAGTGAGATGCTCACCTAACCAGACTTAAAGCAGCAAAGGACATCCCCTGAGGTTCTCCACCTTGCCCAGAGCAAACACATCAAGACAGTGATACAATTCAGCAAGGACCAAATGCATCATTTATCAGCCCTCTGCCGATTCGATCAAAACATTGCAAAGAGCCAGAGAGAAGCTCTCTCCCCTAGTAAAGAAAAGAACTTTTGAGATGAGACTAAGAGCAAAGGCTTTCACATTGAAGATGTTCCTAACCAACAATTTTTAAAGACTTTCGTCACCAAAAAGTTCTTTGAGGAATTTGATCGAACACCTTGTGGGCCCCCCAACGAGACTTTTCTCATACTCAAATTTCTTCAAACTGTGGGTAAGGTGAACGGATTTGTAGTAGCCCGACTTCGGCATGACTCTTGCGAGGCCTCTGTGAAGCTCTAAGCTAGATAAATTGGATAGCTCCTCAAGGGCTGGAGTTAGCTCCCGCTTCCCAAAACGGAACATATGCGCATTTGTATCCCAAAAAGAGGTTGCCGCATGAAGTAGGTCCCACCGTAGAGGAACATCAAGAAAGAAGGGAAGACGTGATAGCCCAATCCGCTCCAATTCAACAAGCCCGTTCTCATTCAGGCTCCCAAGCCAACTTTTAAGGAAATTTGGCCCCAAGCCCAAAGAAATGAGTAAATTGGTTTCGGGCCCCCCATGTAAGGGAGGGTTGAAAAGCGAGTCCATAAACGTACAAAGATCTTTCAAGGATATAGAAATCAATGTATGATGATGGACCTGCCCTTGGGAAAGCAAGGAGAAAAGAAATCAATGTATGATGACGAAGTCAAACGAAAAAGAGAGGGAATTTGGACTGGCTCGGGTATATAAGGCCCCACAGCTCCCCAGCCCAAAACTGACGCTACAATTAGTTGCACCAGTGCAATTTGTCCCAGATTAAGCTTGGCGCAACTAATAGTTGTGCCAGCACAAACCCACCCCCCCCCCTCAGGCCACTTTTTATGAGTTTCTGGGAATTTTTGTGAGCCATTGCTGGCCCCCACTGCCTGCTGACCCATTTCGCCTGCTTTATAAAAACAGTTGCACCTAAGAGATAAAAATACATCTAATAGTTGAAATAAGTTTGATTCGTGTGCAGGAAAAGCCCGCACCAAGGCATGCGGCATCAAGGGCCACTTTCATGAGCAGTCATCGAGATCTTCCTGCAAGCAATTGGGTACATGCAAGAGAGAGATGACATTGCAATCAAAGAAAAGCACTGAACTTATCCAAATAGAAAATCATTCCATGCCACAAATATCTATTACAAACTTTGCAAAAATCCCAATAAAATTGTCTCAAAAAGTACTAAAGTGTTTAAATTGTTCAAAAATGCAGAAACTGGGGCCTAATCTTTGCTGGTGCCCTTTTACTTCTTCCGCCGACGTGAGGAGCCCTGGTAAGTTCGCATATCTCCCACCCGTGACCATGCCTGGGAAATCCTGCTAAGCAAAAATCATGACTCCTTCGCACATGCACGCTGCAAGTCATAATCAAAATCAGAGATCAGGATAAATTGAGAAGCCAAGGAAAGTAGAACCATTATGAAAAATAGAGCAGCAGGACACTCACCGTCCCCACCTCCCGAAGCTCCAAGATATTACGATGATATGCCGCATACTCCATGGTCGATTCAAAGTCCTACATTCAGAGGGCTAGGATATCAGTTATCAGGGCAATCACGAGACACATACATTTTTGAAGGAAATCGAGACAAAGGAAGAATGGCCATGGGAAGGCTTACCCCTGAAATCACCTCAGGAGAAGGGACCCGGGCCGCTTTAGTGGAGATGCGCGCCTACTTATCCACATCAGCACACAGGCCTGAGAGAAAGCTATCATCAAGGCATCGAAAGTAATTTTTATCAGGGTCCGGGTCACCTGACTGATCACTATTTCTCATTGAAGCACGCGATATAAGATTTAATTGATGTCGAGAAAATCATTCAACCAACACCTTCTCAATTGAACTAGCACACGAATATTCATCAGGTACCATTACCCCCACATCCTATCGGAGGAGCAGGTCCCAAACTCACCATCGTGATGATAGAAGAATGTGAGGAGCAGGTCCCATCAGACTACATCAGTGATCGGGAGAGCTATGTGGCACCATTAACAAAAAATTATGAAGAAAGGAATATTGGGGTGATTGAACCCTTGAATTTGTCAAATTATTTCTCCAACCCAGCACCACGAGTTGAACCCTTAGATGTTAGAGCTTATTTCCCATCACCTATAAAATGTGAGATAAGCCCTTGGCAGGCAATACCTTATATATACACAAACTCGTACTGCCAAGGGTCCATCTCCGAAGAAAATAAAAATTCTAAAAACATTGAAAAAATACAAAGTCTAAAAATATTAACATTTATAATTCTAAATAAAATCTCACAAAAAGATGTCTTAATTGAAATGCCCATCCCACATAAAATCGACCCCTTTCCTGTAGAAATACAAGGAGAGTAGGTGTTATGAGTCTAAAAGAGGATACCCCTTTGGAGGAGCTCCCCAATGAGCTCCTTGACCAATTTTTTAAATTTGAGCATGGCCCTACTTCCATTGTCGAAGAAACGAAAGATATCAATTTGGGAATTGAGGAGATTCCACGAATTACCAAGATCAGAACGTCGCTGTCTCCCGAAGAAAGAAAAAGCATGATCAATTTCTTTCGATCATATCAAGACATTTTTACCTGGTCGTACGAGAACATGCCTAGTCTGGACACCAATTTGGTTGAGCATGAGTTGCCTCTCTACCCTGATATGAAGCTGGTTAACCAGAAGCTGAGACGTCTCCGACCCAAGTGGATGTTGAAAGTCAAAGACGAGGTCATCAAGCAGTATGACATGGGGTTTCTCATGGAATCCAAATACCCGCAGTGGCTAGCCAATATTATGTCTGTACCGAAGAAGGATGGAAAGGTCCGCATGTGTATCGATTTTAGAAATTTAAACAGGGCGAGCCCGAAAGACGATTTCCCATTACCACACATCGACATCTTGGTCAATAATACTGGTAAGCAAGGGATGCTTTCTTTTATGGACGAATTCTCAGGATACAATCAGATTAGGATGACAGAGGCAGATCGAGAGAAGACTGCGTTCATCACTCCTTGGGGAACCTTTGCTACAGACTCATGTCGTTTGGGCTAAAGAATGTCGGTGCAACGTACCAACGAGCTATAATTACGTTGTTTCATGACATGATGCACTGAGAAATTGAGGTGTATGTCGATGATATGATAGCCAAGTCACCGAAGTGAAGCGATCACTTGGTAAACCTCCAAAAGTTATTCAAAAGGTTGAGAAAGTACAGATTATTAGGATTCATCGTCAAAAGTGTGCATTTGGTGTCATGTTTGAAAAACTATTGGGATTCATCGTCAGCAGGAGAGGGATCGAGGTCGACCCAGCCAAAGTCAAAGCTATCATAAAAATGTCACCACCATCTACTGAGAAAGAAGTTGGAGGGTTCTTGGGCAGAATACAATATATCAGTCGGTTTATTGCACAGCTAATGCTTATCTACATGTCGATCTTCAAGCTACTAAGAAAGAATTCACTCATTGAATGGAACGACGATTGTCCGGCAGCATTCGATAAAATCAAAAGCTACCTCCTTAACCCACTTGTGTTAATACCACCTGAGCGGGAGAGACCACTCTTAATGTATCTCTCCACGACAGAAGTATCGATGGGATGTGTCTTAGGGCAACATGACGAGACGGGAAGAAGAGAGTAGGTCATTTACTATCTCAGCAAGAAGTTTACTGATTACGAGACGTGCTACTCTCATCTAGAGAAAGCATGCCTGGCTCTTGTTTGGGATACTTAGAGGCTCTGCCATTACTTGCTATCTCAAGCTGTTGTACTTTTGGCTTAAATGGACCCATTGAAATACCTATTTGAGAAGTCGGCTCTTACTGGATGAATCGCACGATGGCAGCTTTTATTATCTGAATTTGACATCACGTATGTCACTCAGAAGTCTATCAAGGGGCAGGCACTCGCTGATCTTGGGTAATGCACTTTGACGGGCCAACAAATGCCGAGGGTCAAGGAGTTGGTGCCATTCTGATTTCGTCGAAAGGATCCCATGTACCTGTCTATATCAAGCTCAACTTCTCTTGCACTAACAGCATGACCGAGTACGAAGCTTGTGCCGCTAATTTGTAGGCGGCTCTCGATCTGAACATAACTCACCTTCAGGTATTGGTGATTTGTAGTTGATCATATCCCAGACAAATAGAGATTGGAAGATAAAAGACGAGAAACTGATCCCTTACCATGTGCACCTCGAGGATTTGATAGCTTGCTTCAAAGATGTGACATTCTCATATGTCCCTCGGATATGGAATCGCTTCACCGACGCACTAGCAACATTGGCATCAATGATAGAAATCCCGTATAGTGCTGAGATGAAGTCGATCATGATTGAGCAAAGGAATGAGCTGGCCTTCTGCCTCCAGATTGAGGAACCTATAAAGCCTGATGTTGAGCCACCTTGGTTCTCAGATATCAAGAATTTCCTCGAGACACTAACTTTCCCTGAGGGTACGTCCAAGATGGACCGACGAACCATTCAACATTTAGTGGCAGGCTACATCTTTTGCGGGGAATGCCTCTACAAGCAATCATACAATAACATTTTGCTCAGGTGCCTTATTGAAAGTGAAGCGATCAATATTATGAGAGAGATCCACGAGGGAATATGCAGTGCCCACATTAGTGCTAACATGCTCGCTAAGAAAATTCTACGACAGGGATACTTTTGCACCACTATGAAATCGAATTGCTCCAAACATGTTTAGAAATGCTACAAGTGTCAAGAACACTCCAGTTTGATACACGCTCATGCCATCAAACTTCACTGCATGACCACTCCTTAGCCATTTTCTACCTAGGGCCTTGATGTCGCCATAATGATTAATCCGAAAGCATAAAATAGACATCAGTTCATCCTCGACGCCATTGAATACTACACCAATTGGGTAGAAGCAGCATCATTTGGCAATATCGCGACCAGTCATGTCAAGAAGTTTCTCAAGAGTAATATTGTGTGTTGATTTGGAGTACCCAAAGATATCATCATGGACAACGGCGTTAACTTTGCGAATAAGCGCATCCGAACCTTCTGCAACGAAAACAAAATTAAGCACCATCGCTCGTCACCTTATCGACCCCAAACTAATGGAGTCGTAGAAGCTACTAATAAGATAGTCGTCTGCATCCTCGAGATAGTGGTCGTCACTTATCGAGATTGGAGTGAAATGCTGCCATTGGCTTTGTGGGCCTACAGAACGTCGATCCGTACCACTATAGGGGCAACACCATTCTCCCTTGTGTATGGATTCGAGGCCATCCTATCGGTAGAGGTTGAAGTACCCTCACTCCAAATCCTCATGGAATCAGGCTTACTCAAAGTAGAGAGAGAGATCCTGCTTTGAGCAATTGAACTTATTGGATGAGAAGAGACTCCTAGCCTTGTGTCATACTTAAGTTTACCAGGGGCAAATCGCACGCGCTTACAATAAACGTGTCTGCGGTCGAGATTTGAAGGTGGGAGACCTTGTGCTGAAGAAGATCTTCTCATCCCTCCACACCGATCCAAGAGGGAAATTCAAGTCGAACTGAGAGGAACCTTACTTCGTCCAAGAAGTGCTGCCAGGATACACCATCCGCCTCACCACCATGGACAGAGATCATCTTCCTGAGCCTATCAATGTTGGATACGTCCAATGGTTCTACACTTAGTTTATCATGATAAGGTAAGTATTTGTGAAATAGATACGTGACTGTTTAAGAACCACCCAAAAGAGGCAATCATTCCAATCACAGTAGCCAAAAAGCAGCCCTAAAAATGATAATATCCTTTGCTATCTCATTTAAACCTGGGCCTTTTTTTCAATTAACCCCTCCCCTGAAGAAAAAAAAAGGAGAAAGTATGCACATAAGAAAAAAAGAAGAGGAAGTAGAATTACTATCAAAAATTTAAAAAAAATTGAAAAAGCAAAACCTCAAAAAGAGATTGCCTGAAATTAAACAAAAGCAAAAAAATATATGAGGCATGTACAGGAAGATCCCCAAAGGAAAGAAGTATGTTGTAAAAAAATTGAAATCATATCAGGGAAACCTTCGTAGCCCAGCATACCTTAAAATCCTAACCTAATCCATGGCCAAGCTACACCCTGAGGAAAGCCCTCTCTTTAGGTTCACAAGCAATCATAGTATTTGTTAAGTCAACACAAGCCAAGTTATGAGACGACACCAGAACCCCATCTAGCCGGCTATGACGAAATTGACGTCTATGTTGTGACTTTTGAAAAATGAGAGAAATAAAAAGTAAAAATAATAAATTAAAATACAAGCTCAAACCAAGATGGACGTGGTGAAAAGCCGAAAGGGCACTACGGATAAAAATAGCGAGTTTGTGCGGACCAGGTGAAAACCCAAAAGAGCGCTTGGGGTACGAGAGCTAAACCCATGGATGTGGTGAAAACCCGAAAGGGCGCCACGGGTAAAACGAGGGCAAAAAGGGGCATGACAAACCCACCTTGGGCGTTGTGAGCAAAAGGATTGAAGAATTAAAGGGGTTTCTTACGCCCCTTTTTTGTGTATCGGATCTATGCAAAACGATGTATGTGCAGGAGGGAATCAACGACCCAGCTCGCGCTTCAAGGCACTAATCTCAGCGAGAAAACCATCCTCCCGAACATTCCGCTCAGTCAGCCAACAACCATACAAGCTCTTGTACCTCTTTCGAGAAGCATCAATAGCCCCATGAGCAACATTCAAGTATCCTTCCAGACGAAGGACCTCACTCTCAGATATGTCAGCTCTGGTCTCTGCTAACTCTGCCCTAACTTTCTCTTATGCTAAAAGCTCTTGTAGGACCCTCTTCTCGACGGTCAACAACTCAATGCGAGCACGAAGCGCCGTCTCCTTCGATCAGGGGCCTCCCATATTAATACTCTCCATTTGATCCAAATGATCAGTAGTAGCTGCTTTGCAAATAGCCAAGCCTCATACTCAAGGGTAGACTGAACTGAATCTCCCTGCTTTATATCACACATCAACATCGATTGACACATCTCCCAAAGAGCAGCAATCCGATCCACATCCCCAGAGGACTCCCTAGAAAATATCAAATAACATAGAGGGGGTTTTGCCTCGCAAGGCACCTGCTGAGGCAGGTGAACTAACACCCGAAATGGGAAGTGCAAGGTGCTGCTAGTCAATCTCAGAAGGGTGATGCCCTCATGGTCTCTGAAACGAACTACCGAGAAGATTTGATCAAACCAAGGAAGTCCCCATATCAGCTCTGTATCAGTCAGCCAAAGCTTCAAAGCTGACAAATCACCCTGCAAAAGCAAGTGACACCTACTCAAAAAGCACCGAGCCGCCTCACCTCGAGCGATGTAAAACTGTGGCATGGTGTTGTTTAATTCTAAGTGTGCATGATTTATTTGTATTTTGAAAACAGATTTGCAAATGCTAAGTTATACTGAATCTGGAAAATTAAAAAGAATAAAGAAATATCAGCACAGAGAGAAGTGAATTAGCCCGCAAGATCAAGGCCAATTGTAGCAAGTTTTAAATGTAAGTGAGTAAAAGATCGTTCACAGAGAATTTATTTAAAATGTAAGATAAACCTCCAGATCTGAGCTACCAGATCTGGCCTCTGATCCTATCTACAAAGCACATAAGATGGGAGGTTGAATTTGTCACATTAACTAAATCATAAAAATAAAGATTAAACTAAGTGATCCAGATCTGAGTTGGGGAGATTTTGATGTAAATTAATAAGAATGGAGAAATAATATCTAACTTTGATTTAGTTCTTGAAACAAAATGAGAATAAATGTAGATCAAATGAGAGATGATCCAATCTTCATCTGGCTACAAGCATAGATGTAAGAGGAAGTAATCTAACTCAAGCATTAGAGTTAAACTTACGGCTATGGTATGTCCACTTCAATGGCCACAGACCATCCAATAGTCTTTAATCTAAACCCTCAATTCAGAACAAGAAATACCACTACAAATGCTGTGAAAGATTAGGTTACAAACACTAATTCCCACAGGGATAATGAATCAAGGGAAATTGCTTGAAAAACAATAAATCTAAAGGAGTCTAGTGCAATAAGGAGATCACAGAGAACCCTCAAGACGAATCCAATTGAGAACGTGCGGTTCACAGCAACCTTTTCAAATTCACCATTACAATTACATAGCATAGCTTAAACAGCTCTCGGATTTGTAGTCTTGAATACAATTCTCACGTGAAGTACAGAGACATCTCACAACTCTCAGTTACAAATAAAAGCTAGGCTATTACAGAAATTTTAGACAAGCTATCCGAAATGGAAATGAGGCAATAGAAATGAAACTCAAAATCTGGATACCCAAATTGGGCAAACGGTTCATCTATTTATAGTTTCCCCCAGGTCTAGCTCAGATGTGTATCGACCAATCAGAAGTGCTTAGATCTGTATCAACCAATGGTAGTCGAGCACGAGGATCTAGATCTTTTTTGGCCAATCAGAATTGCTTGATTTGTTTCAGCCAATCAGATGACAGAGGCATCAATTATGTTATGTAATTCGAAAATCTGTTAGAACTTCTAGAAGTTCCCGCCAATTGATTTCATCTTCGGGTGCTCACATAGGGTGGAATATGCCTTTGGTTCATACTCAGAATCTTCCAGAATGTCCCTGGGTTTTTAAATGCATTAGGGCGCGTGCAAAAGATTACTGAAATACCCTTGCAGATGCTAGGACTCTCCAGAATACCATTCGCATAGTTTAGGGAACTTTTCGCAAGGTACTGTGACTTCTGAAGCTCTTTTCGCGAAGTTCAGGTTCTATTCGCAAAGAGTTCTCTTCTTTTCGAATAGATCAAACATCCTTTCGAAGTGTTCAGGTACTCTTCGAAAACTAAGCTTGGAGCTTTTAGTTCTTTTCGCAGAGTTCAGGTTCTTTTCAAAATGTTCATATTCTTTTCGAAAAGCACTCTGTAGTGCATTCTTTTGTTCGAATTGCTCCACATTTCTTTTCTGGGTTGAGACCAGGTCTTTGCCTCTTCAGTTCAAGCATTTTGACAGCTAGTGAGGTTGTCCCTTCTCTTTCTTCCTTTGAATCAACATGGATTATCATCTTTTTGGCACTTTTACACTGCTTTCATGGTTAAGCCCGTCTTTATTGTTAGCTGTAACACAAGCACTTAAAACACTTATTTAGTTCTCTCAAGGGTCTATCAAGGCCCAGGTTAAAGGGTGGAAAATGGTATTTTCTAGTTCTCAACACACCCTAAAACCTAAGCTTTGCTAGTCCCTGAGCAAAGAAAAAATTAAAAACAGAATAAAAAGCCACTTTTGTAGGGAACACAGTTGCATTTAGCATATGCAACAAGCCTTTTAAACCCCTAGGTGATCCCTAGTGGAGGAGTGAAGTCTCCTGAGGGTTTTCAGTGAAGGTACCCACAAACTTCTCCAATAAATCAGTTAATATCAATGCAGCTCATTAAAGGCATTTTTATCCAACAGATATTCACACCTGCATTAGTCAAGCTGTAAAAAGATCTCCAAGAAAACATTAGTTTAAAGCAAAAATTCAGCTGTAATTCCTTTATCATTCACTCAGTTGTTGTCAAAAGGTTTTTATAAGAAAAATTAATGAAAAGCTTGCCTTCTATTTGAAAATTCAGTTTATGATGTTACCCCAAATAATTTGATTTCAAACTCAACTCTCACCAGGGTTTTCACTCACCATGCAAATATGAGTGTTGCACTATTTCACACAGCTCAAGAGCAATTACAGTCCTCAAATAGGATTGTAAGCAGGAGCATGGGCTTTGCTTTTTAGTTCTGAATTCACTGCTCTTTTCACCATAGATTACACAAATCCTTATCTCCATGTGACAGCTCAATCCATCATTGATCAGTAAGGGCTTTGACATGAGTGGTACTGTGGCTTATGAATGAACTTTATCGAGAATAAAGAGGTGGAATGGAATTCACAATTGAGAAGTCAGTCAAGGTAAGGAAGTGGTAGACACATCTTCTTTATTTCAGCACAATTTCATCTTCTTCTTTGAATTTTCAGAGCCAAAGTGGCCATCTTTTTCTCTTTCTTTTTCAAATTCCCAATGAAATGACTTTTTCTGACTTTTTTTTTTTTTTTCGAAGCAACATTGACTGGAGTGCAATGTTTCTTTTGTTGATACATCATTGCCTTCAATTATTTTTCTTCTTCTTTTACCAATCTGTTGCCCAACTCTCCTTTCTTCAGCTTCCTTTCCTTTACCTTCTGAATTTTCAGAGTGAGGGTTAGGCTCAATGAGGTTGATTAGGTTGGTTGATGAGGTTACAAAGAAATCTTGGGTTTATAAGGCTCAACTGGTGTGTATCAAAGGCAGTTTCAATAGGTGGGGCTTTTTGAAGTTCAAACTATCCAAAAGGAGGACTTACATCATGCCTTTAATATCCGTCAAGTTATTTCAATTTGAATATGTGCAACTTCTAGTGATAGTAAGCAGGTTCAAACAGTCCCTAGAGCAAAAAAAATTGCCAATTCATATCTCCAATGAATACTTTTCAGGCCCTAGCCTCACTGGGTGCAGTTTTCTATCAAATTCCTGAGGTATATCATCACTGTTTTCTCTCCTTTTAGGTTTACTAAAACATCAATTTTTTATTTTGAAAATTTTCTGACATTCCCTTCATGAAAGTATTGGAATTACACTGAAAATCAGTTTTAAAAGTTTTAACTTCCTCATTTTTCAGGTGTGAAATCACTTTATTTTCAAAAATTCTACTGATGATCAGCTGCATTAATGTTAACTCAATTATTAGCATTTTTGCTACACCCCCAAACCTATGGTGAGCAGGGTCCGCACTGGTCCGAAGTGTATTAGCAAAGAAAAGAAACAAGCAATCAGAAATCATAATGACAAGAAAAAAGAAAAGAAATGCACAATGTATGTACAATGCATTAACACAACACCAAAATTTTATATTATAGACCCCAAAAAAAAATGTACAATGAATTCTAATAGCTGGGGTCAAAGTCTGTATCATAAGTTGGTTCAATGGGATCAGAATCTGAGTCACCGCTGAGTTTAACTAGAATCAGATTGGAATCTGAACTCGATTTGGCCTTCTCCTGGATTGTGGCTTGCAGCTCGGTGTATTCCTCAGCTTTGATCTTTTTGGTGAGGCCAATATACTTTTCAAGTCTAGTAGTCCTCAATTTTTCATGTTCAAGCTGTGCTTGCAACATGGTCACCTTGTGCTGCTCACTCCTAACCATCTGAAAAGTTTGACCCAGCAGGTCATGCATCTTCTCTCTCTCAAATTTCATGAATAACTCCAATTTCGGAATCTGGTTTTCATAAGGGGTTCTAATGTAAGCTTGCAAATCAGCTAACCCCTTGAGGACATCTCGACAGATATATGGATTCTTTTCCATAGCCCTTTTGAGAGCGGCAAATCTGGGAATGGGAATGGAATGGTAGGGGACCAAAGGTATCCCAGCTGTGGGAGTGGGAGAAGAGGGGTCCAGAAGAATGACCTCAGGGTCAGTCTGAGTGGCTTGATCAGAAAAGATGAGGAGAGGTGAAGGGGACTCAATAAGAACTACCTCAGGTTCTGTTTGGGTAGCATGGGCAGTAGTGGTGAGGGTGGGTGGATCAACCAATACTACCTCAGGTTCTGTTTGGGTAGCATGGTCATCAACAACAGGTAAAGTGGCTAAGGTAGTTGTGTGGGACGTGGAGGCTAAGGTTTGGAGAAGGGCATTGGTCACAGACTGATTGTTTGTGTTGATCTGTAGTTGGGCTTGGATGGATTGGAGAAAGGTAAATATTTGGTTAATTGATTCAGGTGTGGGTGTGGCATGCATAGTAGGGGCTGGTAAAACTGAAGTAGATGGTTGAGGTGCAATGGGTGAAATGGTTGGAAAGGGTGAAGTAGTCAAATGAGTGAAATGAGGAGGGTCAGGTATAGGGACAAATTCAAGCCCACTATTCTCTAAAATAGATCCCATAAGTGATGAATAGGCCTCTGTAATGAATATCTCAGGTTCAGTTTGGGTATGAGTTATTTCAGGTGTATGAGTTAAATGAGCAGGTGAACCTGAGACGCTTTGGAGAAGGGGGGTGCTTTGAGATGGTTCAACAAAATCTGGGGCTGAATCTTGGTCATTATTAGGAGAAATTGGTGGTGTGAGTATGGCTAGAGTAGATGGTGTAGAGGAGGAATCTGCAACGGGGATTATGCTGGTTATGGGAGACGGGATTGCTTGAATTGGTGCAAGCATAGGAGTTGGGCTAGGTGAGGTAGGTACGATGACAATTTCTTCAAGAAGGGGTGCAGCTGAAGAGCTGGTCACCACAGGAAGGACAACTTGCTCAATGTCGGCTGTAGGTAAAATAGGTGCAGCTAAAGAGCTGGTCACCTCAGGGTTTGGCAAAGGTGTTCTAAGGTAGTCGCAGATGTTCGTATGGCAGATTCACTAGCAAATTGCAGGGCGCTCCACTTCCTCATTCTATTCAACATTGCTTGACTTGTAGTCCAGGCCTTTTTCCCAAAAGCATGAGGAGATATAACTTCAAATGGTTCTTGCTCATCAATGTTAAATTTGGCTCTTAGTAGGGCTGTGATCAGCCTACCAAATGGTATTCCAGCTAATTTCTGCTCCTTTTTCAGCTTGGTACTCATATCAGCCATGGCTTCAAAAATCAACATAGGAGCATTAAAGAATTGCCCCTTAGAAAAATGAAAGAGAGCCTCTAAAATTGGTGTCCTCCTTTCTTGGCTGTGCCCAGTGACATAAAAACATCCCCTCAAAATAGGATCCATCAGCAAAAATTGAGGTGCTAAGTCTCTCCTCATGATGGATTGTCCAGTTCCAACTATGCCTTGGGTTAAATGTGCAGCCATTTCTCTGAAAGAGGCAGTTTCTTGTGCGGCCAATGGACCAGCAGGATCATATTGAAAAGGTATCCCCAAAGCATTCCCAATGTCTTCATAAGTGAGTTAAATCGCAATCATCAATGAAAATAACAAGAGTAGGGACATCAGCATCCTTCTCTGTCACTTTTACCAAGTTTTGGTACCATAATTTCATCATTCGTGGATAAATTTTCTCTGGAAGAGGGGTTAGGATGTTGCTCAGTGAGGCATCCCTAATGTATTTCAAAGATAACTAACATTCAGGTTTGTTATAGAAAAAAGTTTCATCCACGATAAGCTCTGGAATCAGCTTCTGAGCTTCAATGAATGGGTTTGGCCGTACCAAATGCATAGGGAGAGGAGGGAGCTCAGGCTCAGGACTAGGGTCAGCTGCCGGGATGGGTTCCTCATGTCTAACCTTCTTCCCCTTCTCAATTCTATCTGCTTTATCCATCGAAATTTTTCTCTTGGCTGAGGCTTTAGTTTTTCCTTTTTTGGACGGTTTGCAAATTTTCTTAGCAGAAGATTTTTGGAACATTTCAGCCAATGATTTTTCAGCTTTCCCCATTCTAAAGCTTTGTATAAAACTCCCACAACAAATGCTGACACCAAATCAAACTTTGCAAATGATAAACAGAGGAAATGAACAGAAAAATACCGAAATCTAGGGTTTTGGTTGAACTTGTTGCTTGCTCGCTGAAATCCACCAGAACCAGAAGCTAAAATCCCTCTCTTCAAGCTTAAATGATCGAACAAATGTGAAGAAAAGTGTGGCTGAATTCTAAAATCACGTAAGGAAAGAAAGAAAAAGGGTTTCTGTGAAACAGGACGTTCTCAGAAGGCTTTCGAATTTGAAACCCTTACTTCGAAAGGGTTTAAATATGCTCAAAATGATTTTTGCAAATATCTTTGAAGTTTTTGAAAAGTTCAAAATAGTCCTTTTTTATAAGTGAGAATGGCATCAGTACCATTCGAAAAGTAAATAGCTTCAGAACTAACTATTCGAAAAGCAAATAGCTTCAGAACTAACTATTCAAAAAGTAAATAGCTTCAGAACTAACTATTCGAAAAGCAAATAGCATCAGAACTAACTATTCAAAAAGTAAATAGCTTCAGAACTAACAATTCGAAAAGCAAATAGCTTTAGAACTAACTATTCGAAAAGCAAATAGCTTTAGAACTAACTATTTGAAAAGCAACTAGCTTCAGAACTAACTATTCGAAAAGCAAATAGCTTCAGAACTAACTATTCAAAAAGCAAATAGCTCTTTTCGAGTAGTTAGTTACAGGGCCAGACACTTTTCGAACAGAAAATTGAACTTTTCGAAATTAATTTTTTTTTCTTTGTGAACTCATTTTTCACATATTATAAACTTCTCGAATTGAGTGTACACAAGACTAAAAATAGAGAGCAAACAACTATGCAAAAATTATAAAACAAGCACTGATAAAATACATATTCTACAGTTGGTTATCCTCAGATATGGGATGGATCTTGATGATAGATGGTTAGTACAGGCTCCAGGGTATTTTCAATGCATGGTTTGAGCCTCTGACCATTTACTTTCAAGATTCTTCCATCACTTGGGTCCAAAATTTTAACAGCCCTAGAAGGAGATGCATGAATGACTGTATATGGCCCTTCCCATCTGGATCTCAGCTTTCCAGGAAAAAACTTAAGTTTTGAGTTAAATAGCCATACCTTAGAGCCAGCTATGAACTCTTTTCTCAACAAATTTTTATCATGGAAGGCCTTGACTTTCTCTTTGTAAGATCTTGCATTGGTGTATGCATCCATCCTCAGCTCTTCAAACTCCTCAAGCTGTAGTTTCCTGTGATTACCAGCAGTAGTAAGATTCATGTTCAAGGTTTTAATAGCCCAAAAGGCCTTATATTCTAACTCCACTGGTAAATGGCATGCTTTGCCAATAACCAATCTGAATGGGGACATGCCAATTGGGGTTTTATAGGCTGTCCTATATGCCCACAATGCATCATTCAGCTTAAAGGACCAATCCTTTCTGTCCTTCTTCACAGTCTTTTCCAGTATATGTTTGATTTCTCTATTGGAAATCTCCACTTGTCCACTGGTTTGTGGATCATATGGAGTAGCTACTCTTTGAGTCACAGAGTATTTTTTCAATAAAGCTTCAAAATGTTTATTACAAAAATGGCTTCCCCCATCACTGATAATAGCTCTGGGAAAACCAAACCTGGAAAAAATGTTATCCTTTAAAATTTAACCACTCGGATCATTGGTTTTAGTTGTTGTGGCTTCAACCCATTTGGATACATAAACCACAGCTACTAAGATGAAATTACACCCATTGGAAGGAGGAAAGGGACCCATGAAGTCTATCCCCCAAATATCAAACAGTTCAACTACCAAAATGGGTTGTAAAGGCATTGAGTTTCTCTTGGAAATGCTGCCCAATCTGCGCTTGACAAGACTTACAGGTCGCAAAGCATCTTCGAAAAGTGTAGGCCAATAAAATCCACACTGCAAAACCTTTGCAGCAGTTTTGTTTCCACTAAAATGACCTCCACAGGCCTGTTCATGACACATAGATAGTATGCTATGAAAGTCTTCTTCAAGGACACATCTTCTTATTATTTGGTCTGCACAAATTTTAAACAGATAAGGATCTTCCCAAATAAAATGTTTAACCTTTGAGAAGAAAAGATCTTTATCCATTTTATTCCAATGTTGAGGAATTCTTCCAGTAGCCAAAAAGTTGACTATGTTTGCAAACCAAGGGGTGTGTATACTGATAGCAAAAAGTTGCTCATCAGGGAAAGATTCATTGATAGGCAGCCTATCAATCTCAGCAGTTAAAATTCTAGACAAGTGATCAGCCACCACATTCTCCACACCCTTTTTATCTTTGATCTGTAAATAAAACTCCTGTAATAGGAGGATCCACCTGATTAATCTTGGTTTGGTATCCTTCTTAGATAGAAGGTATTTCAGGGCTGAGTGGTCAGTGAACACCACTATTTGTGAACCCAAAACATATGACCTAAATTTCTCTAAAGCAAAAACAATTGCTAGTAGCTCCTTCTCAGTTGTTGTGTAATTGAGCTGTGCATCAATCATTGATCTACTGGCATAAGCTATGACATGAGGCAGCTTATCCTTTCTCTGCCCAAGAACAGCTCCCAAAGCATAATCTGATGCATCACACATCAGTTCAAAAGGCAGTGAATAATCTGGAGACTGTAATATTGGAGCTGAAATCAAATAGTTTTTTAAGAATTCAAATGCCTTCAAGCATTCATTGTTGAAAACAAAAGGGACATCTTGGCATAATAAATGACAAAGAGGTTTGGTTATTTTACTGAAGTCCTTAATGAACCTTCTGTAGAATCCAGCATGTCCCAGAAAACTTCTGATTTGTTTAACAGTTTTGGGAGGTGGCAAATGTGCAATTAAATCAATTTTTACTTTGTCCACCTCAATGCCCTTGTGGGAGACAACATGGCCAAGGACAATGCCTTGGGTGACCATGAAATGGCTCTTCTCCCAGCTCAAAACTAGATTGGTTTCTTCACATCTCTGTAACACCAATTTGAGATGATGTAAACACTGGGCAAAACTGTCTCCATAGATTGAAAAATCATCCATAAAAATCTCCATACATTGGTCAATCATATCAGAGAAAATGGAGTACATGCATCTTTGAAAGGTAGCAGGAGCATTACAAAGACCAAAAGGCATTCTCCTATAGGCAAAAGTGCCAAAAGGCCAAGTGAATGTGGTCTTTTCCTGATCTTATGGATACACAGGAATCTGGTTGTAACCAGAGTAACCATCAAGAAAACAGTAATAAGCTTTTCCTGCTAGCTTATCTAAAATTTGATCAATGAAGGGAAGAGGGAAATGGTCTTTTTTGGTCATTGTGTTTAGTTTTCTGTAATCAATACAGACCCTCCAACCAGTTGTTTGTCTGGTTGACATAAGCTCACCAGAATCTGAGGTTACAACAGTGATCCCAGATTTCTTAGGTACCACCTGTGTAGGTGCCACCCAAGCTGAATCTGAAATGGGGTAAATGACCCCTGCATCCAACAGCTTAACAACCTCTTTCATGACCACTTCTTGCATATGAGGATTCAGCCTCATTTCCATTTCCCTAGAAGGCTTTGCATCTTCTTCCAAATGAATTTTATGCATGCAAACAGCTGGGCTGATTCCTCCCAAATCAGCAATAGTCCAGCCAATTGCTTTCTTATGTTGTTTCAATACATTTAACAGCTCTTCCTCCTGCTCCTCAGTGAGGGAGGAAGAAATAATCGCAGGCAATGTTTTATGACCTCCTAAAAACACATATTTCAAATTTTCTGGCAACTGCTTTAGCTCTACATCCGGTGGGCTGAGAAAAGAAGGTAACAAAGGTACCTTGGTTGTTTGTGAAAGGGGAAGAATAGCAGGTTTCCATGAAGAGAACCTTACTGATTGATCATGAGTTCCTTGTACAGCATTTACTTCCTCAGACTTTCCCAAAGCATCTTTAAAATCTGTGGTTAAATCTTCACACTGCAAAAACTGTGGTAGAGTCTCTTCCTCCAGTTCATTCAATAGATCAACAAGAAAACATTCCTCAGAACTGAATTCAGGCTGTGTGACTGCATTATAAACATTTAATTTTACCTTCATATTTCCAAAAGAGACTTCCATAATACTATACCTGCATTGAAGGCAAGCATTTGCTGTAGCCAGGAATGGTCTCCCCAAAATGACAGGGATGGAAGTTTTGCTTTTTATAGGTTCCATGTCTAATACCAGAAAATTAGCAGGGTAGAAAAACTTATATACTCCTACCAATACATCCTCAATCATCCCAACTGGCTTTCTTTCAGATCTGTCTACTAGTTGTAACACCACATGAGTGGGTTTTAATTCTCCCAAACCTAGTTTCTCATATACAGAATATGGAAGCAGGTTGACACTAGCACCCAGATCTAATAAAGCTTTTTCAATGATATGTTCCCCAATAATGCAAGGGATTGTGGGGATTCCAGGATCTTGAAGTTTAGGAGGTGTGGTAATGGACAACACCTGATTAACTCTTTCCACAGCAAAGACCTTCTTGGATAACTGTATCCTAGACTGTCTTTTGTGAGTGCAAATATCTTTCAAAAATTTTGCATATGCTGGAATTTGTTTGATTGCATTAAGCAAAGGTAGATTTATCTTGACTTGCTTGAAAGTCTCCATCATTTCATCTATTTTTGTATTCCCTTTATCAAAAGGGGATACAGATTTCATGGCATGAGGAAATGGTAAATGAGAAACTATTCCTTCATCTACAGCTTTAGAAACATCATTTGAATATTTTTTGTTTTTCTGTTTTTCATTTTTTTTATTTTTCATTTGAATATTTTTAGAAATATCATTATGCTGCTCCTACTGCATATCTTTATCATTTTCCTCAATTTTTTCTTCTTCCTTGTCAATACCCACTTTGTTATTTACAATTCTTCCACTTCTCAAAGTAGTGACAGTTTTTACTTCTTCATGAGAAACAGAAGCCTCTCCAACCATGAACTGTCCTTTGGGATTGTTCAAAGGTTGGCTGGGTAACCTTCCTTCCTCTCTTTTAGCCAAAGTATTTGAAAGTTGACCCAATGTTTCTTCAATCTTCTTCATGCTCTGACTATGAAAGTTTACAGTCTGAGTTAAAGACCCTAAATTTTGGAGTGAATTTAGAACTTGATCTTCAAAAGAAGGAGATCTGGAAGGGGCTTGAACAGGAGCAGATTGATGTATAGGTTGTTGTGGAATGGGCTACTGAAAAGTTGGCTTGGTATAAAAATTCTGCTGATAAGGCTGAGCAGTTTTGAAAGGTACTTGGTTCTTTGATTGTCAGCCATATATTGATAATTGCCCTGGCTCCACCTTAAATTGGGGTGCCCTCTCCATGCATATTCATTTGACTGCATTTGTCCAAATGATTGGGCAGCATGAGCTTGTTCCACCACTAGATCTGGGAACTGTGGTGTAGCAGGACATTGATCATATGAATGAGCAGGGGACTGGCATATCAGACATGCCTCCTCTACTCTTGCAACCATTGGATTTTTAAGTGAGTCCATCAATCTATCAAACTTTGTGGTTAAATTATCCATCTTCCTTTCTAACTCATTCACCTCATAAATCTTTCCTTTGGTGGTTTGCTGATTGTTCAACCTAGCAGGATTCTCAATATCTCTTGACAAAGATTCCTGTTGAGTTGAATTTTCACCAATTACTTCATATAAATCCCAGACCTCTTCAACTATTTTTTGCAAGTAAGTGCCTCCACAGGAAGCATCTACCATATTTTTACCATTTTGATTAATTCCTTGATAGAAGCTTTGAACAAGCTGCCATCGGGGGATTTGATGATGAGGGCATTGCCTTAAAAGTTCTTTAAATCTTTCCCAAGCTTCATGGAAAGTTTATGTTGAATGTTGTGAGAAGGAAATAATACTTTGTCTCAACTGGCTTGTTTTAGACATAGGGAAATATTTGGCTAAAAATTGACACTGCAAATCATTCCAAGAAGTGATACTATTTGGTGCTAACATAGGCAACCATGCTCTAGCTTTATCCTTTAATGAAAAAGGAAATAGCCTAAGCTTGGTTGCTTCTGGACCAAGTCCAGCGATGTTGAATGTGGTGCAAAGAGACAAGAATTCATCCACATGTTTGTATGGATCTTCCTTACTCAAACCATGGAAGGAAGGAAGCATTTCGATAGTTGATGATTTGATCTCATAATTTCCTTCAACAGTAGGAAATTGAATGCAAAATGGAGAATTATAGGTACCAGGTGCAAAGTAATCCCTCAAAAGTCGAGGTTCTTCACCCATAGTAGCTGTTTCAGCAGAATTCTGTGGTGTTTGTCTGGTTCGTAGTAGCCTTTCAACTTCTAAATTTAGAGGGACAATCTCAGGGCTGAGAGTCCTCCTACCAAACATACAACACAGAATAGAGAATCAGATTATGCACAGCAAACCTTCAGAATTCCTTTTAAAGTAGATTCCACGCTTCAAAATGTATATGAATAACTGCACAGATATAAACAATAGAATAGTTTAGCATTGATGTAAAGAAAAAAACAAAATCAAAACTTAGGTCTACCTATTTTAAAACAAATTCCCCGGCAATGGCGCCAAAAACTTGTTTAATTCTAAGTGTGCATGATTTATTTGTATTTTGAAAACAGATTTGCAAATGCTAAGTTATACTGAATCTGGAAAATTAAAAAGAATAAAGAAATATCAGCACAGAGAGAAGTGAATTAGCCTGCAAGATCAGGGCCAATTGTAGCAAGTTTTAAATGTAAGTGAGTAAAAGATCGTCCACAGAGAATTTATTTAAAATGTAAATAAACCTCCATATCTGAGCTACCAGATCTGGCCTCTGATCCTATCTACAAAGCACATAAGATGGGAGGTTGAATTTGTCACATTAACTAAATGATAAAAATAAAGATTAAACTAAGTGATCCAGATCTGAGTTGGGGAGATTTTGATATAAATTAATAAGAATGGAGAAATAATATCTAACTTTGATTTGGTTCTTGAAACAAAATGAGAATAAATGTAGATCAAATGAGAGATGATCCAATCTTCATCTGGCTACAAGCACAGATGTAAGAGGAAGTAATCTAACTCAAGGATTAGAGTTAAACTTATGGCTATGGTATGTCCACTTCAATGGCCACAGACCATCCAATAGTCTTTAATCTAAACCCTCAATTTAGAACAAGAAATACCACTACAAATGCTGTGAAAGATTAGGTTACAAACACTAATTCCCACAGGGACAATGAATCAAGCGAAATTGCTTGAAAAACAGTAAATCTAAAGGAGTCTAGTGCAATAAGGAGATCACTGAGAACCCTCAACACGAATCCAATTGAGAATGTACGGTTCACAGCAAACTTTTCAAATTCACCATTGCAATTACAGAGCACAGCTTAAACAGCTCTCGGATTTGTATTCTTGAATACAATTCTCACGTGAAGTACAGAGACATCTCACAACTCTCAGTTACAAATAAAAGCTAGGCTATTACAGAAATTTTAGACAAGCTATCCGAAATGGAAATGAGGCAATAGAAATGAAACTCAAAATTTGGATACCCAAATTGGGCAAAGGGTTCATCTATTTATAGTTTCCCCCAGGTCTAGCTCAGATGTGTATCGACCAATCAGAAGTGCTTAGATCTGTATCAACCAATGGTAGTCGAGCACGAGGATCCAGATCTGTTTTGGCCAATCAGAATTGCTTGATTTGTTTCAGCCAATCAGATGACAGAGGCATCAATTATGTTATGTAATTCGAAAATCTGTTTGAACTTCTAGAAGTTCCCGCCAATTGATTTCATCTTCAGGTGCTCACATGGGGTGGAATATGCATTTGGTTCATGCTCAGAATCTTCCGGAATGTCCCTGGGTTTTTAAATGCATTGGGGTGCATGTAAAAGATTACTGAAATACCCTTGCAGATGCTAGGAATCTTCATAATACCATTTCACATAGTTTAGGGAACTTTTTGCAAGGTACTGTGACTTCTGAAGCTCTTTTCGCAAAGTTCAGGTTCTGTTCGCAAAGAGTTCTCTTCTTTTCGAATAGGTCAAACATCCTTACGAAGAGTTCAGGTACTCTTCGAAAACTAAGCCTGGAGCTTTTAGTTCTTTTCGCAGAGTTCAGGTTCTTTTTGAAATATTCAGATTCTTTTCGAAAAGCACTCTGTTGTGCATTCTTCTGTTCGAATTGCTCCACATTTCTTTTCTGGGTTGAGACCAGGTCTTTGCCTCTTCAGTTCAGGCATTTTGACAGCTAGTGAGGTTGTCCCTTCTCTTTCTTCCTTTGGATCAACATGGATTATCATCTTTTTGGCACTTTTACGCTGCTTTCATGGTTAAGCCTGTCTTTATTGTTAGCTGTAACACAAGCACTTAAAACACTTATTTAGTTCTCTCAAGGGTCTATCAAGGCCCAGGTTAAAGGGTGGAAAATGGTATTTTCTAGTTCTCAACACACGGGTCCCAAGATAGTGAGGTGCTCACCTAACCAGACTTGGAGCAGCAAAGGACATCCCCTGAGGCTCTCCACCTTGCCCAGAGCAAATGCATCAAGGCATCAGTATAGTTCGATAATGATCAAGTGCATCACTAATCGGCCCTCTACCAACTCAATCAAAACGTCGCAGAGAGCTAGAGGGAAGCTCTCTCCCATAGTGAAGAAAAGAACTTCTAAAATGAGACTAAGAGCAAAGGCTTTCACATTGAAGATATTCCTAGCCGGCAATTTTTGAAGACTTTCGGCACCGAAAAGTTCTTTGAGGAATTTGATCGAACACCTTGTGGGCCCCCTAATGAGACTTTTCTCATACTCAAAATTTTTCAAACCTTGGGTAAGGTGAATGGATTTAGAGTAACCCAACTTCGGCGTGACACTTGCAAGGCCTCTGTGGAGCATCAAGCCGGACAAATTAGATAACTCCTCAAGAGTGGGAGTTAGCTCCCGCTTCCCAAAATGGAACACATGGGCATTTGTATCCCAAAATGAGGATGCCGCATGAAGTAGGTCCCACCATGGAGGAACCTCAAGAAAGAAGGGAAGACGTGATAGTCCAAGTCGCTCCAGTTCAACGAGCTCACTCTTATTCAAACTCCCAAGCTAACTTTTTAGAAAATTAGGCCCCAAGCCCAAAGAAAGGAGTAAATTGATTCCAAACCCTCCATGTAAGGGAGGGTTGGAAAGAGGGTCCATAGATGTACAAAGATCTTTCACAAATATAAAATTCAATGTAAGTCAATGGACCCACCCTTGGGAAAGCAAGGAGAGGAAAAATCAGTTGAAAAAGCCAAGTCAAAAAGAAAAGAAAGGGAAAATAGATTGTCTCGAGCATATAAAGGGCCCACTTCCCCCAGGCTAAACTTGACACAACTATTAGTTGTGCCAGTGCAAATTTTCCCAGGCTAAGCCTAGCACAACTAATAGTTGCACCAGTGTGGAATCCCCCTTCTAGGCCATCTTGGGAGCTTTTTTAAGGGATTTTTTGTGGGCGTTTGCTGGCCCCCTTAGTCAGTTAGCATGTTCACCTGCTTTATACTATGAAGAAATTCACAAACATGAAAATTAAAGGGCACCTAACATTGAAAAAAATGACTTTTTCTGCAAGCGAAACCCGCACCAAGGCATGCGACCTCGAGGGCCATTTTTATGAGCAATCATCAAAACCATCCTACAAGCAGTCAGATGTAATGCAAGGGAAAGACAACATGTAATCAAAGAATCAGCACTAAACATTTCCAAGCAAAAAAATCATCCAAAAAAAAGTTCCACAATTATCATCACAATTTGTTTAAAATTCCAAATTATCATCCCCAAAGTGTTAAATGTTTAAATGCAAAAACTAAGGCCTAATCCTTGTTGGCGCCCTTCGATTTCTTTCACCGACGCGAGGAGCTTTGGTAGGTCCACATATCTCCAATCTGAGGCCACACCTACGAAAGTTGGCTGAGCAAAGAGCGCGACTCCTTGGTGCGAGCGCGCTGCAAGTGGTAGTCAAAATCAGAAATCAGGATCAATTAAGGAACAAAGGATGATAAACCAATGAGAAAAGTAGGTCAGCAGAATACTCACCCCCTCATCCGGAGCTCAACAAGGTTGTGATAATACGCAGCATGTTCCATGGCCGAGCCAAAGTTCTACATTCAGAGGGAAAGGATGTCAGCTGTGAGGACTAGTAACAAACACATGCATTTATCAAAGGAGCCAAGACAAAGGAAGAATGATCGTGAGAGGGCTTACCACCCCCCAAACCACCTCAGGAGGAGGGACCCAAGCTACTTTAGCTGAGATGCATGCTCGCTTATCCACGTCGGTGCATAGATCCGAGAGAAAGCCGTCGTCGAGGCGCCTAAAGGTTCAATGAACCACAGTAGGAGCACCGCCTAAGACACCCATACGAGAGGAGCCTGAATGACCAACATTTGAAGGACCAACACCTGAGGAACTGACACTTGAGGGACCCACACCGGAAGGACCTACACCTGAGGGACCTGTCTCTGAAGTATCAGTGGTACCCGCTGCCCCACCTTCTTCATTTGAGTCGTCTCCCTGGATAAACTTTGAACGAAATGGAGATTCGCTCAGTAGAAACCAAAGCTGAATTGAAACCAAAAAGGGGACTAATCTGAAAGAGAAAGGGGGAATTACCTGGGAGTGCGAGCCGTCGAAAGCAAGGAAGTTGACGCTAGGGATAAAGCATGGCAGAATGAATCGCTATGACAAAGACTCATACCATTGCTGATAGTCCCCGGGCACGAGAAGGACATTAGAGGGGATCCCATTATGGAGGAAAGCCGCAGTGAGCTCATCAATGCTATCAGCGAGATCCAAAACATCTACAGGAGGGTCCATAGGTATGGTGGGATAACCCTGATACTGGTGAACTACCCGCTCCCCCAGATAGTAGGCCCTGACCCACGCCCCGTAGAAGAATACAATGTGGCAGTTGTTAAAAAGGCGTGACGAACCCACGACAACCTGGTCCCAAAAAATGAAGATGAGGTACGGGTCATGAAGAATCTGTCCTAGTCAAGAGGCAGCCAAACAGTCAAAACATGCAGCATAATAAGCGAGAATTTCCAAACTTAAAAAAATAGAGGTGAAAAGGCCTTACCTTCTCGGGGACCATCAGATCCAGTTGGGACCTGAGGCCCATCTCTAGATGCTTCATGCCCATGTCATGACACAAGGATTGGCTCTAATTGCTCAGGAGAGGGTAGGTGTATACCTCAAAGTGGAGAAGCGGGCGTCCAGGCTGAAAGTGAAGATACCCCCATGCCTGAAGAGAGTAGTGCACAAAAGATAAGTCAGTAGAATACAAAGACCATCCAAGTAAACTGATAAAAGCAAAAGAGTTAGAGATTACCTCTAGAGCCGGCCAGAAACTGACAACAGACTTGGCCTCCCCGATAGATACTCGAGCTATGCCATACATCAGCGCCACATATCCGGCCCCACCCCAGTCATACCTATGAATGTCAAGCTAGTTATCCATAATGGGCGGGTGAGTTGGAGGAGTGCAGGTCTGTGACGATCGCCCGCTTGGGCTCAATATAAAGCTCCAAATTTGACTGGCCCAGACCTACCAACTCACCTGCCCCATAGAGCCCAGATAACCAGGTCATCTTGACCTCGGTACCGTGCAATTTCCCATGAGGGGGATAATCTCCTATCAATCTGACAATGCCATCTCGGCTAGGCACCGCAAGGCTGGCTATCGGTATGCCCTTTACCCTAATGCCGGTAATCATCGCCCAATCTACAGGCGCCAGGGGGATCTCGGCATAAGCCATGTGAAAAGACATGGTCTTCGAGCGAAACCTCTCTATCAAGGCTCTCAGGTACGCGGCGTCGGCCCTCATGGGGGGCAGGACAAGAACTCCCCAAAACTTGCCTGCTCAAGCAAATACTTCACCACGAGGGGGACATAACGGTAAAAGTCATGGAAGTCCAGCCAACCCCCGCGGAATACAATATGGGGCAAGGCCTGTGTCAAGAGAGAAATAACTAAACGTATCTTTTACCTTGCCCGCTATGCCAAAGTTGGAGATATGGATATATTGCTGATGAAGAAGGCCAACTCGGGCGGCCTCGCCCTGCATCTCAAGCCAGGGACCCCACCCGCCTTGCATTCTACCACGAAGAATTGCTCCCCACGTGGACCATAGACCACATTGAGCCCCTCCTCATGACCCTCCTCAGGCACGTACTCTTCATCGCCAGACATTCTAGGAAAGAGCATATCAGTGACCAAGAACCATTTCTTTTTGCTGCAGGCCAAGGGAAGGTACACATACATAAAAAAATCCCATTTAATAGAATAAAAAGAAAAAATCCCTTCTTTTTTATCTTGAAAAATAAATAAAAATAAAACAAATTTCCCCTTCCTATCTTTGAAAATAAAGCAAGTTAAAAACAAAAAAAATCCTTTCTTTATGCTTCTGAAATGAAAAACCATAAAAATCCTTCTTTCATGTTAAAATAAAAAAAAATTCTTTCTTTATGCCTCTAAAATCAAAAACCAAAAAAATCCTTTTATGTTTAGAAAAATAAAGTTAAAAACAAAAAAATTCCTTCCTTCGTGCTTATAAAAACAAAAAAGTCAAAAAAAAAAATCCTTTCTTCATGGTCCATAAAATCAAAAAAATCCTTCTTTCATGATTGTAAAAACAAACACTAAAACGAAAAAAATACCTCCTTTTACGTCCATAAAATTTTAAAAAAAAAATCCTTCTTTTATGTTTATAAAAACAATATAAAAAAATTAAAATTAAAAAAAATCCTCCTCTCATAAAATAAAAAACCCTCGAAAAACTATAATAAATCAATGCCTTAGTTAGTTTTCAAACAACAAAAACCAAAAGTAAAACCCTTTTCCTCAATTAATTTTAAGAGAAATCAAAAATCATTTTCCTTAATTTTTTTTAAATAGAAATCAAAAATCATTTTCCTCAATTAATTTTCAAAATATAGAAACCAAAAATCATTCTCCTAATTAATTTTCAAAAAATAAAAACCAAAAATCCTTGCATTATGTTAAAAGTGAAAACAAACCCAAAAAACTAAAATAAAAAGCCCTTCCTATATGTACAAATAAAAACAACACAAATATATATATATATATATATATATATATATATATTAGGCATCAACAAAATTCATAAAACAACAAAAATAGGGCATTATTCATTAAAAATCATCAATACATCATCAATAAACATGTTTATAATGAAAATAAACCATTTATCATCTAAGAATGCAAGATCATGATCATATTTACAAGAAAAAGCAAGAAAAATCAAAGAAAATGGGTTTTTAATGGTTACCTTTTGAAGGAAATAGGGTCTTGGATCTAGCACGGTGTGGAAAGTCAATCGGCGCAAGTGAATGACGGCTATGAGGCACACGTAAAGGAACCCTAGGGAGGCTCTGTTGTTTCGTTTAAAGAGGTGGAAGAGAGCAGTTTTGAAAACACACCCTTGCTGCCCGAACACATGCTATTTAATTTTGATCCCCAGCCATGCTTGGTGCAACTATTAGTTGCGCCAGGCTCCTTTGAGCCCCCTTTTGGCCTGGAGCAACTATTAGTTGCACCAGCCACTTATAGGTCAAGTTTTGGGCCTGGAACGGATTACCTGCATAGCTCAATCCCCCCCTCTCTTCATTTTGTTACTCCCAGCCGATGCACGTGCTCCCAAGTGGTATGTCGATCCTCATTCGACTTGCTTGAGAAGTCGTGCTACAATAAAATAGATCAAGATCAATAGGCATCCCAATCTTACACAAACAAATGTGAAAAAGTCCAAAAAATGATTAAAAAATCCCATAAAAAGCCAAAAATAATTCACATAAAATAATAGTTCTGAAAAACCAGAAAAATCCCATAAAATGATAGCTTTAAAAGATTAAAAAAAAATCACATAAAAAGATAACTTCGAAATCTAAAAATCCACAAAAAAGATGCCAAAAATAATTCGAATAAAATAATAGAAGTAATAGAGTGATAAAATCACATGAAATGATAATTTAAAATCCAAAAAAAAAGCATCACATAAAATGATAACTCAAAATTTAAAAATCACATAAAATGATAAACCCAAAAAAAGTAAAAAATTTCCCATATAAAATAACAAAAATGTATGTTTTAAAAAGACAGCACGTACTCCCAAAAAGTGTTGCGACATCTATTCGCTCTGCTTGGGTAATCGTGCTAAATAAACTTCGGGATTAATGAGTTCTCCCAAAGACCTCGAACCCTGCTTCAAGCAGGGACACCCGTGACCAGTTAAATGAGGCGGTCTATGCCTCATATGTTTGAATGCACAGTGACGCACATGCGTGTTCCGATGCGATAAAATGCTAATATTTTATCAGCAACGAAGTTGTGCTATATCAATGTCCTACGTCTAAGGTGCACCTTGGATTTTTGGATCCTACTTCAAAGTAGGAGCAACGGTGTCAATCCCGATCAAACGGTCAATGTTTTGATCGAGTCGACTCCACTGGTAAATCTTTGCGATGAGCGCTCTGTTGGTAGATTCAGAGGAACGTGAGTGTCTAACTTGCGATTTATCACGAGCTATTTCGAAAGTGTGGACTCTTGGTCTGCACTGTTGTCCGGGCATGTGCCCTATTGGGTTTGAGGTCCGGGCAACTCCATTATGAAAAGGGTTAATCATTGGTTGAAATCGACCTGTTAAAAATGGAACTACATATTAATCAACTATGTATAAACATGCATGTAGAAGGGTTCATTTCTCTTATTTCTGCAAGCTTAAAACCTGTATTGGCATGGTATCCCTGTAAAGTGTACGCCATGCCTCTGGATATCCGTAAGATGGTCATTTATTCTCCTAAATTATACTCGGACGGATCTGGGTTGAGACTTCCATTGCCTTTGTTGCTTTTTGCCCCTAATAGGTGCATGTTTATGCATAGTTAAATGATTTATAAGATCATTATCTACAGAGACCAGGATTAAGTGTCCCCTTCGGTGGGCATCTAATTTTGGCCGGATCTGTTCAGTGTCATTTAAGGTTGGATACTCTGGGTCATGATGATCCAGGGCACGTTGGAAAAGCAGCACATACTCTCAAAAAGTGTTGCGACATTTGTTCGCTCCGCTCGGGTAGTCGTGTTAAATAAACTTCGGGATCAATGGGTTCGCCCAAAGACTTTGAACTCTACTTCCAGCAGGGGCACCCGCAACCAGTCAGATGAGGTGGTCAATGCCTCATATAATTAGACACAAACTGTGGAACCTTTCATACTTACTTTGTGCTTATCTTTGAATGTGGGTCGATCACCCTCCTTACTTACAAAGCTGTTGCATTTAGAATGAATCTTGAACATCAAACTCCATCAAATTATTTAGAGAAGTGACCATTTTTCCTAGCTATTGGGCTTTTGCAAGTCATTCCACCTTGGCTATGCCCAGTAAAGTCGCTAAGCACTTGAGGACCGATTACCTTGAGGAATGACCATTTTTCCCGACATACAGGGCTTTCATTTTCTTTCCATGATACTCATCTAATGTTTGAAGTTCATTCTAAACACAGCGAACCCATCAGTAATACCTTGGGCCTCTTCAGATGTCTCTTTTCTTTGACATTCGATTATTAGTGATCAAATACCAAAGAGGGGCATCTGTAGACACCCAAATTTAACCCAAGGCCCGATCGAGAGACATTTCGAGATAGGCGTATCACCGAGATTTTGATGGCATGTATGGAACCCTTAGGAATCTTTCTAAAATTTTAGGAGTCATTTTAAACCCTTAGGAATCACCCTAGATCCCTTAGGAACCTTTCTGAATCCTTAGAAACCCATCCCGACCCTTAGAACCCACTCTGGACCTAAACCTAGCTTTCTCAAGTAATGGATGAAGAGTGGTGCACTAGGACTAGATATGACCTTCTACTATAATCGAATCTTATACCATTGAAAAGTAGAAGTCCTCAGCTTTCCAACAAGCCAAGCATCACCCCATTCAGAGTTGTCTGCGAGAAGATATCGCATTTCGAAGCTTAAGGGAAAAATGGTAAATGTACTGTGAAACCCCCTAGGGATTTGGTGTAAGTATTACTTGCGCCAAGCCATTTCTCCCTAGAAATGGCTCGGCACAACTAATAGTTGCACCACACATGTGTCGGTCCCCCCACAGGCAGCCAATTTCTAGGCCATTGTAGCATCACTGTATTACTATATATATGCTTGGCGTAACTATTAGTTGCGCCAGGCATATGAACAGTAACTCTGAGTTTTTGCCTCAAATTTTGAGATTGGAGTTTGACTTGTTGACCATTTTGACCTTTGGAGTGTGTTTTGTTAGTTTTGTTGCACCCATTTACTATCTATGTGTAACTCCTTAAGTGGTTTAAAGCCCCACCCTATCATCCACCATTGGAGCATCTTCTCACACTTTTCAAGGCTCCAAAAACCCTAGAAAATCTTAGATGACTAGCTTACCTAATTGCTAATCTAAATTAGCCCCTAAGCACCCTCCTAACCTCTCTTTTTCCTATAAATAGAGAGGCACCCCTCCCTTTACAAAGGCTTGGAAAATTTTACAAAAAAGAGCTTAAGGAATCCCTTCTCTCTCCCCCCTAGTGCACTCTTTTCATCCAAATTCTAGAACTTTCAAACCTTCTAAAAACCTTAGCCTTTCACCTAAAAGCTTTAGTTTGGGTTTGTGCTACCCCCTAGCCTCCTCTCTCTACCTCTTAGTTGTCCACCCTAGGAGTTAGAATCTATCATCAAGCTATACAAGCCATTCAAAGCTCGTTGAAGCAAGCCAATGCAAAGCTCCACAGCAGTGCAACAAGGGCTTGAGAGCTCCTGCTCTCCCCTGTACTCTCCAACATTCTCGGTTCTTCTCTCGTCCTCTCATTTGTCTTGTTACGCCGTCAAAATTTTTGATAGGAACGGAGGGGCACAAATAGGATTTTAAGGCCCATTGGGCAAGTGGAAGGGTTTTTTATTTCTTTTATATCATTTTTGTTTTGGCCATAAGTAGAGACCGCATTAAGTGGGTTGATTGGGTGCTTAACACCTTCCCAATTGATAATCGAAGCCCCTACCAAAGAGCCTTTGGCATAGTCCAGATTCAGAGTCAATTTTTGGCAGTTCGATGCATTTAATAATGATTTGGGTTTCCCGAGACACCACAAGCTCCAGGTGGTGACTTTAAATATATATCAAGAGCGCATCGTTGCGACAGATCGTCAAAAATCCATGGCTTCACAGATGGCTCAAGGCCCGATTGAGACCCATTTCGAGAGAGGCACATCTCCGAGCTCTTGCTGGTACACATGGAACCCTTAGGAACCTTTCTAAAACCTTTGGAGTCATTCCAAACCCTTAAGAATCACCCTAGATCCCTTAGGAACCTTTCCGAACCCTTAAAAACCCATCCCGACCCTTAGAACCAATTTCGGACCTAAACTTTGCTTTCCCGAGTAATGAATAAAGAATGGTGCATCGGGACTAGCTGTGACCTTCTACTATGATCAAATCTCATACCATTGAAAAGTAGTTCCCAGCTTTCCAACAAGCCACGAATCACCCCAATCAGAGCTGTGTACGAGAAGATATCGCATTTCGAAGCTTAAGGGTAAAATGGTAAATATGTTTTGAACCCCCCTAGGGATTTGGCACAACTAATAGTTGAGCCACACATGTGTGGGTCCCCCCACGGGCAGCCAACTTCCAGGCCACTGTAACATAACTGTATTACTGTACATATGCTTGGCGCAACTATTAGTTGCGCCAAGCATATGAACAGTAACCCTGAGTTTTTACCTTGAATTTCGAGATTGGGGTTTGACTTATTGACCAACTTGACCTTTGGGGTATATTTTGTTAGTTCTATTATACCCATTTACTATCTATGTGCAACCCCTTAAGTGGTTTAAAGCCCCACCCTATCATCCACCATTGGAGCATCTTCTCACACTTTTTAAGGCTCCAAAAATCCTAGGAAACCCTAGATGGCTAGATTACCTAATTACTAATCCAAATTAGCCTCTAAGCACCCTCCTAACCTCTCTTTTTCCTTTAAATAGAGAGGCACCCTTTACAAAGGCTTAAAAAAATTTGTAAAAAAGAGATTAAGGAATCCCTTCTCTCTCTCCCCTAGTGCACTCTTTTCATCCAAATTCTAGAACTTTCAAATCTTCTAAAAACCTTAGCCTTTCACCTAAAAGCTTTAGTTTAGGTGTGTGCTACCCCCCTAGCCTCCCCTCTCTACCTCTTAGCTATCTACCCGAGGAGTTAGAATCCATCATCAAGCTATACAAGCCATCAAAAGCTCATTAAAGGAAGCCAAAGCAAGGCTCCACAGTGGTGCAACAAGGGCCTAGGAGCTCTGGCTCTCCCCTCTACTCTCCTACCTTCTCGGTTCTTCCTCCATCCTCTCATTTGTGTCGCTACGCCGCTGAATTTTTGGTAGGAATGGAGGGGCACAAATAGGATTTTAAGGCCCTTTGGGAAAGAGGAAGGCTTTTTTATTTCTTTTATATCATTTTCATTTTGGCCATAAGTAGTGATTGCATTAAGCGGGTTGATTGGGTACCTAACACCTTCCCAATCGATAACCGAAGCCCCTACTCAAGAGCCTTCGGCGAGTCTGGATTCATAGTCAATTTTTTGCACTTCAGTGGATTTAATGTTGATTTGGGTTTCTCGAGACACCAAAAGCTCCAAGTGGCGACTCTAAACATTTATCAAGAGTGCATCATCATGACGGATCGTCAAAAATCTATGGTTGCACACAGAAGAAAAGATAGAGTCTCCTAGAACTATTCAACAGGAACCTGAAGAAGACCCAGACATTGAATCCACTCCCCACACCCCAAAGGCACCATTCCCTGAGTTCCTGGCATCTCCGTCTAGAGTGGGGAAGGGTTCGTAAAAAATGGATAAAAATTTTGAAACATTTAAGCAAGTAAAAATCAATCTTCCATTGCTTGAAACCATTAATCAAGTTTCGGCGTACACCAAGTTCTTCAAGGATTGTGCACTCGTAAGAGAAGGACGCGTACGCATGTGTGAAAGAAAGTGTTCCTGACTAATCAAGTCAGTTCTATCTTGAAATTGGAAGCACCATAAAAACTCAATGGAGTCCCAACTGTTCCATGTGTCATAGGTAGGCAACCAATTGGTAAGGCGCTACTGGATTTGGGAGCAAGTGTCAACCTGATCCCATATTCAGTATACGAGAAATTAGGACTGGACGAATTGAAACCTACTATTGTCACAGTCCAACTTGCTGATAGGTCAGAAAGAAGACCTAGGGGTATAATTGAGGATGTTTTGGTCGGAATAGATAAATTTGTCTTTCCAGTAGACTTTGTTGTCTTGGATATGGAACAACCTGTTAAATCAATAAATCAAGTCTCAATCATCCTTGGACGTCCATTTCTTGCAATTGCTAATGCCTGCATCAATTATCAAACATGAGTTATGGATGTTTCTTTTGGAAACATGAAAGTCAGGCTAAATGTATTTCATGCAATGAATCATTTCCCCAATGAAGATGAGGTTGACTGTTTTTATATCGATCAGGTTGATGAAGTGCTGGATGAGGCTTTAGCATCAATGCTAACCAAGGAAGAGTTCGAAATTGCTTTATTAGCTATCTACGATGAAAAAGGAAGTGCAACGAAATACTCAGAAGAAATGAGTTTGATCTCAATGGTCCAGGATAATAAATCATGGAAGGCGGAAGTGGAACCAGTGCCCATTATGGAAATGACCAGACTAACACCATCAATCAAGCAGCCACCAACTATTGAATTAAAATAGCTGCCTGAGTCACTCAAATATGCTTTCTTGGGACCGCATGAAATGCTTTCGGTAATAATTTCATCAGCGTTGTCTGAAAAGCAAGAGACTGATTTGATAAAGGTGCTTAAAGATCACAAAGAAGCAATCGGTTGGACTTTAGCGGATCTAAAAGGGATTAATCCATCAGTATGTATGCACAAAATATATCTGGAAGATGATAGCACACCATCGAGGGAGCCACAAAGACGACTGAACCTAAATATGAAAGAAGTCATTTTAAAATAGATCATCAAGTTGCTCATGCTGGAATCATCTATGCAATCTCCAACAGTAAATGTATAAGTCCGGTTCAAATTGTTCCCAAAAAGTCAAGGATTACAGTGAAAGAAACCACTGAAGGGGACTTAGTGCCTACACGCGAGACTACTGGATGGTGCATTTGCATTGATTATTGGAAACTGGACACTATCACAAGAAGGATCATTTCCCCTTTCCATTTATTGATCAGATTCTTGAGAAACTGGCAAGGCAGGAGTTCTACTATTTTCTAGATGGATATTCTAGGTATAACCAAGTGCCTGTATTCTAGCGAATCAAGGAAAGATAACTTTTACATGTACTTGTGATACATTTGCATATCGCTGAATGCCATTCGGCCTTTGTAATGCTCCGGCTACTTTTCAACGGTGTATGTTAGCCATATTTTCTGATATGGTTGATAAATTCATTGAAGTATTTATGAATGACTTCTCTGTTTTTGGGAAGACCTTTGAACTATGCCTGCATCACCTATCACAGGTGTTACAATGTTCTGTGGAATCTAATCTTATTTTAAGCTGAGAGAAAAGCCATTTTATGGTTCGTCCGGGAATAGTTTTGGGCACATCATATTAAGAAAAGGGATTGAAGTCGACAAGGCAAAAGTCGACTTAATTGCTAATTTGCCACCTCTAAAAAGTGTTTGTCAAATTCGATCATTTTTGGGGCATGTTGGGTTTTATAGAAAATTTATCAAAGATTTTAGCAAAGCTGCTAAACCATTGTATAACTTGATTGGAAAAGATGTCCTTTCTGACTTTGATGAGGATTGCTTGAAGGCCTTTCAGAAATTACAGGACGTATTGTCAAATGCTCCAATAATCCCACCTCTGGATTATTCGCTTCCTTTTGAACTTATGTTCGATGCATAGGACTATGTTATTGGAGCGGTCTAGGGCAAAGGGTAAGTAAATTACCTCATGTGATTTACTACACCAATAAAACGTTGATTGATGAGCAACTGAATTACACCACAGCAAAGAAAGAATGATTAACTGTGGTATATGCACTGGATAAATTCCGTTCTTATTTGCTCGGGTCCAAAATAGTGGTCTTTTCATATCACTCTGTGTTGAAATATCTATTGACGAAAAAGGATACGAAACCAAGATGGATCTGATGGATCCTGCTCCTCCAAGAATTCAACTTTGAAATTAAAGACAAAAAGGGGGTTGAAAATATTGTCGCTGATCATTTGTCAAGAATTCTTCCTGAAGAATCATTTGTGCCAGAGACAATCCCTGACACATTCTTGGATGAACAATTAATGACAATAGACACAACAACAACAAAAATTATTTGGTTTGCGAACATTATGAGCTATTTAGTCACTGGCAGAATCCCTATGCAGTGGGGTAGAAATGATAAAGAACTCTTCTTCTCCCAAATAAAATATTACTTTTGGGATGAACCATATTTGTTTAAATTTTGTTCAGATCAAGTCATCAGAAGATGCATATTAGAGGAAGAGCAAATGAGTATTATGAATTTCTGCCATGCTGGGGCTTGTGGAGGCCATTTTGGAGGATAAAAGACTGCGCATAAAATTCTTCAAAGCGGATTTTACTGGCCCTCTATTTTTCAAGATACGACAAGATTTTGCAAAGAGTGCCAACGATGTCAACATCTTGGGAACATCTCACGACGGAATATTTTATGTATGAGGGATCGACTTCATGGGTCCTTTTCCCCCATCATTTGGTTATCTATACATTTTGATAGTTGTCGACTATGTTTTAAAATGGGTCGAAGCTGTGGCAACATCATCGAACGACCATAGAGTGGTGGTAAGGTTCTTGAAGAGAAATGTATTCAATAGATTCGGGATTCCCCAGGTAATCATTAGTGATGGCGGTTCACACTTCTGCAATAGCCATTTTGTGACATTAATATAGAAATATGGTGTCAGTCACAAGGTCGCAACACCATACCACCCACAAACTAGTGGTAAAGTTGAGGTGTCAAATTGGGAGATCAAGCGGATTTTAGAAAAGACTGTGTGACCAAATAGGAAAGATTGGTCAAATCGTTTAGCTGATGCTCTATGGGTATATCATACTGCATTTAAGACACCAATTAGAATGTCAGAATTGTGTATGGGAAAGCTTGTCACCTCCCAGTCGAATTGAAACTTAAGGCATTATGGGCGATAAAGCGATTTAATTTCGACATGCAAGAGGTAGGGTCCAATCGCAGGTTACAATTGAAAGAGTTGGAAGAACTACGCTACGATGCTTATAAAAATTCAAGACTTTACAAAGAACGATACAAGAAATTGCACGATCGGTTAATTTTTCAAAAAGAGTTTGACATAGCACAAAAGGTTTGATTGTTCAATTCCAAACTTAAACTCCATCCAGGTCATATCCACTACCACACAAGGGGCAATTGAGATCATGGATCTTAAAGATAACTGCATCTTCAAAGTGAATGGGCAATGGCTTAAACCAATGTTTGAACCAATGACCCAAATGCGGATTGAATCAACACACTTCAGTAATCATGAAAGGTGGCAATCGAATGGTCGAGTTGTCGACACTTAAACTTAGCACTTCCTGGGAGGCAACCCAGTGTGTGTTTGTTCCATAGGGTTTTTTATTTTTATGATTGTGTGCTAGAATTATTGTCTCTAGGTCAATCGATTGATTTTGCAAATCCAATCGATTGACCTAGTAGGATCAATTTTGTATTCCGTTAGAACTTTTAAGTTGATTGATTGATGCAACATTTAATAAATCGACCAATTTTCATATCTGTGGTTGGAATTTATCTCAATTGATTGAGATAGTTTTACTCTCAATCATTGACGGATTCCCTGTCCACACTTCCTGTCAACCTAAAGTCAACTGTCTATCATTTCAATTGTCAGTCACGTCAGCTCTGTATTTATGTCAATCGATTGACATTTTAATATCAATCGATCGACATAAAGAGATGACTGACTGTTCCATCAACCCACAGTCATGTCGACCATTTGTCTTTTCAACATTCTCTCAAAGCGACATCTCTGTAACATCAATCGATCGAATATTGACACTCAATCCATTGATATTAAGAGTACTTTGACAATTTGGGTTCTCGTGTTTTCTTTCAAAACATCGATTGACAGTCAATCATTCCTGGCATAAGCCAATGACTTCATCGCAAGAGCGTGAGCGGTGATGGATGGGGAAGGAGGTGTTGAAGATGATGATGATGATGATGAATAGTTGTTTGTTTGTTGTTTTGTGTGTTAATTTGTTTAGTTGTGTTAATTTAAGGTGTCTTATGTTGTTTTATGTTTGTGTGTTAGATCAATCATAGGATGTGATAGGTTGTAGTTTATTTTCTTTGGTCAATCTGAATTGTGTAAGTGTGGGGAAGGCTTTTCTGATCAAATCAAATAGATTGAATATAGTGTGTTATCTGTTGGTGTAATTTTGAACTGCTGCACAATTTTATCAATTGGGAATGCTGAAATTTAAAAGTAGCCTCTGTCGATTGATTGAAAAATCATTTTCAATCAATCAACTTTGACCCAAGTCCACACGATAATATGATGATTTTGATATAAAAATGGCAATGCACTCTGAATATAATCAATCGATTGAAATGTATACATCAATCAATTGATTCCATGAATGACCGAAATTTCCTTTTGTGAGGAACAGAAAGTTTCTAAACTTCAAGCGCGAGCATATATCGAAAATCCTCTCGTGAATCAAGTTTTGGTCAGCACCAAGTCATCCTTCTTGATATAATGAGTCAATCGATTGATATTCAAAAATCAATCGATTGATTGATGCACCTCAAAAATCCAAATCGTCTATCCCGAAAATCCAAATCTTTTTCCATTCTTAGATTGTTGTGTTTTAGGATAGTTTTCTTTATTTATTCAAACTTTTAGGTTTAGTTTTTCTAAATCACTCCCTTAGTCAAAAAACAATTGTCCTCCCTAACCTTGTGCTATGGATTCGATCAAGTATCGCACTCGATCAGTGGTCAAGAGATTGGCGGAACTAGCGCGAAAACGTGCATGACCCAACTCGCCTCACTAACCTCTCAATTTATCAAATCATAAGATCGTTGATTTAGAATCAGAATCTCCATCACCATCATGGCCAAAATCACCCGTGGACTCGATGTCCATCGATTCACCAAGACCACCTTCACTTCCATGAAATCGTCCACCATTCACTCGCTCCACTGAAGCTGCAAATGACCCGACTATGAATATAATTTTGACCTATTTATTGGCAGAACTGTTCCCACAGCCACCACTTGTCCCTCCACCACGAACTCCGTGTCCATCACCACCTTGCGCGCCAATCCCACCAGCCGGTGAAGTTGGAATCACCGATGAGATGTGGAAGATGATGTTTCCAAAGTCGAAGCCAGGGATGGCTTCCGATGATGACTAAGGGCTAGGATTTAGTTTTAGGTTTTAGATTTCAAAGTCTTTTTAGATTTTATTTTCCTTTTCTAATGTTTTAGATTAGTTCCTTTTAATTATTGCATTAGGATAGTTTCTTTTTGTTTTTAATAAGTGTACTAGATTACACATAATTAATGGAATTTTAGTTTTGAAAGTGTGTTTGTTTAATTATTTGGATGAGCAATTTTTAGGAATCATAATACTTTTTACCTGGTTTGCTTTCAGGTTGTCAGTTGCAGTTCACAGGTTTGGGAGTCCGATACACTTTCAAAATCGACCAATGAGGACATTGGATACAGCAGGTTTGGGGTGGTGAGAAGTTCAATTTTCAGCATACTTTGACTTTGATGAAAAAAAAAAGAGAGAAAATTTGTGGGATGTTCCCGGATTATGAAAAAGTGTGTCAGTCAATTGATTGAACCCAGTGAGTCAATCGATTGATAGAAGATTTTGGACCCAATAACAGACCGGAAGCAAGCATCAGGCAATTGATTGAAACTATAATCTCAATCGATTGACTGGTAACCATTAAACTTATTTATTCCGAATGTTGTCTTCATGATCTTTAATTATTGATGTCTGAAAGTTTTTATAAAATGTCATCAGGCCATGATAAATCTATAAATGCTCCTGTTTATTAATTTGAATGCAAGTTTAATGATGATTCCACAGTCCATGACCAGAAACTCTTGCACCATTACCGTGCTATAATTTCAAAATCTGGGGATCAAGTCTAAAACTTGGAATCCTAAGATTCCGGTGGAGACTAAAACCCAGAGAACTTTAGAACCTTTCCTTGTTCTTGATGAGTGTTGATTAAAATTCGGAGTATTTTTCAGTTCATACTTGATTGTTAGAATCTCACATGTTCAAACTCCGTTTGTTCATTTGGGCATTGTCCTATATCTGGGCACTAAAACTCATTGTGTCTTCATTTGAAATAAATCGCCATCACTATCACCTTGAAAAGAAATGATCAAAGGCTTTCTTTGGCTTGTTTGTACTTAAAATGTCCCACCTTATAATCAATTACCTGTTAGCACCCCTTTGAGCCATGATGAAAATTTTAGCCCTAAATATTTCTTGATTAGACTATATTAACCATGCTCCTCATGAGTTGAAAATGCAAAGACCCTACCTTTTTTTATATCTTTGAGAAATTTGTGATGACAGAAAGAGAGGGAATAAAAAGGCGTGGTTGTGATGCTTGAAGAAGGAAAAGCAAAAGGTAGAAAATGAGAAAAATGAAAAATGTGAGGTGATTTCAAAAATGAAAAGCTAAAAGGAGTAAAATGGAAAGGAAATTGAAAACAAAAAAAAAATTAAAAAGAAAAATTTTGAAATTTTGGCAAAAGAAAGTGAAAAATGAGAAAATCAAATTGTGTTTGTCTCCAATTTCTCAGAGAAATTTGATCCCCGACTCCCTTTCTTTCTTAAACCTTACCCGAGCCCCGTTACAACATTGAAAAAGACCTTCTTGATCTAATCATGAGTGATAAATGCCGTGTGGAGAATGATAGTGCAATGCCTATGGTGTCTAGTAGGATATGCTAGATACACAAATATCTTTTTGTATGAGATTAATTCTTCATTGATGAATCATGCTTCTTATGTCATGTGAGACCCTCTTATTTGCATTTTAATTCTCTCTCACATGTGTGTGAAAAACAACCTAGTCATCAAAGCGATCTCGTTTTGAGTGCATATCTACGGTGAGGATTGAGTCAAGACATGGGATCCAAAGATTCCTAGTTTTGACTTACTCCCTAATGGAGGGATTTTAGCAGTGGTAAGTGCACGGCACTCTGGGCATGAATCAAGAGTCATCGGAAAAATAATACATTGATTTAATCTGAATGGGCATTAATAGAATTAGCATGGTCGGAAGTCTTATAAAAATTTCACGGATATTAAACAATCAAAGGGCATGACACTAAATTCAGGAATTGATAGGTTTCTGAAGTTTGTAGGTATCTTCACTGAAAACCTTCAGGAGACACAATTCCTCCACTACGGATCACCTAGGCGTTTTAAGGCTTATAACATATGCTAAATGCAATTGTGTTCCCTACGAAAGTGGCATCTATTTTTGTTTAAACTATTAGTTTATTTTCCGTTTATATTTTCATTCTCTTTGCTCGAGGACTAGCAAAGTGTAGGTTTGGGGGTGTGATCTGTGCCAAAATATGATCATATTTCACACCCTAATACCAACATTTAGCCATCCGATGAAGGCTATCTAATGGTTGTTGTACAGTTATAATGGTTTCAGGAGTTCTTGACCGTTGGATTGTGCAGACGCATAAAAGAGCAGAATTAAGGATAACATGGGAGCATTGAACCATGAAGCCAACAGGAGCACCAAAATCTATGGAAATGATTGATTGGCCCAACCTCACTAGATGAATGAAGATGTTGACTGTCATAGTGAATCGATTGAATCCAGAGAATCAATCGATTAACAAGGATGACAGCTTTTTCCCTCTTTATTTTAAATTTGAATTAATTCAATCGATTGATATGTTGAACTCAATCGATTGAATTCAAATTCAAATGACTCTGCCAAACAATGAATTTGAAATCAATCGATTGAAATTTGAATTTCAATCGATTGAACCTACTATGGAAGTTTTCCTATCCGCACCTTATAAAAGCAATGCTATGCATAGGGTTTTGGGGGCTTCTTCTTGGCAGAATTTCTAGCTTTTCCTAGCTTTTCTTTGCAATTTTGAGCTATAGTTTGTAACTAGGAAAAGAGCATTATAAGGAGAGATCTTTTAATAAATAAAATAGAATACTTTGATGATGGCTTCTAGTTTGCATCGAGCGTGTAGATTGAGGATGAGCGGCTAAACCCCCTAGTTCAAGGTGGAAGCAACCCTTAGATGAGTAATTAATTTACTATTATTCTTACAATTTCTTATCATCATCATTGAATCATTCGGCTTGTAATGTGCGTTTAATATATGATCATCGAATACTCATTTATAACCCCCGATCTTGGTTATCGACGATCATAAAAGGGTCATTCTACCTTGATCTGATCCTGCAGACTGATCTAGGATTCTGAGTGATTGATTCTTAATGCTGTAATTTCAAATTTGAGATACGTTATGCCTTTCGCATTATTCATGTCGTATTAGGATGAGTCATAGTATTTGGATAGGGTATGCCAGATCAATAATCACACTCTTTACAATTCATTTTTCTTGTTGTTAAATGATGGTATATTGGTGTGGTATGAAATCGTGTGATTGATTGTAGAGAAATTATAAATCTAGGGTTAGTAAACTCCTTGATCATCTCTTAACTGTTATTTTCTTTGTCATCAATTATTCTTGCTTCGATCATTGTAAGTTTATTATTTTAGCATCCTGTGGTATAATTTAGCAAAGCACTTTCTCACCCTTGGTACTTCCTTGGGCATTTTCGTTCTCTTTAAAGTTAATTTAATTATGCACTTCCCTGTGGATACGATGTTAATCAGTGAAAAATACCATTTTTCAGTGAATAACCTGACCTTTGATGGACCTTTGAATTGGCTAATAATGTGTCTGTAAGTGTGTTTTGTATTTAGCAATAAATTGCAACCATAGTACAGACATTCATCTAAAAATGCCAAGAAGAGACCGGTGGGAGAATTGCATCAATACAAAACAGATTCAACAAATTCTCATGCGGCCCAATAGGCCAGCCATCAAACAGATTCAAGGATCCTCAGAACCCTATGGCAATGACATGTGTATAATTGTTTACACATGGGAGCAAAAGCAACTACAGTGGATGAAGATTGAACCCCTCAAAGGGCACTGAGTATTGGATAGATGAAGGATAGCACCCCAAGCTGTGTGACAGCTGTGGAAGCAAAGAACAAAAGTTGTCGAGAGGTTATTTCAACCTATCGAGAGGTCTGTGTGCTAAAATGGAAGCTGTCGAGAGGTCAAAGCATCCTGTCGAGAGGACTTGAAGCTGTATTTCAACCTCTCGAGTGGTGCTGAGGTGAAGAAGTGAGCATGTCGAGAGGTTTACAGCACCTTTTGAATGGTTCAAATTACAATAGAAAAACTTGTTGAATAGTGTAGAAGATCCTATCGAGAGGTCACCTGATGCAGTTATTCTCGCGAGGTGGAAAAAGCTAGAATTAAACTAGTCGAGAGGTTCCCCTGAACCTATCAAATAGTCAAAGCTAACCTAGCGAGCGGATAGCTGAAGCTACATTTAATCTCGCAAGGATGCCTTCAACCTGTCGAGAAGTGCTTCAACCTGTCGAACAAAGGGAAAGATCCTGTCAAAGACTTACCTGAAGCTGTAGTGGACCTCGCGAGGTTGAATCATCCTGTCGAGAGGATGGCTAAAGCTAGTGCAGCAGTTACACATTGAATTCATCCTGTCGAGCAATCAAAGGAACCTATCGAAGGCTAAATCCAACCTATGGAATGGAGCACAAATGAGACTCGGAATCTATCGAGAGGTTCCCTGAATCTCTCGAAGCATGATTTGGGAGCTTCTCAGTTTCAGCCACATCAGCAGCTCACTTCAGTGCTCTATGCACACGTCCTGAGGCATGTTAACAACCCTTGAGAGAATTTTTGGAATACAATTACATACGAATGAGAAGTCCTCTAACTCCCCCACATGTACTTGTCCAAATTCGAACCAATTAGAGGGAGATTCTAGAAGCAAAATCAGCCACATCAGTAGCATAGAATAACAGAATTATTCCCTCAAGCTCTGATTGGTTGAAACAGATCTGAGATAGAGGGAGAAGGCATAAATAGAAGAGAAGTTTTACAGAAGAACCGTTTAGAAATTGAGAGAGCTCAGAGACCAAATTCGATACCTTTTCCCTCCAAAATTTCATCCTTCTTCCTTCTTCCCCATTCTCTCTTTACCCCAACTATGGTTGGCTAAACACTTGTAGTAGCTAGGGTGAGGTAGCTCTGTAAATTGAGAGGTTGAGGGCTTTGTATGAGGATTAGATGTTACACAGATTGCAGATCTGAGAATAATATACTGTAAGTTGTATTGAATCAGTAAATTGTTAGTTGTAAAGTTAATTTGAATCTATAGATCTCTTGATTGCCATTTGATTTCCCTAGATTTAACATCCTTGTAGATGCTTGAGCTTGTAGCCTTGCATCCACAACACCTGTAATAATTTAATTATTCTAATTAAAACCTTAGGATTGGAGGAAATTTCTAGGATGATCTGTGACCATTAAAGTGGACAGATCATAGCCTTAAGATCACTCCAATTCTTTAGTGTAGATTGGATTTTTCTACCTTGCATCTGTGCTTATAGCCAAATGAAGCATAGTTGCAAATCAATCTCCTACATTCCTTCTGAACCAATCAATTTTCAGTGAAGACCAAAATCCCCAGCTGCATTCTCCCCCTTTGATTTTAATTCTCCAAATCCTTTTCTCCATTTCTTTAAATATGTGTTTTACTCACTTCTGGATCATTTACATTTACATTTAATTTCTGTAGTTTTAGTAAAGTGACAACACCTTAAAACCTCTCCTCTTTCCTTTCTGGCTTTATTTTAAATTAGGATAGGATAGAGTACCAGATCTGTTATAGATCTAGATATTTATTATATTTTGAAGCACATTTCCTTGTGGACATACCCCTACTTACCCCTTTAAAGCTTGTTGCAATAGTCCTGATTCTTGCAGGCTTGGTTGCCTTACCTTGTTTCCATTTTACTGTGATTTTTCTCCTAATTTGCTATTTTTTTAACCTCTTAATAATTACAAGGTAGGCAATACAATAAGTTTTTGGCGCCACTGTCAGGGATCTATGTTTCTAGAATTGGTATATCTAAGTTTTTCTTATTTTATATTTTAGATTTATAATTGCCTGTTTTGTGTTTGACTAATTGCTGCTGTAGTTTTATGTAGTCTACAATGATTTTGAGAGGAAGGTAGATAGCTTGACTCAGAAATTTGATCAGCTCATGGGAGCAATGCAGTCTCCAATGGCTGCCAAAGTGGAGGAGGCATGTCTGATATGCCAGTCCTCTACTCACTCCCTTGAAGAATGTCTCTTTGCTGCACAATTTCTAAATCTAGTTATAGAGAATGTTAATGTTGCTCAGTCCTTTGGACAGCAGCCAGCTATTGGTTACTCTTGGAGAAACCATCCCAACTTGAGGTGGAGGCAAGATAACTTCCAAAACCAGCAGCAACCAATGCCCTATAAAAATGCTCAACCCTACCAGCAGAATTCCTTTCCAAGGCCTCAATACCAGCAGCCTATGGCACAACCTGTGCATCAAAGTGCACCAGCCCAGTAGCCTCTAGATCCCTCACATTTGAAGAGCAGGTTTTGGTTTTATTACAGAATTTGGGCTCTCTGTCTCAAACAGTTAACTCCCATACCCAAAGTATTAAAAAAATAGAGGACCACCATGGTCAGCTATCCAATACTTTGACTAGGAGAGAAGAGGGAAGACTGCCTAGTCAGCCTATGAACAAACCAAAAAGGAAAGTATATAGTGGGTGAAACTTCTTCATCACATGAAGATAAATTTGTCATCACTTTGAGAAGTGGGAGGCTGGTTAACAACAAGGTTGGTTTTGAACCTAATAAGAGTGCAGAAAATAAGAGTACAACCCATCATGATATGAAGCAGGAGCATCATATGAGAAATAAGAGAGGTGTTGATGAACCCCAACAGAAAAATGAAAACAAAAATAAGAAAAAAATTGATGAGATCACTAGATAGCAAATGGGAGATCAGCCCCTCATTTGCCATTTCCCAATACACTTCAAGAACCTTCTCCTTTTGACAAGGGGAATGCTAAAGTAGAGAAAATTATAGAAACATTTAAACAAGTGAAGATTAATTTACCTTTACTTGATGTAATCAAGCAAGTTCCAGCTTATGCAAAGTTTTTGAAAGATTTGTGCACACACAAAAGACAATCTAGGATACACCTATCAAAGAAGGTCTTTTGTACTGAGAAAGTGAATCAAGTGTTGTCCATTGCAACCCCAACAAAGCTCCAAGACCCTGAAATTCTCACAATCCTTTGCATCATTGGGAATCACACAATTGAAAAGGCCTTGTTAGATCTAGAAGCTAGTGTGACTCTACTTTCATATTCTGTATATGACAAGTTAGGTTTGGGAGAATTGAAGCCTACACATGTGGTATTATAGCTGGCTGACAAATCTGAAAGGAAACCAGTGCGAATGATAGAAGATGTGTTAGTTGGGGTTGACAAATTCTTTTATCCAGTAGATTTTCTGGTTCTTGACATGAAATCAAGCAAGTGTACTACCTCCATTCCTATAATTTTGGGCAAGCCTTTCTTGGCCACTGCCAATGCTTGTATACAATGTAGATCAAGTATAATGAAGGTATCTTTTGGTAATATGAAAGTGAAATTAAATATCTACAATGTAGCAAGTCAGCCTCACTTGGATAGTGAGGACTGCTTTATGATTGATGTGTTGGATGAGCTTGTGGAAGAAACTTTACCCAAGCTACTGCATTATGATGACATGTGTGATATTTTTAAAAATATTTAGAATAAAATTGTGAAAGAAAAGGTCCCCATACCTATGATTCAAGAGGTGAAAGCCTTAAATTCTGAAGTGGGGCTAGCAATAAAGTATCCTCCTTAGAAATCAACTGTGTTGCCTCTTCCACCACCTTCTAAGGCACCTTTGTTGCCTTCACTCATAAGTCTACCTGATGTGAAACTGAAATAGCTCCCCAAGTCTTTAAAATATGTATTTTTGAGAGCAAATCAGAAGTTACCTGTGATAATTTCTTCTTCCCTCACTAATGAGCAAGAAGAGATGTTATGTGTTAAAAAGGTATAAGAGAGCAATAGGTTGGACTATTGCTGATCTTGGAGGAATCAGTCCTACTATTTGTATACATAAGATCCACTTGGAAGAGGGTTTCAAACCCTCTAGAGAGATGCAGAGAAAGTTAAACCCTCACATGCAAGAAGTGGTGATGAAGGAGGTGGTTAAATTGTTAGATGCAGGAGTCATCTATCCCATTTCAGATTCTGAATGGGTGGCACCTACTCAAGTGATACCTAAGAAATCTAGAATCACTGTGGTTAAATTAGATTCTGGTGAGGGTGTGCATTGATTATCGAAAGCTCAATTCAAAAACAAGAAAAGACCATTTTCCTTTGCCCTTCATAGACCAGATTTTGGATAAGTTAGCAGGCAAAGCTTTTTATTACTTTCTTGATGGATACTCTGGGTATAACTAGATTCCTGTGTATCCACAAGACTAGGAGAAAATAACTTTCACATGTCCATTTGATACCTTTGCTTATAGAAGGATTCCATTTGGATTGTGCAATGCCCCTGTAACTTTTCAAAGGTGTACGTATGCCATCTTCTCGGATATGATTGATTAGTTTTTAGAGATATTCATGGATGATTTTTCTGTAATTGGGGATAGTTTTAGCCAGTGTCTACATCATCTCAGCCTAGTACTGCAGAGATGTGAAGAGACGAACTTGGTTTTAAGTTAGGAAAAAAGTCATTTTATGGTCAATCAAGGCATTGTCCTTGGCCATATTATTTCCCACAGAGGCTTAGAGGTAGACCAGGCTAAAATTGATTTGATTGCACATCTGCCCCCACCTACAACTATTAAATAGGCCAGATTATTTTTGGGGCATGCAGATTTTTATAGGAGATTCATCAATTATTTCAGCAAAATCTAAAAACCTCTTTGTGACCTGCTGTGCCAAGAGGTTCCTTTTGTATTCAATGATGAATGTCTCACTGCTTTTAAATTTTTGAAAGGATGCTTGACCTCTGCACCTGTCCTTCAAGCACCTGATTATTCTTTGCCATTTGAGCTGATGTGTGATGCATCAAATTTTACTATTGGTGCAGTTTTGGGGTAAAGAAAGGACAAGTTACCTTGTGTGATTGCTTATGCAAGCAAGACAATGACTGATGCTCAGTTAAACTATACCACAACTAAGAAGGAATTGATAAAAAGAAAAAAAAAAATTATAGTTAAGCCAAGTGCAATGGTGTTAGTAGGATTAAAACAAATTTAGCAAAATTCCAAATTGAACAATTTTGAAAAAGAACATTTAAAAATGTATGGTAGACTATTTATTGTTTGAATCTTTTTGAAAAATTCATCATTGTCATGAAAGATATCATCAAGAAATGTTGTCACAATCAGTATGTAGTGAACCATTAAAAAGAGAAAAAGTAAGAACATGCCTTGAGAGTCCTAAGGAAGACCACAACCAGTGAGATTTGGGACTAAAAGAATTTCTTTTAGAAGAGTGTTTTAGCAAAAAAAAATTCTGCTCTAAGGACTATTTGAATTTAATTCTTTTTCACTAGAAGTTATGCACTCCAAATTGAAACAGCTTGAAAGTACTCATGACGTTAAAGGCATAATGTAAGATCTTCCCTTTGGCAGTTTGAGCTAAAAATTTCTACCCTTTGAACTGCCTTTATATACACCATTTGAGCCTGAAAATTCCATTCTTCTTTGACAAAAATCAAAATATTTTTTTTCCTAAACCTCTTGACCTATTTTTTGTTCACCCTCAATCTGAGAATTCAGGAAGTGGAGGGAGAAGTGAGGTTAGAGGAGCAAGGTTTGATATTTGGTGGAAGGAAAAGGGAGAAAATCTAAGAAAAACAGTGTTTAGTTGTGGACTTGTGGCATTCCAGCTCATAAAAAAAAAAAAAAAATTTTAAATTGAGAAAAATACAAAAGAAAAGCATACAAAAGGAGAAAAATAGATAAATAAAATAAAAGAGAGAAAAAGAAAGAGAAGTCACTTCATTGGAATGTTTGAAACAGAAGATGAGAAGATTGCCACTTCAAATAAGAAAATTATCAAAGAAAGATGAAGATGTGTTGAGATAAAGAAGGTGTGTATATCACCTCCTTACCTTACTGATTTTTCAATTTTTAATCCCTCTTTACCCTTTTATTTTTTATAAACCTCACCCATAAGCCACATTACAACCCAATAAAATGACCTTGCTGATCTGAAGTTGATTGAGCTGTCATGTGGAGATAAGGAGTTGTGTAATCTATGGTGAAGAGAGTTAGAAGATTCCAAGAACTAGAGCACTGCCTATGCTAATGCTTGCAGTCTTATTTGAGGGCTGTAACTGCTCTTGAGTTGTGTGAAATAATACACCATTGAAATCATTTGTGAGAGTATGCCTGTGAGATAATTGGGTCTGAAATTGGACTTATTTAGGCATTGTTTGAACCTGATTCTCAAATTAATGGTGAAGTACATAATATTTCGTACATAGCATTCCGTTGATAATTTCAGATTGGTTATGATGAGTTTGAAAAAGGATTTAGGTATTAAATTTGTTTACATTTATTGTTTCGAAACTTTTGAAATCAAAAAGGGTAAGGTATGGAATAAAGCTGAATTTGTTGGAATCTAACTTGGAACTGTTTGCACTTGATTTGATTATGTTCTTATTGAAGTTTGTGGGCAACTTCACTAAAAACCCTCAGGAGACTTCACTCCTCTACTAGGGATCACCTAGGGGTTTAAAAGGCTTGATGCATATGTTAAATGCATCTGTACTCCGTACAAAAGTGGCATTTTCTATTTCAATAATTATTTTAAATTTCTCCTTTGCTCAAGGACTAGCAAAGTTTAGGTTTAGGGGTGTGTTAATCAGTGAAAAATATCATTTTTCACCTCCTAACCTGACCTTTGATGAACCTCTGAGTTGACAAAAAATGTGCCTTAAGTGTATTTTGTAGTTAGCAATCAATTACAGCCATAGTACTGACATCCATCTAAAAATGCCAAGAAGAGACTTACTGGAGAATTGCATCAATACAGAACAAATTCATCAAGTTCTCATGCAGCCCAAAAGGCCAGCCATCAAGCAGATTCAATGATCCTCAAAACCCTATGGTAATGACATGTGTATAAATGTGTACACATGGGAGCAAAAGCAGCTGCAATGGATGAAGATTGGACCCCTCAAGGGCACTGAGTGCTGGACAGATGAAGGATAGATGAAGGTCATTGAGTGTTGGAAGCAAAGAGCAGAAGCTGTCGATAGGTTATTTCAACTTATCGAGAGGTCTGTGTGCTGAAATAGAAGTTATCGAGAGGTCAAAGCATCCTGCCGAGAGGACCTAAAGCTGTATTTCAACCAATCGAGAGGTGCTGAGGTGAAGAAGTGAACATGTCGAGAGGTTTACAGCACCTGTCGAATGGTTCAAATTACAACAGAAGAACCTGCAAAATAGTGCAGAAGATCCTATCTAGAGGTCACCTGATGCAATTATTCTCGCGAGGGGAAGAAAGCTGGAATAAAACCTATCAAGAGGTTCCCCTGAACCTATCGAACAGTCAAAGCTAACCTAGCGAGAGGATACCTGAAGCTACATTCAATCTCGTGAGGATGCCTTCAACCTATCAAGAAGTGCTTCAACCTGTCGAACAGAGGGAAAGATCCTGTCGAAGACTTACCTGGAGCTGTAGTGGACATCGCAAGGTTGAATCATCCTGTCAAGTGGATGGTTGAAGCCAGTGCAGCAGTTACACATTGAATTCATCTTGTCGAGCAGTCAAAAGAACCTGTCGAAGGCCAAATCCAACTTGTCGAATGGAGCACAAATGGGACTCAAAACCTGTCGAGAGGTTCCCTGAACCTCTCGAAGCACGATTTAGGAACTTCTCAGTTTTAACCACATCAGCAACTCACTTCAGTGCTCTGTGCACACGTCTCGAGGCACATTAACAACCCTTGAGGGCATTTTTAGAATATAATTCCAAACAAATGAGAATAAATCCCCCACATGTACTTGTCTAAATTCAAACTAATTTCGGGGAGATTCTAGAAGCAAAATCAGCCACATCAACAGCTCAAAATAACGTAATTATTCCCTCAATCTTTGATTGGCTGAAATAGATCTAAGACAGAGGAGAAGGTATAAATAGAAGAGAAGTTTTACAGAATAACCATCCAAAATTTGAGAGAGCTCAGAGACCAAATTCGAAATCCTTTTCCCTCCAAAATTTCATCCTTCTTCCCCATTCTCTCTTTAGCCCAACCAAGGTTGGCTAAACACTTATAGTAGCTAGGGTGAGGTAACTCTGTAAATTGAGAGGTTGAGGGCTTTGTATGAGGATTAGATGTTGCACAGATTGCAAATCTGAGAATAATGTACTGTAAGTTGTATTAAATCAGTAAATTGTTGGTTGTAATATTAATTTGAATCTATAGATCTCTTGATTGTCATTTGATTTCCCTAGATTTAATATCCCTGTGGATGCTTGAGCTTGTAGCCTTGCATCCACAGCATCTGCAATGATTTAATTATTCTAATTAAAACCTTAGGATTTGAGGAAATTCTTAGGATGATCTGTGACCATTAAAGTGGATAGATCATAGCCTTAAGATCACTCCAATTCTCTAGTGTAGATTGAATTTTTCTACCTTGCATTTGTGCTTGTAGCCAAATGAAGGATAGTTGTAAATCAATCTCCTACAATGCTTCTAAACCAATCAATTTTCAGTGAAGACCAAAATCCCCAGCTGCTATTCTCTCCCTTTGATTTTAATTCTCCAAATCCTTTTCTCCATTTCTTTAAATATGTGTTTTACTCACTTCCACATCATTTGCATTTGCATGTAGTTTTAGTAAAGTGACAACACCTTAAGACCTCTCCTCTTTCCTTTCTGCCTTTATTTTAAATTAGGATAGGTTAGAGTGCCAGATTTGTTATAGATCTGGAGATTCACTATATTTTAAAGCACATTTCCTTGTGGACATATCCCTACTTACCCCTTTAAAGCTTGTTGCAACAGCCATGATTCTTGCAGGCCTGGTTCCCTTACCTTGGTTCCATTTTACTATGATTTTCCTCCTAGTTTGCTATTGTTTTTACCTCTTAATAATTACAAGGTAGGTAATACAACATACGATACTTGTATTCTTGTCTTGCTACAACCGATCTTGTGCACTTAAAAGGGTATACTTTAAAAACCAACCAATACCATGGATTATGTCATTATTAACCTGGGCATCCTTGGTGGTCACTGCATAAGCACGGCCTTATACAGTAGGTTTTACAAACCGTGTCGGTCGTGTAGGCCTTTTTATTGCAGCTAACACTTTGCCCTCATTCTTCAACTCTGGACAATCCCTTATTATATGCCCCATCTTTCCACATTTAAAACACACCCCTGTACCTCTTCTACAGTCAGTGGTCTTGTGCGGTTTATCACATCGCACATACATTTCTTGCGGAGTAGATGAAGCAGCCCTTGAGAATCCTTGAGCAGCTGACCCTCCTGTGGTAGTAGCAAGGCCAAAAGGGCGAAATGATCTCCCTAGCGTAGGTACAAATGGTCTAGCATAATTTACTTGGGTAAACTGCCTTGGAGCTGGTGTTGTGAATCTTAGCTTTTTATTTGCTGATTTATAATTACTATCCCTTCTCTGGCTTGCCTTTCCTTTGCTCTTTGGTCTCTGCTTTGTACATCTCATCGATGTCTTCCTCTTTAACAAGAGCTTTACTCATCAACTCTCCATATTCTAACTGTAGCACTGAAATCCTATCACGGATATTTGGTGTCAATCCGCGCTGAAATTTATTTGCTTTCATTCGATCAGCGACTACATGCTCTAATGCAAACCTCGATAACCTCATAAATTCTATTCCATAGTCTCGTACGAACATCTTCCCTTGTTCAAGATTTATAAACTTCACTTCCATTTGGTCCCTCACTTGTTCGGGAAAATACTCTTTATTAATTTTTTCTAGGAATTCATCCCAAGTCCATAACATCCCTGAAGCATCCTGTTCCCTCGTCCTTGATACAGAATTCCACCATGGGCCTGCTCCCCCATCTAGCTTAAATGCATCCCCTCTAACCATTTCATCCTTAGTGCATGGAAGCACACTGGAGATCTTCTCCATCTCATTAATCCAATTCTTCGCTTCTAATGGTTCAACTTGTCTAGAAAAATTTGGTGGGCGCATGTTAAGACCTGAAAAGTACCACTTTTCACCCCTTAACTTAACCTTTAATTAGACCCTTAGCCATCTAATAAGTTCTTGTTAAGTGTTTTATGTAGGTAATAATCAGCAGTGAAATAAGGTCAGGAATCTTGCTAAGGAGCCTGTTTTAGCACCAGAAGTCCCTCAGAAAGATGGACTCTGAATCCAGACCTGAAATGAGCCTCACGCAGTCCAGCTGAGCTTCCCAGGACTTTACCACAACCTCACGCAGTTCACTCAGAACGGCTGAGGAGAGAGAGCTTCAGAAGACTCCTCGCGCAGCTATCGCACAGTGGCCGCGGGATGCAATTATCAGAAGAGAACTCCTCGCGAAGACAGAGCCATCCTCGCGAAGACAGAGCCATTCTCGTGAAGATCAATCAAGACATGGGACCTCGCACAGTTCAGAACTCATTAAAGCCTCGCGAGGAAACTCGTGAAGTCCATTGAAGAGAAGTGCTCGCGAAGTTCTTGCGCTATTCAAATCTGTCCTCGCGAAGATCAACCCAGCGAACGCGCAGCTACCTAGCGACTGCTTGAACTCCAACCCTGTGACATCTAAGGCTTTGATGTCTACTCAACCTCGCGACTGCCTGAAGAGCAAACCAAGCCAACCTCACGATGGTGAAGCTTCAATGTCAAACCATCCTCACGAAGAGCAAGAGCTACCATGCGACAAGTCTGGAAAATAATAGCTATCTAGTGAAGCTCTGAACTTCAACTTCCATCGCTTCAGTAGAGGACTTTTTGGGAATTCCCAGTGATTAGGGCACGCACTCCCATGCTCAAATCTCCGTGCACGTGCCCTAAGGGATCTGAGGATCACTATTCGGTCATGTGGCATTGTTAAAATTAGGGTTTCCTAACCCTAATGCGCCGCCACACCACTGCTATATAAACCCATACTTAGCTTAGGTTTGGGGAGGCAAAAAATATCCTAAAATATCCATGAATAGCGGGGAACACATCTCATCTCTTGGAGACTTGATCTGAGATCATTTGTCTTTTCTTTTTGTAGCTGTAAGTAGTTTTCTTTTTCTTTTTCCTTCTCTCCATAGTCCAGCACTTGCTGGCTATGTCTTTGTATGCATTTTGAACTAGTTTAATGGAAGTTCTGTAATAGGATTTCTTTTACATTATGGGATTTGTGTTTGAATGTGAGATGCTCTGTGCAAGGCTGCTGCCTTGTGATCCGCCATTGCTTTGGCTGTGATTCAAAGCAATGGAAAACTGATTCTAAGGGCCACTCAGATCCAAGTGACCTATGTGTCTGGGCTATCATGGTCCTATACAGCCTTAGCCCCACCACAGGACCCACTAGATCTGAAATCCCCGTGGGAGCTTGAGCTGGTAGCCTTGTGACCATGGTGGTGGCAACGATATTCTTGTTTTATCTTGGGCTCCTTGAGGAGGATAGCCTCAGGGATAGTCTGTGACCATTCAAGTGGACAGGTTATAGCCTTAGGGTGATTCTAATCCACCGATCCAAGATGGATCCTTCTTCTTTACACCTGAGCCTGTATTAGCCTGGTGGGAGATTGCACAGAGGCAGACTCCCCTATATTTGTATAGATCCGCTATCAGATGTTAGATTTGATCTGGTTATAGAGATTGTAGGCTTGTGACTGGACCATTATAGCCTCACTCAAGCAATGGACAGCTAGATCGAAGGTTGTACTCAATCTCTTGCTGGTTCTATGTGTCTGGGCTATCATGGTCCCGTACAGCCTTAGCCCCACACATAGACCTTTAGAGGTTGAGGTTCCCTATGGATTCTTGAGCTGGTAGCCTGGATGAAATAGTGCCTACAATGATTAACTTGTTTTGACTCATCCCTAGATTGTGGTTCCCCTATGGGATAGTCTGTGACCATTTGAGTGGACAGGTTATAGCCTCAAGGGATTGAATCATGGCAGAGATATAGGTTGGATTCTTTCTCCTCAATGGTGATAACATAGCCATTGGACAGGATTTCTATAACATCAAATCTGAATCTGAGTTATAAAACTCCTCTGATCTAGGCTCAATAACATACTTCTCACCCTTTTATATTTATTTTTCACACTTCATCCATCCTCTCAACTCTTTCTGTAGTTTAGACATTAAGCTACCTTAGGATCTGTAAACTAAGTGACCTTAAACTCCCTTCCCTTAAGGACTGCCAGATCTGTAGTCAGATCTGGAGGGACTACTAGAGATGGCTCCTTTGGAGCTGTAGATCATCTTTCCCTGTGAGACAAACTCTTACTTATCAAAACTTGCCACAATAGACCCTGTATCTTGCAGGTCTAGGACTTCTCAGTTGTGCTGATTTCATCCTCTATTTTATTTTGATTTTAAATTTTTTTTACCACAAACAAATAAAGAAAGCACTGAGAAATCTGCAACAAGTTTTTGGTGCCGTTGTCAGGGAGAGTTGATCTATTAGTAGACCCTAAGTTTTTGTAGTTTTATTATTCTTTGATAGTTAAGAATAATAGATACTACTGATGCATTTGTGAATATTTTTATTTTATTATTTTATTTTTTTTTACAGATTTAGACAGCAGCAGTGAAGGACAGTTGGACTGTAATTGGAGCTTAGCTACCTCTATTTGCAAACTCTCTAACTTTTAAAGCTCTGTCTATCTTTCTTGAAAATTCTCTAGCAGTATCTAGGATAGTTGTAAATGTATTCTTTGAATAGCTGTAAATTAGTTAGATAAATTTATTAATTGTAAAGTTATTCATTTGCAATGTGCCTGTAAGAAGCTCTCCTTGCTGTTGGTGTGCTTGTATGCTAGGGAGGAGATCTCTCAGCCCTACTTCAGAGCCTCTTAACCCTGAGTTAGAAAGGGGAAGGAGACTAGAAGAGACAGGCACACCACAGGAGAGCCCCCAAGTGCATCTGTGACAGCAAATATGGTGATTTAACAACCTGTAACTCTCAAGGAGTTGAATGCTCCGGATGACTATAACTCCCCTTTTAGCATTCAATTCCCTGATGTTCAGGGGAATTATGAAATAAAGACTTCAATCATCCACATGCTGCCCTCTTCCATGGTCTTAGCAAGGAGGACCCTTACAAGCATATTGACCAGTTCTTGGCCTTGTGAACCACTTTTAATATCACTGGTTTGGGACCTGAGGCTACTAGGCTCAGACTCTTTCCCTTCTCTCTGAAGGATAGGGGCGACTGGTTGACCACTCTTCCCAACAATAGCATTGCTTCATGGAAAGACCTGCAGACCAAGTTCCTGACCAAGTTCTTCCCTGAGACGAAAACTAGCCAGTTGAGGAAGGCAATTCTTGCTTTTGCCCAAGTCCCAACTGAGGATTTTAATCAAGCCTGGGATAGGTTTAAGGAAATGCTCAAACAATGCCCCCACCACAAGATCCCAGACTGGCAGCTTGTTCAAAGCTTCTATAATGGGATTGATGAAAAAAGTAGAGATATGGTTGATGCCTCTTGTGGTGGCACTTACATGCACAAAACTACTGATGAGGCATGGGAATTGTTTGAGGTGATTAGTGAAAATGCTTTTCAAAAGCTATCCTTTGAAAGAACTAGTCAGGAGTCTGAGTCAAAAGTGGGGCCTGCTGCATTGACAAGAGGAAAAGTTTGTGAGGTGTCTAGGAACAATGACCTACAGCTGCAGATGGCAAACTTCTCTATGAAGTTTGACAAATTACTGACTGTGATGCAACCCAGAAGGGCTGCTCATGTTGCGGAGGCATGTCTGATATGCCAGTCCCCATAGCACACAGTGGAGGAATGCCCATCTGCAGGGCAATATCCTAAATTGGTTTTGAAACATGTTGCTGCTGCTTAATCTTATGGCCAGCAATAATCTGGGGGCTATAATAGACAGCCATATGGATACCAACACCAAAATGTTGGTTACCAATGGAGAGACCACCCAAATCTAAGGTGGAGGCAAGACAATTACATGCAGCCCCAGCAGATGTTGGTTGTACCTCAAAGGCCACAGCAGCAGTTCAATCAAGGATATGCCCCTAGGTCCAATTTCCAGCACCAGCAGCAGCCCCATCAGTAACTAAATTAGTTGGTTGTACCCCACTCTCGACTAAGAAATGTTTCCTTCGAGGACCAGGTCTTGACTTCATTGCAAAACCTGGGATCCTTGGCTCAAACTGTGGACTCTCATGGTCAAAGCCTCCAGAAAATGGAAGAACAGATAAGCCAAATTTCAAATGCCTTGGCTAGGAGAGATGAGGAACGGTTATCCTGCCAGCCAAATGCCAACCCCAATGGTCAATTTTTAATTGAGGAAGCTTCCTCAAGTTTTGAGGACACCAATGTTGTCACTACCCTAAGGTCTGGCAGGCTGATAGACAACCAGGTGGGTAACAAACCAGCATAGGTCATTTCCACAGATGATGCAAATGATCATGATAGAGATGTTGTTGGACCATAAAGCCAAGAATTGCCTGCCACCCTGCAGCAAGAGAAAAATAAAGAGGCTGTCGTTGAGCCTCAGCAAGAGGAAAAACATGAAAAAAGAAAAAAACAGAAGTATAGTCATGTGCTAGCAGTTGAGGGACCAGCAGTACCTCAGCAGCCATTTCCTCAAGCTTTAGATGGTCCTGTCCCTTTTGATAAAGGGAATGCCCAAATGGAGGAAATGATGGAGACCTTCAGGCAGGTGAAAATCAATTTGCCCCTGCTTGAGGCAATTAAACAGGTCCTAGCCTATGCAAAGTTCCTGAAAGACCTCTGCACCCAAAAGAGAAAAGCTGGAGGCCATGTGTCCAAAAAGGTCTTTGCAACTGATACAGTGAATTCTGTATTTAACATATCAATGCCTGAGAAGTTGCAAGATCCAGGGATACCCACTATTCCCTGCGTAATTGGAAACCATACAATTGGAAAAGCCCTTTTAGACCTTGGAGCCAGTGTTAACCTGTTGCCATACAATCTATATCTACAGCTAGGTTTGGGGGAGTTGAAAGCTACCCCCATCGTGCTAATGATGGCTGATAGGTCTGAGAGGAGACCTCTGGGAATGGTTGAGGATGTCTTAGTGGGGTGGATTTGACTTCTGCTTTTGGACATGGGTCAAAGAATAGCCCAAATCCCATACATGTTATATTAGGCAGGTCTTTCTTGGCCACTGCCAATGCAAGCATTCAATGCAGGTCTGGAGTAATGGAGGTAACTTTCGAATATATGAAAGTTGAGCTGAATGTGTACAATAGTGCAAAGTACCCTCAGATGGACAATGAGGAGGGCTTTGCAGTAGAAGTACTAGAGGAAATTATAGAAGAAGAATTGCTCACTCTGCTGGAGTGGGGCAACATTGTCAGGAATTTAGTTAAAATTTGGGATATGGTGGAGGAAGAGAGCCCAGATGTGATACCAAAAGACCTGACCACATTGAAGTCTTATGTGGGCTCAGTGCAGCATTCCAGCTGGAAACCTACATTGCTGCCTCTTCCTCCAACCTCCAATGCACCAATTTTGCCATCCACCCTACAAGCCCCCGATCTGGAACTCAAGAAGCTTCCAGAAACATTAAAATATGCCTTCCTTGAGAAAGGTGATAAGCTTCCTTTAATTATCTCTTCCTCTCTTACCAATGAGCAGGAAGAGGAATTACTAACAGTTTTGAGGAAGCACAAGAAGGTAATTGGTTGGACCATTGTCGATCTGGGAGGAATAGATGCATCAATCTGCATGCATAGGATTCATCTTGAGGAGGGAGCACTACCCTCCAGGGAAATGCAGAGGAAGTTAAATCCTCACATGCAGGAAGTGGTCCTCAAGGAGATCATCAAATTGCTAGATGCAGGGGTGATTTACCCCATCTCTGATTCTAACTGGGTGGCACCTATCCAAGTGGTGCCCAAGAAATCTGGCATAACAAAGGATCAAACAAATCGAGAGAGTTGAGACCAGCCAGGGAGACCACTGGCTGGAGAGTATGCATTGATTATAGGAAGCTCAACTGTAAGACCGGAAAAGACCACTTCCCTCTCCCCATCATTGATCAAATTTTGGACAAATTGGCTGGAAAAGCTTTTTACTGTTTTCTTGATGGGTACTCAGGGTACAACCAGATCCCTGTGCATCCTCAAGACCAAGAGAAAACCACCTTCACCTGTCCCTTTGGCACCTTTGCTTACAGAAGGATGCCTTTTGGACTGTGTAATGCGCCAGCCACTTTTCAGAGGTGTATGTATGCCATATTCTCTGATATGATTGACAAGTTTTTGGAGATTTTCATGGATGAATTTTTTGTCTATGGGGACAGTTTTGGCCAGTGTCTACAACACCTCAGCCTAGTTCTGCAAAGATGTGAGGAGACCAATCTGGTCTTAAGCTGGGAAAAGAGCCACTTCATGGTAACACAAGGCATTGTGTTGGGCCATGTAGTCTCTAAAGAAGGGCTTGAGGTAGACAAGGCCAAAGTTGACCTCATTGCCAATTTACCCCCTCCAAAAATAGTCAAACAAATCAGATCTTTCCTTGGGCATGCAGGATTTTACAGGAGGTTCATTAAGGACTTCAGCAAAATTGCTAAGCCATTGTACCACCTGCTCTGCCAGGATGTGCCCTTTGACTTTTCTGCTGAATGTCTTAAGGCTTTTGAAACATTGAAAATATGCCTCACCTCTGCCCCTGTGCTCCAAACACCAGACTATACCCTGCCTTTTGAGCTGATGTGTGATGCATCAAACTTGGCAATAGGTGTTGCTTTGGGCCAAAGAAAGGATAAGCTACCTGTGGTCATTGCTTATGTCAGCAAATCACTTGCTGAAGCTCAACTGAACTATACCACAACTGAGAAAGAGCTTCTGGCAGTGGTTTATGCTGTTGACAAATTTAGAGCCAATCTACTAGGATCTAAAACTGTAATCTTCACTGACCATTCAGCATTGAAGTACCTATTGTTCAAGAAAGATGCTAAGCCTAGGTTGATTAGATGGATACTCCTGCTACAAGAGTTTTACATCGAAATCAAGGACAAAAAAGGTGTGGAGAATGTGGTGGCTGACCACTTGTCCAGAATTGTCTTGGAGAAATGCCTTGATGGTCCTACAAATGATGCCTTCTCGGATGAGCAATTATTTGCCATCCAATCATTGGTCCCTTGGTTTGCACACATTGTCAATTACCTAGTTATAGGAAAGATTCCTGCCCACTGGACCAAAATGGACAAAGACCTATTTTTCTCAAAGGTCAAATATTTTTTCTGGGAGGAACCTTGCCTAAACAAGTACTGTGCAGACCAAATCATCCGAAGATGTGTTCCCGAGAGTGATGTCCCCTGTATTCTGGCCATGTGCCATGAAAATGTCTGTGGAGGCCACTTTAGTGGGAGAAAAATAGCTGACAAGGTCCTGCAGTGTGGGTTTTACTGGCCTTCTTTATTCCAAGATGCATATACACACTGCAAGGCATGTACGAGATGTCAAAAATTAGGAGGGCTATCCAAAAGAAATTCAATGCCTTTGCAGCCCATCCTTGTTGTAGAACTGTATGATGTATGGGGTATAGACTTCATGGACCCCTTTCCTCCTTCTAATGATTGTCAGTTCATCTTAGTGGCAGTGGACTATATTTCCAAATGGGTAGAAACCATTGCCACAAGAACCAATGACAACCAGGTGGTCCTCAAAATTTTAAGGCAGCACATTTTTTCCAGATTTGAAACCCCTGGAACTATTATCAGTGATGGGGGTAGCCATTTCTGCAACAGAAATTTTAAGAGCTTGCTCATGAAATATTCTGTGACCCATAGGATTGCTACTCCCTACCACCCACAGACAAGCGAGCAAGTTGAAATTTCCAATAGGGAGATCAAGCACATCCTTGAGAAAACAGTAAGGACTAACAGGAGAGATTGGGCCGATAAACTGAATGATGCACTGTGGGCTTATAGGACTACCTATAAGACTCCCATTGGAATGTCCCCATTCAGACTGGTCTATGGCAAGGCTTGCCATCTCCCAGTAGAGTTAGAACACAAGGCCTACTGGGCCATTAAGAATTTAAATATGAACCTAACTTCTGCTAGTCATCACAGGTCATTGCAGCTGTCTGAATTGGATGAGCTGAGGATGGATGCTTACACCAATGTCAGGATCTACAAGGAACGGTCCAAAGCTTTCTTTGACAAGGGCTTGCTGAGAAAAAGCCTCATACCTGGTGGTAAGGTTTGGTTATTCAACTCCAAACTAAAATTCTTTCCTGACAAATTAAAATCCAGATGGAAATGTCCCTATATTGTCTTAAATGTTTCCCCATCTGGTGCTGTGGAAGTCCAGGATCCCAAATCTGGGCGGACCTTCAAAGTGAATGGTCAGAGGCTTAAGCCTTGTATCGAAAAACCTGCTGACCCTATGACCACTATTTATTTTCATGGGACCCCTACCTCTACCTGACCCACAGTTGTGTCCATGTTGTACTGTACTACTTTTGTTTCTTCAATAATTTTTAGGAGATTGTAGTGTTTATGTGGAGTCTGAATATGTTGAGCTTGATAGAGTTTATGTGGGATTGGTATGATTTATTCTTCTTCTTCTGTGAATTGCTGATTTTTGAATTGAATGCATGTTGTTTGAATATTTTTGATGAGTATGTTGCACTACCTGTATTGCCCCTGTTTGGTACTAAGCCCTCACGCATTCCAAATTGGGATTTGGGAAGCTCTCGCGCAATTCACATAGAACATTTATTTCGCTGTCGCAAGCTTCAACAAATGCTGCAGAGTCTCTCGCGCACTTCAAGCCCCAACATCCATCATCGTGAGATTAAGTTATCTCGTGATTCCTTTACCCATCAGCACGAGTCAAATGCATTTGTCATTTCCCACACTGATTGCGGGGACTTGACGTTTCCCAACTCACCCTCAATTAATTGCGGCGACTTGGATGTTATTCCACCGTTTCATCTTCCACCATCCTCGTCTTTAAATACACAGGGAGCCCCTTTCATATTCATCGCATCCTTTCTCCTCTCACCCTAGTGGTCCTTCCCTAGTCCTAACAATGGCAGATGACAAGCCAAATGTGCTGCCTAACAAGTTTTACCCGATGTGGTTGGACCCGCCTCCACCTAAAGAGCCGGATCCCCTACAACCCCTCTGGGATGAGTATGAGGCGGTTCAGCAGCTCCTGGATAAGGAGGAGGAGGAAAAGCTCGAGCCACAGTAGAAAAAGCAAAAGATAGAACCATTGACATCGATTTTCATGTAGACCACACACTCGAGGTTAGTCGAGTTCGAGTCTGATTTTTCGGGTTATTACAGGTTTAAACCCAGCTTATCCAACAAACAAAAAGACGATGAAAAACACTAAAAGGCACCATTTCCTTTTCTCAATAGTGATGTGGGGAACACTAAATTTAGGCCTGGCTTAGCTTAGGATAACTCCAGTTCCATCTCATTACCTATGGAATAACTCCAGTTCCATCTCATTACAGGTCTTGCATATGGATAGGAAAGACTATTACGGAGGACGGGAGGAGAGTCAACTTCACTTAATCTCATTCAGGTGCCATTTTTGGGGGCGACCTGCAAATTCTCTGATTGGCATGATGTGCATTGGATTTCAAGAAAAATGCCACAATTATTTTTGTTTTTCTGATTTTTTTGACTGAAAATTTAATTTTGCAGCTTTGGAAAAAGTTTAGGGGAAACAAGTCAAACGACAAGCCTCCAGCACATTTGGGCTCTAGCAAGGATTACAATGTTGACATGATCCCAAAGGTTCACTTACTACTTTTCTCCAATTATATTCTACGATTAATTTACCAGCTTTGTCGTCAGTTTGGTCCTATGGTTCAATCTATGTTCGGTTGAAATTGAGAGAAACAATTCGAACTAGCTAATGAGTGAATTGGGTAACCTCGATTAAAGCTAATTTTTTTGGCATGGCAGGGCATATTGTGTGGTCTTCTTGTGATCCCCCACTTAAATTTTATTATCCCACAGTCACCAATGCATACAAAGAGTCTGGCTACTCTTAAGCATCAGGTATGCAATCAAAACCTTCTACTCAATTCAGCAACGATACAAGACTTACCCTTTTCAGATTAGTAATAAATATGCAACACTTAATTTCTGCATCTGCTCTGTAATTGACTTGTAGCCACAACTCATAAGAGTATGGGCAAGAGCTCAAGCTTAGGACAACTTTACGGAAATATGCAAGAAGCCTATCAATAGATGCTTACTTAACAGTTAATAGCAGATGAAAATAAGGGTACCATTATTTGCAGCCAATCAAAATGTAATCTCACCTAGTCAAAAAGGTTACAGATGAACTCCATCATTCTACAACACTACAAAAAATAAGACTATTAGCGGCAGCCAAAAACTGCCGCTATTAACAAAAAAACTGTCGCTAATACCTTTGCCGCTAATAGTCTTAATAGTTTTTTTGTTAATAGTGGTAGTTTTTTACTACAAAAAAATGGCCGCTAATGGCCTTATTTTTTATAGTGCAAGTTGTTTTAATTTTAAATTTGCATGAATGCATCTCGAGGGTCAAAACATGGAAGTATGTTGTCTGCTCAACTGATGCATTTCTTTTGTACAATTGGAATTATTGAGAGGGACGACATAAGCCATCTCCTCAAGATTTTAATGTAAGAACCTTTGAGCCCGAGGTGTATTTATTTGAAAAACCTTTATGTCATTGCTTAATTATATCAAATCATGGGAATTTAATTTGACACCAAGTTGTTGGAACTTAATGATAAAATAGCAAACATTGCATAACTTGTGATTTGTCTAGTTCCTGTGTAGGACTGCTCATTGCACCCTCTTAGACTCATAAATAGGCTGCCACATGAACACTCATTTACACATCCCAAGTAATTCCTTAGATCTATGGTTTTAGCTGAGTTCTCTCTAATTAAACTCTTTCTTTAATCCACATTGTCTCCTTATGTTGCCTTAAGCCCAAAGCTCTTGTTTGGTGTCTTCCCCTTGATTCAAGCCAATGTGTCCGATTGTTATAGACAATATGGGTTGGATTGGCCATCTCACCCACACATCATCCCTCTAATTTAGGGCCATTTGCTTTGCTACCTACTTATCTGTCTCCTTGTTTGGTTCATCCAACTTGCAATTTGATTACCCCACCATCTAAGCGTGCTTAGCTGTCTTAGTTCAACTAATTTTCTAATCTTTTAAATCAGATGTTCTCGATCGTTTTTGAACATTCTTAGAACACCAATCATCAGTTTCTAATAAGGCAAACCTAAAGTGATACCATTTGTTTAATCAAATGCAGATTCCACCATATAAAGTGACACAAATGTTTATGTTCATCGACAAATTGGAGGTATCTACTTTGATCAAAAGAAAGTGAACTGACTTCGAGTGAGGAATTTGGCACATCAGACATGCATTTTGGCATCCTTAATGTCAGTCAGTTTTGTTGAAAGCAGTCTCTGTGTTCTAGTAAAAGCATTGCCCACAAGTGCTCAAGCTGTAAGCCGTCATAAATGGCAATTAGTTTTACACACTCATGATTCTTTTTGAGTTTTGTTTCTATTTTGAAATTACAAGTCATCAATTTCTTAGTTATTGATCTATAAGCAAATTTTTTATATAATTTTATGGTGTTTTTTTAATTTCCATGGTCAACTGAATTCTGATGCAGTGAAAGGGTCTTAAGAGGGTTCATGGGTTGATTAGAGTTAGTGTCACCTATATTGAATCATGAATACCAATTTACCGATTACCCAAAAGGGTTGTGCTTAAAATTTTGGCTGAAACAACATGTGTTGGAAGAGATGTCTTGTGATTTGGGATTTGGTCGAGATGGATATCAATATATCATGTATCTCGGCGGGGTCCATGAAATCGCACACTATTGTTGGGCGAATGATCGGTGATTAGAACTTTCTTGATCTAATCCCATGGTGTGGGTGCAGGTTCAGGTGCGTGCATGCGCACTTGTGTGTTGGTCTCCCTTCTAACCTTGGGCTTCTTGTCAGATCTAACCAATAGTTATCAGCATCAATTTTCATTTTGAAAAAATGATTTGAGGTGAGAAAAGCTCTTTTATTCAATTTGTTCATTTAATTTGTTTGGCTTTTCTCCTTAAGTGGTTTCTTATTAGAGTAGCTTTTCTTATTCAATGATAACTTGATCTACAATAAAAACTAATAAGGACTCAACAAATTTACATTTGTCAAAAAACTGTATTTAGGAGGACTCTGACCAAAATTCATATGAAAGTCCTACTAAATTCAGTCTATCTGCAATGCAAACAAAAGTAAAATTACAGTGTACTGAACTTCCAAAATTCAGTCTCTATTCAAATCGTCTAGGCAATCTTTGGGCGTTGAATCTGCAATTGCCTTCATCCCAAGGCGCTTGACACTTGGCCTAACATGTTGGGAGTATTTGCACTCTCTTCAGCATGGATGTGATTCAGCTGCCCTTTCTGCAACCATGGAACCAGCGTTGAGTGTTGTATATATATATATATATATATATATATATATATATAGTTTACTTCTCCTTTTGCGTGTATCAAGTCACCAAGTCATGATGTTGATCTTTTAATGATGTTCTCCTTTTGATTTCAGGCAAAGCTTTCAGATTTGAAGCTCACCTCAAACGGATCACTAGGGGACGGAGATACTTGGCAGGAGAGGCGAAACACATTTTTTTTTTTTAAATTATGAAAATAGGTCATGGGGTCCTTAGATTGTTAACTCTCTTTATTTTCTTCTTTTTTTTTTGTTTGAATAAAATGATTGAGCATGTAAAGTTTAAAATATTTGGTTGATTTGAAAGGTTGGATGATAGGTTGAGATGCAATATTTTGTTTGAATAAAAGAATTGGGCATCTATTTTTTTTATTAATGGCATTGAATGATTTGTATTTGGGTTGAATGGATGTGTTGAAATATGAAATTAATAGTTTTTTTTCTTTATATAATTTTTTTTAAAGCATTAAAAATTTACATTAAAAAAAAGTATTACAAAAAGCATAAAAAAAATATTATTTTAAAAAAATTTGCATAAAAAATTGTCGACGTAATTTTAATTTTTTTTTAAATATATATATATATTAAAAAAAATTGCATCAAAAAATCACTGCCCTAAACAGTTGTAAAAAAAGGAGTGATTTTTTTTTACCACTATACAAGACAGTGGTTTATGAACTTCATAAACCACTGTTTTGTATAGTGATAAAAAAAAAACCACTCATTTTTTTACAACTGTTTAGGGTAGTGATTTTTTGAAAAAAAATCATTGTTTAAGGCAGTGGTTTTTTTGGCTTTTTCATGTAGTGGATGTTGGGCCATTCAATGGTTTTGGAGAACGCCCTCCTGACTGCACTGCTGCATGCATTTCTATTTGTGTTTTATCTAGTACCAGGTCTACTTCTTCTTGTCGATCCTACAGAAAAGTAAATAAAGATGATAAGAACCATATAAAATTTAAAAGGAATAGTAGGATATGAGAAGCAATTATAGATAAAGACCACAAGAAGCACCCATTTTAGGCCATGTGGCATGCATTTGTTTTATCAGTTTAAGTGCTGCATGTGGATGACCATCACTAACACCCTCACCCAGCCTGAAAATCACGCATCTTGGACCATTGGAATGTCATAAACACTTGTTTGCAATGTCATACACTCTCCTGCATATAAATGAGGATATCCGAGAAGGAAGTTCAACACCCTTGCGAAGGAATGAGACTTTACACGGATGCAGTAATGATGCAGCAGGTATCTCATCCTTGTGGAATGAGTAAAAGACTTCGTTGGCGCAAGATGCCTTTGCCAAGCTTTATGTCAGCTCGTCGGTAGAGCCAGTTCACCCCTAGCTTCAGATAATCCTCTTTGCCTGACGTTAACCAATGAATTAATCCAATGAATCACCAGCCTGGTAAAGTGCAGAGTCACCAACGCTAATCTTGCGTCCATCCTATAAAATAAAATAAAAACATAAGCAAAATATGAAGTAATTCAAATTTCAAAGTAGGAAAACAACACAAAAATCAAGTGCAGTACCAACTCCGAGGCAAATCCTGGAGAAAAGACCACAAACTATAGATATAAGTCGCAATCCATTTGAAATGTTAATTTTCAGTAAATAAAGCACAATTATAAACAACCCGCAAATTTGCATCAGAAGTTTAGATATCAACTAAAGCATTGAAACTAGATCTCCAAAATCATAATATAAAATTGTAAAATTTCGTAAGTACAAAGCACTCGATGCATCATTTTGCTGATGCCACTCTGAGGCGGAAAAAAAATATATCCTTACTCGCAGAATAAGTAGCTGACCATAGTTGTTGTTGTTGTGAGATGGTTGAACCTAGCACTGAGTGGTTTTGACTTTTGAGTCATTAAGTGTAACGACCCGAAATTCTACCCTATCCCGAGGGCTTAGAATTCCGAGTTATGACCCGCACATATCCCGGATATGCTAAGCGGACATACACCTAATCTGAGTTCTCGCGCAATAATGGTTCCACGAAATCCGTGAAATCTAACAAATAGGGTGGAATATAAATGTAATCATAAATACTGAATAAGTGTGATAAAATCACAATCCACTAATAAAATGTAAATCCAGTCGGAGACAAATCCGATAAAATAAACTATAAAATCCGCAATACTAGTATCAACAAAACTCAATACTAAGTCCACAATGATCAGTAACCGGCACTCGAATCAAGATCAGCACCGTAGTCCTCCTGATAATCGGCAGCGTCGCCCTCCAAAGGCTCCTGGTACTCAACGCCTGCGGAATCAATAAAATCAGCGTCGGCGAGATTTAGATGGTCGGCGTCTACTCCACCAGCGTAATCACTTGCAACTGTTAGATTATCGTGGGATGAGTTTACTCAGTCACATAAACTCAGTGGATACACCACCAATCCACCCCATACTACTCAGGTGCATTGTGGGTGCATCTTGTGAGTGATAAACATAGTATCTCAAAGTAGATAGTAAAAGAAAGTCAAAATCACATGCATATCGTAAAACTCATATCATATCATAAATGCAAGACTATGATCTAGACACTCGTATCCTAACGTACCTTACCATATCTCATAACATATTATATCATGTCTTATTATTATTCTCCCACATACATCTGTACATCGCATGAGCGTAACTAACATACTAGTGAAACCTAAACGACCTGTGCCAGAGTCGCTGCTCGAGCTACTATGAGAGGGTCAACATAGTATCATGCCACCATATTATAACGCCCTCGTGTCATACTCGTACTCTACCACCCAGTCAATGGGGAGACATAATGGCCAAACTCACTCATAACGCACTCATACTCATAATCTCTTCCAGAGATCAGTCTTGGCTGAAAGATGTTGTTGCCCTTACGGTGGCTATGCAAGGAACGGCACGTACAGAGATTTAAGTTCTTTATCTTTTGTTGGCCTACACAGCGATGTCTTATTATCGTACTCGTATCATAACTTATCTTATCTCATACTCACATCTTATCATAATCTTATACTTAATCCTATGACAAACTATAGTGAGGCAACCTTTATAATTTACGCTTTCCAAGAAAAAGGTTTCATAGTAACCTGAATGTACTTCGTGTGGTAGTTTATACTGTCATAGAGATGTTGCATCCGTACATGGACGCCAATATTTTGAGTTTCACGTGACCGTAAAAGAAACCTCACCACAGCTAAGGCCCAAAGCCTGATTCTCGTATCATATCTCATATCTTATCCTCTCGTATTAAAACTCGGGGTGATAGGATCATCGTATATGCCAGTATCTGTTACTGAATTCACACTCACCCGACTCGTCATGGGTCCCATTCCACCATGAGTTGTAAGGCATGTGAATACGGTGTATTTCTCGCTTCGATAGCATCTCGGCGAATCAGCACGCCCAAGCGTAAGCATGATCTCATACACTCTCGTACTCATAATCTAACATATTCTTAACTCGTATAAATTGATTAAGTTGCAAATATAAAAGTATCACACATACAGAACGGTTTATACTTAGATTATGATTATGCTTATATTTATATTTATTTACATACCACACCAATATAATTATAGAATAGAGTTATAAGTGTGATTTCGATAATTGTAAAGGTTAGAGTTCGGTTTCATAAAAGCATCGAAGTTCTAACACTTTGTATTATCGAAGAGGTCGCGTTGAAGCGATAAAATTGAGATATATATATATATATATAATAATTAGGTAATTAAATTAAATAGTATTTATACATATTAAGTTATAATTTATCATGATCATCGATCGAAAGACCTTAAGATATAATATACAGAGGAACTTTGGTCATGAGAATTAAAAAATAATATTAAATTCGAATAGCCTTGAGTCATTCAAAATTGAACCCGACTTGTTGCTCTATTTTGACCTCTAAAACGTCAGATTCGTGAAATGGCTATTTCACACTAAGTTGTAAAGCTCGCTGTCTTCTTTCCAATGCCGTAAGAATCGCATTAATCCGAGGTCAGAGTAAAACGTTATGACCAAAATACTGGGACAAGTGCATCAATGGTTGCGAGCTCGGGTTTGTGGCCGCGAATTCGGATTCGTAGCCGCAAGTTCAGACCCGAAATTTTAAGTTGGTGCAATCTATTATTCATTTAAATAAAATAAAATTTTAATTTAATTTTTTTGGACTTAATTAGTTTTAAATAAATAATAATATAAACTTGCAACAATAATATATATTATTATAGTCTTAGTAGAAGGATAAATTTATACTATATAGATTTGGAAATAAATAATATCAATATAATATTATGTCAATTAAGTCAATCTATCAAATTTATAAGTATTAAAATTTAATTAATTTTACAGACATAAAAGAGGAAGTAAACATATTAAATATACAGACCTAATATAAGGTAAAATATTAATAGCTCAAATAAAATAAATTTTTAAAAAGAAAAGAGAAATAACATATAAACCCAATTTACAAAATATACAACTTTCAAGAAAAAACATATATTAAATATATAAATCTATTAATTTATGAGATATTTGGGTTTAAATAAGATTTTTAAACCCGTCGATCTTGTGGCGATCGAGCATATGGACGGGATCACGAGAAGAACAAGATGGATTGATGGGTACCCACCTCTTGAAGCGTGAACGGAAGATCAACGGCGATTCGGGTTGAAAAGGTCAATTCCCAAGGCATTGGCTCGTCTAAGTCTTGAGAGAGAATAATTTCTTATTATAGAGAGGAGAGAGCTTTTAAAGTTTTATTTATAATGGTATAAAATTTTAGGTCAACTCTAATTAACACTTTTCGTAGGAGATTTAATAGAATAGGAGATTTTTACACGGAATAAGAATTCATACGTAACTTGGATAGCTTGAGAAAAGATTTCGTTCTAGTGCTTTGCATAAGCACCAAAGCAATTGGTGTTTCTCTCCCGAAATTACAGTTATACCCTTTGACTTACTTGATCACTTAAAATGGGCATAACTTTTTATATTCTTGTCAGAAGTCGTCAAATTATATATCGTTGAAATCGTATCGACGAGCACTTCGCAATGAGTCTAATTTTGATATGGGAAAAATTAGAAATTTTCTATTTCAAAAGGTGGGTTTCGATTCTGATGTAGAGCGTTAGCACAGTACATAGTGTGGTGGATCATCTAACACCGTTAAAATAAAATCTAAAAATCCGAGTTGTTACATTAAGTGAACTAAGAGAAGCTCAGGAACTGTTCCAAGCAACTGACAAATGCACTTTCACACTATATATGGACCAGTAACCATATTTAGGTTAACTGATCAACTACAGGCTATTGATTAACACTTAGAATCTTTTGACTGGTGTGGTTTTAGAGCAGCAAACAATAGACCTGGTGACCTTTTGACCTCTATCATTTGTCATCCTTTTCAATTCCCTAATCATCATCATCATTATCACCGTATCCCATCTATTTGGAGTCGGCTTTGCGAGGCATATTTCTCCACTTATTTATGATAAGCACTAAGTTCTTTGTAAAATCGCAATCTGTTATATCCCTTTTCTGTGGCAGCCCAGATTTTTGCGTTCGAAAATCTGTGCCATCAGGATCATACTCTGGATGATCCCCAGGACAAATCACAGAGTGTCGCTTTCGTCTAGCAATCGTGAAGCGGAACATAATCGCATATATGGCTTTAAAAGAGAGAAAAAATAAACAATGCATGCATATATATATATATATATATCAAAAGAATATACATCCTCAAAAAGGAACTAAGAAGAACCACTGGTGATGGACATCCATCACCCAAACAATGGCTCCTAATAGTGGTTCCTATAGAATGTATAATAATACATGTAAAACATCTATAGAAAATAAATACAGAAAGTGGTCACCAGGCACACAATAAGCCAGAGTATTAAATCCCCAAAATAAACGACAAACTAGTACCCCGACAGCTAATAGAACTTGTCAGCTGGGGTATCAGTATCCTCCTCCTCAGCCTCAGCCTCTGGATCAGGCTGGTAGTCAGGATCGCTCTCGGTGCCGGGAGCTCTAGCCTTAGAACCTATAATTTTTATAGAAAATAGGGTGAGCTAATTATCTAAGCTCGGTAGAAGAATTTCAGTTAAAATTGCATCTTAATTGTAAAACATGGTTGCAGAAGATATTGACAGAATTGAACAGATGCAAGCAGGTGTATCAGATATGCAGAATTTATCAAGCAGGCAGAACTTATTAGAGTTTTCAGAATGTGATGTATACAATGTTTAATGACTTAGAATAGTAAACTTAAGTAACTCCCGTGAGTATAGCACGTGATAGCCAGATTTGGTCCGATGAGTAATCCCGACCATCGTTGTTCACATGAACAATTTCAAGAAATACAACAATGCCTCAACTTTGAGTGCAATTATGCCGAGGATTTCCAAGCATATGCACGATTATGCCAGACACGAATATACCGCCGAGTCGATGAGATTTGTCAGATTAATAAACCTCAAATCACATACAGACATATTATACTTAACGGAAATCAGGTGACAGGTGACAGATGACAGGTGTTAGATAGCAGGAGTCAGATATAATATGGTTTTCACACATATGCTAAACATGATTCAGACTATGTAGTCAAATGCGGAACATTTGGAATCCATGAGATCAAGAATAAATGTAATTTCAGTTGAATTCCCCTACCTCAGGTCAGACCTTTCTAAGCAAATTTAAACCTTTTATGAACGTCAAGGTTTGATCCTAGACCATAAATATAGTACACTAAGTGTCAGGGATGTTAGAATAACTGGCACGGTGTCCAGTAGTGTTCAATTTATAAAGATAAAATAGGCTGAAAATAGGGGTGATTGATCGATCAACACCTTGATTGATCGATCAATCCTCCTCCTTGATCTATCAATGACCTCATTGATCGATCAATTCCCTCCAAATACTCACAGGTGACAAGGCCAATTGATCGATCAACAGCCTCTATTGATCGATCACCTCCTTTCATTGATCGATCAATAGCTTCTACTCATCACACTTTAACAGAGGAAAATTGATCGATCACCAGCTTAGTTGATTGATCAATCCGTCACATTGATCGATCAATAACCTCATTGATCGATCACCAACCCAAATTTTAAATTTCCCTCTTCCTATTCTTATACTATCCTTATACAGATTGATCGATCAATGCCCTTATTGATCGATCAATCCATGCCATTGATCGATCACTCTCTCTGTGATCGATCAAACCCTGTAATTGATCGATCAATTAATAAATTGATCGATCATTGCCCTCGGGCTTTGAACCTCTAGAAAGAAGCCTCTCTACTGTTCTCACTTAACACTTACATGAATTGATCGATCAATGCCCTTCATTGATCGATCAATGCCTCTCAATGATTGATCAATATAGTATTGATCGATCAATAATGACAGTTCTCTGTCATTAATGGAGGTCACCCATTTAACCTATTTTACCCTTTTTCATTAATGGTTTCTAGCCACCATCTACACACACATAAACACATGTATAAGAGGCTTTAATCTTGCCCTTATTAAGCGTAAAAATTCACCTCTAATTGGGTCCTTTCGGGGTCTCGGCAAACGCGATCCGGAGGGTTTCGGATCCGACTCTCAGAGTTTATCACCGGTATGACTCAGACAAGGAGACTATCGGCTCCGGTTCAACACGCAGAGACCTCACACATACCTAGACTATATGTGAAATCATCTTATTGAACTCTCCACACCCTAATTCAGATCGACGCACGACCTCGGGTATCCCTAACCCTGTTTCCTCAAGAACTCACTCAGAACCCAACCTAGCTACAGATTTTTCAGGTCAAGAAGGAAGAGGAAGATGCAAATTAGGTATGCAACTCTTCATCCTTCTCTTATAAGCTAAGAAACAGAATATCTTTGATATTTATATTTCCCATGACTTAAGCTCCGGTGTGGAGCACCTACACGGTCTCTACGGCGTAACACGTCGTATCAACGTCTGTCAAGACTCGGATCTAAACTTGAATTCCCAAGTGAATTCATCCACATGTAGATTAATATTATTTGTTATAATATTAATTTCAAATTTTTAAACATGTATTGATTTCCATGCCGGGCATGCATATCGAAATAGTTAGGTTCTTATTCAGAATTTTAAGGTCGTTACATTTTCATTGCTTCCCTTCAGGTCTTCAATGGCCTTCCTCTTCTCCTCTTTCCTTATGCTTGTAGTGTCTCAACCCTCCATATTAACCAACTTCCACTTTGCTAAACAGGACAAAAGCAGGCATCAACTTAAGATCCTAGGATGAATATTCGATCAAATGACCGCATTTTAACATGAGATCTTACATTACAAGCAGATGAACCCACCACTCTATTTTTGGCACCACTCTATTTTTGGCTACTAGATCAAGCTTTTGATGCACCAACATAAATTTCTAATACATATGGCTGGATTAATCATCACTCATCAATCATTTCTGAATTGATTAAACTATAACAAAGCAGCCCACTTAAAAGAGCAGGTTTAAATTAATAATTTACTTCCAATGAGCATTCTAGGTCATGATTTGTGCTCCCAATAATGCAGTTGTTGACCAAATAGTAGAGAAGATTAGATCAACTGGGTTAAAGGTAAATAAATATAGTCATAATATCATTGTAACATATTTTAAAGCTATTATTTAAATGCTCTTTAAATTTTTACGCATAGCAACTGATATTTCTGCGACATATTTTATCACATTTTATGTAGCTGCAGCCAATGCTCTTTAATTTTTAAGTAATCACATGCATACTTAAGCTGTTTTAACAACCACTTAATGCTACTCAAGTGATCATATGATGGAGAAGATTTCGCGAATTAAGATAGGTTGCACAAGACTCTTGATTTCTCATATTTTGTTTTTCGAGACCACTTAGACTAGCTAGTAGTTTAGTTGCTCGAGGATTCTACCAAACAGGGGGCCTTTAAATTTGGAAAAGGAGCCATCAACATAATCATTGGAGTTTTATTTTTTGTGGCTGCTGGTTTTACTGTAAAAGATAAAACAACACTCACTGGAGCTGACCATATGATCGAGTAAGCTAGATAAGCAATGATTCTTTTGCTAATGATTTACTAATGACTAATGAGCACAACCATTGTATATGAGCAGAAATGCTATCTGTTGTGCTCACATTTATGCAACATGTATTAAATGCATGAACTGAACTGAACATGAATGGACAAAAATACTGGATCTGAACATATATCGAGTAAGCTAGATGGGCAATGATTCTTTCGTTAACAATTCACTAATGAGCACAACCATTGATGCAAGGTATTTACCGAACCCAATACAGCTCAAAAATTCTAGTACATAGGGCAACACCTAAGCTTAAACTTGGGCATGGCAAGTTCAGATTCAAAGGGCCCAGACAAAGTTTAATAAGGGGATTTGTTGGGCCTTAAACCAGGCCAACAGGGACAACACAATTTATTTAAGAGTTCAACTGAGTAACTCTTTTCTAGATGATCATGTTTTTCTGCAACTCTATCGACAAGAAGTTTGCTTATAGTTTGTCCCCTTGTCATGATGCAAAGTGCAACTTACTCTGACTATTCTGGTCAATGCCATAGCAAAAACAGAGATAAAACCAAATAGAACTTAAAATTAAAAATAAGAGAACAATATTCTAAATTTTGAAATTCTCTACAAAAATGTTAATAATAGTAATAATAAACTACTCGAAAAACCTCACAAAAATTGAAGTTTTCCATATATGTATATATTCATTTATAGAGTTCTTGAGATCAACTTAAAACATTGCAAAAAGTTACCTTGGTGTTTAGAGATGGCTTTCTTCTGAAAACATGCAAAAAGTTACCTTGGTGTTTAGAAATCAAATAAAATTAAAAAATCTCATAGAGAAGGAGAAAATAAGAACCTATTTCATTAAAACAGAAACCCATTAAAAATGTAAGAAAAAGATAAAAAGTCATCGAAAAATGAGGTCATTATTTTCCAACAAATTCCACAAGACAGGAAAAGAGCCACTTGCACAAAATGAGGAAAAATAAAATAAAACTCATAAAAAGAGAGTTGAAAAGAAGAAACACATTAAAAAATATATGAAAAAGAAAATATCGGCCAGTTTAGCCAATAGGTATCCGATATCTCAAAGAAGAAACACATTAAAAAATATATGAAAAAGGAAATATCAGCCAGTTTAGCCAATACGTATCCGATATCTCTGATATGCATCAACTTGGAACCCCGCCCGATATGCCAATATGCATCAGTTATTACATACGCACTAAATGCAACGACCTGTTCATTATGCCCATAAAAGAATATAAATAATAAATATGATATAAATAAATAAGAATTTCTAATTAATCCCAAACATATTGCAACACAAAATCACACCTATGGTAACTGGAAATTTTCAAATCAGTTCCAACAAAGAGATTAATAATGCACATCTACTATTACACAAACTGACACCATAAATAGAGAAAACGTTTCATAATTCTCTTAATTTCTATTTTATAGAAAAGGAAACCAGTGATATTTAAAGATTAAACAAAAGTAAAGACGATAATCACCTGCCCTCTTCCCACTACGCAAACTTCCTGTGTTGTACAAATGGACCCCGAACCCATACCAACCCTCAACCCATCAACTCCGACCTGAATCAAATTACTCTTCACCAATCATTCCCACCAATCACATCCATCTCAGGATGATTACTCTTCACATGCTTGAACATCTCAATCTGATAAATCAAGTTCCCCTGCGAACTATCCAAAACGATCACATCCACTCCATCCTTCACCAAATGCTCCAATCTCTCCTTATCCTGCTCCCTAGTTCCCATTGCAGCCCCAACTCCCCATCCTTCCCCAACAACAGAAACCCTAGCTTCGGAAAGCCCAGAATCCTCTTCACATCCCATGCCGTAACCAAATCCACGACCTCACCATCCAGCTCTGAAACCAAAGGCATGTAATCCAACTCCTTCGCAGCCAAAATCGACGTTGCTTGCTCGAATGTATAGCTCCCCGGCACGGAAATCGGATGCATTGACATGTAATCGACTACCGAAACTTCTTTATCCAATAAAGCATCCCAATCGGATTTCACTGCAACGCCTAACAACTTCAATTTAAAGGTCCCAGACTCAGTGACAAAAAGGCATGGAGAATGCGAGAACTCGATTGTGGAATCGATTGAATCGGACGACGTTTTGAAGATCGGATCATAGACGAACGGGATACGGCAAAATTTCGTAACTCTAATCAACCTGGCTTGGTTAGACACGAGGTTGTTGTAGTGGACGATCCCGATGCCGCCGAGGGCAAATCTGATGCTTTTAGAGATGCGTGGATTGCGATGATCTCATCTTTGATGCGTGAAGAACAACTAAGGTTTTTGAGAGAGATCTGAGTTTGCAGAGATTTGACCAACTTCCAATCCATCTCAAATCCTCCGCTCCATAAGATCAAAACCATAAAACATACCTAGATCAGCATTCACTGGCTCCCGATCTCCCGATCCATCTCAAATCCTCCGATCCATTTCAACCATATAACAGTTTTGAAATGGATTGGACAGATTCGATGAGCTGAACGGAAAGGATGGAAGATTTTGAGAGAGATTGGTGCAAAATCTAGGGTTTGTCTAGAGAGAGGAAGAGGAGAAGACGGTAGCGTTTAGAGAGAAAGAGGAAGGGTTTGGTCTTTGGATACAAAGACAGCGAAAGTTTTGTTACATATAACGAGAAAAAAGAGAGGTTTGGGTCAGGCCCGATAGATTTGCACGTGATGAGTGGGTAATCTATTAAACCACTGTTTTAACTTTGAAAGCTACTGTTTTAAGCAGTGGAATATTACACCACTATTTTAAGCAGTGGTTTATTTTATGCTGCTATGGTGGTTTTTCCCTCATTTTGACAGTGTAGACCACTTGCAAATGGAATCTAGGCCATTAAAACGAGATATAATATCCCCAAGGCGTACATCCTCTAGCACCTGAATCAGTTCATCTTATGTGGGTTGCCCCATCTTCGTAAACATATCATTTGAGTTTGGCACTTGGAAGAGAACCTGTAACATCAAATTAGACATTAACTCTCTAAGATGCCATAAGTTACCCATGACTCTTCTTTTTTTTTTTTTGATTTTTTTTTTGAACAATAAGTTACTTATGATTCATGATAGCCCAATTCAGTAACAAGAAATAAACATTTAGGCAATAAACTAAAATATTGAGTGTATAGCTATAAAAATTGTAATCATTCCCAAATGTATCCATAACATCTGCAATCAAATCAAATTCTAATTCCCCAGAGAAAATGGAGACAAAAAAAGGCCACTACCCAGTGCAGGTCCAGTAAGTACGGGTTGCTGGGAGGGGTGGACAGGATGCAGACTAACCTTTGGCTTTTTACACACAAAGTGGCTACTCTCCAGACTCGAACCCGCGTCTTCATACTTTACAGGCGAAGCCTTTTACCATTTCACCAGCAATGGCCCCATAGACGGAGATAAATTATGCAAATTCTAATACCTAAAATACAGACATTGTTTCTTGGAGGAACTTGCTCAACGGACAATTCTACTATGAGATCGTTTTATATTTCCATTTTATGAGATAAGGTAAAGTAAATCATGAGATGCCCTTGCAGTGCCCTAATGTCATACAAATTTAAAAGTTTGCAGAGTGTCATTTATTTGAGGTTAACATTGAGGTCACAGTTTGAATTGCAGCTTACCTATCAAAAAACAAAGGTCGATTTGAGCTGTCCAACGACCATCAAGGAAATCAATAAAATACAAAGAAAAACATTGAAGCCCATAGAAATACACCATGCATCACAAAAAGAAATTAGACTAATTGTGAGTTGCGACCATACATGATGGTCTTCATCATGATATTACCACATGTTGGCATAAAAAATATCACGGCCAAAATTGAGTTTCCTTATATATTTATTTTATTTCTTTTAGCTTCTTAAATATTTTTATGAAATTTCTATCATAGTTTAGTGGTCTTAGGATGTAATAGAAATTGCAACATATCTAGGATTCAATTGGAAGGTTTGTTTGCTTGAGTTAGGAAATAGATGATATTATACTAGGATTAGGATTCCAGTTAGAGTATTCGTAATTTCTTGCATAACAAAAGAGTTAGGGAATGCCCCCATGATTTGTATGAAATTTAGATAGAGTTTGAACTTTGAATTTAGAGATCATATATCGTACCCAACCCGCTCAAAATGAAGAACTGGAATGGGTTACAGATTGTGGACACGTGTCTCGTGGTTTCAACAAATGTGCCGTGTGAGTTGACGAAAAAACATCTCCATCATGTCATTCAAAGCAGTCAAACTCTTTTAAGATGAACGGCTACTATGTAAATGTTGACTACTTTAAATCTCATTCTATGAATGTTTTTTCATCCCAATCTTTGACTCTATCGAATTTTAGATCATGATCGTCGAATTCCACAGCACATTGTATGAAAAATGTACCACAAATCAAAAGAAGTGACCCGTTCTAATTCTTCATTTGGAACAGGTTGCTTACCATATACGAGCTCTAGACTTAATGCATGAAAGATGATTCTTTCATTTTTTTGCAAATACAGTTTGCCTGGGAAAACTCCAATGAATTTGACCACTAATCAGTTTCCTTCAACACTGGAAGGCTTTAGTTCTTCTATAAATATTAATGTCATCCACAATTTCAGGCCTACTACAGAAACAAAGAAATGCAATCTTGTATCCCTCGTGAAGCTATGTTAACACCCTATATGCTATTAATAAGAAAGCCTCACTTTTATTTTTATTATGAACAACAAATATTACAAAATTGGTCCATGTTAGCTCCAAGGCCTATAGCTTTATAAGCTTGCTAACTATAATTACAGTGGGCTAGGGCCTGTTGCACGATGGATGATTGACAGTATTGCAACCTTAAGGTCGCACGTTTGATGACAGCTTACCTACATAAATAATGGGCTTGGGCCTGTAGCACAATTGAAGATTGACAATATTGCAACCTCAATGTCGCGGGTTCGAGCCCAGCTTACCCCATCAAAATAAACAATTTATTAATTAACCACAGATATGCCACATTGTGATTCAAGTGTCAAATGTCAGTTTAAACCAGAATTCACCTTTGAATACAACAATGTATATGGAACAAGTACAATGGATATAGGGACTTTTGCAAAACAAGGCACATAGCTCCAGCTATTCACAGGACGGTACATGGATTCAAAATATTTCCAACACTGGAAATGTTTACCTCATAAGGTACCAACATAGGTAATTTTCCTTACCTCATTAGATACCAACTTAGGTAAAGAAACCCACTTAGCTGCAAATCTAGGTATTGAAAATTACCTCAGTTGGTACCCTATGAGTGTAATAACTCGAAAAATCAGACCCGAACTCGACTGATCCCGTGTGTGTGGTCGACATGAAAATCGATGTCATCATAGATTTTTATATAATAATAAATATTTAAATAATATTAGAATAACTTTGTGCGGACGGATTAAGGTTTAAATGTGTGTTTGAGCCTTTAGTGTGAAAGTCGTGCACTGATGCACCGTGTGCCACTCAACACCGAAGCCAAGCTTAAGTTAAAGGGATAGAACTTAGATTGTAAATATCTTAGATATTTTGGGTTTTTTTTATAAGTGTGACATGGGGGGATGCTTGAAGGCTACGTTTAGCCTTGCAAATTTGAAAGCTAGAGAGAGAGAGAGAGAGCTCCTGTCACCCTTCAAACCCTTTCTCGTGAGATTTCGATCACGAGATCGCCATCGCGCAGAAAACTCCGCCCTCGTCGCAAAGCTCGTGATGTCGGTATCGATGGTGTTCCGCCGTTTATCAATTTTGACCGTTCAAGCCCCTTTTCTTTAGAAACATCATTTTTCAAGAAGCGTTTCACCTCGTGATCGCTAACCAAGCGTTGAATAGGTTAAGATCGATGCGTGAATCATTGACGACTTCATCTTGAATTCGTGGTGATCAATCATGGTGAAATCGCCGTAGAAATTCGAAAGTTTGGTTTCGAAACCCTTTTGGACAATGATCCTTAAAGGCGCGAAATCGATCGAAGAAAGGTTAGTTTTTATTTGATTTTAATAGTTTAGATTGTAGAATAAATCATTGTTTAGTTTAGTGTGTATGTGTGTGTGATTCAATGAAGATCGTAGAAGATTTGAATGAAAATAGACTAAAAAATGACAAAACCTTATGGTTGTGCATTTCTGAAGGTTTTGATCGATTAATTAGGTGATTAATCGATTAATTAGGTGATTAATCGATCAAATTAGGTATTGATTGATCAAATTAGGTGGTTGATCGATCAAATTTGGTATTGATCGATCAATCATCCAGATTGATTAATCAAATCATATATACAATGATAAAAAAACAGAAAGTTGGTTGCTAGAAGTTTATTCTCGACAGCATTGATCGATCAATTTGAAGATTGATCGATCAATGTGATGGGTTGATCGATCAATGGTGAAATTGATCGATCAATGTGATGGTTGATCGATCAAGGGTGAAATTGATCGATCAATATGATGGTTTGATCGATCAATTTGACTGTGGCAACACTGCTTCAGTATTTTGGCCATAACGTTTTACTCCAAACTCCGATTGATGCGATTCTTGCGAAATTGGAAAGAGGACAACTAAATCTACAACATTTATGAATTAACTAACTGATGATTAAATTGTTTTGATGATCAAAATTGAGCTGGAAGTTTGGTCAAGTTCTAAGTTAGCACGTTTTGACTGAAGTATCGATATAGCTTCAGTATTTTGGCCATAACTCTTTGTCCCGAAACTTCGATTGACGCAATTCTTGATGTGTTGGAAAGAGTATGACGAGATCTAAATCTTTTATGAATTAACCAAATCTTTAATCAAAATTTTTACGGTCAAAATGAAGTGGGAAGTTGGGTCAAGTTTCGAGTCAACACGAAATTACCCATTTCCACCTCGATTTTGAGAAAACACTTAAATACATCAATATTTTAATAATTAGGATAAATTTTTAATACATCATCATATGTGTGATGTAGACTAAGAGTGGAGGCCGTGGATAAGAACTTTTGGACTGCTTTAGAACGGTGTTGGATTTGCTTAGAAAGATTCGTTAAGGTAGGGGAAATTCAACTTAAAATACATCTAATTTTGACTGCATGATATCTTAACATTTGTATTCTGGCTCTGGTTTTAAAAAGCATGTCTGCATATACATCAAGCTCAGGGAAACTCTGATTCCTGTATTCTAATACTTGCATATCTGATTCATGTATTCTGATGTCTGTTTCTGATTTCTGCCATCTGCTCTGATGTCTGATTCTTGAGGTCATATGTGTGTATTTGATTTAAAGTATTGAATCTAGACGATCCCCACCGACTTGGCGGTATAACCGTGACCGGCACAGCGGTATATATGTGCATCTACTTGGAAATTCCTCCTGGCACAAGTTGCTCTTCTATTGTAGAGGGTTGTTGCACCTTCTAAAATTGTTCATTGAACGACGATTGGTTGGGGTTTTCTATCGGCACACATCTGACTACCACGTACTATATATTCACGGGAGTTATTTAAGTTAGAGAAATGCATAATTTAAGTCACTAATTATAATACGCATAGCATCTGTTCTGGCATTTCTAAAAGTACATCATGCGATATTACGCATCTGTTACATTCTTCTTAAGAAAAATTGATTCATATCCGAGAAACTCTGTCTGCATTATTTGAATTGATCGTTTTTTCTGCATAATGTTCTGCAAGTCATGTCTTACATATTAGACGCAAATTAATTGAAATTCTTCTACTGAGCTTAGATGGTTAGTTCACCCTGTATATAAATATGTTTTAGGTTTTGAGGCCCTTGCTCCCGGCACTGAGAGCGACCCTGACTACCAGCCTGATCCGGAGGCTGAGGTTGAGGAGGAGAATACCAATACCCTTGTTGACGAGCACCACCCGTAGCTAGGGTATTTGATTAGACTGGACATTTTGGGATCTATATATGTTTTGGATTATTGTGGTTCTGGTGGCCACGATTTTATACTAAAAACTTTGTAGATACTTTATTTTCTTTTATGTACATCTTATAGGAACCACTACTTGGAACCATTATTTTTATGTGACGGACGTCCATCACCAGTGGTTCTTCTTAGTTCCTTTTTGTAGATGTATTTGTTTTTTATTTTTATATATAGCCATTGTTAAATTTTTCTCTCTTTTAAAACCTTATATGATAACTCAATTTGTCACTACTGGACAGTGTCTACTCTGATTTCTGTTAGACGAGCAGACACTCTGTGACTTGTCCTGGGGATCATCCAAAGCATGATCTTGATGGCACGGATTTCTGAGTACAAAAATTTGGGCTATCACAGTTGGTATCAGAGCCTAAGCTTTAGGATGTGTTAGGACTTTAGACTAGGCTATAGATGTAGGTATGGTCGGGACGTGAGTTTTCTATGACCCAACTAGGACGTAAGCAAACTTAGTAGAGATTTGGTTTTAGGTCTTCTAGGAGAATCACGGTTGTAGCTGTAGGTTCTATTTAGAACTTGGAATTCGATTTAGAACTTAGATTGTGGATCTCATAATCACTTTTAATGGAGATACATGATGATTTGATGGATGTACGACTAGTAAATGAATAAGTTTTACAATTTTGTTGGAACATTAGGCCATGGTAACCACAACAATTATTGATTGGAGTTTATGTCTTGTTGACAGATCAAATGGTGCCACGAAAGAAAATCAAGATTGGAAGTACTGGAGGAGGTGAGCCATGTTCTAGATGTGACGGGCGACACCTAGTGAGAGACTGTAGAAGATCTATTGGGACTTGTTTTAAGTGTGGACGAATGAGACACTTGATAAGACATTGTCCTACTTTGAAAAAGGAAGCGATGACCTTGACAACCACTAAAGGTAGTTCTCGCTCTTTACATCTGACGACGACTAGAGTTACTTCGGTATGGCAGGCCTTACCTGTCTCCTCATCTACACCATTTGTAATATCTGGGTGGTGTGGGAAACCTCATAGAACAGAGGCATGTAGGCTAATCTCGGGTGCTTGTTTTAGATGTGGTGAACAAGAACACCCAGTCAAGAACTGCCCAGATATGCGACAGAAGCAGGAGACCTCGATGTCTACTTTCGAGCCGATTCTTCCTGCGACTCAAGATGCCCAAGGTATAAGTACAATATTAACTATCAAGATTTTGTTTTAATGTTCTGATGATTTAGAAATTTTGTTGGTTTTGACAAGTGAGGAATATCATAATATTATCGCTTGTGTATCAACTTAAATCACTTGCATGATATAAACCAATTCTAAACTCAGAAGATTAACTACGTAAGTGATAGTTATATTGGCAGACTTAATAAATCCTGACAGTTATAATAAATTTCTTAAGGACAATTGTTTAGGGAATTTGAAATTTCCTTAATACTTATGAGAAATAAAGTTGAATTAGCGGACTTAATCCTAGTATTTCTCTTCCTGACTAATGAGTCATGATTATGGTGTGTTTAAATACATTCCTTTCAAATGTGAGTTCGGTTGTTAATCGTTGTAACTTACTTTGGAAGTTTTCTGAGAATTGGAAAAGTCTAATACAATCATGTCGGTAATTGACAGAGGATAGAAAAATTTAATTACGGATATCATGGGAGAGCAGAATTGGATGTCGCTATGGTGGATTGCGCTGTTTTCACCTAAGCCATGATGAATGACTATAGATTTTCAAGGAATATATGGAGATTTAGTTAGTATAGGGAGTGTGTTGAGAGTTGTGCACATGAAGAGTCGATTAATCATGCCTAAGTATTTATGTATGACATTGAGAGCAATCATTTGCAATCATCTCCTTGATTTGAAAGGCTAGATGTGTCACACTCTTTTGCCCGTCCTGTATGATTGGAATTCTATTCGCGTATTATAAGATTGGTTAAGGGCATAAAGTTTGAAGATTTCACGATCGTTGTGGTAGATTTTAGAGGTTCTCATGTTGGTGATAGTTTTATCTTATTTTGCTGATGGCTTTACCTCATGTTGGCGATGACTTTATCTCATATTGCTGATGGTTTTACCTCATTTTGGTAATAGCTTTATCTCATTTTGGTAATAGCTTTATCTCATTTTGGTGATGGTTGTACCTCATATTGGTGATGGCTTTATCTCATCTTGGTGATGGCTTTATCTCATTTTGGTGATATCTCTTACCTCCGTTGCGTATCAGAAAGTGGATGAGTGTGAACATATGTTCGTAGACAAATGAGACCTATTCCGGGTCATGAGTTGATGTGTTCTGATAACGATAGCATCAATTTGGTGAATCAGATTTTTTTTCGGATGAATGATATGTTTCAAAATTGGTCCACTGTGCTCCATGAGTATTTTTGCAATCATAAGGGGTCACTGTGATTAATACAATGAAAATTATGCATGATCACTAATGATTAACATCATTTAAGTGAAGATCTATTGAATGGACAACACATTGTATGTTCTTCAAGGTTTGATTAATCCTATTTGTAGATACATTCTGATTAAGTAGTTTTAATCTCACGATCAATATACAATTCTTTGTAGAATGAACACCAGTCAAGTAAATAAGGGGAGGCAACTTTCAAGGTTTTTGCCTTTGTATAAATTTTTGTGACGACCCGACTTTTCCAATCCCTAAGGTATAGGAAAGGCCGGTTCATCAACTTATTGATTTCTCAATAAGCCGTAATAAACAGAAGCCGACAACATAAACAAAGATCTAAAGACAGAGGCAACATATAGTAATCTAAAAACAAAAGTTTCATATAACAAAAAGAATATATCACTGTGAGGAACCAAGAAGAACCACCGGTGATGGCCAATACGATCACCTAAAATAGTGGTTCACAATAATGGTTCCTCGAGTGATATCAAAAGAACCAAAATAATAGCCTAGGGCTCAATATTCCAAAATAATATCCAGACAAAAATACCAAAAATATAGGATCTAAGATCACGGAAAGAACTCCTCAGCTGGTATGTCCAAATCCTCCTCGGGAATATAATCGGAGTCCTCTGAATCCTCTGACCCAAGGTCAGTCTCAGTAACTGTGACATATAGTCGAGGGTGAGCTAACAGCCAAGCTCAATAGAGGAAACAGATCTATTTGCATTTCTTTATAAGTAAAGATTTTCTAAAGACAGAATCGGATCAAATATGATTTTTCAAATGATGCTTTCCAAAGTAAATCTCCAGTACTAATCCTGAGTCAAAACTGATAATATACTCTAATGTGTTCGAAAATATTCTGATTTAGCATGCTTCTTGTCTTAAATTTATAACTTAATTTTATCTCCCAAATTTCCTATAGCATGAGAGCGGACTACGTGACTGATAGGAAAACCCTACTGACCATCGTCGCTCATGAACCCATTTCGAAAGTGCAACAAGCCCCTACGCTATGAGGGAAACTTGCGCCAAAGTAAAACCGTCAACACGGTTGGTAAAATCTAGGGCATCGTCCGTATGAACCCTAAATCAAATGCAAATGATAACACATATCAAGCTTGTTATTCATAACATAATTCTGATTTTTCAAAGTTCTGATTCGAAGTTCTAATTCAAAGCTTAACTGAGGTTCTGAGGTTCGAATTACAAAGATGCTTAGTTATAACAAGGTTTCCAAATTTTCAGATTGTATCATATATTCATAATTTTATTTATGCTGTGTGCAACAGAATTTCTAAAATTTACCCTTCTTAATTTAAATAGTCAAACAAGCTATACTTATAATTTAATGCAAATTAGAGACAAGGTTCCCCTACCTTAACAAGGGAGTTCTAAAAACATGTACAAGCAGTCCTCTCCAAGGACTCCCAATAGTCAAAACCTACATATATTAACACTCTCAGTGTTAATATAGAACCCCAAAATCAAACCAAAAGCTTGCAGAATAAAAATCCAAAAAACTTTCAAAAGCCTGAAACAGGACAGAATTCGATGGTCGAATTGAAATTCGATGGTCGAATTCAACAAAACTTTCCTTCAGCACACAAAAACATATTTGACTGTCGATTTGAAAATCGACAGTCGAATTCCAAATTCGACAGTCGATTTTCAAATCGACAGTCGAATTCCTCAGGTTCTGTGGCTGTTATCCTTTCATGTCCGGATTTTTTTCTTCATTTCCAAACACAGCCCACAGATCTCCGTTAAACATACTACATACTATTCTAAGCAAAATAAAAATTTAAAGGACACAAGAAGGTTTTAACAGCCTACCTCTTGTAGCTTAATTCATTGCTTCCGTTGCACCGATTCACGTCCGGAGCAAATCTCCAAGCTCAAAGGTTTAGATCTTCAAATCAGTCCATCAAAAGGGTGGCTACAACCTCATCAATCAACAAGATCACACAGATTTTCTCACACTCCACATCACTCTTCTCTTTCAATAATTCAAACTGATCAGAATTCAAGCACTAATCTAATCAATGGTTGAGATGGAGAGAGGAACTTTTAAGCTCTCAAGATCTAAAGATCAAAGGCAAGGCAAAACAAAAGTTGCTAATTCTAATTAAAACGAGAGGGAGAAGTGTAACTTCTCTTGCAATTCTCTTTCTTATAAGATAAAACAATTCCTAACAAAAATCTAGATATTTTTGTTTACAACTTATCCTCTAAATTTGCAAAATATTTCATGTTGAACACATACACCTATCCTATTGTGTAAGTTATCGTTTACTTGACTTGCACACCTCTCTAGGCTAATTCCTTTGACCATTAGTCGTATTATAGCCCTAGCTTATCAAAATAAAATATTTCACAATATTTTCCGGACACGCTTACCGAGGTACATGAAAAATACGTCAAAAAATATCAGGGATATTACATTCACCCCTCCTTAGGAATTTTCGTCCGCGAAAATTGAAGGCAACACACACCATACAACAAAAGAAAAGAAAAACATGGGCCACCGTGTTTCGATCCCACAGGGCACGCAAGCTAAGGGATGGGATCCGTAGTAACATGGATGTACTGCATGTGGCAGCAAAAGGCCATAGTGGATTGCATCCGTACATGGATGCCCACACCCCAAGTGTCACGTGCCAGGAGACCGATGCACAGTGACGCATGAAAGCCATAAAGAGAACAAAAACCTACCAAAGCAACATAAAGAACAAAAGCGACATAGAGAGCAAACCTACACCACAGGAAAAATGGCGAGAGTGAACAACACTATATACATAGAGTACACGTCCACAGAACAAAACAAAAATCCAAGCCATAAGGATCGAAAAAAAATGGACAACAATCAAAACCCACACGGATATCCAAAAACCCACATAGAGAAGATAACAACAAGTATCCAAAGTAACCATATACAAAACGAAAATAAACAGAGTATCCAAAGCAAATCAGAAACAGAAATATAAAAGATAACAAAAGAAGGACCACCAGGTCCTAAATAATCCATGCTGTAAAATAAATACAGACCCATAACATCCAGAATAAACTAGTACCCCCCTCCCCCAAGCATGCTAAAAATCTCCGACAGTAGATGGACCCGCCTGATCCGAATCACCATCGCTCTCAGCAGCATCATCATCACCCGCATCCGCTCTGGCCGCAGGAGGCATGCTAGTACCAGCGCCCGATGTCGAAGGGCCATATACTGAATCACGTATGTCGGCCATATATGTAGTGTAATCCTCGAGAAACACGTGCTGCATCAGATAAGAGAGAGCGCCGCCATGGACATCCAACTCCTTACGCATAGAGCTGGTATGCTGGGTGATCCTTAATCTGATGGCTCATGGCGGTCATCTGTCGGGTGAACTCCGAGAGCATAAGGACGTCGCTCGGTGGGGGCGGAGGAGGTGCAGGGGCAGCTGTGTCAGGGGCAAAATGAGTAGGGTCCTCATCATCATCGCTAGTTGCATCAGGTACCGCTGCATCTTTTGGAGTCTTCACAAGCCGACTATAAGTTTTACCCCAATTGACCAGGTTATATATTTTTCGACCTGCGGTGGATTTGGGTTCAGTAGGAGGGATATCATAGGCGGGGCCCGCTCGATAGTTCTCAATCATCACCGAAATTAATCGAGCATATGAGATACTCTTCAGTGGTTTCTTCACATGTTTACTCATTTTCTCCCGTGCCTTGATAATCCCTTTGAAAAGGACGTCAGGAGCACTAAACCAGCGCTCCTTATAAGCCGCAAATAGAATTTGTTGTAGGGGACCTGTGTGCTCGGACTGATGACCAAAAGGGTAAAGGGTGGCCTTTAAAATTTTGTCCAATATCCACATGGACTCCGGCATATGGACTGTGATAATGGATTTATCGGATCCATGACGACCTTACGTCATTTGGGCAATGACGTCCTCAAAGCGAACTGGTTTGGGAAAGGGAGGACCTAACCCCATGGTTTTGGAGTGATTTAAAGGGCAGCGCAGTGCCACAACCATGTCGTCGAGATCAAATGTATAATCTCGGCCATCAATTTTCATATAAATTCTCTTCCCGTCTTCGCGGCTCATATGCTGATAAAATAGGCACACGAGTCGGGGATAAAAGTGGTCACTAAATGAGGTGCAAAGAGAGGTTAATTTGGCTTTTTCGAGGTATTCACCCGCCCATTGTGTGGTTGTTTGTTGGTCAAACAACTCCGGGTGAAAAAGATATTCTGTGGTGAAGCCTTTAATGCTCCAAAATTCATTGGGCTGTTCAGGCATTGGAGAAACAGAGGGTGGTATGGGCTGTGTGGGTGGTGGAACCGACTGAGGTGGCTCCTCGGGCTATTTAGATCGGCTAGTAGACGCAGCTTTAGATGCTGGTCTCTTGGAGGTTGGATTTCGAATGGGGGTTTGCTTCTTAGGCCCCATTGAACAACAATAAGAAACAAAAAAAAACTAACAGAAAAATAGTGTGAAAATTCCCCAAATAATCTAGCTGTGGGAGGATTTACCTGTAAAAAGCCCTAAATCCGGTTTCCAAAAGGTAAAATCGAAGCCCCTTTTGCAATGATCAGTGGATTCCCCCCTCTGAATTCGGCCAAAATTGATGATACACCCCAAAATCGCCAAAAACCCTCAAAACCCTATGCTCAAAACCCTCAAAGTTGGAACCCGAAATGCCAAAAGAAAGTTAGACCCCATACTTAAATCGATAAATTCGACCGTCGATTTCAATTTCGATGGTTGATTTGCAAATCGATGGTCGATTTGAAAATCGACAGTCGATTTTCTCAGAACACCTCAGGTCCTTTTTTGGGCTTAAAACTGCTGATGACCCTTAATGCAAATTCGACCATCGAATTCCATTTTCGACAGTCAAATTTTGTGACACCTGTGGCCCTTAAAAATTTTAAAAAATTGTTGAAATTCCACCACATCATTGGATCTAAATGGGCCTTCTTTGATCCCATTTCATTCCCATCACCTTATCTGACCATGACCGCAATATCACAGCCGAAATTGGCGTAGAAAAGTTAAGAATAAGCTAAGCACTTTTGGCTAAACTATTTCATATAGCCATTCGAAAATAACAAGTCCGGGTCTGGTCGGGCTCTCAAAAGTTTTGGTTTTTTTTTTATTATTTTCCATAACGTAACATAAAAACAAAACAACAGTTAAACATGTACAAAATATAATATATAGATATATATAGAGGGCCATGACATCAGTATCAAGGTCAAAATTACTTGGTGAAATGTAAGGAAATAGCTAACTATAGGCCCAATTTTATTTCACATGGCCAGTAGAGTGGAACATACCAGGTTTAGGCCCAATATTATCGAATTTTCCATAATGTAGAGTCCTCTAAACATACACAAACTAATTTGTATATTGGACCGCCAAAATTTACTCGCCAAATTATCTATATAAAATCAGTAATTACATCAAAATTCAAGGAATCATACATTCAACACATAATGTCTCAAAATGCAATAAAAAAGGGTCGGAAATTGGTCTCGGAGCTCAGCTTCATGCTCCCAAGTGGCTTCCTCCGATGTATGATTCCGCCATTGCACGAGAACCAAAGGAATGCTTTTAGTGAGTAGGATCTACTCCTTGCGATCCAAAATATGAATCGGGTCCTCGACCACCTTCAAACCATCCTGAAGCTCGATGGGTTGGTAATCAAGCACGTGAGTCGGGTCACGGATGTATCGACGCAGCATCGACACATGGAAGACGTTGTGCATGCTAGCAAATTGCGGCGGTAGCGCCACACGATATGCAACCTCTCCGACTCGGCCTAATATCTCAAAAAGCCCAGCGTACCGAGGACTCAGCTTCCCTCATTTTCCGAACCGCATAACGCCCTTCGTAGGCGAAATCCGAACAAAGACTTTCTCGCCGACCTGAAAAATCAATTATGAGTGTCCGATTCACATGGAATTTATACCAATTGGAGATCTACACATTGACATATCCAAAAACTACCTGAAATTCCACGTGTCTCCGTTTAAGATCGGCATAGCTCTTCTGACGACTCTGAGCTACTCGTAGTCGCTCGGGTATCAATCGAACCGTCTCGGTAGTGCGCTCAACTATCTCAGGTCCAATAATGAGCTTCTCACCCACTTTTTCCCAGTTCAACGGTGATCGACACCGCCGTCCATATAAAGCCTCGAACGGAGCCATACCAATGCTAGCCTGAAAGCTATTGTTGTAGGCGAACTCGATCAGAGTCAAGTGTTGGTCCCATGACCCGTGAAAATCCAACATACATGCTCTCAACATGTCCTCAATGATTCGGTTCACGCACTCGGTCTGGCCATCCGTCTGTGGGTGAAATGCCGAACTAAAGTCAAGACGAGAACCCATGCCTTCCTGAAATCTCTGCCAAAAATGTGAAGTAAACAACGGGTCTCGATCAAACACAATACTAGCCAGTATCCCATGCAATCTAACAATCTCCTTCAGGTATAACTCTGCAAGTCTACTGGCTATATATGTGGTATTGTATGGCAAGAAATGAGCAGACTTGGTTAGCCGATCTACAATAACCCAGGTGGCATTGTTCTTCCTCAGTGTCTTCGGCAACCCGAGTATAAAATCCATCGAAATGGCTTCCCATTTCCACTCAGGCACAGGTAAAGGCTGCAATAGACCTGCAGGATTTTGATGATCAACCTTAACCTATTGACAAACCAAGCACCGCGATACGTACTCAGCGACGTCGCGTTTCAAACCTCGCCACCAGAAACTCTTCATCAAGTCCTGATACATCTTGGTGCTACCAGGATGTATGGCATACATGGATTTGTGAGCCTCTTCCAGAATGGTGTCCCGAAGCTCGGTACTCGATGGTACGCATACACGGTCGTGAAACAATAAGGTCCCATCTGCTCGGATGGAGAAATCCTTCTTGCTGCCATTCTCGACATCTCGTCTGATTGCCATCAGCTCATCATCGGTCATCTGAAGCTTTCGAATGTTCTCGAAGAGCGTAGGACGTAATACAAGTGTAGCCATCAATGCTCCCGAGCCTTTTACATCGAACCGTGAGCTGCCCAAAGCCATATCCTCCAAAAGCTTCCATCTCTGAATCCGCTAACAAGATGTGACAACTGTGCTGAAGGCCTCCTACTAAGAGCATCAGCAACGACATTTGCCTTTCCCGGATGGTACTAAATCGAGTAATCGTAGTCCTTCAAGAACTCCATCCATCGTCGTTGTCGCATATTCAAGTCCTTTTGAGTGAAGAGGTACTTGAGACTCTTGTGATCGGTGAATATATCAAAGATTTCACCGTAGAGGTAATGTCGCAAGATCTTCAAGGCGAATATAACTGCTGCTAGCTCTAAGTCATGCGTCGGATAGTTTCTTTCATGGTCCTTCAACTGACTAGAACCATATGCAATGACCCGCTCTTGTTGATTAAGCACACAGCCTAATCCACCATAAGAAGCATCACTATATACTACGAAATCTCCACTGCCGGAAGGTATAGCAAGCACTGGTGCCGTAGTCAAACAACGCTTTAGCTCTTGAAAGCTCTGCTCACACTGCTCTGTCCAATCGAACTTAGCATTCTTTCTCGTGAGCTGTGTAAGTGGACCCGATATCTTCGAGAAACCCTCGACAAATCGCCGATAGTACCCTGCCAAACCAAGGAAACTTCGGACCTCTGTAACTGTCGTAGGTTGTTCCCATGTCACCACAGAATCTATATTTGTAGGATCCACTGAGATACTTGCTTCAGAGACTACGTGGCCCAAGAAACTGACCTGATCAAGCCAAAACTCACACTTACTGAGTTTGGCATACAACTGATGGTCCCTGAGTGTTTGAAGAGCCATCCTCAGATCTTTTATGCTCCTCTCGGTTTCGAATAGATGAGGATGTCATCTCTGAAAACTACCAGTTATCAAGATGTGGTTTGAACACCCTGTTCATCAGGTCCATGAAAGATGCAGGCGCATTTGTCAATCCAAATGGCATCACTAAAAACTCATAGTGGCCATAACGCGTCCGAAACGTAGTCTTGGATATATCTTCCGCCTTGATCTTGAGTTGGTGATAGCCTGACCTCAGATCAATCTTCGAAAAGAACCTTGCACCCTGCAATTGATCAAACAAGTCGTCTATCCGCGGAAGAGGATAACGATTCTTAATCGTCATCTTGTTGAGCTGCCTATAATCGATACACAGACGCATCGATCCATCCTTCTTTTTCACAAAAAGAACCGGTGCACCGCAGGAGAAACACTCGGTCGAATAAAGCCTTTGTCTTACAGCTCCTAAAGCTGTTCCTTGAGCTCTTTCAACTCAGCAGGCGCCATCCGATATGGAGCTTTAGATAGCAGTTACATGCAGGCGCTCAATCATGAACTCAATCTCTCGGTCAGGTGGTAATCCAGGCAAGTCCTCTGGAAAGACATCCGGATAATCACAGACCACCTTGATAAGAGCTAAGTCATTCTTCTTCTCTCTAGAATCTTGCAAATAGGCCAAATACCCACTGTAACCATTCTTCATCATGCGCTCAGCTTTAATGGCTGAAACCAATGACGCAACCTTGGATTTGACTCCACAGAATCGGAAGGATTTTCGCTTTGGCGGTCAGAAGGTCACTATCTTCCACAGACAGTCCACACTCGCGTGATAAGCTGTCAACCAATCCATTCCGAGAATGACGTCGAACCCTTCCATGCTCAACATAATCATGTCGGTCAATGTCTCATGCTCATCAATCATCACGATGACTGACTGACATGCTGTATCAGTGCATACCGAACTTCCCGTAGGAATCTTGACGTCCAAAATAAAGGCAAGGGGTTCGAGAATAATACCCAACTTCTCTGAGAATGAAGGAGTAATAAACGAGTGTGTAGACCCAGGGTCTATAAGTACTCGCGCTTCAATTTTATCCACGTCGTCTCGACTACTCATCATAAGTATACCTTTAGTTAAAAAGTTTGTTAATTATATGCAATGATTCCTATGTGGTTTAACATAATTGACTTGAATTTAAATTTAAACAATAATAATTGAATCAATGCATAAATGACATCTCAACTTTAATGATACCTTGGATGACGTCATTCGACGTTTGGGCATCCTGTGCAGTCACCGCATAAGCCCGACCTTGAACTGTAGGTCGCGTCGACTTCTGCGTAGAGACTGTCGTAGTCCATCCTTTCTCAACAACAGGACAATCCCTGATCATGTGACCAACTTTGTCCACACGAAGCATCCTCCGGTGTTGTCGCAATCCTCATCTTATGTGGTTTCCCACATCTTGCACACACTGGGATAGAAATAGGAGTAACAGCTGATCCTCTCGTCGAACCCTGAGCCACAGAAGCTCCACTTGCAGTAGTGCTCCCGGCTCTGAAAGGTCGTCTTGGTGACGAACTCTGCGGTCTCTGATAGGAAGGCGTCCTTTGGTCTGACAATATGATGGCTGACTAGGGTAGGGATGAGGTTTAGAGAACCTCGGCTTTTTGTTCACCTGCTCTGAAGCACTCTGTTGTCCCTGGCCAAACCTATTTTTATTACCCTGCTCTCGCCTCAAGTACTGTTTCTGAATATCTTCCTCTGCAATGAGGGCCTTGAACATGACGCCCGCATACGTCTCCATTTCCCACATCGACACCCTCTCCTGAATGTTCGGCCTCAAACCTCTCTGAAATTTCTGAGCTCTCATCAGCTCAGTGGCCACATGTAGGGGTGCAAATCGGGAAAGTCTATCAAATTCTGCGCCATACTCGCGCACCGACATCTCATTCTGTTTCAATTCAATAAATTGGACCTCCCACTGATTACGTACGATCTTCGGGAAGTACTGATCGTTGAACGTCTCCACGAACTCTGCCCAAGTCCATGGAGTATTGGGGTAGTCCTGCTCTCTCATCCTGGAAACAGACTTCCACCACGGGCTGGCCTCGCCCAAAAGTTTGAAAGATGCCCAGCGTACTTTCTCGACATCGGTACACTGCAACACTTCAAATATTTTCTCTATCTCATCCAGCCATGCTTCGGCTTCCATAGGATCTGTCTGCCCTGAGAATGTAGGAGGTCTCATCCTCCTAAACTCTACGAATCCTCCTGGCTGATGTCTAGCTGCCAGCATCTCGGTCTGTCAGTCAATGGCTGCAGTCTGCTGAGCCATGTTAGTAGCCAAGGCTGCCAACACCTCGTGCACATTTCCTCTGTCTTGCCTAGCAGCTCCCAAAGGATCTGCATTAGGGCCAGAAGCAGCTCGCCCTCTGCCATATGAGGTGCCTACGCCCTTATCTATCTCCTCAATGCGAGCTGTACGAGGTCCCTCTATACCTCGGCCTCTGCCTCTAAACCGTGGAGGCATGCTGATCTGTCATTGTTAAAAAAAACAATAACAATTGATCAGTAATGAATTGTTAGGAATAATCTAACCCCTAGTCCTAAGACTCTGAACCTAGAGCCTTGCTCTGATACCAACTGTGACGACCCGACTTTTCCAATCCCTAAGGTATAGGAAAGGCCGGTTCATCAACTTATTGATTTCTCAATAAGTCGTAACAAACAGAAGCCGGCAACATAAACAAAGACCTAAAGACAGAGGCAACATATAGTAATCTAAAAATAAAAGTTTCATATAACAAAAAGAATATATCACTGTGAGGAACCAAGAAGAACCACCGGTGATGGCCAATCTGATCACCTAAAATAGTGGTTCACAATAATGGTTCCTCGAGTGATATCAAAAGAACCAAAATAATAGCCTAGGGCTCAATATTCCAAAATAATATCCAGACAAAAATACCAAAAATATAGGATCTAAGATCACGGAAAGAACTCCTCAGCTGGTATGTCCAAATCCTCCTCGGGAATATAATCGGAGTCCTCCGGATCCTCTGACCCAAGGTCGATCTCGATGCTTATGACGAGTGAGCTAACAACCAAGCTCAATAGAGGAAACAGATCTATTTGCATTTCTTTATAAGTAAAGGTTTTCTAAAGACAGAATCGGATCAAATATGGTTTTTCAAATGATGCTTTCCAAAGTAAATCTCCAGTACTAATCCTTAGTCAAAACTGATAATATACTCTAATGTGTTCGAAAATGTTCTGATTTAGCATGCTTCTTGTCTTAAATTTATAACTTAATTTTATCTCCCAAATTTCCTATAGCATGAGAGCGGACTACGTGACCGATGGGAAAACCCTACTGACCATCGTCGTTCATGAACCCATTTCAAAAGTGCAACAAGCCCCTACGCTATGAGGAAAACTTGCGCCAAAGTAAAATCGTCAACACGGTTGGTAAACTCTAGGGCATCGTCCGTATGAACCCTAAATCAAATGCAAATGCTAACACATATCAAGCTTGTTATTCATAACATAATTCTGATTTTTCAAAGTTCTGATTCGAAGTTCTGATTCAAAGCTTAACTGAGGTTCTGAGGTTCGAATTACAAAGATGCTTAGTTATAACAAGGTTTCCAAATTTTCAGATTGTATCATATATTCATAATTTTATTTATGCTGTGTGCAACAGAATTTCTAAAATTTACCCTTCTTAATTTAAATAGTCAAACAAGCTATACTTATAATTTAATGCAAATTAGAGGCAATGTTCCCCTACCTTAACAAGGGAGTTCCAAAAACATGTACAAGCAGTCCTCTCCAAGGACTCCCAATAGTCAAAACCTATATATATTAACACTCTCAGTGTTAATATAGAACCCCAAAATCAAACCAAAAGCTTGCAGAATAAAAATCCAACAAACTTTCAAAAGCCTGAAACAGGACAGAATTCGATGGTCGAATTGAAATTCGATGGTCGAATTCAATTTTGACCAACGAATTTTTAAACTTTCCTTCAGGCACACAAAAACATATTTTGACTATCGATTTGAAAATCGACAGTCGAATTCCAAATTCGACAGTCGATTTTCAAATCGACAATCGAATTCCTCAGGTTCTGTGGCTGTTATCCTTTCATGTCCGAATTTTTTTCTTTATTTCCAAACACAGCCCACAGATCTCCGTTAAACATACTACATACTATTCTAAGCAAAATAAAAATTTAAAGGACACAGGAAGGTTTTAACAGCCTACCTCTTGTAGCTTAATTCATTGCTTCCGTTGCACCGATTCACGTCCAGAACAAATCTCCAAGCTCAAAGGTTTAGATCTTCAAATCAGTCCATCAAAAGGGGTGGCTACAGCCTCATCAATCAACAAGATCACATAGATTTTCTCACTCTCCACATCACTCTTCTCTTTCAATAATTCAAACTGATAAGAATTCAAGCACTAATCTAATCAATGGTTGAGATGGAGAGAGGAACTTTTAAGCTCTCAAGATCTAAAGATCAAAGGCAAGGCAAAACAAAAGTTGCTAATTCTAATTAAAACGAGAGGGAGAAGTGTAACTTCTCTTGCAATTCTCTTTCTTATAAGATAAAACAATTCCTAACAAAAATCTAGATATTTTTGTTTACAACTTATCCTCTAAATTTGCAAAATATTTCATGTTGAACACATACACCTATCCTATTGTGTAAGTTATCGTTTACTTGACTTGCACACCTCTCTAGGCTAATTCCTTTGACCATTAGTTGTATTATAGCCCTAGCTTATCAAAATAAAATATTTCACAATATTTTCCGGATACGCTTACCGAGGTACATGAAAAATACGTCAAAAAATATCAGGGTTATTACAATTTTGCTGGCATTATGGTCATTTTCTTTTGACTAATGGTTAACTTGATGGTGACATACTACTGTATAAAATTGCTTATGGAGGTGTGATATGAGATACCCGGTGCATGGAAAGACTGTCACACTTTTTCAGTAGATTTGGGATGAGTTTAGCGACCTATACATTAACCTGACAATTTTACCTATAGGGGTCGTGTGGATACACTGATTTTGGGAAAAATTATTTTGACTCTGGATGTGTGTGGCTCCATTGTGGATGTGTGGACTCACAGAGAGGGGTTGCGCATATATGAGTGGCGACTATATGGTTGTGACTATTTCACACATAATACCTCTGCGTGTGTGCATTGACGCTACGAACAATTAAGTTTTACTCAGGATATCTTTAGGCTATTTTTGAGGATAAAAATTCTTTTCAGATGGGGAGGTTATGATAATCCTAGTTTGGAGGACGTTGAAATTATGATGGGGACTTCTAAATTATATGGCTTCCTGTAGGTAGATTGCTAATCTGCGGATTATAGATGTGCGTACGTGTGGATGGTGGAAAGACTCTTGATGTATCTTCTTTACCCACATGTTGCTACTTAATGAGTCGTGCCCGTCTGGTCACTGGTTCAGCTATGTGGAAGTCAACTGTAATGGGGTGCATTAGATTATGTGTGGGTGTACAGTGCACATGTGTGTAGGGTGTGGACCATTGATGTGATCTTGCACACCTTTGGGGGGGGGTGTATGCTTTACATACTTGAGGTTAGAAGTTTAAAGGCTTGGCTAGGAATGGGGATTATTCCTTTTACTTTAACTCTTGCATTTATGTTGAGAGGTGGAATTTAAAGAGAAAGTGAAGGAAATTTGGTGAGGGAGTTATTGCTCGTGAATGTGAAGCATAGACGCCATGCAATTGTGTCAAAGCTAGCAAGGATCGCCACTAGTTTTGGAGATTGTTAAGCCATTGGAACCCTGGAGTTTGTTGAGCTCGTGGGTTGAGAAATCGGCCGACCCAAGGTAAGATACTTTAGCAGTATGTTCTTTATGTTATTTGAGTTCAATGGTGTGAAAATCATGGGATGGGACGGAGGATAGAAGCCTAAACCATGGAATTCGCAATTAAATCACTCAGGTAAAAAGGTGAACTGGGAGTGCGAAGCCCAAATTCATGAGTAATACCCGCAATTGTTCTCCTCATGCAAGAGGTAATTTTTACGATTTTACATTCTAACCCATTATTGCTTTATATATGTGGCAATTACAATATCATACAGTTGGAGTTGTCTAGATAGCATATACTGATACCCTATACTTGGTGAAATTGGGACTGGTTAATGCCTCCATTAATGAGGTGTTTAAATAAATAGCTTGACTGTAATGATTGATCGATCAGTTTGGTGAATTGATCGATCAAATAAGAAGGTTGACTAATCAAATCAGTTTATACTATGTTCTGTGAAAAAGGACTGTCTGATCGATCAAATTGAGCATTGATCGATCAATTTTATCGATTTAAGTTATATTTTGGGCTTTTATTTTTCACTCGCACGATTAAGATCTTCAATTGTTCGAGAGAGTTTGATTCCTTTGCATTCATGGGATATTTTCGGCTATCGGAGCTTCTTACTTTAATTCATTGGATTGCATTTTGCTCGGCTATTATGATAAACCCTAATCTTTTCCTTGTTTAGGGGGGTTTTTTGTGTATTTTTGTATATTTTTAAACTATGGGACCGCGAACGAAGAATCCGTCGCATAAAATCCCTACATCCCGGGCTTGTACAACGGTGCCAACCGTTGAACCGGTCGCACAACCCTTTGTGTAACCCGTGCCACCAATCGAACACGATGTGCCACCCGTTCAAAACCCACAGCCACCACTAATTCAACAAGACCTTCAAAGAAAGAGCTGCCATATGCTCAATTGATAACAAGAATGGTCGAGCAGTATATCTCATTGAGAGAGGAGTATAGCCTGGCTCCTGGCGAGCTTCTCGATTGACCAACAACATTAAAATTTTCAAACTCAAGGACTGGACCAAGAGCTATAATCTATTGGTCAAGAGGTTACCTGTGGAGGGGGTTGTACCACCAGCTCCAGTTGAAGGGGGGGCATAGCCTAACGTTGCACTTGAGGGGGATGCATCTGATGTCCCTTTAACCAATTATTCCTTCTGATGTTCTGTGCACATTTGCTAGGGTTCAAACTGTTAGTGTCTGTTAGACATTTTTGGGGACAAAAATTCCTAATGGGAGGTTAATATAATGACCCTAAAATTTCAAACAGAACTCGACTGCTTTGATATGCGTGCCTGGCATGGAAATCGAAATAAATTAAAAATTTATAACAATATTATTAGCAATAATAATTTAGAACTTAGTTATTCTATCTTTATCTATTACTATAATACAATAAAATTTTGTGACATATGTTAAGTAGTGAAAAATACCATTTTTCACCCCTAAACATGAGCCTTGAAAGACCCTTGAGAGGACTAAATAAGTGCTTTAGTGTTCATATTGCAGCTAACCAAAAAGACAGGTCCAAATCCGAAAACCATCCTAAAATGATCAAAAAGCTGACAACGCATGTCAAGCTCAAAGAGGGAGTGAAGAAATAGCCTCATCAATGGCTAAAAAGGTCCTAAAAGAGCAAGAAAAGACCTGAAGAAGAAGAATGGAAGCTAAAGCTCAATTCGAAAAGAACTTCTACTATTCGCAAAGAACCTTGACCTTTGCGAAAAGAAGAAAACACTCCTCGAATAGAAGAATGACCTTTGCGAAAAGAAGAAAACACTCATCGAATAGAAGAATGACCTTTGCGAAAAGAAGAGAAATGCTTTGCGAAAAGATCTCCTGAAGCCAAAATGCTTTGCGAAAAGATCTCCTGAAGCCAAAATGCTTTGCGAAAAGATCTCCTGAAGCCAAAATGCTTTGCGAAGAGAGCTTACGAGCCAAACTACTTTCTTGAAAAAGCCCTTAAACTATGCGAAATGGCATTACGAGATTTCTGGCTTCGTCAGAAGGTATTTAGAAACTTTGCGCCCCAATGCATTTTAAAACCCAAGGACATTAGGAAGATTACGAGCACGAACCAAGGCATATTCCACCCCATGTGAACACCCAAAGATGAAATTACTTGGCGGGAACTTCTAGAAGCTCAAGCGATTTCAAAATGCATAGCAAATTGATGCCTCTATTTCTGATTGGTGAACGGATCAAGCGATTACGATTGGCGAAACGGTCACGGATCACGGTGCTCGACTCCTATTGGTTGATCTGATCTATCAATTACGATTGGTTGATACACATCTGATGGCTTAGGTAAAACTATAAATAGGCGAACCATTTGCCCAATTTGGGTATCCAGTTTTAGAGTTTTCATCTGTTTCCCTCATTAGGTCGGATAGCTCTGAACCCCTGTAATCCTTCTTGTAGTTTACCTTTGAGAGCCATTGTGAGTGATTTGTACTTCAAGTTGGATTCAAGGCGTAAATCGAGGGCTCTCTGAGAAGCTCATGTAAGTCGAGGCTCTCTAAGCCGTGCTCTGTAATTGTAACGTTGGATTTTAAAGGTTCTTTGTGTGTCTTCTCCATTGGAGTCATGTCGAGGTTACGAATGATCACCTTAGTGCATTAGACTTCTTTAGATTCACTTATCGCATCAACTTCCCTTAATTCATCATCCATGCGAATTAAGCGTTGGTAACCTAATTCAAGCGGCATTCTGATGATGTTCATGTTACGAACTAAAGAATAGGCCCACTAGGTAGCGGATACGTGATCCATTTAAGTCTAAACCTATTCCTTAATTGGTTTATTTCTCTTACATACATCTTTGGTAGCGGATGAAGATTGAATCTGCTTTCTGTTGAACTCTGATTCTCCATTAAAATTAGGCTAAAGTACATGAAGCTGTATTTACGCATTTGTCTTATTTTAAACATCTCCCCAACTCGGATCTGGATCATGTAGTTAGTTCTTTTCTTTATTTGCTTATAGTTAAATGTGACATAATCCAACACTCTCTTTTATCTATTCTTGTTTTAGATAATTATAGAGCCAGATCTGGTAGCACAGATCTGGAGGTTTATCTCTCAGTTTAGACAAACTTCTCTGTGGACGATCTTGAAATACTTACTTTTAAAACTTGCTACAATTGGCCCTGATCTTGCAGGCCAGTGTTAGCCCCAATGTGCTGATATCCCTTTCATAAGTTAACATCCATATAACCTAGCATTCTTTAATTCTTTAATTTTTGATTCATAATGCACACAATTATGGCACACTTGGAGCGACAACAACATAATTATCACTGCTTTGTTTAAACCTGTGTGGATAGTAGACCTGTTTAGGTATGTTTTGCAATTTCGAAGGCGAAATTCCTTGAGGAGGGGTAAATGTAATTGCCCTACTTTTTGGGCATATTGAATTATACTCATACCTTTTTGAAACTGGCATGTCGATTTTGGAGGATAAAAATTCTTTAAGGTGGGAAGAATGTAATAACCCGAAAAATCAAACCCGAACTCGACTGACCTCGTGTGTGTGGTCGACACAAAAATCGATGTCATTATAGATTTATATATAATAATAAATATTTAAATAATATTAGGATAACTTTGTGTCGACGGATTAAGGTTTAAATGTGTGTTTGGGCCTTTAGTGTGAAAGTCGTGCACCGACGCACCGTGTGCCACTCAACACTGAACCCAAGCCTAAGTTAAAGGGATAGAACTTAGATTGTAAATATCTTAGATATTTTGGGTTTTTTTTATAAGTGAGATGTGGGGGGTTGCTTGAAGGCTAAGTTTAGCCTTGCAAATTTGAAAGATAGAGAGAGAGCTCCCGTCACCCTTCAAACCCCTTCTCGTGAGATTTCGATCGCAAGATCGCCATCGCGCAGAAAACTCCGCCCTCGTCGCAAAGCTTGTGACGTCGGTATCGATTGTGTTCCGCCGTTTATAAATTTTGACCGTTCAAGCCCCTTTTTTTTAGAAATCCCGTTTTTTAAGAAGAGTTCCACCTCGCGATCGCTAACCAAGCGTTGAATATGTTAAGATCGATACGTGGATCATTGACGACTTCATCTTGAATTCGTGGTGATCAATCATGGTGAAATCACCGTAGAAATTGGAAGTTTCGTTTCGAAACCCTTTTGAACAACGATCCTTAAAGGCGCGAAATGGATCGAAGAAAGGTTAGTTTTTATTTGATTTTAATGGTTTAGATTAATAAATCATTGTTTAGTTTAGTGTGTATGTGTGTGTGATTCGATGAAGATTGTAGAAGATTTGGATGAAAATATATTAAAAAATGACAAAACCTTTTGGCTGTGCATTTCTGAAGGTTTTGATCAATCAATTAGGTGATTAATCAATCAAATTAGGTATTGATTGATCAAATTAGGTGGTTGATCGATCAAATTTGGTATTTATCGATCAATCATCCAGATTGATCAATCAAATCGTATATACAATGATAAAAACAGAAAGTTGGTTGCTGGAAGTTCATTCCCGACAGCATTGATCAATCAATTTGAAGATTGATCGATCAATGTGATGGGTTGATCGATCAATGTGATGGTTGATCGATCAAGGGTGAAATTGATCGATCAATATGGAATTGATCGATCAATATGATGGTTTGATCGATCAATTTGACTGTGTCGACACTGTTTCAGTGTTTTAGCGATAACATTTTACTCTGAACTTCGATTGATGCGATTCTTATGGCATTGGAAATAGGACAACTAAATCTACAACTTTTATGAATTAACTAACTGATGAGTAAATTGTTTTGATGATCAAAATTGAGCTGGAAGTTTGGCCAAGTTCAAAGTTAACACGTTTTGACTGAAGTATCGATATAGCTTCGATATTTTGGCCATAACTCTTTGTCCTGAAACTACGATTGACGCGATTCTTGATACGTTGGAAAGAGTATGACGAGATCTAACTCGTTGATGAATTAACCAAATCTTTAATCAAAATTTTTAGGGTCAAAATGAAGTGGGAAGTTGGGTCAAGTTTCGAGTCAATATGAAATTACCCATTTCCACCTCGGTTTTGAGAAAACACTTAAATACGTCAACATTTTTAATAATTAGGATAAATTTTTAATACATCATCATATGTGTGATGTAGACTAAGAGTGGAGGCCATGGACAAGAACTTTTGGACTGCTTTAGAACGGTGTTGGATTTGCTTAGAAAGATTCGTTAAGGTAGGGAAATTCAACTTAAAATACATCTAATTTTGACTGCATGATATCTTAGCATTTGTATTCTAGCTCTGGTTTTAAAAAGCATGTCTGCATATACATCAAGCTCAGTGAAACTCTGATTCCTGTATTCTGATACCTGCATATCTGATTCATGTATTATGATGTATGTTTCTGATTTCTGTCATCTGCTCTGATGTCTGATTCTTGAGGTCATATGTGTGTATTTGATTTTAAGTATTGAATCTAGACGATCCCCACCGACTCGGCGGTATAACCGTGACCGGCACAGCGGTATATCTGTGCATCTGCTTGGAAATTCCTCCTAGCACAAGTTACTCTTCTATTGTAGAGGCTTGTTTCACCTTCTGAAATTGTTCATTGAACGAGTTGGGATTTCATATCGGCACACATCTGACTACCACGTGCTATATATTCACGGGAGTTACTTAAGTTAGAGATATGCATGATTTAAGTCACTAATTATAATACGCATAGCATCTGTTCTGACATCTCTAAAAGTACATCTGTCTGATATTCTGCATCTGTTCTATTCTTTTTAAAAAAAATTCAGCATCTATTATCTGAGAAACTCTGTTTGCATTATTTGAATTGATCGTTTGTTCTGCATAATATTCTGCAAGTCATGTCTTAAAAATTAGATGTAAATTAATTGAAATTCTTCTATTGAGCTTAGACGGTTAGCTCACCCTGTATATAAATATGTTTTAGGTTCTGTGGCCCTTGCTCCCGGCACTGAGAGTGACCCTGACTACCAGCCTGATCTGGAGGTTGAGGTTGTGGAGGAGAATACCAATACCCCTGCTGACGAGCACCACCCGTAGCTAGGGTATTTGATTAGACTGGACATTTTGGGATCTGTATATGTTTTGGATTATTGTGGTTCTAGTGGCCACGATTTTGTACTTAAAACTTTGTAGATACTTTATTTTCTTTTGTGTACATCTTATAGGAACCACTACTTGAAACTATTATTTTTGTGTGACGGATGTCCATCACCAGTGGTTCTTCTTAGTTCCTTTTTGTGGATGTATTTTTTTTTTCTTTTTATATATAGGCATTGTTAAATTCTTCTCTCTTTTAAAACCTTATATGATTACTCGATCTATCACTACTGGACAATGTCTGCTCTGATATCTGCTAGACGAGCAGACACTCTGTGACTTGTCCTGGGGATCATCCAGAGCATGATCTTGATGGCACGGATTTTTGAGCGCAGAAATTCGGGTTGTCACAATGAGGTAGAGGGAGGGCCATGTTAGAAACATTTTTGCGCATGTACTGACCCGCGAATAGCTGGAACTTTGTGCCCTGTTTCATAAAAATCCCATGAATACTAATGGTACTATTTGAGGATTGTTCTGTGATGTTTCACCATGTTAATTTTTCAGAGGACTAGTACCATAGTGTGTTAAAAAATGCATACCATTGGACTGAGTATTATCCCAAATGGGAAGTGAACCTTCTCTCCATGTAGGATAAAGCAATTGCTGACGAAGTGTCCCTAAAACCATATATGGTCTCTGAGGAATGAAAAATATTCCCCTAGATCTTCTATACTTGAACTCTTCCAGTTCCCCATCTGTCTTTAGTGCGTTAGCTAGGTCAAGGGGAGCCACGTCCGGGGAAACATGCACTTGTCGATCCCCTCCATCTATCATATAGAATGTAATCTTTCCATTTCCAGTTCTCCAAAGTCCGGCCAAGGCTCTTAACAATGATGTTTTACCACTTCCACTAGGGCCCGCTACCTATTAACAAAATAAAACTTCTATTAGACAATCTTACACATGACAGAGCACCGCGTGCAAGGAAATTATAATATTTAGGAATCTCTCTCACCAGTAAATGGTCCTTGTTGTTGACCTCCAATGATAAATCTCTAATCAGAGTATTTTTACTTTTTGGCATTTGTAGTGTCAAATTCTCTACTTTCAGTATAATATGATCCTCACCCAGCATCAAAGATCCATTAGATTGTAATAAAGATGGATTTTGTACATCACTGAGAATGCTAATCTCTTGCAGGGTTTCAGAGGGATCTGAAGAGTTGCCGCTCTCCAGATCGTCATCAAACTCGCCTGTGTATGTTGAAGGCATGGAAACCATTAATAAGGATAGAATAAAAGGATGTATTCAGATGAATTTTCACCAGGGTTCATGGGTAAATAGTTTGCAGTTGGGACAATCAGAAATAAAACTTTTGAAGTATTTCAGGTGTTCTGTGTTCTAAGTATTGTTACCCAACTCATCATAGGTTAGTATAGGTGAATTTTCAATTTTGAAGTATTTGAGTATCATAGTGACACTTGCAATCCGATAAAAAAGTTGGGAGTTTTGCATTGGACTATACATTGTGACAAATCACGCTGTAGTGTTTTGTATCTGGTAATACAGTCCACTATATAGTTATTTCTATATATTAATAATCCAGTATGCTTCAGATTGGAAGATAATTTTTTCCTGGTATTGAGTCCTTTTTGAAATATGAAATCTAGAGTTAACTAGGAAGTAATTTGACCAATTTATGTCTCCATGCTTGCATAAATATGAGCTCTCCTAGTCGTACAAAATTAGACTGATGATCAGAGATCAGCTGCTTGGTCATCTAGTTAGCAGGTAATGCATTTTTTAATAGAGTTATTTTTCCATTGTTCTCATATATATGCTAAAGTTGAATGACTGACCTATTTCGGATTTTATCGTTGATCCTTTTTCTGGTTTTGCAATCTGCCCTTACAGGGAGTCCTTGCCCTTAACCAAAGGTCTTGGCGATGGAGTTTATTCTGGTTCCACATGTAAACAAGGAGAGATCGAAGCAGTAGTCATCGCCACTGGAGTCCATACTTTTTTTGGCAAGGCTGCTCATCTTATTGATACCACGAACCAAGTTGGTCATTTCCAAAAGGGGTTGAATGAGAATCATGCAGTTCCTTTTGTTCTATTTATTAATTTTTTGCTCGAATTCTTCAGGTTTTGACAGCAATTGGGAATTTCTGTATATGTTCAATTGCTGTGAGAATGATAATAGAAATTATTGTCATGTACCCAATTCAAGATAGAGAGTATTGACCGGGGATCGACAATCTACTTGTGTTTCTCATTGGAGGTATTCCAATTGCCATGCCCACGATTTTTTCTGTGACGATGGCGATCGGTTCCCATCGAGTGTCTCAGCAAGTTGGCCAGGATGGTTTTTTTCTTTGGCTTGTTTTCATTTATTTTTTATATTATAGCTATCAAGATATAATGAATATAATAAGGTGATTACTGGCAACTAACACATCTTAGGGGGCCATCACGAAAAGAATGACTGCTATAGAGGAAATGGTTGGCGTGGATGTGCTTTGCAGGAACAAAACAGGAACATTAACATTGAAGAAGCTTATGGTTGACAAGAATCTTATTGAGGTCAGATAAGGAATTTAGTTGTGCGTACTTTCCTGTTGAGGACATCTTGTGGATTTTCATTCTAATCCCGTACCTGTAATTTATTTGATTATTAGGTTTTTTCAAAAGGTGTTCATCAGGACACTATGTTTCTAATGGCTGCTAGAGCCTCTCGAGTTGAAAATCAAGATGCTATTGACACTGCAATAGTTGGAATGCTAGCGGACCCAAAGGAGGTAATGTGCACTCTGTTTGGGATTTACAATACATTTATGACCATTTATTTGATTCTTCTTTTTTCCTTTTGTTTCTGTCTTTGTATACTGTACTATATAAAGGCGCGAGCTGGCGTTCAAGAGGTTCATTTTCTTCCCTTTAACCCAACTAACAAGCGCACAACTCTAACATATATGGATATTGAAGGGAAAATGCATCGTGTTAGCAAAGGCGCGCCGGAGCAGGTACCGCTATTATTCCCTCTGCAGTTTCCTGGTTAAGAGTAATTTCTTATTAAGAACAGTTTCCATGGCTTATGGGTTACTTTATCCTGGTTGGGAAATGGTGGCAGATTCTGAATCTTGCTCACAATAAGTCCGACATAGAGCACAGAGTTCACCCTGTGACTGACAAGTTTGCGGAACGAGGACTTCAATCTCTTGCAGTAGCTTACTAGGTAAACTGCCTTTCTTTGTTTTCCTAATTATATCCTTTTTTTGAACTGTATTCCTATTGGTATGTTACAAATGCATTTTGTCTGCTATTCCTTCATTTGACGAATCTTTGATTATTATGCAGGAGGTTCCAGAGGGGCGGAAAGATAGTCCGAGAGGCCCGTGGCAGTTCATTAGTCTCATGCCTCTCTTTGACCCTCCTCGACATGATTGCGCAAAAACCATCAGGAGGGCGCTCAACCTTGGTGTAAATGTTAAAATGATCACAGGTTAGCTTCTCAGTGCAACACCATGAACTCTACTTTGATTAGACGTTGTACACTTAAATGGCTTTGTAGACTGGAGATTCTTGTGCGACTAGACTTGTACAGATATTGTAGCGCTTCTGACATTGTCCTCACTGAACCTGGTCTCAGTGTCATCATCAGTGTATTCTCACTAGTCGTGCTATTTTCCAGAGGATGAAAAATTACACTGAAAGCTGTCCCTTTGATCACATAATTCTTTTTGTATTAAACTTTATTTTTTTCTACTTGTTTTTTTCAAAAAATAGAAAATGACCGACACCCGATACCGGTACCTTGGGTTCTACTGGATAGATATTTCATAAAAGGAACTGTAATGACAGTGATTATGATAGAATGCCAGAGTCATTAAATTACACAAAATGTGGTTTAGAATCTGTAATGACAGTGATTTGAATATAAGAAAAAACAAATAACTGTTATAATAGTAATCAGGTGGCTCAAAACTGATTTGAAACAGAACTAATAGCAATCAACTGTCATTAAGATCAAAATTCCTGAGTTGAATCATAAAACATATCTCAATAGCCATAAAAATTGTTAGCATCATTAGGAAGATACTGGTGATACACAGTTTTGCATCTTGCTGGTTCCAAAACTAGTAAATTTCTGGCGATAATAGTCTTTTTTTTTTTGCTCGATTTATTAATATTTGACTATTAGTGCTTGTCATTATATGATGTCTATCTCACATGCTTAATAATTAATGTTTCTTTCATGGATTTTCTCCATTATTCATAATTTCATTTGGTGCTTTATTTAGGGAACCATTAAAATTGTTTGAGCGCAATAACCACACCAGGTACTATATTAACCCAAGGTGGCATTCTATTGGCAGGAAGGCAGGCTAATGAATGTTTTCGAGGTCCAGCATTTTGTCAACTCTTTGCGCCACACATTCTTGTTGTTAGAGGTTAGTGCTCTTTTACTTAGTTATTTCTGTTCTAAAAGAAGCATGAATAATTTTTACTATTCCATTACTTACCAATCCATTTCCCTATTATTATTATTAATAACAAGTATTGTGGATTCATATTGGAAATCCATCTTCCTATGCTAAATGCAATATTTTATGCCAAGTGGGTGGTCATTATCTATCTTGCCAGCCTTAAATAAGTGGAACAAGATGATGGTGATGATCTCATCTCAGTTTTTAGCTAGACCAAAACTTGATAGTTTGAACTGCTTTTTGAAATATGGACTTGCATACATTATGCAGGTGAGTGACAAGATGGACCCAAATGAGCTCGTGAAATTGTGCGAGATTCTGAATCCATCCCTCACAACAAACTAGGAAAGCTAACCATAATCACGTGAATGAGAGCTGAGAACAGAGAGTGAAGCTCCCCCACCTGGTTAGAGCCATACGACAAGCTGGTCTCATCGTTACTTGGGTGGGCGACCTGATGCATGGGAACACTATTAACCCTCCTTGTGGTTTGAAGACCTGTCTATTCGACGCAATCAGAGTAAGAATTTGTAATATCCTCGAAAATTGAGCAATAAACAGTGACCTAGGGATCTATGCCCGATTGGTCGTAGGTTGACCAAGTGATGGTCAAACAGTAGACTTGAGAAGAAAAGTATTTTGTGATGTAGTATGACCCGAAGCATAGTGCATGGTGTTAATTGGGAGTCACGTACACCTATCTGTGATGTATGTGCTCAACACCTAAGCAAGAGGGTTATAAGGGTTTAATACCTAAAGAGAAGTAAATTCTCTTGTTTGGTTGGTAAAGAGAGTTAAGAAGGGAGAGAGAGAGATCAAGGAGAGAGTGATAACTAAGAGTTAATGCAAATTGCAAAATCAAGGTGATTGGAATCGTTGGAGCCAAAGCTAGGAACCCTAGCCATTTAAACCAACCATTCAATCAATTAGGAGATTGATTTGAGGTAAGTTTTAGCTAGATTTAATTGAGTACAATGTTGTTCATTAACTCTAGGGGAGATGGGTTAAATTATCAAATTAAAATAATGGAAAAGAAAGAAAAATAGAAAGGAAAAGAATTAGAAGAACAGCCCGAGAAGGGGCTGAGTTCTAGCTAAATCGATTAATCGATTTAAAGAATCGATTAATCGATTTTGGTCTTGAAGTTAAAAAGTCAAAAGAGCCCATGTTCGATTAATCGATCTTGAAATCTATTAATCGATTTTGAAATTCGATTAATCGATTTAGAAATCGACTAATCGACTAGGTACCTTCAGTGGTTGGAGGGATAAGACTTGGGAAAATTGATTAATCAATTTGAGAATCGATTAATCGATTGTGGATTTCGATTAATCAATTTGAGAATTGATTAATCGATTGTGGACTGTCGATTAATCGATTTGGGATCGATTAATCGATTTTGGATTTCGATTAATCGATTTAGGAATCGATTATTCGATTTAGGGTTTAGATTAATCAATTTTGGAGATTGATTAATCGATTTTGGCTGTTATAGTTGGAATCCTTGTTAACATTGAGGATCATGGAGGGTCTTGGACCTTCTCTATTGCATCCTTATTGATGTTGTGCATATGTTATAATGTACCATAGGTGGTATGAGCTAAGGCAAGCATGAGGAGCCGTGTGGGACCTTGATGCTTGGGCAGTCAGACACTTGAGGTAGGGAACACCTTGAATATGTACTTTGATTACAAGCGCATGTATGTAGTGATATAGAAATGAAATGAATCATATAATCTCTATGTGTGTGTGTGTGTGATACACCAATGAAATGAAAATGTTATAAGCATATAATCCTCTCAATATGTGTGTGTGTGTGACACCAAGTAAACATATGAAAATGAGACATCCCCAGGGGATAAGAAAGTGATAAAGGCATCAGTGTGATGCAAGTAATTTAGACATCCCAGGGATGTAAGTGAGATTGTAAAGTAAGATTGAACAAAGACTGATAAGGCCTAATTGATATAAAGTAGCACATTTACACGGTGAATAACTATATGTAAAGCACATGATATTTCTGTTATTTAAGGTTTGAACAGAATATCCCACCGACGTGGCGGGATACCCACAACTGACTCGGCAGGATATCCATGCCCGGTACAGTGGCCAATCCGTACACCAATACGACGGTCTATCCGTACACAGTAGCACATCCCAGGGATGTTGAGATGAGATTAAACCCCGTCGCCTATGAGAAAGGGACCTGGGTAGTATTCAAAGTGATATATTCATAACAGCTATTTATTTAGACGACGATGGAGGGTATTCCATCGGGGCTCGATGCTATATTGCTCGAGGATTACTTAAGTTGAAGATTTAAGTTTCTTTAGGCCTATTCAGTGAGGTTCATGAACAGTTGATAATAAATGTAAAATGTAAACCACCAGTAAACTTCAATGCATATTATAATCATTTAAATTATTTTCCAATAAGTTTATAAATACATCATGCTAAGAATATCATGAAATATATGTGAGGATTTGACTTATATGTTCATTGTGTTGTTCCCTATTGAGCTAGGATGTAGCTCACCCTTTAGACTATACGTCGTAAGTCCTTTGCTTGCAGCCGTAGAGGATTCGGAAGACGCTGATCCAGGGGATTCTGACTACGTGCTCAGAGACGAGATAGAGCCTCCTCCTGAGGACTTCTTCTAGGAGACTCTACTGTGTACTTTGATAGAGAGAGTTTTGAGAGCATATTGTGCAGCTTGGTATTTCAAGCCTTTATTTTTGAGAAACAATATAATTAAATAGATATATTCTTTTGGCAAACCATCTTGGGTGACTAAGTGATGTCACTGCTGGTTCGAGTGGGTTCTTTTACTCATGCAGAGGCATGAGTTTAGAACCATCTTTTGGATTATAGATGTTGGAGCATATATGTATAGAACTGGAGATTTATTTCAGTATCAGTTCTTATGCATTTTCTTTCTCTTTATTATTGCTTGCCAATGTTCCGTACGTATCCATGGTGCACAGTCTGGAGGATCGTGCTAATGGCACGGGTTTTGGGGTGCCAAAATCTGAGCTGTCACAGTTGGTATTAGAGCAGTTTTTTTTAGAAATTCTGACAGGCAGTGGAGGATTTGTAGTCTATAGTGATGTTTTGTATAATGGTTTGGGTTGTGTGCTCAATCAACACATAAAGGTGATAGCTTACAGGTCGAGACAGCTAAAAGAACATGAGAAAAATTATCTGACACATGATCTGGAATTAGTAGCGGTCATATTTGCACTGAAGATTTGGCGACATTACTTGTATGGTGAGACCTTTAAGATTTTCACCGACCACAAGAGCCTCAGATATCTATTTACATAGAAGGAGTTAAATATGAGGTAGCGTAGATGGATGGAGTTCCTCAAGGACTATGACTGTTCCATCCAATACCATCCAGGCAAAGCTAATGTAGTAGCCGATGCTTTGAGTCGAAAGGGTTCAGCTTAGTTGGCTACTTTAATTTTGGGTATACACAGATGGAAGTTGTTTGAAGATCTGGCACTGTATGATGCAAATATCAAGTCGCAATCCACAAGAGCCTTTTTGGAAAACATTTCAGTGAGGTTAGTGATATTTGAGCATATCCACGAGCTACAGATGAAAGACCCGGTGCTAACCAAGATTCTTCAGGATGTGATTGAGGGCATCAAACCAGACTTCTCAGTGAAAGAATATGGTTCCTTATTGTTCAAGGGTCGTCTCTGCATTTCAGACAATGCCGATCTACGGCAAACTATCCTTGATGAATCTCACAAATCAAATTATGCGATCCACCCTTGTAGCACGAAGATGTATCCAGATTTGAAAAAGAATTACTAGTGGAGAGGTTTGAAGTAGGACGTGGCAGAGTACGTGTCACGGTGTTTGACATGTCAGCAGGTGAAAGTTGATCATAGGCATCCTGCTAGATTATTGCAGCCTCTACTCATATCAGAGTGGAAGTGGGACTCGATCTCTATGGACTTTATCATTGGACTACCATGTACTAAAAGAGATATAATGCCATTTGAGTAGTCGTAGACCGATTGACCAAGATAGCACACTTCTTGCCTTACAACATAATATATATGACGGGAAGACTTGCGGAATTGTATATGAAAGAGATCATCCGTTTGCATGGGATTCCAAGTAGCATTGTTTCTGATTGTGACCCATTATATATGTCAAAGTTTTAGAAGAAATTTCAAGAGGGAATAGGAACGCGATTAGATTTCAGTTTAGCATTCCATCCGCAAACAGATGGGTAAACAGAGCGGGTAAATCAGATCATCGAGGATATGCTTAGGGCGTGTATGCTAGAGTTGTAAGGATCATGGGATCAACACCTGCCATTGATTGAGTTTGCATACAATAACAGTTTTCAGACGAGCATCGGGATGGCACCGTATGAAGCTCTTTATGGACGGCGATATAGATCGCCTATCAATTGAGAAGAAACCAGTGAGAAATTTATTTTAGGACCCGAGATGCTTGAAGATAATGCTGCCTATGTTCGAATGATAAGGTCAAAACTCAAAGCGGCTCAGAGCAGGCAGAAAAGCTACGCCAATCTCAAGCGGACCAATATAAACTATAAAGTGGGTGAACACGTGTTTGTCAAGGTGTCGCCTATGAAGGGTGTAATGAGATTCGGAAAGAGAGGGAAGTTAAGTCCCCGTTATCTTGGACCCTTTGAGGTTTTGGGTCGAGTAGGAGAGGTTGCGTATCGTGTTGGCTTACTGCCACGATATGATCGGGTACACAACGTCTTCCACGTATCTATGCTCAGAAAATACGTAAATGATCCTTCTCATATCTTGGGAGGACAACCTCTTAAGATGTACGAGGGTATGAGTATGATAGAAGAACTGACAGAGATATGGATCGAAAAGAACAAGTGTTACGCACAAAGGTAATTCCATTAGTGCTTGTTCGATGGAAAAATCATTCGGTCGAAGAAGCCACGTGGGAACGAGAGGCTGACGTGAAAGAACAATATCCGGACTTGTTTGCGACGAGTTGAGAGTCAAATATTGTAACACCGCAAGCATGTTTGCGGATTTAAACCTCCTATTGTAATCTAATGTTGACCATTTGGCCAATTTATCCAATGGAGAGAATGTTAATAGAAAAAATTATGCTGTGATGCGATATGGAATGCATGGGTAGGATTCATCATACCACGCAAGGACTATGAAGACGTGCTTCGCAAGACCAATGAACCACTGGTCATGTACTACCAAGAAAACCAAAGAGATGTGAAAACAAGAAAAATTTTAAAATTCTGATAAAAACCGATTAATCGATTTTCAAATTGATTAATTGATTTAGAAATTCAATTAATCAATTTGGGTTGATTAATCGACTGGCATACTCCAGTGAGTAGAGATTGAGTGGAGATTCCGACAAATTCATGAAGTGGAATTTCGATTAATCGAGGGGAATTCGATTAACCGATTTGGAAAATCGATTAATCGATCTGGAATTTAATTACTTGACTAGCACACGTCGTGAGTTGGAAATTTTGGAAAAAATTAAGGGTGTAACGATTTCGATTAATCGATTGGCACATGCCAGTGAGTTGGTAAACTTGGAATGTAAAATGACCTAAAAATTTCAATTAATCGCAATGAATTCGATTAATCGATTTTGAATTTCGATTAATCGATTTTGGAAATCGATTAATCGATATCGCGTGGCTGGAAAAATTTTTAAAATCGATTAATCGACTTTTAAAATCGATTAATTGATTTCGGTCTATATATATGAAAGAGGGGATTTTTTTCCCATTCGAAATTTTTTTTGGGTTTTTCTTTCGCACGCTACTTCTTCCTCTTCGAGCTAACTTGCGAGCTAGGGTTTTTGGGGATTTTGAGCCGATTTCGAATCGAAATCCTCGTGCATTTGGATTAAACTCCTAAGGTAAACTCTAGATTCTAATCTTTTCTTGAAATTTCAGTCTTTACAGCCCTACATTTTGATTTTTAATCCAACATGCCTCCGAGAACTCGCTTGACCACGAAACAAGCGGCTTCGAAGCTCCCGGTACGGCATAAGAACGCCACACCGCCACCACCATCACCGTCACCTCTACAAACCCCATCTCTATCGTCATCGGATACCACATCTGGTTCGACGAGCGCATCTTCGCGCGAATCTTCACCAACCCTACCACCACCACCCGTAAACTTGCCCCAACCAAATGAGTGGTGGGCGGTAAAGAGCTTTGAAAATGAGTATATTATTGATGAGGCATTGTTTACCGACCCCGACGTCGAGGGTGAGACCCAATGGGCTAGGAACTATCTAGTCAACGCTGGCCTTAGTAACCTATTGAAGCCGCTACACAAGTATTACTACCCTAGGCTAGTTCACCTGTTTTACCAGTAACTAGAAAAGGGTCGCATTGATGACACCGTGATGATCGAAATTGACGGTCGCCATTACCTTTTACCAGAGCCCACATACATCAATCACTTGAGTGCTACCTCGACCACGTACCTGAAACCAATCTTTTCCCCCCTTTGAGCAGGAAATCTCAATTATGGAGATTCGGACCGAGGAGACCAAGGGGCTCGGCGGATCCAAATAGTCCATTAGGCAAGTAGACTTATCCCACTACATGTGGATGCTTGATTATTTAATCAAGTGTAACCTCTACCCGATGCGCCACGATACAGAGAGGGTGGAGTTGGTCCAACAGGCCTTATATGCTGCATTCCGCGATTATTGGTTCGACGCCACCAAGATCGTTTTAGAGGGGATGACCTATATTAAGGAAAAGTTGATGAAGGGTCCTTTGAGACCAAAGGAGAAGAAGTTGTACGCTTGCCTCATTTCTAGCATGCTAGAGTGCTATTCTGACGCTCTATGATACGCCATCTCACCCCATGAGGAGAAGGCTACGAACCACGTGAAGCACTACTCCATTGCTTCATGGGGTCGTAGCTACCGATTGTTGAAGAGGACCCTGCCAGTTGAGGGCCTAGCAGCAGCCGTAGCACCGCCACCACCCCCACCACCACATCAGGATCTGCCAATAGGGGGAGCACACCCCGTCATTCCACCAGCTGTGGGGGCACAATCTCATACTACTGCATCCCCTACGCCACCTTCGTAGTCAGCGACTGCCACACCTACATCATCGTACCGCCAACGAGCGGCTCGCCCAACGCCTACGATCGAGGATGTGTTGGCCAGGATGGAGGCCAACAACTAGCAGATGAATTGGCGCATGAACTTTTTGATGTACCACACCATGCGGTACATATATCTTTTGGACTACCAGCAGCGCCTCGTGCAGGAGCAGGCTTGGACTGCGGACACGACCACTTTCCATACGGGTGTCGCAGATGTCGGCACATCTGATTCGGCGCCACAGCAGCCAGACGAGGCGGACCAGCCTGCAGCACCAGACCAGCTTGGAGTGGGGACGGCCTGAGCTTGTGGCGCTGCTGTTCTTTTATGATCACTTTTTGGATTTTGTAGTGTTGTAATTAAATTGTCAATTGTAATCACTGAGAAACGTGATACTTGTAATTTTTGGGACATGGATAGTGAAATATATATAATCTTTTTTAAATTCGCTTACATTATGTTACTTCTTGCATTGTGTGTGGCTATATTAGTTAATTTTTTCGTGATCGAATATGTGACCTCACCTGTGTGTGGGGTACCCAATCGACACGCCTTTTGGGTTTATTTTTTAGGATAAAAATTTTCAAGGTGGGGAGAATATAATATCCCTAAAAATTGAGCGATAAATAGTAACCTCGAGATTCGTGCCCGATTGGTCGTAGGTTGACCAAGTGATGGTCAAACAGTAGACTTGAGAAGGAAAGTATTTTATGATGTAGTATAACTCGAAGCATAGTGTATGGTGTTAGTTGGGAGTCACGTACACCTATCTGTGGTGTGTGTGCTCAACACTTAAGCAAGAGGGTTATAAGGGTTTAATACCTAAAGAGAAGTAAATTCTCTTGTTTGGTTGGTAAAGAGAGTTCAGAAGAGAGAGAGAGAGAGAGAGAGAGAGAGAGAGAGAGATCAAGGAGAGAGTGATAACTAAGAGTTAATGCAAATTGCAAAATCAAGGTGGGATCGAGCAATAAATGCCAGATTCAATGTGATTAGAATCGTTGGAGCCAAAGCTAAGAACCCTAGCCATTTAAACCAACCATTCAATCAATTAGGAGATTGATTTGAGGTAAGTTTAGCTAGATTTAATTGAGTACATTATTGTTCATTAACTCTAGGGGAGATGGGTTAAATTATCAAATTAAAATGATAGAAAAGAAAGAAAAATAAAAAGGAAAAGAATTGGAAGAACAGCCCAAGAAGAGGCTGAGTTCTGGCCAAATTGATTAATCAATTTAGAGAATCGATTAATCGATTTTGGTCTGGAAGTTAAAAAGGCAAAAGAGCCCGTGTTCGATTAATCGATCTTGAAATCGATTAATCAATTTTGAAATCGATTAATCGATTTTGAAATTCGATTAATCGATTTAAAATTCGACTAATCAACTGGGTACCTTCAGTGGATGGAGGGATAAGGCTTGGGAAAATCGATTAATCGATTGAGAATCGATTAATCAATTGTGGATTTCAATTGATCAATTAATCGATTGTGGACTTTCAATTAATCGATTTGGGATCGATTAATCGATTTTGGATTTCGATTAATCGATTTGGGAATCAATTAATCGATTTAGGGTTTCGATTAATCGATTTTGGCTGTTTTAGTTAGAATTCTTATTGAACATTGAGGTTCATAGAGAGTCTTGGACCTTCTCTATTGCATCCTTATTGATACTGTGCATATGTTATGATGTATCATAGGTGGTACGAGCTAAGACAAGCATGAGGAGCCGTGTGGGACCTTGATACTTTGGCAGTCAGACACTTGAGGTAGGGAATACCTTGAACATATACTTTAATTACAAGAGCATATATATAGTGATATAGAAATGAAATGAATCATATAATCTCCATGTGTGTGTCTGATACACTAATAAAATAAAAATATTATAATCATATAATCCTTTCAGTTGTGTGTGTGTATGTGACACCAAGTAAACATATGAAAATGAGACATCCCCAGGGGATGAGAAAGTGATAAAGGCATCAGTGTGATGCGAGTAATTTAGACATCCCAGGAATATAAGTGAGATTGTAAAGTAAGATTGAGCAAAGACTGATCAGGCCTAATTGATATAAAGTAGCACATTTATACGGTGAATAACTATATGTAAAGCACATGATATTTCTGCTATTTAAAGTTTGAACAGAATATCCCACGGTCGTTGCGGGATACCCACACGACTAGGCAGATATCGTGATCGATCGGCTGACCAATCCATTACTGCAGTGCGGCGGTCTATCCGTACACAGTAGCACATCCTAAGGATGTTGAGATGAGACTAAACCTCATCGCCTATGAGAAAGGGACCTGGATAGTATTCAAAGTGATATATTCATAACAACTGTCTATTTAGACGATGATGGAAGGTATTTCATTGGGGCTCGATGCTATATTGCTCGGGGATTACTTAAGTTGAAGATTTAAGTTTCTTTAGGCCTATTCAGTGAGGTTCATAAACAGTTGATAATAAATATAACATGTAAACCACCAGTAAACTTCAATGCATATTGTAATTATTTAAACTATTTTCCAATAAGTTCATAAATACATCATGCTAAGAATATCATATAATATATGTGAGGATTTGACTTATATGTTCATTATGTTGTTCCCTATTGAGCTAGGTTGTAGCTCACCCTTTAGACTATACGTCGCAGGTCCTTTGCTTGCAGCTGTAGAGGCTTCGGGAGACTCTGATCCGAGAAATTCGGACTACGTGTCCGGAGACGAGATAGAGCCTCCTCTCGAGGACTTCTTCTAGGAGACTCCACTATGTACTTTGATAGAGAGAGTTTTGAGAGCATATTGTGCGGCTTGGTATGTCAAGCCTTTAGTTTTAAGAAACAATATAATTAAATAGATATATTTTTTTGGCAAACCATCTTGGGTGACTAAGTGATGTCACTGATGGTTTGGGTGGGTTCTTTTAATCATGCAGAGGCATGAGTTTAGAACCATCATTTGGATTATAGATGTTGGAGCATATATGTATAGAACTAGAGATTTATTTCAGTATCAGTTCTTATGCATTTTCTTTCTCTTTATTATTGCTTGCCAATGTTCTGTATGTATCCATGGAGCACGGTCTGGAGGATCGTACTGATGGCATGAGTTTCGAGGTGTCAAAATCCGGGCTGTCACAGAATCACTTTATATATACCAAAATTAATATCTCAGATTAATTATGTTCTTTTTTTGATTTCAGGTGAAACTTTTCGATTTAAAGCTCACCTCAAACGGATCACTAAAGGACAGGGACACTTGACAGGAGAGGTGAAACAATTTTTTTATTTTTTTTCTTGAAAATGGGCCATGGGGTCAAATTGTTAACTCTCTTTCTTTTGTTATTCTTTTTGTTTGAATAAAAGGATTGTGTATGCAGAGTTTAAAATGTTTGGTTGATTTAAAAGGTTAGATCATAGGTTGAGATGCAACCTTTTGTTTAAATAAAAGAATTGAGCATCTATTTTTTTTATTAATGATATTAAATTATTTGCATTTGAGTTGAATGGATGTGCTTAAATATGAGATTAATAGTCTTTTTTCTTTATATAATTTTTTTTAAAGCATTAAAAAATTGCATTAAAAAAATTACATTAACAAAAACATTAAAAAAAGTATTAAAATTTTTTATTAAAAAAAGTATAAAAAAAATTACATAAAAAATCATCGACATAATTTTTTTTTTAAAAAAAGTATTTAAAAAAAAAAAATTTGCATAAAAAAATCAATATTAAGAGCAGTCGTTGTTGAAGTTCATAAATCACTGCCATGTGTAGTGGTATAAAAAATTACTATTTTTTTTAGAGCTGATTAGGACAGTGATTTTTGAAAAAAATACTGTTTAAGGTAGTGATTTTTTTAACTTTTTCACTTAGTGCGGCCCAATTTCCCATGGATCATGCTTTACATGTATATCAATCATGGATCAAAATTCCAAATAATATCAATATGTTTCATATGATACAAACTAGTGTCAAAGATGACAAGGTTGATATATTGAATGTATCGGGCCATATATATTAATGTGTATCGACTAAGACATACCAATGTATCATCCAAAATCCATACGTACTCATAAACCGAGATTTTGATCCTAACTAATCTTATTTTGTTAGCTAATAAAGTTCTCTTTACAAAATAGTTAAAGATTCAAATCTTGTCACCACCGTGAGTTTCCCGGGAAGGAGAGAGAGGGAGAAAACTAGAAAAGAAATCAGCAAGAGAGGGGTCCACATCCACTTATAGCTCTCGTAGAGAATGGCGTGAATTGTTTAAGTGCATGATGAGGTTAGAGTGCCCCCGCACCACTCTTTTTTTAGTTCCATGCATTTGGCCCGCCTGGTTGGCTCCTGACCCTGAGGAACTTTAGAAAATGATTGTTTTATACCTTATAAAGTTCACATTTCCAAAGTGGAGAGATGCTCTATTATTAGGGATACTTCCGAAATGAAAGGGCTTTAAGTACATTTTTTTCTTAAAAGGCAAATTACCAAATCTTCTTTTGCGTCTGTATTAAACACCAAATAAGTAAGGTTCAATTTTTATGACAAAAAATACAATACACGCTGAATACGGGTTATTTCGACGTCATCCCACTCACTGTGTGTTTGAGCCCAGTCAATTCATTCCTTTCGAATTAAAAATTTTAGAGACTATTACTCGGGGGCTATATCGATATTATAGTACATGCTTTGGAGTCAACCCATCAAAGCTGATTTTTATGATTCGGAGTCAACCCACCAAAGCTAATTTTCATTTCACATTTCACAATATAGATTGTGTTGACTTGTATGGTGAAATGTTTTCATCATTAAAAAATAACTACTCTTTTCGTGATTAAAATACAGGTACATTACCTTTTTGTAATAAACCCTCTTCATAATGAGTTAGTAAGGCTACCAGTGGGTTAGATCGAGCCTGATCGGGTCGAGTCAAAATTTTGGCTGCCTAACAAGTAATGGGCATGGTTCAAAATCTCATTCGAAATTGGTATGTAACGGACTATACATATTGATCGGTTTCGGAGATACATATAAATATATATTATATGTATCGTTTGAAACCGATATGTATCAAATGATACGTATCAATTTTGGAGTTGGACGTTACGTACTGGAAAACCAGTATCTTAAATCATGCATGGTAAAGGGCATATGGTCAACTTGACCTAACCAAAGGGTTCATCGCCCGACCAGACGGGTCAAGGATATATATCCAACCTGACCCGATGTACGACCTAAAAACCCTCTTTTTTTCTTTATAAAATATCTGGTCGGGTGCCTGACCCAAACTGATTAATCTGCCTATTATCAGTGGAACTAGGGCTATCAATGGCTCAAGATTACAACAAAAAATAAGACTATTAGCGGCAGTTTTTTGCAGCAAAAAATTGCCGCTATTAATAAAAAAACTATTAAGACTATTAACGGCATTTTTTTTGTTAATGGTGACAGTTTATGGCTGCGGCTAATAGTCTTATTTTTTGTAGTGGATAGGGCCAAGCCTCCCTAAAACTTATCCCTGTCCTAAGGGCCAAGCTGAGACCCTAGCTCGGCCCTAACTTAGGCAGGCTTTGATATGTCCAGCCCTGGCCCTAACTTAAGCGAGTTAGAGCAGGCTCAAGTCGGACTTCGGGTTCAATTAGTTATGATCAAAATTATTTTTAACCTCGTATAAATTTTTGTTTGTTGTAAATATTTTGTCATTAAAGAGAGAGAAAGAAAAGAAAAAAAAAATATTACGAACTCTCCGTACGAATGACTAAACTGCCGTTTATTATTTTGATAAATCTAACGAATTGCTATTTTTGGTAATTTTATTGTATAAGTAAATATATTTTATATACTGATATTAACATATTTAGTACATATATAATTAAAAGATATTGATGGGCTGGGCTGGGCTTATAGGCTTTAACTTGTGCAGCCCTTACCGGCCCAACAGATAGCGGGCTTTTGGTTTTGAGGCCCTAGCCCTAAGATTTTAGGGCCGGGCTAGGCGGGCTGACAGGCCAGCCCGGCCCTATTGACAGCCTTAGGTGGTACACGCCTCATGTATCTAATGCAAACTCATTCTTGTAGTACTGAATCAATTTCGGTCCGTCCACATCGTCAAAAGTTTACTGACACGTTTACATGTGCTAGAAATATGTGAACGTCCCACGGTTTACTTGAACAGTTGAACTGAGATTGGTAGGTGAACAGTATACCACCATTGGTACACAACCCATCTACCCAATTCAAACTCCAAAACTTCTGCCTAGAACTGCCACTTACATTTGGGTGGCTTTAATAGCAACCGCTGAATCTTTCAGCGCACTTAGGCCCAAAATCATTGGTTGCCTTGGATCAGATGATGAAGATCTCTTTTTGCTCTAATCTTCCACAAAAGCGATCTTGAGATCATGACTCACTTATTAAATGGTCAGTTTTAAATTTCACTTGACATAGATTCCAAAAATGTAGCCCTAAAGTTAGGTTTGATCTTGATGTGTGTTATTGGATTCGGGGTATGTGCCATGTGGAATATAAAACTGACTAGTTAATAGGTGAGCCATGATCTCAAGATCCTTTGTATGGAAGCTCGGGGTAAAACGCGATCTCTATTATTTGATTCGAAGCAATCGATGATTTGGGGATTAAGTATCCTAGTAGATTCCCTGGGCGCTATTATATATATATATATATATATATATATAGGAAAAGGCCTCCTTCCTCCATGGGAGGACGGTCACCGTCCTCCAAGCTTCCATGTGGCACCCAAAATATTGTTTCGATGCCATGTGGAGCTCAGGTGTATTGCTTAGATCATCTTTGAATTTTTTTTTTTTTGAAAACTCATCTCCACTGTCTATTTTTTGAACCGTGAAATGTGAACCAATAAAATCCGTCAAACTTTAACTTGTGGGTTTAAAAAGTTTTTTTCGATTTTTTTTTTTTAATATTGATCTATACCGTCCACTTGTGCTCCACGTGACACCCAAACACTATTTTGGGTGCCACGTGAAGGTCCACGTGGATCTTAAAAGACGGTGACCGTCCTCCAGTGGAGGTCCTCACCGGCTCCCATATATATATATATATATATATATATATATATATATATATATGTTTTTGAAAGGATATAAGCCACTTATATTGAAAGATTCGCCACAATTACATGATAAATGTGCGGAGGAGCTTCCTCCGTCCAAATATCATTACGGCTATTGGAAAGCCTAATCTGAGGTAGAGGTCTTTTCCTGTCATTATATTTCAGACATTTGATATGGCCAGCATATAAGATGGTAAGAATGTGATAGAATATCAAATATTAATTTCACGTCGCACACGTTAGTGATCAGTTTGTATCATGGTACCCAATGATCATGATCACTTTAAGATATGTGTGCTATATAGATTCAACATCTAACCTTATGATATGTGGGCCATGACATCAAGATTTAACATGTGAAAGATTGAGAAGAAGAGCCAGATCTACTACATGATTTAAGGCTGTCAACAGTGCCAAGGGTGGAACCATCATTTGTTACAGAATTCGCTACTTTCTATTGTGAGAAATTTACCTGATAGGCCCTGTTAGATACGCCTTTTACGTCAGAAGCCCTATAGTTTCACTTTTACCCAGACAAACCCGCTGCGCGTCGAGCTGAGGCATGCTTGTAGGAAATACCCAAAGTACCCCCACAGTAATAAATAGCCGTCCTCTTTTCAAATCATTTACTGTTTTCATTTTACTTTTTCGTTCGAAGTCGGTGGAGAGTCGTTGTCGCTTCGTGGACGATCGCATTCAAATCTACAACCTTCAAACTACCAAATCTGTAAGTTAGAATTAAAATTAGCTTCCATCGCTATAGATTTTTTTTTTCTCCTCTCTTTGGTGCACATTTTGACATAATTTTTTTAGGTTTTCCCATGTGTAATCGATATCGATCTTAGATGTAATCGATATCGATCCTATATGTAATCGTTACCAATTACATATTGAGTCGCTATCGATTATGTATAGAGTCGCTATCGATTACATTTAGGGTCGATAACTATTATATATGTAGTCGTAATCGACTATATAAATTGTGGATGACGACTCTATAACAAATCGATATCGACTCTCTATGAATATAATTAATACCCATCATATGAATTAATTTCCCTATAGTTATTACCCTCAATGCCATAATAAATCATACGAGGTTTTATATTTATCTCAGCCGACGTTCAATTTATTGCCAACTACCCTTTTGTAAAATCATTATGGCAAGTTAGATTGGAAGAATGAGAAAATTTAATACAACGATTCGTATTCCACAATCTAGGAGCTTTAAATACAGGTTTAGTTCATCCTTAGCAAACTACCTATCATCCCTACCAGCCCATATTTTTTCCAATGTCTGACAACGAAGAAAAAACCTTCTATAACCCAATCAAGTTCGAGCCTGTATGGGAGGACCCACCACCACCACCAGAACCAGATCCTCTGCAGTTCCTGTGGGACGAGTACGATGAAGTAATGGAGATTTTGGCGAAGGAAGAAAAGAAGAAGAGGAAGGAAGAAAAGAAAAAGAAGGAAGAGAAGAAAAAGAAACTTAAGACGGAACCACCCGCCTCTCCACCCCATCCACCACCTGCTCTTCATCCATCTTCCTAAATTTTCTTTTCATTTTTAATTATAAGTGAAAATTTTTGAATGTAATTGAAAAATTTTGCAAGTAAATGAAACTTTTTGATGCAATGGCGACTCCATGAAATCTTTTGAGTCAGTAAATTAAATATTTTCTATATAAATAAGGGAAATTTACCTGACAGGTAAATTAAACATTTTGAGATCATTGTAGTCTTATATTGAATTGATGGCGATTTCATAAGTAATCGATATCGATTACATTTAGAGTTTGTATCGATTACATATAGGGTCGATATCGATTATATATGTAATCGATGTAGGTAAAGAAGAAGGAAGAAAAAAAAAAGAACAAAAGAAAGAAAAAGAAACTTAAGAGTCAGTAAATTAAGTAATTTCTATATAAATAAACATTTTGAGGTCATTGCGAATTTATATTGAGTCGTTGGCGATTTCATAGGTAATCGATATCGATTACATCTAGACTCGATATCGATTACATATAGAATCGGTATCGATTATATATAGACTCGATATCGATTATATATAGAGTCGGTATCGATTACATATGTAATCGATAACGACCCTATATGTAATCGATACAGGATTTATATATACATTTCATCAACATTTTTAACTATCCTTGTTAGTATGGGGCTCAGTCCTTTCTTTTTTATTACAGTTCATTTCAAAAGGCTGTCAAGATGGTTGTACACCGAGCTGTTGCCAAGTGTTCGCCCAGTGCCATTTCGAATCTCTACGAAAATGCTACCCCAGCTCGGAAGAAGTTACTGAGAGATTCAGTTTTTGGTGGAATATTTCAAATGCCTAAGGGTGTGGGATTTCTTTCCGATGTAGTGGATGCGATGTTGATATTTTGGGTTGAAAAAACCACTTCCGAATTGGGAAGACTGATGTCTATCTTCGGAAGATAGACATTGCATTGATACTGGGTCTTGCCGTAGTTGGCTCAGAAAAGTATACCCCATCCGTTAAACTATCGAAAGAACAAACCATTCGATACAAATACTTTCGTGGAACGCCTCCTGAAAAAATTCTCCGGTCTCATATAGATGCTGCAATTTGGAGAGCGGAAAGTGATGAGGACTTCTTAAAGTTGTCCCTTCTGTTTGTGTTGTGCATATTTCTCTTCCCTGGGTCCCACCATCAGATTTCGGAAGACCACATCGACCTCATCGATGATGTGGAGACCTTTAACAGAACTTCGTGGGGTCTGCACGTCTACCAAGACTTGATCGAGTATATAATTAAGGGCGCGGCGAATAGAAAAATAGCCGAGATGGATAAAGCCCTGAAGACGTACAACACATATGGATGCATATGTGTACTTCAATGGTGGGCTTATGAGATCCTGCCCGATATATCGCCATCCCAGCTAGGCCTCAAGGACCCTTTCCTACGGCTGCTGAAATGGTCGGACAGGGCGCAGTCAAGGATCAAAGGTTACACTCGCGGGCAGATGTTAGACAGCAAGGTATGAGGTCTATTGCCTATTAAAAAAAAACAACTTACCGATTCATTCTAGAATCGATAACGATTCATTACAGAATCGATACCGATTCATTTAAGAATCGATAACGATTCCTTAACAATCGATAGCGATTCCGTACAGAGTCAATAACGACTTACTAAGTAGTCGATAACGATTCATTAAATAATCGTTATAGCGATTTTTTAACGAATCGATAACGATTTATTAAATAGTTGGTACCGATTCTTTACATAATCGAGAGTGATTTATTATATATAACGATCATTTTATTCTGTTGTTTACATGTTTCATTTTCTTTCAAAAGGTTCGCGCTCCCCTCGTGCCTCAGGGCTTTGAATTAGAGATACCCGTGTTAAGAGAATATCTACGGGTTCAAAAGGAGGTTGAGGGGAAGAGGAAAGAACCGGTCAAGAAAGCTGTGGAAGAGATGCGGCCGAAGAAGAAAAGAAATTACATTCCGATCGAAAATATTGGAGAGGAAGAATGGGATGGACGATCGTCGGCGAAGAAGAACCCCTCTCGAAAAGGGCCCGTCCATGTGGGAGAGTGGCCAAGAACTAGGGGGCCACCAAGGAGAGCTGGCGTGAAGATAGCCCAGCTGAACCGTCCACCTCCAATGATTCTTTGTTGAGGAGGGTCGATCATTTGACGCTGGATAACTTGAAGCTCACCCAAAGAGTGAGCGATTTGGAGTGAGAGAATAAGGCTCTGGCTAAACGTTGCGCTTCTTTAGAGAAACTATGCAACTCCTTTAATGAGAGGCTGAATTCAAGGAATGCAGAGTGGCAGAAGTTAAATCACTACAACTATTTGGTCAGAAAGGGCCAGACGGATATAAAAGAACTCTTTGAAAATTTATTAGAGGCGAGACCTAAGGTATGTGTTGAAATCTGGTTTTAGATGTTCAGTTTTGTTAACATAAATCGATATCGATTATATATATAGTCGATATCGATTATATGTGCAATCGTTATCGACTCTTTATACAGTCGATATCGATTATATTTACAATCGATAGCGACTATATATATAACCGATAACGATCATATATAAAATCGATAGTGACTATAAGTACAGTCGATAACGATAATATTTAAAATCAATTTGGACTTTTTAAAATGTCGACCAAAAATTAATTCTTATTTTGCATCATTATTACGATATACAGGATGTGGCTATGAAGGAGCTGATATCGAAGGTGTGCGACACAGCCTTCGATAAGGAACCATCAACTCCTGCGCATCAGGTTCCTCCTCCTCCTCCCGTTGATGAAGTGAAGGCAGCTGCTGACAAGCAGTCTGAGACCCAAACTGATAAGGGTCCTGCTGGTGAAGAGGAAACCTCTTCCCAATTGCCTCACCAACAAGCTGAGCTTCGCTTAAGACCTAGGCAAGCGAAAGTCAGCAAAGTAATTGCCGTCAAACCTAAGGCATAGCGAAGGGTAGCGGCTGAAAAGAAGCCTACCGAGAAGGCCAGCAAAGGACCAACTGCTGAGCCTGGACTGGTGGCAGTCATTATCGCTGGTCCTGGGTCTACAGCTGAAGATGCTCCTGCTGACCTGACAGCGGAGCAAAAATATATACTAGACATATAGAACAAGCCTCTGAAGGAGGACGAGTAAGTTATTCTATCCTGAATACTTAACTTTATTATTATATATGTATCGTGAAGATTAGTTAAGTTGGCCATTTTTTATGCAGAGAATATGTTAACATTGTCGGCAAGTATAAGCTGGTGGTGCAATCCTTCAGATGTCTGGCGGGAACTCAGTACCTGGATAATTTTGTAAGTTTAACATACTGTAGGCAAAATCAAGAATGGTTAAAGCTGTCGATAACTCGAAAAAGAGTCGATATCGATTCCTTATAGAGTCGATAACAATGACTTACATAATCGTTATCGACTCTCAAATTAATCGAGATCGATGGCTTTTAGAGTTGCTAACGATGGCTTATGTAATCGTTAGCGACTCTGTACATCATCGATATCGATTCATTAGAGAGTCGATAACGATTTCGATGATTTAAATAATCGTTATCGACTCTCAAATTAATCGATATCGATGATTTATAGAGTCGATAACGATTGCATATTTAACTCTAACTGCATATTTTAATCTAACTGCATTAGTTTTAGGTTATGGGCGCCTACCTGAGACATTTGAAAGTAATTGATGATAAAATTCATCCTGATAAAGAGGTCAAAAACTTCCTTATGGACCTGCGTGACGGCGTACATGGAGAGATTTTAACAAGTTCCTGCTTGTTGAAAAATTATACGACCAGTCGATCGATGTTCAAGTTCAAAGGTGGGCTGCCTATAGACAAAGAGAGACCGGAGGGAAGAAGCTGATGGAAACTTTCTTCTTCAATGAGCTTCGGAATCTGTGGGCTCACGAATGCAACATAGTATGCTTTTATCCTCTTTATAATTATTCTTTATAATTTTTCTATCATATCCTTTGAGATTATATTACTTTTTTGTAGATATTTATGCCAATACATTCAGAACAACCACTACCTTTGGGCGCTATGATCGTAAAGGTAGTCGAACGATCGATAATGATCATCGACCCTATATTTAATAGGCCCTCTAAGGAAAGATATGTGTTCCAATTGCAGGCGCTGGTAAGATATTTTGCTTAGCATATCTTTTATCATTGTTAGCTTAACATATCTGACACTCATCTCTATTATTTCGAAACAGACCCAATACCTTCCCGTGATTTTATATTTGTACGGTGACTCCGCTGCACTAATCAAGAAGAGCTATCCTTGGTCATCTAGTGACTGCCGGATCAAAGCCGTCCCCCGACAGACCAACTCCTGTGATTGTGGAGTGTTTGTTGTGAAGTATGTCGAGTACTTTATGATAGGGAAAAAATTTGACTTCGCGCAATCAGATATAGATAGGATCAGGCAAATTGGCCATATCGCTACATACAACGCGGCGATGGGTAATCTTGGCTACCCACAAAAGGAGGAGCAAGCAGAGTGTGGTTGTATTTGAATATTTTGTAATTGTAAATGAAATATTTTTCTTAATGAATTATTTTGAATATAATTACACTATTTTTATGTATTTGTAGTTAAAAGTAGAAATAGCATTAGCGATTACATATATAGTCTTCATCGACTATATAAATAATCTGACGATTTATCAGATGTAATCGCCACTATGTATAACTAATCAGAATTACTCTTTAGGTAATCGATATCGACTCTATATAGAGTCGTCATCGACGGTATCCATAATCGATACCGATTCTTAAATGAATCGATATCGACTTTATAAATAGTCGATGGCGACTCTATGATACATCGGTAAAGACTATATTACAGTAAAAAAATATGGATTCTGAATTTCTCATTTACATTCAATCTATCATTATTAAAAATATACACTGTCAGCCCATCGGTCCCACTGCCGTGCAGCTCCTGCGGTGTGACCATATTCACTGCACCTGCTACACTGTAGTGCCCTAACCTCACCCTTAGACCTTATCTTTCTCTTCCTCGGACGGCCGGCTTGCTTTCGGCAATAATAGGGTGGTCTCACTTTCATATTTTCAGGGAGTTGCTCTGCTTGGAACTCCCATTGACTTTTATTGAGGGTGAGAACCCATTGCTCGTCATATGTTTGTCTAAAACAAGCGGTGAAAAACCAGTTCTCACAAAATTTATAGTAGTCGTAACTTCTTCGATTGATGGCCGCCACGGCATGGGAGCAAGGCAAGCCATGAATGTGCCAACGGCGGCAACTCCAAGTCGACGTGATGAATGAAATTTCTGGAATTGACTTGGAATTGATCGCGCCCGTATGGTTGAGCTCTCTTTCTATCGACCCATTGCAACACCTTCTTCATGTGAGCATCTACTTTCGGGCAGAGAAGGGTGGTCCATTTCTCAAATTTCTCTCTGCGTTTTTGAAAATGATCGGCGACTTTCTCTCTAGTAGTTCTGATTAAGTCGATAATTGGTCTCTCTCGAGCTATCTTTAGCACGCTGTTTAAACTTTCGGCAATATTCGTAGTCAGGGAATCGTACTACCTTCCTTCCATATGTGTGCGTGCCCAATGCTTCGGATCTATTTTCAAAATATATTCTACGGCCTGAGAATCAGCAGGATCTTTCTTCATTTCGTTAATAAAATAATCAAATTTCTCTTTCGAATATGCACGCACGGCGCACCACCATAGACCCTTCACATTGTTCCTGGGATACTTGTGCTACAAATTTTGTGTCATATGCCGCATGCAGTAGTTGTGATATACGTTAGGGAAGATACGTTTCGCCGCATTTATTAAACCCTTCGACCTGTCCGTGATAAATACGAGATCTTCGTTAAACCCACTGATCATGAACGCACCTACCCGTTCAAGAAACCACATTCACGTATCCTCTTCTTCTAACTCGACTACGGCAAATGCTAACGGTAATATATGACCATTACCGTCTTGCGCAGAGGCGATAAGTAGGATCCCTTTGAAACGTCCTCGTAGGTGTGTGCCGTCTACAAGCAATATACGACGAAGTGTATTGCGGTAGCTTCCGATGCATGGGCCAAAACTCCAAAAAAATCTTTGAAACTTACCGTCAAGAGTAAGTTGAAAGGATGTTTGTACATTAGGATCTACCCTCTCCATCTCCTTCATGTAGGCCGGTAGATCAACAAATTGTCCTTCCCAACTTCCTCTAATATCATTAGAGGCAAGCTCTTTTCCCCTCCAAGCTTTTGCATATGAGATTTGCACATTATAAGCTTTTGCAATATCAAAGATTATCGACGCCGGTGTGTAGTCGAATCCTTCCATAAGTTTATCCCGTACATAGTTCGCTACGAAGGAGATTGTTGCATTACGGTGACCGTGCGGTCCGATCTTAGCGGCTCCGCATGTGTGAGTACTATTGAATGTCTTGATTTGGAAAGAATCGAGCTCAGTCAATTTAGAAGCATGTATTCGCCACGAACAATCGGGTTCGTAGCATCCGGCTGTCACTCGATAACTAGCGGTCCTCAAAGGCCAAATTTGAAAGTTTTTATCCACCGCGTGTTCTTTCAATGCTCTTTGAAATGTTTGTTTGTCTCGGAAGATCTCTCCAATTTTAAACGTCCAATTCCGATATTCAGTTTCCACCTCTTCATCATCGGAGTCGCCCGATGTCTCTGACATTTCGTAATCTCCGTCTACTAGGGGATTGTCAATGTCTCTCACAAAAATTTTCGGATCCTCTTTGATAAACCCATCCGGTTCGCCTTCATATTCTTCTTCTAAGGTATCTTCATTCATGGCTTGAGGATGACTACGCCATTCACTAGCGGTGTTCTCGGGTGGTTGACTAGATCCTTCACCGAAGGGGTTCTGATGTGATTGACCGGATCCTTCACAAAATGGATAATGGCGTGGTTGGCTAGGCCCTTCACCGAAGGGGTGTTCATGTGTATGGACATAGGGTTGAGTTACTCCGGTAATTCTCATCGATGGCATGGTAGAACATAAGTCTTGAGTAAACCAAGTTGTCCATCCACCGGGGAAGATATGACTGAAATCGTTGGTATCCACCACCCTTTCTGAAGTATAGTCTAACCATTGACTACATTGTTGTGACCCATGCATGTATTTTACTGGGTCATCATACGATTCAATCGGAGCATCATTTAAATCAAATGTTGCTTTCCCTCTGCCATCGTTCGCCGCAATATAACTGTCATCGCCTAACGGGACGGTATCGTATACAATTTCATCCTCAAACTTACATGGCTGAAATGAATGAGTCACAAAATTAGTCCCGCCGAGATTTACTTGTTCAGCTTCAACTGGGAAGGATGACGGTTCCTTAATGATGAATACTTTTATGACGTCCACTCCGGATTTATAAAATGTAAATAATGTAGCCAAATCATCAGAGTCCAAAATGTCGGCAACTACAGGCGTATTCACTATCTTCATATGAAACTTTGTGGAAACTGTTTCATCCGCCTTCGCAAAACTGACAGGAGACATTCGCCTTATGAATTGTTCATAAGAAATTTCAATTGAAATGTTAATAAGCCTCCGCCGGCCACCTTGATACAAGCCATCATCGTTTACAAGAAGGCCCTCATAGTGACAAAGAAGAGGAATCCTCACGTCCATCATCGTCTGTTTAAGAATGAGAAGGAAGGGTCATAAGACTGATGAAACAAAAGAGAAAAGACGACTATAAATCTTAGTCGATTGCAAATACAATCGTCATCGACTCCATATAGAATCGATATCGATTGTATACACAATCGATATCGATTGCAAATACAATCGGCATCGACTCCATATAGAGTCGATATCGATTAGAGATTAATTGGCATCGACTCTATATGGAGTCGATGCCGATTGTATTTGCAATCGATATCGACTCTATATGGAGTCGATGACGATTGTATTTGCAATCGATATATATTTAAAAAAAAATGTATCGAAGGATACAAAGACCTTTCATATACTACACGAATAGGAGATACTGCATAACTAAATAACACTAATAAACTGAAAATGGGGTTAAGTAGGATACCTCGCGTCGCAAGGACAAAGTTCAGGGTCTTTTTGTCACAATGAAATAATGCAGGGCCTTCTTCTTTCAAGCCTCTGTTTCCTTCTTCGAAATAGCAGATCGGAGCAGATCAGACTAAGTAAGGAGACTTCGTCTAGGGTTTTACACCTCTAACTTTTTTACAGGATAAAATGAGGAAGACGAGGATGCTTTGTTGGTTAAAGAAGGTCATAGAAGGGGATAATTTGGACCTTTTACTCTCCTTAGGGTCGGCTAGGCTTGGAGCTAGTTTGTTTGGGTAAAAGTGAAACTATAGGGCTTTTGACATAAAAGGCGTACCTGACAGGGCCGATCAGGTAAATTTCCCTTATATTGTGTAATAAATATGTTTTAAAATTATATTATTTTATTGTATACATAGGGCATCCTATTTTATAAAATTATATTAATTTATTGTATACATAGGGCATCCTAATTTGAGCTTGGACTAAATGACTAATCTTATGAGAGTGGAGTACCCCACCCATTACTACAAATGCATAAGACAATTAGGAGCAACCAAAAATTGTGGCTATTAACAAAAAAAAACTGTCGCTAATACTCTTTGCCGCTAATAGTTTTAATAACTTTTTTTTGTTAATAGTGATAATTTATTACAACAGAAAATTGCTGCTAATAGTCTTATATTTTGTACCGGCTATTTCAAAAAGGGTAGCTTTAAACGCACCCACCGCTTTTTATTGTGCACCTATGCTAAAAATCATTGGTTGCTTTATATCAAATGATAGAGATTGTTTTCGCTCCGCACAAGGGATCTTGAGATCGTGACGCACCTATCAGACGCTCAATTTTCGATTCCACATGACACACATCCTTAAAAAATGGCCCTAAAATCACATGGCACACATCACGTTGAAACTTGATTAATTATAGGAGAGCTATGTGTTAGGGATATGTGCCATGTGGAATCGAAAACTGACTGTCTAATAGGTGCGCCGTGATCTCAAGATCCCTTATGTGGAGCGAAAAAAAATCTTCACGTCTAATTTAAAGCAATCAATGTTTTTTAGCATAAGTGTCCAACAAGATTCGGTGGGTGCTTGCTACACCGGGGTGCAAGTTTTGGACCAAAAATTGAAACCGATCAAAAAATCCACCCAGCGAACTGGACTGAAACTGGAGCGAAACTGATTCAAAACTGAAATAAAAAATCGATTCGCAATCTGCTCAGTTTCGTTTTTGGTTGGCCAAAGCGAAAAACCAGCCCAAATCTTGTAGAAATTAAATAAAAAACTGAAAAAAATTATTAAGAAGCCGAAAAAACCCACAAAAATAATAATAAATAACATTGAAATACTGAAACCAAATATGGAAGCGAAAAGAATTTTTCTTGGGTTTCAGTCGTTTTCAGTTTTTAGTTTTCGGACTTTAAGCAAATCGACTTATTTCGGGCTAGTTTCGGTTGAAGCTGAAACGAAGAGAAGACCAAAATTCCTGGTTTCGGTTCGGCTAACCGAATCTGAACTCGTAACTACACCCAATTAACATAGGGGAGTCGTTTCAAACCCACAACCTTGGACCAACATAAAATATAGAGCTTGAGATTGATCTTTGATGTTAAAAAGGACATAAATATATCATCTTTTCAACTGCTAGGCTGTAATGCAGGAGTGCTTAATAATATATTCAAACTTGGGTTGTGTGGAGAGAAGAAAGAGGTTTCCATGCGCCTCCTAGTCAATCCCCCCGGCTATCTATCAGCCATCTTATTAACTTAATAAAAAATTACAACCAGCCGCCACACCCTCAATATAATTAATTCAATAAAAATATATGGAACAAAATCTTCTGAATCTTCTTTATGCTCAATTTAGAAATTATATATATTAGTGAAACGCTCGTGATGTGCAAATGAATGAGGAAAAAGGAATTATATAAGATGAAAAAAAGGACTAAGAGAATCTGTTGGCAATAGGAATACCAAATCTAGCCGTCGTTTGATGAGATAGACTCCCAAACGGCTAGTTTTGGGATAGAGATGCAACCATGAGAAGGTCCAATAGCTATGCTAAATCTATGTGGAAATTGTTAGAAGTTTCTATTTTGGTGGCCATCATTATGGTCAACTCATTGACCGGTGAATGGTGCAAGATCAATCTTGCGATGTATAGTTGCTAATTCGGTGAGTTTGAAGAGAATAAACAACTAATAGGTAAGTCTTTTGGTTATGGTATGATTGTGATTTCTAATCACAATATAATTAGTAATTTAAATCCTTAATGGGAAAGGACTCTTTGACTATAAATATAAGGGGTGTCTGGTCCCAACAATTGCTCGACACAATTCAATCTTTCATATTAGAAAAAGCATCCCCATTGTGTTAGGAGATATTGAAAGCGAGAAGATTGTTGAAGATCGGTAACCAACCATTAATGGCTCACACTCAAGGTGCGCACATATATTTAATTTATAAATTATTGGTTTATTATTTTTGATTGATCATGCACCTAGATCTTAGGGCTTATTTTGAATGGTCGGATCGATAGATCCATATAGATTCTATCAATTGGTATCAGAGCTATAATTGGTGTTTGATCGATTAAAGCATTAAAATATGAGTTTTATCTTGTGTGCCTTATTTTTAGCTGCCGAAATATTTGATCGTGCATACAAACCCAATTTTTTTTTTGCCTTTGATTTTGAGATGTATGCGTTTCGGTTTCGGACTGCGATGGATGTTTTGGGGTTTTGTTCCCCGGACACTATATTGCTTTGGAACTCTTTTGGGGTTCTGATTCAAGACACTAGCGTGGTTTTGTAACAGTTTGGAACTCTTCTGGGGTTCTGATTCAAGACACTAGCGTGGTTTTGTAACAGTTTGGAACTCTTCTGGGGTTCTGATTCAAGACACTTGCGTGGTTTTGTAACAGTTTCTAATTTGGGTCTCAATCATATTAAAATATACCAATCTGAATAAAAAAGGAGATTTTGGTTGTGATTAGAATTTTCTTTTGATGGGACCGATCTGAGCATAATACACTTCTCAATTGAATCATAAAGTTTTTTTTTTGGTTAATATTAAATTATATTAAATAAAATAATAAAGAGGCCTCATGGTCTCAATTCGTTTCAAGATAACGACTAATCAGTGGTCTCTCTATGCTTGACGGGTCTCATGGCCACGTGACCCGACCCGTCATATTGTTCACATGCGTGTAGTGACCCATAGGGCCCATATTAAGGTCCATATCTGACTTGATTTGTCTTTTGGTCCGGTCGATTATTGGACTCGGGTAATAACCTGATCCAACCTATGGTCCGGTTCAGTCCATTTTCGGCCCATGATTCATGACCCGATTTGGCCCGTTTTTCCTTAAGGCCCATTGTGACCCATATTCTTCCTTATTCTTTTCGAGCTATTTCTGGGCTATTTATAGGTCTGATTTTTGGACATTATATATAGATTGACTTTCTCGGGCATTTCGGATTTGTTTTTAAGGTCTATTTTTAATAATGAGCTCTTTGTTGTGATGTATTTATGACCTGATGTTATTTTTATAATTTTTAATTGGATAATTATTGTTTATTTGATAACCCTCCATCACAAAGGCTAGTACTTATACATTATTACACTCGATTATCATTAATTTTGACACTTACTAATAACACAAGTTGGACTTAGCTTATTTGTTTTAATACCACTTTTGTGATCATCTAGATTATTATCAAACCTAAATAGAAAGCATGACTTGGAAAGATTATTCTGCCCAACGGTGATGATCTTTCCTAGTATCGTGATTTTCATAGTGAGGTTTAATTTTGTCCATGACCGTGTTACAAATTCAGTGAAAGTCTGTAGTGAACGTTGGCGTCACAACATAAGAGATTCTTCTGCCCAACGGTGATGAATCACTTAATGTTGTATGACGGTTGTATTTTACTATTCACTATTTTGTGTGTGGGTACTGCTAGCGTGTAGTGACTCGACCTAACGGAGGGTCATAACGACGCAATTAGTACCACAATCATTAATATAGATTGAGGAAGCGGCTAGTAGGTTATGACTCGACCCAACAAAGGATTATAATGACACAAATTGTTTCTCAATAAAATCATATTGGTTTTTATTTGTATTATATTCCTTGACATATTTTAACTTTTGCGTCACATACTATAATTATAACCTTATGGAATTGATAGCTACTTCAATTGTATGTGGACATAATAAAGTCCTTAATTATTGTGCAGCATTGAACCCATCTTCTATAACTAATACGATTGGTGGAATTGAACTTTTGAGTGACTCAAATTATGGCAAATGGAAGGAACAAGTTGTCATTGTTCTACGCTGTATGGATCTTGACTATATTATACGATCTAATAAACCCAAGTTGCTCACCGCTGATGCCTCAGCTGAGGATCTGACAGCGAACAATATGGATTTAGAAAAATGAGATAGATCAAATCGTATAAGCCTCATGATCATGAAGAGTTCCATTACTGATGCAATCCGAGGAGGTATTCCTTATTCGCACAATGCAAAGGAATATATGCAAGTCATTCAGGAACAATTTTAGGGGACTTCTAAAGCATTTGTCAGTAGTCTAATTGTTAAAATAGGAACCATAAAATATGATGGTCATAGTGGCGTACGGGAGTACATTATGAGAATGAGTGGCATGGCAACTCAATTGAAAGAAATGGACATGGGTTTTTTTGAGGGTTATCTTGTCCACTTCATTATCACAATTTGGCCCGTTCAAGATTAATTACAATACGTAGAAAGAGAAATGAAAGATGAACGAGCTAATCGCTCACTGTGTCCAAGAAGAAGAAAGACTTCGGGCTGAAAAACTTGAAAGTGCCCATTACGCCGCTCTTGGACCATTGAAAGGTAATTTCAAGCAAAAGAAGGGACCATATAAAAAAAAGAACGTGAAAGTTTCTCCACTGAAAACCACACAAGGAGAAGCTAGTGGATCTACTTCTGACATCAAGTGTCACTTCTGTAAAAAGAAGGGACACATTAAGAAGAATTATTAGAAATACAGAGATTGGCTAGTTAAGAAAGGTAATGACCTAGTCTTTGTGTATTTTGAATCACTTTATGTTGATGCTCCACACAACACTTGGTGGATAGATTCTGGTGTAACTATTTATATCAGTAATTCAATGCAAGGATTTCGATCTAGCAGGAAGCTAAGTGAAGGTGAATGTACCATCAAACTCGGAAATGGAGTAGAAGCTGATGTAGAGGCCATTGGGACTGTCCGTCTTATTTTAGATAGTGGTTTCATTTTGAATTTAGTTGATACTATTTATGCTCCAAGTATCACTAGAAACCTTATCTCAATTTCTAAATTGGATTCATTAGGTTTTGAATTTAAATTTGGATATAATATTTATACTCTATTATTTGATTTCGATATTGTTGGTGGTGGCTTATTAGTGGGCAATCTTTATCAGTTGAACTTGGATTCATCTTACGCTCAATCTTTAGTTTCTATGCATGTGGATGATAAAATTAGGAAGAAACGAAAATGAGCAATCGACAACTCCTCTATTTTATGGCATAAGCATTTAGGTCATATATCTAAGGATAGAATAGAGAGGTTAATTAAAGATGATATAATCGATGTGCTCGATTTATCTGATTTCAATACTTGTGTTGATTGTGTTAAAGAAAAACTCATAAAAACTAATAAGAAAGGAGCTATCAGGAGCACGAGTTTACTAGAAATAGTCCACACTGATATTTGTGAACCGTTTCTAACTCCTGCTATTAGTGGTCAAAAGTATTTTATTACCTTCATTGATGATTATTCTCATTTTGGTTATATATTTCTCATTCATGAGAAATCGGAGGCCCTTGATATGTTTAAAATCTATAAAGCCAAAGTTGAGTTACAACTCAATTCGAATATTAAAATTGTGAGATCTGATAGAGGCGGAGAGTACTATGGTAGATACTCTGAAACAAGTCACAATCCAGGACCATTCGCCCTGTATCTATAAGAGCATGGCATTGTCGCTCAATACACCATGCTGGGAACACCTAAACAGAACGGTGTAGTTGAGCGACGAAATCGTACTCTTATGGATAAGGTGAGAAGCATGTTATGCAAGTCTAAGTTGCCTATGTTCTTGTGGGAAGAAGCCTTGAAAACAACGATATATATCCTGAATTGGGTTATGAAAAAGGCGGTTCCCAAAACTCCCTATGAGCTATGGGTAGGAAGATAATCGACTTTAGGATATTTACACATTTGGGGCTGTTTGGCTGAAGTAAAGGTGTACAACCCACAATTAGAAAAATTAGATCCTAAAATTATAAATTGTCATTTCATTGGTTACCCTGATAGGTCAAAAGGCTACCGATTTTATTATCCCACTCATAGTACCCGAATTGTTGAGACTAGATATGCAAAATTCTTTGAAGATCATGAGAATAATGGGAGTGTTGAGCCTAGGAAAATTACTTTTGAGAAAAATCAGATTATAATTCCTATCCATTTTATCCAAAAAAGTGGTACCAACACCAGTTATTTAAGTAAATGTTGATGTATGGCTATGCCTAATGAAACACCCCACATTGAGGAGGTTCTTGCTCCCATGGCGACTGCCAATGATCACCCATTGCGTAGATCAGAGAGAGCCAAGAAGCCAGCCATTTCTTATGACTATATAGTTTGCCTCAATGAGAGTGAGTTTGATTTTGGAAAGGAATTAGATCATGTTTTCCTTAACCAAGCCATGAAGAGCGATAAATCCACTCAATGGCTCGAAGCCATGAAAGATGAGTTGGAATCAATGAAACATAATTCGGTCTAGGATCTTTATGAGTTACCTGAAGGAGTTAAGCCTGTAGACTGTAACTGGGTATATAAAACTAAACAAGACTCCAAAGGTAATGTAGAAAGATACAAGGCCAGATTAGTCGCTAAAGGTTTCACTAAAAAAGAGAGAATGGACTATAAAGAGACATTTTCCCCTGTCTCTAGAAATGAATCCTTTCGGATAGTCATGGCATTGGTAGCTCATTTTGACTTAGAATTACATCAAATGGATGTTAAGACTACTTTTCTGAATGGTGACTTGCATGAAGATGTCTTTATGACACAACCTGAAGGTTTTCAGGTTGAAGGGGAGAGTCATTTAGTTTATAGACTCAAAAGGTCTATATATGGTTTAAAGCAGGCATCTCAACAATGATACTTTAAATTTTACGAAGTCATTTCAAATTTTGGTTGTAAAGAAAATACTGTGGATCAATACATATATCTTAAAATCAGTGGGAGTAAGTTTATCATCCTTGTTTTGTATGTTGATGATATATTGCTTGCGAGTAGTAATTTGAGCATGTTATATGAGACAAAATTTTTTTTATCAAAGAGTTTTGATATGAAAGATATTGGTGAAGCTTCCTACGTGATAGGAATTGAGATTCATCGAGATAGAGCCCGTGGCATATTGGGATTGTCTCAAAGAGCTTATATTGATAAAGTTCTTAAAAGGTTTAAACAATTGTTTCGCTACTATTGCCCCTGTTATTAAGGGTGATAAATTTAGTCAACTTCAGAGTCCTAGGATCGATCTGGAGAGAAAGCAGATGGAGACAATTCCCTATGCATCGACAGTTGGGAGTCTCATATATGCACAAGTCTGTACTCGTCCGGACATAGCGTATATAGTTGGCATGCTTGGTAGGTACCAATGTAATCCTAGTTTGGATCATTGGAAAGCAGCTAAGAAGGTTTTTCACTATTTACAAGGGACTAAAGGACACATTCTCACGTACAAAAGGATGAATAATCCTAAAGTTATTGGTTATTCAGATGCTGACTATGCTGGGCGTCAAGACACTCGTAGGTCCACATCAGGTTATATTTTTATGCTTACAGGTGGACTTATATCTTGGAAGAGCGTTAAACAAACGCTAACTACTTCTTCTACTATGGAAGCTGATTTTGTTGCATGTTTTGAGGCAACATGTGAGGCGATATGGTCGAGAAATTTTATCTCAGGGCTTTGAATTATTGATAGTATTTCAAGGTTACTGAGAATCTTATGTGACAATTTCGCTGCGATAGCTATCTCCAATAACAATAAGACTAGTGAGGGTTTTAAATATATTGATATAAAATATCTTCTTATAAGGGAGAAAATTCAGAATCAAATTGTATCTGTTAAAAAGATTAGTACGACAATCATGTTGGCTGACCCTCTCACTAAAGGCTTACCTCCCAAGCTCTTTTCGGAGCATATTGCGCACATGGGATTAACGGATAATTTTGATAGCCTTTGAGAGTGGATATATGAGAGTGAATACATTTGTTTAATTGATCCAGAAATAAAGATTATTTATTTGCTTTTCCATTTTTATGCAAATAAAATTTAGAACATATGGTGCCAGTAGATGGCGATAAAGTAGGACCAATAATAGATTGAGTTTACATGTAATCACCATTCAGTTTGTAAACTTGCAATCTATGTGAAATCATAATAGTTGGAATCCATGTCGGTGATGACTTCTAATACGGTAACTAATGAACGGTCATGTGTCGATGACATAATATATTGACTACATTGATTCTGTGTTGAAATTCTCACTGGACCGGACTGATTATAAAGACTTTGATTGAGATTGATTATGACTTACCATTCAAAGAAAGCTAGCTAACATTTGGTAATCAGAGTTTATTGACATAGTTTGGCCAAGTGGGAGACTGTTAGAAGTTTCTATTTTGGTGACCGTCACTATGGTCAACCCATTGATCGGTGAATGGTGTAAGATCAATCTTGTGATGCATAGTTGCTAATTTGGTGAGTTTGAAGAGAATAAACAACTAATAGGTAAGTCTTTTAGTTATAGTATGATTGTGATTTCTAATCACAATATAATTAGTAATTTAAGTCCTTAATGGGAAATTACTCTTTGGCTATAAATATAAGGGGTGCCTGGTCCCAACGATTGCTCGACGTAATTCAATCCTTCCTATTAGCAAAAGCATCTCCATTGTGCTAGGAGATATTGAAAGCGAGAAGATCGTTGAAGATCGGCAACCAACCATTAATGGCTCACACTCAAGGTGCACACATATATTTAATTTATGGATTATTGATTTATTGTTTTTGATTGATCATGTGCCTAGATCTTAGGGCTTCTTTTGAATGGTCGGATCGATAGATCCATATAGATTCCATCAGAAATGAGATATCTATTTGGTATCCGAAATTTAGAATCCCACTATTGGTATCCCAAATTTTGAATAAAATTATATTTTATTCAATTTACCAATATATAAGTATGAGAAATTAATATTTTAAGAAATATATCAAAAAAATAATTTAGACTATATTATTGAAGCTCTTGATAAAACTTGTTGATTTACAAATAATACTTGCAAGTGCACGAGTCGCACAACAGTATAACGTATGCGGAGCACAAAGTCGATCCCATAAAGATGATGTGATAAAATTTAAAGGAATAACAATATGAATCTACAAATGTTATCAACTAAAAAGAGTCTTTAATCTGTAGCCTACTAAAGTTAGAGATAAAAATATAAATAAAATACACAATAATGACTATAATCAAGAGAAAAGAGAAAGGGCTAAGATACTTAGTTTTCCCATCCTTGGTTTAATACTCACAATATTAGATTCGATGGTTGGAATTATCTATATGCAAAACCACATAGATCATCGAAGCTAATCAAGAAGCTATGGAAACTATAACAATGAAATCAAAATAAATCCCTAATGTATTGCTCTTCCAAATCTCTAAACAATAAAACCTAAACATTCACTGTATTTGAAATTAATCTAATCACAATGAATAAAATAATCTACTCTAATCAATAAGACTATTAGCGACAGCTTTTTGGAGCAAAAAATTACCTCTATTAACAAAAAAACTATTAAAGACTATTAAGACTATTAGCGGCAATTTTTTTCTTAATGGTGGCTATTTTTAGCTCACTACAAAAAATAAGACTATTAGCGACAGTTTTTGGCTATAAAAAACTGCCACTATTAACAAAAAAACTATCAAGACTATTAGCGGCAAGGGTATTAGTAATAATTTTTTCTTAATAGTGCAGTTTTTGGCTGCCGCTAATAGTCTTAATTTTTGTAGTGGCTGCCGTTAATAATCTTATTTTTTGTAGTGTAATCACAAATCTAATATTATAGGAAGAGCATGACTAAATTTCATATCTCAGATTCGTGATTAGATTCCAACAATAGGTAAGAGCAAATGCCAATAATTTCACGTAAACAACAAGTTTATTTTCAATCATGGATCTAATCTATGAATAAATCCTCAGATGGGATTCATTAGATCCTAAAATTCTAAAAATTTAGTCACACTTCTCTACACAAAACATAAAATGAAATGAAATTAAAGCGATACGAATTTATTAAAATACTCAATTATGATCCACAAAATTGCTACTTGATCACCAAAATTGCTACACTTCGATCTTCCGTATAATAGTTCTTATAAAATTATGACTAATCCACTTTTCTATTAAGCAAAAAATGATAGAAAAAGATAAAGAAAAATGTAAAAAGAATACTCCTAACCCTAACTCATAACATGGTATATATGGGGTTACACCCATTGTAATATCTCCAAATCTAGGAAATCATATAAGTCAAACAAGTACGCGTATTAGTGCGGTGCACTGTACAATTTTGGATTTGGTGGGATCTATGTGTGAGTAATAACTAGTGAGTAAGTGAGAATGAGCGTGTATCAGGTTAGGTGTATAGGGTTTGCATTGGAACTAAAGCAACTTCACACACACACACACACACATCTATGTATATGTGCTTCACACTAAGAAGGTCAAGTGGATAGGGATAACACACATGCTGTGTGTGGGTGCTTCACAAGGAAGCAAACACTTTTATATAAGTGAGGGGTGACCTCACGTGCACAAACCCCCTTTGCATTTGTTTTGCTTACCTTGTTTGCTTAGAGAGAGAAAAGTGAGAAAGGGCTGTGAAGAAGAAGGAAGGTTCACCAAATTTGTGAATTCCAAAGCCCTTAGCCTCCGTAAATTTCTGCAATCTTGTCGACGGAGATATGGCCATCGATTGCATCATGGAGGAGATTGTGGGGCTGTGGATTGTGGCCGAATGGGTTTTGAAACCCATTGTGTGTAAAGAGAGGAAACCGCCCCAATTATTGCTTTCGTGTCATGTGATTTTGCTAGCTTAGAAGGTAAGAAACCGCAACTCAAAGGTATTAATATTGTAGAATTATATGTTTAGAAATTTGTGTAAGGTGTGTGGGTAAGAATGACTAGAAATCGCAAGAGAAACGAGTACAGAAACTCGTAGATCTGAAGAGTTTCTGAATCTCGCTTGTGTGAGCTTAGCTCCTCGCGCACGCGAGATTCCTTCAGAAAGGCCTCAGTGAGTCTCGCGTGCACGAGATACAGAGACTCCAGTGAGCCTCTGTACCTCGCTCGTGCGAGCCGTGTGTGCCATGTGACTTGTGCGCCCGATCGACTCTTAAATTCGACCAATCGATTTTCCCAGGCTTTCGTGACCACTAGCTCTTCAATAGACAAAGTCTCGGTATTTTGGCTATAACTTTTTATTCTGAACTCTTATTGATGCAATTTTTACTGCGTTGGAAAGAAGCTAATGAGTTTTACAACTTTGGGTGAAATAGCAATTTCACGAATTAGATGTTTTAGATGTCAAATAGAGTTGCAAGTCGGGATAAGTTCTGAATGACTCAAGGTTGCATGAATTTCTTATTATATTTTGAACTCTTGGGCTATTTTATGCTCAGCTTATTTTCAGACCCGTAAATCACTATAACTATACAAAATATATTAATTAGCTTTCATTGGACGGAAATTTATAGGTTTAAGGGATCAAATATTAACATTTTTTAACACTTATAAAAATCCCAACAAACTATAAGAGGATTCACATACAATCATATTCGTCTGTTCTAGTCAATGCCCTCAATGTTCGATCCAAATGCCCATGATAAGCACAATATTGGCTAAACAAAGCCCTTTTAAGACTAGGTTAGCTACACATATTTTCCAAGAAGGAAATTGTGTCATTGAGGCCTCTCATCCAGTCATCACAGTAGATAACAAAGAATTTTCCTAGAAATTTGATATGTCTTGCAATTCGAAGGATCCTAGCATCAGATGAAGCACATCTCCCTACTTTTTGTTTTGCTTTTTGAATTTTTTAGGCTTGGAGTGTTGTCGGTGATGGCAATGCTAAAACTCCCTTTGATCCATCCCTTTCTTGTGCCATATTGATATTTTTGATACATTGCTAATTCAGAGTATATATACACATATATGGCAAATGGGGCAATGGGATCAAACCCATACTGGGGTTGCTGGTTCGAACCTCATATCACATGCCACGTGGCTCGTGATTTCAAAACAACACCGTTTTCGGATTATGTGCCATGTGGCATGTGATCTATAAAAAAATGAAAAAAAAAGTTTATTTGTTGATTGATAAAAAAATGGTCAAAGTTTAGGTACTGCTCACACATCCGGATGCATTGAATTTTTTTCCCTTGGCCACATTTTGGATGGTGGATATATATAAGATCATGCCCAAATTTTTTGAGTGGCCAGTGATCTTCCTTGGACAAGTGGCTGCAGAACTTGATCCCTTGGATGGATACCACGTGGACCCCACCTGATTCAAATACAACGCCCTAGGTTGGGTTTGACCCCATCTCAGGACTATACACTCAGATGTAGCCTTGACGGTTGCACCCAAACCATCTAAGCACGTCGTGAAAACTATCAAGAGAATCGTGTGTTAAGACAATTTGGATAAGATCGATCAGGTATCACCCAAAAAATTTGGGTTCGATCGAATGCATAACCACACTTTAAAATGTGGTCAGAGATTGGTCAAATCAGTGCACAAAATTTGTGGGCGTCACCTTATCTTTGACCCATCAAATAGAGGTAAAAATGTCAAATATATATTTAAATAAAAAGACGTTCACATGTCTAATAAACAACAAATGGGTGTTATGTTTTATTGATCATGTGGTTGCATCCGTGTGCACTTCCCCATTACTATATTGTAATGACCCGGAATTTCTTAAATCTTTTTAATGGTGTTAGATTTGTTTTACACTATGCATAGTGGTAACACTCCGCACCGAAACCTATTCTATTTTAGAAAACTCTATTTAAGTATGTAACTCTTTTATTCATTTCTTATTCTAATCTTTTGAGAAACCCTATCCGTCTCTTATTCTTTTCTTCTCTTAAGAAATCCTAGCCGTGACAACTCCTTCTTAACCTATCATTTCTAAAACTCCATAATCTCTTCCCAAAAAACTCCAGTGTGTTCTTCCTCAAGAACCACCACGATTTATTTTCACGATCAAGATCAAGGAGGAAGATGAAGATATCTCGAATGAGTTATCGCATCGAACGTCGATCTATTCAACCCTAATCGCCGTAGATCTACTGTTCATGCTTCAAGAGGTGGGTACCGATTAATCCATCTTATTCTTCTAAGATCCAATTGCGTAGGATGAGTTTGATCTCATATTGACGAGTTTAAAAATCTTATTTAAACCTTAATATCTCTTAAATTAATAGATCTATAAATTTAATATTATGCTTTCCCTTGAAAGTTACATATTTTATAGATCTAAATATTATATACTTGTCTTTAATTGTTGATCTTAGTAATCTGATTTGCTATGAAAATCTGCTCCTGATTTTCATCCCTTATATTTCTTTCTCAATTTATATACGAAAATGACTTTAGAAAAGAAGAACATGATTAACTCTAACAATAATTTTATTCTATTTATTTTTTTATTATTTTTTTGTCTTATTTCGAAACCATGAGATTGATACAATAATGAACCTATAATACTCAGTATGGAAGACACTGATTGATATATGATCCGATATCATATTTTTAAAAGATTTAGTAGATAAAAATCTATACTAAAATACATTGGGATTGCACTACCATGACCTTTCGGGTTCGAATTTACGGCCACAAACTTGAGCTTGCAACCATCGATATACTGGTCTCAATATTTTAGCCATAATTTTTTACTCCGACCTCTGATTGATGCGATTCCTGCGACATTAGAAAGAAGACAATGAGATTTATAACTTTATGTGAAATAGAAATTTCACGAATTCGATATTTTAGAGGTCAAAATAGAGCGGTAAGTCAATATTAGTTTTGAATGATTCAAGACTATATAAATTTAATATTATTTTCTGATTTTCATGACTAAAATTTTTATATATATTATTATCTTAAATAAGGTCTTTCGATCGATGGGCATGATAAATCTCAACTTAAAAATTATAAATATCATTTAATTTAATTATTAAATTATATATATATATATATATATATCAATTTTATCGCTTCAATGCTACCTCTTCAATAACATGAAGAGTTAGAAATTCGATGCTCTCATGAAAATCAAACTCTAACCACCACGTTCTCAAATTCACACTAATAACTATCATAATTTATATTTGTATGATGATATGTAAATATATATATATATATATATATATAAACATAACGAAATCTGAATGTAAATCTATTATATAAGTAAGATAGTTCTATGCTTCCATCTTAATTATTTTGTACGAGTTCTGGATATGTTAGGTCATATGTACTTGATTGTATGAGATTATGCCTACGCTTAGGTGTGGTGATTTGCTAAGATGATATTGAAGCGAAGAATATATCGTATTCGCATACCTCACAACTCATGGTGGTATGAGACATCATGATGAGTGATGTGAGTACGGATTCAATATAGTTTTATATACGGTGGCATATGCGGTGATCCTATCACCCCTGAGTTTAATATGATAAGATAGATATGAGGTTCGACCCTTAGGTCTTAGTTGTAGTGAGGTATCTGTTACGATCACGTGAAATTTGAAATATAGGCGTCAATAAAAAGATACAATGCCTCTATGGTAGTATGAGCTGTCACACGAACTACATCCAGGTTACTACGAAACCTTTTCCTTGAGAAGTGTGATTTAGTAAAGTTACCGCATTATAACTCGTCCTAGAATTAAGTTGTAAGAATATGCTAAGATATGAGTATGTAAGATAAGATAAGTTATGAGTAAGATAATAAAACACCACTTTCTAGGCCAACATAGGATTAAGAACTTAAGTCTGTACTTATCGTTCCTTACGTAGCTACCATAAGGGCCACAATGTCTTACAACCAAGACGGATATCTGGTCGGAGACAGTATGATTAGGTTATAAGTTACGATTGCCCATGTCTCCACATTAGATTGAATGAGGTGTATGAGTACGTTATGATAGGAAAGATGTTATGTTATGGTGGTAAGCTACTATGGTAACCATCACATGATAGGGTCGAGCAGCGATTATTGCGTAGGTCGTATTAAGATTTAGGAGTATGTAGGTACGTTCATGCGATGTACAAACACATTTGACAATAATAATAAGACATATTATGTTATGAGGTATGATAATGTACGTTAGGATATGGGTGTGTTTAGATCATTGTCCAACATTTATGTTATGGTATGAGCTCTATGATATGCACATAATTTTCTCATTTTTTTTTTGATTCTATTGATATACTATTATTATCATTCACGAGACGCACCACAATGCACTTGAATAATGTGGGGTGGATTGGTGGTGTATCTACTGAGTCTACTTGATTGAGTAAACTCTTCCCACGAAAAACTAACAACTGCAGGTGATTATATCGGCAGTGGTATCGCCAGGTCGCGCCGCAACCTCGGTCCGTGCGGCACCTAACGCCGCGCCCGCTAGGTCAGCCTACTTCCGATACCAAGCTTGTCACGGGCGTCCTTGACGCGCTGACCCGTCGGTGCTTACTACCGTCTGAAACCAACCCATCTGCACATCAGCTCTGATACCACCCGCCTCGAGGACGGGAACTCCTCCCAGCATGGTTGCCTCTGTTTCACGGCCTACCTTTAGGCTCATCGTGCCCCTTACGACACGCCAATTTGCACCACTGTGCTAAACTTGGCCTGCTCAAGCTTCACCCTGTGCACTGCACTAGTACCTCGCTACTTTGCCAACCAAGCCCTGACCTTGTGCCTCGCGTGCCCAACTGAGTCCCACGCAGCTTGCTTTCGTGTGCGTTCCGAATTACTAGCACACATTCATCCTTAGCCCACATACTGTCGTGCTCAACTGAGTCCCACGCAGCGCCTTAGTGTTGTCACGCGAGGTTGCCCATCCGTATGCACCGCGATGCGTAGTCCGGAGCCATACTTCAACCTCACCCTCGTTCCACACGGCATCGCTGCGTCGACGTCCTAGGACCACCCTTTCAGGCCTAGGAGACACTTGCGCCCCCTCTGGCAATGCAAGGCCCCGTGTGTGGGGGAATAGCTCTCAAGCTCCCTTCCCCTATATAAGGGTAAAACAGTCATTCAGCCAGAATGACAGGAGAACCTCAAACCCCTTGGTTTGACATACCGCAACGCCTCATGCATCGCTAGCCCACCTTGGCTATGTCGCGTCCATGTCGCGACCGTGACGCTCCGCGTCCTACCCCATGCGACCGTGTCGCGTCCTCGCAGCGCGACCACGTCGCAAGGCCAACATGGCCCCATGTCGCGTGCCCTCCTGGCACCACATGTCGTGCCACACGCACCATGCTGCAAGCTCGAGTATTGAGCCCGTCACAAGATGCTGACTATTCTGATCCGGTTGGCAGTGACTTCATTGACCCGATAGACACAGAGTACTAGGAGCCTTAGGAAGACGACGTGACATGTTACTAGGAGGACCTCTATGCTGACCTCGATCCTAGTGCCGACTATTGACAGTTGTAGTTTTGATTCTGAGATTCATTCCGTACAATTACTTTTTATTTATAGACTCATATAGTGGATTTATTTTTAATTTCTATTTTCTTTTAATTATGAGATATTTCATTGATTTTTATCGCATTTATTCATAATTTATGACTGCCCTTTTATTTCCTTCTTTTACTGTTGAATTCACGGATTTTATGGAGCCATATTAGTGCGAGAACTTTGATTATGTGTACGCCCGCTTAGTGTAGTACCTGGGATGCATGCGGGTCATATATAACACTGAATTCTAAGCCCTCGAGATGTGATAAAATTTCGGATCGTGACAAAATATATATATATATATATATATATATATATATATATATATATATAAAAGAGTTCAACCAGTGTTACAACCATTGAATTGTAGGGAATAATAACTTCCATTATTTTTCCATTTTCATTGGATCATGTGCAGTCAGATTCTCGACAATCCAATGGACGTAAAACTGGTTGAAGGACCTAATCACCTAACCATTGCCCATAAATATATATATATATATATATAGAGAGAGAGAGAGAGAGAGAGAGAGAGAGGGGGATTGAGCCCGTAGCTCAAGGGAATGTGTACAATGACAACTTTGAGTTCGTTAGTTTAGTATCAAAGAGAGGAAGAGGGAGAGACTTTAATATCCCTTACTTTTAATTTATGGAATTAGGGGTACCTCTATTTTCACATACCCCATCTCTGAAAGAACTTACAAAATTCTTTAAACAAAAAATAAAAGTTCCTAAATAATAAAAGAACTAGCTTATTATTATGAGAATTATGAAAACACTAAGCTATATATATTATAATCTCTTTATGAACTATGCAGCCACCTGAAGCAGCCTCTTCTTCGTCTTTTTCACCTCCACTGAGTCGCAACAACTTCAACTGCATCCTCTTGTGAGTCGTGTACGAGAAGTACCCACTTTTTCTTCTTTCTCTTCTTCACTCCATCGAGTTACAAGATTCAAAATGAAGTCAACCACTGTTAGTCGGTGTCCATATCTTGCATCTCACAAAAATATTTTAAAAGAAAATCATGACCGTAGGCACTCATCATCAGATGTGATAACCTAATAGACCGCCAATGCTACAGACAGGTTTTGCCCGAGATCTAGTGGAGGGCACCCATTGTTAGATAGGAAAATGGTTGCTCCTCAGCCAATTTTTTCACATCTAACAATTGTTACCCACTGTCAAGTTCACAAAAACTTAGATCTTACAATGTTTCTTGATTTTCCCTTGCCTTCACTCGACATAACCACTTAATTTCTTTCTCGGATTAATTTTAAACCATAAATAAAGTGATTTAGAATCAATTTCTTAAGAAACAAGGTTTTTTATCTTCTGCTTCTTCTCCAACGATTCGCGACACCACTAACATAATGAACGCGCAACTCCATAGTAGGTCACCCAACCAAAATAAATAAGCAATGTATATTTTTTTTCGTCGGAGATGGTTCCTAACATCAAAGAAATAGAACGGACGGAACGTCATTTCAAACCTCATGGGAGAGAGGAAGAAGAGAGGTGGATGCTCATGAACAGACGAAGCGATAATTAGATTTTAGAGAAAACTAATCGCCAAGGCTAAAACACTCATATATATATATATATATATATATATATATATATATATATATATATATATATATATATATGAGGCCCCAGACTATGCAACTAGATAGTCACGAGCGTTGCATCCATATCAATTGAGCACCATGTCACACTCATCATGAGGAACGGGTTACACGACAACTTAGATAGGATCGATTAGATACCACCCAGAAATATTAGATATGATCCATGCATATCAAACGTTGAAAATGTAGTTCAAAGGTGCCCTAAATTAATGCACCAAGTTGGTTGGGCGTGCCTTTATCTTTGATCCATCAAAGGGAGGTTAAAAAGGTCAAGTCTTTAAAAAAAAATCACATTCTATTGCTAATCATGGGTGTTATTGTGGGTTGATCATGCCATGTGGCATATGATTTGGTATTCGGATGCCACCCTCTAGGGCTGCGTCATGATGCATTTTCCCAATTCCATATATATATTTAGGAAAATTTACCTGATCGACCCTGTGAGATACACCTTTTCCGTCAGAGACCCTATATTTTTACTTTTTACCAAACCGACCAGCTCAAAGCCGAGCCAGTTTAAGCTCGCAGAAAAAGTCTCAAATACCCCTTACATTTTTCTTGTTCTACATAATTTAAAATTTTAAAAGTTTGCACTTTTTTATATTTACGCGATGTACAGCTGCATCTATGCCGTCTGATTTAAAGGTCATAATTTAAAGATCGATGGTGTCAAAGATTGACACGGAAAAAAAGGTGATATCACCTCTTTAAAAAAAAAAATCACATGTTTACGCGATGTGAAACAACATCTATGCCGTCTGATTTGAAGGCGATAATATAAAGATCAATAGTGTCAAAGAATGACACGAAAAAAAAGGCAATATCGCCTCTTAAAAAAAAATAAAAATCGCATGTCTAAAGAGTCGATATTGACTCATTAAAAAGTCGATATCGAATCTTTAAATGAGCGATATCGAGTGTATAATTAATCGATATCGACTTATTAAATAGTCAATTTTGATTGTTTAATGAGTCATATCGACTCATTATACAGTCGATATGACTTTTTAATGAGTCGATATCAACTCTTTAATTAGTAGAAAAAAAAGCTTCCCCCTATTTAAGACATCCACACCTACCCATACACACAAAAGTGGTAAAAAAGAAGTGTCCCACCAAATAAACACAAAAGTGGATAAAAGAAGCGTCCCATCAAATAAACCCATAACACCAATCACGGTACGTTTGCGTCCACATAAAGCCCAAGACATTTAATTCATTAGCAATGTCACTATTTTCTTTACTTTTCACCTAGTATACTCAGTACGCCTTTATTAATTTTGGGCATGTTCATTTCATGCATTTCCTATTTAATATGCGCAATATGATTTTAATAGAGCTCAACAGTAAGATCTTTTGCAGCAGAGTCGTTCGATTCACATAATAGCCGGGTGTATTCTACTGTTGATTTTACAGGTAATATTTAAGACTTACGAACCCTAAACCTCGTAAGGTGTAAAATAATACGGGAGCAATTCCCAACGGCTATTTCTTCTTTGCTTTTATACGAGGCGTCTTCAGAGGTTACAACGTCCAAAGTCTCTCCTAACAGAAAATCTAGGGTTTCTTCTTCTTGGATGCAAAAACGACCATTTGGAGACGATGATGGAACAAGATCATTTCATCGATTTGCAGGAAAATGGAAGGTTTGGAGATCTAAAATCATGAATCTCTTAAAACAACAAAAACAGAGTAAGACTCTTTCTCTGCCATTGCTCTCCCTTCTTCCCTTTTCTCCTCTCCCTTTTCCCCTTTTCTAATCTCTTACGCCTTTTTTTTCTACTCTATCTGAAAAGTTTACTTACTGATATCTCGTTTCTTACAATTTTTTTATTCTAAAATCTAAATCTCAGCTGCATTAATGAACAAACGAAAGATGAATCGAATTTGTTACTTTTTTGCTTGTGCAGAAATCGAAAGCGAAAATGGAGGAATACTTGCAGAGCATGAAGACCTTACGCTCTCAAATGAACGGTAATTTTAATTTTATTTCTCCTTTTTTTTTATAGATGTTATAGAGGGCTCTTCGGTTTCCAACATCGTAGATGAGACGTTTGAAAGAAGATCCCTAAGGTTTTTTCTTCTAACTTTTTTTATTTTTACTTCAAACTTTGAAGATAAGGCTGCAAATGTCTTTGTTGCAGAACAGAAGCGGAAGATATCATTTCAAATTAGGGAAATGGATTTTGTAAATTTTCAATTGTTTCAGTTGTTTTTTTATTTATTATTTTGCTGATAATTTTAAGGTTTTAGAATGACAAATTGAGTTCATGGGTTTTGTGTGTAATCTATGTTGAAGATGGGTTGTGATATGTTTCTTTTTTATTGGGGATTATGGAAGAATTGGGTTTTGAATTGGGTTTATTTAGTTTGAATTTGATTGTGGGCGGGGTGCTTTATGGCTTTGAACTGCTTATCAGGCCTAAAATGGATTCAATTAAAGTTCAAATCGTTCATCTGGCATGTCATTTTGTGCCCATCAGAGAATCCTAACGAATGCAGTTAAAGGAGTAAGGTCTACTCTATCCTGATGGAACTGATTGATTTGTGTTCTGGATTATAGTTCGAAAGAGATCAAAGATATCATATGTATTGGGACCTAGAAACATTATGCAAAAAACCTCTTTGGACTTGCCCAATATCTTTGGCATTCATTTATTTCTACTCAAAGGCCTAGGTGTTTATGTGCACATCTAATTTTTTGTTACTCAATTTTTTACACAAGTTGTTCTTTTGGGTGTAATGTAAAAAAAATATCAAAAAGTGGATTTTACAAGAAAATTTTACACCCAAATATTACATGCAAAGTGAATAATTGAGACAGCCGGATTTCTGCACCCGAAAACCCGTGCCATCAGGATCATACTCTAGATGATCCCCAAAATGAATCAAAGAGTGTCTACTCGTCTAGCGGAAATCATAGTAGACACTGTCCCATAGTGGCAGATCGGGTCATCATATAAGGCTTAAAAGAAATGAAAAAATAAAACAATGCAAGTATATATATCAAAAGAATATATATCCTCAAAAAGGAACAAAAAAGAATCAGTGGTAATGGACATCCATCTCCCAAAACAATGGTTCTCGATGGTGTTCCTATAGAATATATATGTATACAAGCAAACATCTATAATAAATAATATACGAAAAGTGGCCACCAGGCGCACATATAATCCAAAATATACAGGTACAGGACTCAAAACACAAAACTAATACCCAAGCTGCTAATAAAACTCGTCAGCAGGGGTGTCAGTGTCCTCCTCCTTTGCCTCAGCCTCCGGCTCGAGCTGGTAGTCAGGGTCGTTCTCTGTGCTGGGAGCCCTAGCCTCAGAACCTATTATATTAAAATAGGGTAAGCTACCATCTAAGCTCAATAGAAGAAACTCAAACAATTTATATCTAAAATATAGAACATGCTTACAGAATATAACTCAGAGCAGATGTATAAGTCAGAGAGTGCAGACAGAATGAGATAAATGCAGACAGATAAACAGATATGCCGTAAAATCAGAATACAGAACTTTTAAAGATCAGAGCAAATATAGTAGTGTAAGAACGGATTTTAATTTCAGAGTGATCAGATGCATGCATACAGTAATTATCTACTTAAGATCTATATACTTTAATAACTCTTGTGAATATAGCACATGGTAGCCAGATGTCGGCTGATCGGTAATCCAGACCATCGTTGTTCAATGAACAATTGCAGAAAAATACAACAATGCCTCATCTAAGGAGCGCAATTATATCAATAAACTTACAAAGCAGATGTACGGATATCCCACTGTGCCGATTGTGGGTATCCTGCCACGTCAGGGGATTCGTAGATGAAACTTTAAATTAATACACATAAAGACCTTAGAATCAGATAATAGAAATAAATAACATAATAGATGGCAGAGCTTTTAATAGATAGAAATCATATGCAGATACTCAAAAAATCTACAGTCAAAATTAGATACAAGTTAAGTTGAATTTCCCCTACCTTAGATCAAGTCTTTCTAAGTAAATTCAAAGCTTTTTGAGATGCTCAGACTTTTACATAGATTATACGTGTAGTATACTAAATGTCAGAAGTGTCAGAACAGTAACTAGCACGAGGTCCAGCCTCAAATTCGCCAGAAACCAAAACAACAGAAACAGGGGAAACCCGATCGATCAATACCTTTGTTTGATCGATCGGGTTCACATCTGATCGATCAATCTCATCATTGATCGATCGGATGTCTCATACCCAATCAATCTGAATAAAGGACAACTGATCGATCAACCCCTTGGTTGATCGATCGGATTCTCATGTTGACCGATCAATTTCTATAATTGATCGATCAAACTAGCATTTCCACATCTCTAGAATAGAGGAAATCTGATCGATCAATCTCTTCATTGATCGATTGGATCCTCAATTCGATCGATCAATAGCCATGTTTGATGGATCGGGTCAAAATCTTAAAAAAACACACCTCCTATTCCATAATGTGTTTTATAAAATTTGATCGATCGAATCCCTGATTTGATTGATCAATCTCTCAGTTCGATCGATCAATTCTCAATTGATCGATCAGTTCTTCATTATAAAATAGAGGTAATCCTGATCAATCAATCCTTTAATTGATCGATTGATTCCTCAATTCAATCGATCAATCCCTATAATTAATCGATCGGATTTCTAAGGTCAGAATTTTTAGAAAAATAAGCCTCATGTTCTATAGTTTCTTGATAAAATTTGATCAATCAAATCCCTGATTTGATCGATCAATTCCACAGCTTGATCGATCAATTCCCAATTGATCGATTAGTTCACACCTAATTGATCACTTCTAATATTGATCGATCAGTTTTAAATTCGATCGATCAAACAACCAGTTTGATCGATCGAGCATATCGGGCTCTCACTTCTCAAGAATTTCACCCTTCTGTTTACAAAGCACATCGATCGATCACAACTCCAGTTTGATCGATTGAACCACAGGTTGATCGATCAATTACTCAATTGATTGATTGGGTCTGATAGTTCAACAACCATTAATGGGGTTTGTTGAATTCAAACCCCAACTCCCATGATTCTTCAAGAACCATTCAAACCCACATAAATGCATTTTTATTACACCTAAACTCACACAAAACCCATACTAACTCACCTCTTTGATGACTGTTCCTTGGTTCACGACATCCTAGGTTTGCGAGGGTTTTGGATTTAAATGGGGAGTCTGACACTATGATCTCTCTGAATAACTAGAGGTACGACTCCGCGTTAACTAACAAATGCGCTTTACTCTCTCAAACAGATTGACGTACTCACATCCATTCACTTATGCTCTTAATCAACGGATCATAAATCTAGGGCTTCTCGAACTTGGGTTTCTAACAGAGGGTTCCTAGTAATAGCTTGCATGCAGAGGTTCAGGACAAGAACAAAGAGAAGAAGGATTGGGTATTCCTAACTTTCCTTCTCTTATAAGCTAACAAATGGAAATATCTCTGATGTTTCCATTTCTAAAACACTCACTCCGGTGTTGAGCACACACACAACACGCGAATATCTCATTCTATCAACAGACCTAATCGCATCTCGGATTGGCATCACAAGTGACAACTCACATCACTCACCTATGGATTACGGATTCCCATTCTAATAAGCTTTTATTTAAATTTAAATTTTTGTCTCGTTATCCATGTCGGGCACGGATACCGAAGCAGTCAAAAGGTTCTCAGAATTTTAGGGTCGTTACATTCTCCCTCCCTTAGGAATTTTCGTCATAGAAAATGCCAGGGAGTCTTAGATAGGTCTATGGTGTTCCCTAATCCTAACGTGCAAACTACGCAGAAACAAACAGTCGAACAGAGCGTACAGTGCAAGGAGTCATAATTCATGCAGGAACAAGCATGCATGCAGAATAAGAAGTATATTGAAGATAGAATAATAGCTATACAGATATAAGTATTAACAAGAACATATAATAGCATAGTAATTACCTGCCGGCGGAGCTGATGATGAACTTGGCTCCGAAGGGACGTCAGGTCGACTCGGTATGGGTGGCTCAGTGCTTTAGTCACACGGATGCACAACATGCTAGCGGGCATGAGCTAGCATCAGAGTGAACGTGGTAGTGTATGAATGTTGCATCAATAGCTCGAGCATCCTCTCGTGATAATCTATGCACCGATGCACCTGACACTGGAACTCCATCCCATCCAATTGCTCGTGAAGGCGTTTGTTGTTCTCGTTCATGACGGCTAAGAGGGCTTCGAGGGTAAGAGTGGAAGACTTGGGCCGGTGCGAAGTAGATGCTCGTGCAACCCAGCACGACGGAGTAGGGGCAGGTCTAGCGGTGTGCTTGGGCGAGCCAGTCGGCTGGCTCCCCACATCGTCGAGCTCGAGGGTCCTCCTCGTCATCCAGTAATTGCTTGACCAAAAGAATGTAGCTTTTGGTCCAATCCTTCAGTAGAAAGATCTTGACATTTTCGTTTCTCCTTGGCTCCCCATGAGCCATACTGTACGCTTCACGCACGACGTTAGATTTCTCCACCATGCACGTGATTAGACGCACGTAGGGTATCTCCCCCTTAGACTTCACCTTCCGCGTCAACCGATCAGAGGAATCAAGCATGCCGTCTATAACCACGTCGGTGACGGAGAACCAACAATTCTCAAAGGCGGATAAAAGAAAATATTGTACGATGCCCGTACGTTCTGATCGGTGTAGAAATGGGTAAAGGGCACCCCTTGACATAGGTATCAAGCATCCACAGGTTATCGGGTAGCTGGGCCTTATTAATTGACTGGCCTGATCCATGCAAACCATGGGTCATCTTAGCGATGACATCCTCAAAAGGCACCTCCTTGATGTAAGGAGCCGCCAAACCATACGTCTCCACGTACCCCGATGGGCATTGCATGGCGGAGACGACGTGAAATTTGTTAAATCGGTATTCTAACCTATCGATTGTGGTAACCATTTGATGGCGGCTACCACCTCGGCGGAGGTATTGGTAAAATAGACGTACTATGCGTGGGCAATAGTAGTCGTGGAAGGTCTTTAGCATAGGCCTAAGCCCTAGCTTCTTAATGTACTCAATCGCCAAAGCCATCTTGGGACGATTGTTAAAAAGAGTTGGGGTAAACTCTTGCTCGGCCAAAAAGCTTTTGGCATTCCAAAAATCTTTTGGCAACTCACGTTCTAGAAGTGAGGGTTGGGGCGGTTCAACAGGGGGTACGGGTGGTTGTGGTGGTTCTACGGGTTACACCACGGGTTGTGTAATAGCCCGAAAAATCACGCTAAACTATGACCTCGGGATCCGTGCCCGATCGGTCACAGGTTTGACCAAGTAGGAGTTCGACAGTTAGCGTAGAGTGTGATGAGTGAATGAGATGAGATGGTTGTGAAACCATGTGGTGTGTGTTGTGAATCTGAAGTCACATACACCTATTGAGGTGCATGTGCTCAACACACAAGCTAGGGGAGAGATAAAAAGGGTTTAATAACCCTAAAATCAATAGTTTGGTTGTTGAGAGAGAAGTAAAGAAGAGAGAGAGAGGAGTAAAGAGGGTGATTAATACAAGGAGTAAATGCTAGTTGAGGAAGGGGGATTCGAGCAATAAACGTCGGATTCGACGCGAGGGATCCGCTAGAAGCAAAGCTGGAACCCTAGCCTTCCAACCACTTGATTTGAAATCAATTTGAGATTGATTCAAGGTAAACTTTTGTGAATGAAATGCATAGATTGTAGAGGTTAGATTATAGTTGAAAATGGTGTAAATCATAGGTAAATGGTTTAGAAAAGTAGAGGAAAAAGTGTGGAAAAAGATTAAGAAGAACAGCTAAAAGGGGGCTGAATCTGACAATTTCGATTAATCGAAATTGGGTTTCGATTAATCGAAATTGGCCAGGAAGTTGAAAAGTCAGTGGACCCCGATTTCGATTAATCAAATTGGAGTTCGATTAATCGACTTTGGATTTCGATTAATCGATTTAGGTATCGATTAATCGACTGGGAACCTCTAGTGGACCCCAGGGGGCTAGAGGAAATGACTTGTAGAAAATCGACTAATCGAAATGGGATTTTGATTAATCGATTTCAATTTTTGATTAATCGAATTGGGATCGATTAATCGATTTTAGGAACTCGATTACTCGAATTGAGAATCGACTTGGCTGAACAGAGAATTTCGATTAATCGAATTAGGATTCGATTAATCGAATGAGAATCTCGATTAATCGATTTGAGAATCGATTAATGGATATTGACTTTCGATTAATCGATTTTGGAAATTGATTAATCGAATCAGATTCGATTAATCGATTTTGGAGTTCGATTAATCGACTGAGATAAATAATGTTAACTTCTGAGTTTGACTTTAAGATTCTTGGAAGGTCTTGGACCTTCTTTATTGCATCCTTAGTGATGTGTTTCACCTGTTATGTGGTACCATAGGTGGTACGTGTGAGCTAGTGCACAAGGAGCCACGTGGGACCTTGATGCATTGATCAAATGAAGACTTGAGGTAGGGAACACCTTGAACATGTACTTTATTTTATAAGAGCATGTATGTAGTGATATAGAATTCAATTCAAATGTTTTATTGCTTAAGAATTGTGAAAAGAGTGTGTGTGTGTGACATCCATAAGAGTAATTATAATGAGCCATCCCCAGGGGATGATAAAGTGAAGAGATAAGGGCATCAGGTGTGATGCAAGTAAATGGATATATCCTAGGGATGTATCCAAGATTGAATCATGATTGATAGGGCCTAACTGATATAAGATAGCACATTTACACGGTGAATAACTATATGTAAGGCACCGATATTTTTGTTATTTGAGGTTTGATAGGGTACCCCACCGACGTGGCGGGATATCCACGACTGACACGGCAGGATATCCGTGACCGATACGACGGCAAAACCGTAGGCCAGTGCGGAGGCTTATACGTACATAGCAAGCACACCCCAGGGGTGTTGATTTGAGACAAGTGAAACCCCGCCACCAATCCCCAGGGGAAAGGGGCTTGGGTACTATATGGTATTCCCAGGGAATACATTAAAAGTGTCTATATAGATGACGATGAAGGGTATCTCATCGGGGCTCGATGCTATATTGCTCGGGGATTACTTAAGTTGAAAGTTTAAGTTTTGCTTAGGCCTTTTCAGCATCATTCATGAGTAAATAAAAGACACGAGTAAACTACCAGTAAAATGTAATACTTTTAACTGTTTTCATCAATAACTGCATAGACACATCATGGAATATATGTGAGTAATAAATTATATGTTCAACTGTGTTTTGTTCCCTATTGAGCTAGGATGTAGCTCACCCTATAGACTATACGTCGCAGGTCCACTAGTAGCAGTTGCCGAGGCTTCAGGAGACACTGACCCCGGTGAGTCGGACCTTGCAGCCGGCGAAGAGTTGGAGCCATCTCCTGAGGACTTCTTCTAGAGGACACCGTTGTGCCACTTTGAGGGCTTTTTGAGAGAGATTTGTACGGCTTGGTATGTCAAGCCTTGTTTTGTTTAACCATGTATATATTGAGTTGGGATTATTCTTTTGGGACGAACCATCCGTGATGATTGCTATCGTCGATGGTTCGGATCGGTTCTCCATTCATACAGAGGCATGAGGGTAGAACTGCTTTAATATAGATTTAAATTCCGCAATTTCGTTTATTATTCTATTTGATGCTTGATATACCAATGTTCCGTGCATAGCTAAGGGGCACGGTCAAGATGATCGTGCTGATGGCACGGGTTTCGGGGTGCCAAAAGCCGGGCTGTCATAGTTGGTATCAAAGCCTTTTTCTTTTAGAAATTCTGACAATCGTCCTTTTGGTCAGAACATAGGGACTTCTGCTAACGAAACTTTAGTTTCAAATGTAGTCGCAAATGTCATCTAGAGGAAGAGGCCGACCAAGGGGAGGCCAACAGAGGAGTCTACGTAGTGGAGATGATTACATCTCTCCTACTAATAGAGTGCCTTTAGGAGGTACTGAGGCCCCAGGGGGCAGTAGTAGTAGACAGCATGATGAAGAGGATCGAGATCGGCAGGATCAAGATCTAAGAGAACAAGAGAGAGTGAGAGAAAGACAAGAAGATAGAGAGGAGCGACAAAGGATGATGCACACTATGGAGACTATGGCAGCTGCCATGGCACAACAAGCCGCATCCTTTGCAGCTCATGCGTTAAGAGAACAGCAGCCACCTACACCACCTGTAGGACCTGCGCTGCCTGTTCCCTCATCTTTTACAGAGTTTAGGAGGATGAGACCTCCTTCATTTTCTGGGCAGGCAGATATAATGGCCGCTGAGAACTGGCTGATGGAGACGGAGAAAGTCTTTAGCGTGCTAACATGCACGGAAGATGAGAGTGTGAGATTGGCAGCTTATATGTTGGATGGGGAGGTTGGGCCTTGGTGGAAGTCTGTGATACGGACTCGGGCTCAGGAGACCCCAGTGTTGCCTTGGACTTGGGAGGAGTTTGTTGAGGAATTCAACAAACAATATTTTTCGGAAGTGGTGAGGAACCAACTTGAGATATAATTTTTACAGTTAGTGCAAGGGAGAATGACAGTGAGAGAATATGGGGTAGAGTTTCTACGACTTGCCCGTTTTGCTCCGGATTACGTCGCTACTGAAGTGATGAAGTCCAAGAGGTTTCAGCAAGGTTTGAAGCCTGAAGTTAGGGGAGGCGTCGCTCCATTCCAGCTGAGGACCTATGAAGAGGTCATGAGTAAAGCACTAGTGGTTGAAGAGGAGAACACAAATAGATATCGACAGAGAGAGCAGCAGAGAGGAGGAAATGAACAAGGAAGGACGGGGGCCTACGAACCGGTGAACAAAATGCCGAGGTTCGTAGCCCAAAATCAGAGACCACAGTTTCAAGGGGTTTTAAGACCAGGCAACAACACCAACATTACTTGCGTCGGGGAGACCTTTTCGCTATGAGAGCCCTGCCATGTCTACTGGCACCACTATCACACAGGGTTCTCGTACTGTTTCTTCCGCACCTCGGGAGACTTGCGCAAAGTGTGGCAAGCCTCATAGGACGGTGGATTGTAGATTGGGAACTAGGGGTTGTTTTCGATGTGGCAAGGTGGGCCACTTGATCAAGGATTGCCCCGAGGCGGATAAAAGAAAGACAGTTTCAGTTGCAGCACCACGACCCATTCAAGCAAGGAAGCCGATCGTTCACGGGAGTTTATGCGCCACCGTCAGAAGCGTGGAACGCATGACGTCATACAAGGTGAGACCCTTTTAAATTAAAGAAAACCTTCATTTTATTAAAATTTTAGATAGAGAAGGAGCATGCATTAGAAATTGTATAGATTCTTTTCTCAATACAAAAGCTGTATGTGAATTAAGGGTGTAAATTGATGTGTAAATTATTGTATGTATGTATGTATACTATAGGTACTTTAAATATATATGAAAAAGGATGCTTCGGTGGATATGACGCTCGAGTGTTGATAGACCCAGGGTCTACCCACTCATTCGTCACTCCACGTTTCGCCAAGAAGATGAAGATTGTTCCAGAGGCGTTGGATTTTGTCCTATACGTATGCTATTTGGAGAGTTAGTAGACACGGAGTTAGCTTGCAAATCCATCATTGTAGCAGTTCGAGACTTAGAGGTGCATGAATTGGAAGCAAAGTTGATACTGTTAGACATGCAGGGGTTTGATGTGATCCTTGGCATGGACTGGTTGGCGCAGCATTGTGCAACCGTCGATTGCAAGAACAAGGTAGTCATTTTCAGACCCAACACAAGAAGATCATTTCGGTTTCAAGGAGTGAGGTCGTCATCTGCCTTGATCGATCTCAGAAGAATGAGAAAATGATCGAAAGGGTTGCGCTTTCTTAAAGGAGGACAAGGAAGAAAAGAACGTCATTTCTGAGATAGCAGTTGTGCGAGACTTCGCCGACGTGTTTCCAGAGGAATTGCCTGGATTACCTCCAGAGAGAGAAGTAGAATTCGCCATTGACTTAGCACCAGGAACGGAGCCTATTTCGAAGGCACCTTATAGAATGGCTCCCGCTGAGTTAAAGGAATTGAAGGAACAACTATAAGAACTTATGGACAAGGGGTTTGTTAGACCGAGCGTGTCTCCATGGGGAGCACCGGTCTTGTTTGTCAAGAAGAAGGATGGGTCAATGCGGCTATGCATTGACTATCGACAATTGAACAAACTCACTGTGAAGAACCGCACCCTTTGCCTAGAATTGACGATCTATTCGATCAACTGCAAGGAGCAAGGTATTTTTCCAAGATCGACCTGAGATCTGGGTATCATCAGTTGCGAGTTAAGGCTGAGGACATTCAGAAGACAGCTTTCCGGACGCGGTATGGGCACTATGAATTCCTTGTGATGCCGTTTGGATTGACGAATGCTCCGGCGTCGTTTATGGATCTGATGAACCGAGTGTTTAAACCACACTTGGACTCCTGCGTCGTAGTGTTTGTTGATGATATACTGATATACTCCAAATCCAAGACGGAACACGAAAAACATTTGGGGATTGCTCTACATGAACACCAATTGTACGCCAAACTCAGCAAGTGTGAGTTTTGGTTGGAAGAAGTTAGCTTTTTGGGACATGTTGTCTCAAAGCATGGTGTCATGAGATCCAAAGAAAGATAGAAGCGGTGGTTAAATGGGAGCAACCAAAGGATGTCCAAGAAGTTTTTGGGCTTAGAGCTATTATCGACGTTTCACGAGGGGTTTTCAAAGATATCGGGACCTCTCACAAAGCTGACACGAAAAGATTCAAGATTTGAGTGGAGTGAGGCATGCAAGAAGAGTTTTCAAGAACTCAAAACGAGACTCACTTCGGCTCCAGTGCTAGCGATTCCTTCAGCAAGAGAGGATACACTGCACAAATGACGCCATCATACAATGGCCTTGGTTGTGTACTCAACCAACACAAGAAGGTGATAGCTACGGATCAAGACAAATGAAAGAACACGAAAAATTACGACTCATGACTTGGAACTAGCGGCGGTCATTTTTGCGAAGATTTGGAGACATTACTTGTATGGTGAGACTTTTGAAATTTTCACCGATCATAAGAGCCTCCGATATCTCACATACGTAAAGAGCTCAACATGAGACAGCGCATGTGGATGGAATTCCTTAAGGATTACGATTGCTCCATACAATACCATCCAGGCAAGGCGAATATAGTAGCCGATGCATTGAGTCGGAAAGGTTCAACTCAGTTAGCTTGTTTGATTTTGGGTATGCACTGATGGAAATTATTGGAAGATCTGGCATTCTACGATGCGAACATTGAGTCAAAAGCCACCGGATCCTTTTTGGCTAACATATCAGTAAAGCCAGTGATATTTGAGCATATCCACGATCTACAGATGAAAGATCTGGCATTAACAAAGATTCATCACGACGTGAGTGAAGGCATTAGGTCGAACTTTTCGGTTAAAGAAGATGGTTCTTTATTGTTTAAAGGCTGTCTCTGCATTCCGGACAATGCCGATCTAAGACGAACGATTCTTGATGAGGCCCATAAGTCAAATTATGCTATCCACCCTGGTAGCACCAAAATATACCAAGATTTGAAAAAGAACTACTGGTGGAGAGGACTGAAGCAAGACGTGGCCGAATACGTGTCACGGTGTTTGACTTGTCAGCAAGTGAAGGTTGATCATAGACATCCTGCTGGACTATTGCAACCTTTACCAATCCCAGAATGGAAGTGGGAATCGATCTCAATGGACTTCATTGTTGGATTACCCCGTACTGCCAAGAGACACAATGCCATTTGGGTCGTTGTAGACCGATTGACCAAATCAGCGCACTTTTTGCCGTACAATACTACGTATACAGCAGGAAGACTGGCAGACTTATACATGAAGGAGATTGTAAGGTTACATGGGATTCCAAGCAGCATAGTTTCAGATCGTGACCCACTATATACGTCTAAGTTTTGGAAGAAATTTCAAGAAGGAATGGGAACACGACTAGACTTTAGTTCAGCTTTCCATCCCCAAACTGATGGGCAGACAGAACGAGTGAACCAAGTAATAGAAGACATGCTCAGAGCGTGCATGCTTGATATGCAAGGATACTGGGATGAGTATCTACCGATGCTCGAGTTCGCATACAACAACAGTTTCCAAACGAGCATTGGCATGGCACCGTATGAAGCTCTGTATGGACGACGATGCAAATCACCCCTCAATTGGGAGGAAACAGGTGAGAAATTTGTGTTAGGACCAAAACTACTTGAAGATAACGCCATCGTTGTTCGAATTATCAGAGAAAGGCTGAAGTCAGCACAGAGTAGACAAAAAAGTTACGCCGATATGAAGCGGACAAGTGTCGACTATAAAGTGGGCGAGCACGTGTTTGTGAAAGTGTCACCTATGAAAGGTGTAATGAGATTTGGCAAGAGAGGGAAGTTAAGTCCACGTTATGTTGGACCATTTGAAATTTTGGGACGCGTAGGTGAAGTTGCGTATTGCATTGGTTTACCACCGCTGTTTGATCGAGTACATAACGTTTTCCACATATCGATGCTCAGGAAGTACGTGAATGATCCGTCTCATGTATTAGGAAAGCAACCTATAGAGATGTGTGAGGACATGAGCATGATAGAGGAACCAGTGGAAATCTTGGATCGAAAGGAACAAGTACTGCGCACTAAAGTGATTCCCTTAGTGCTTGTTCGGTGGAATAATCATCCAAAAGAAGAGGCTACTTGGGAACGAGAGGCCGATGTGAAAGAACAATATCCAGCCTTGTTTCCAACGACGTGAGAATTCAATGTAAACCACAAACGTGTTTGTGAAATCTCCACGATACTTGTAATTCAATGGAAGTTGTGATCAAAGTATGATATAACGAACAGATTTATATGTGCATGATCAAGTGTATGCAATTCTATGGAACTATGAACCACTTGATGTCATAAACTACCAAAAGAAATCAAAGAACCAAAGAACTAGAAAATCTGCAGAAATTGGACAAAACCGATTAATCGAATTTCAAATCGATTAATCGATTTGGAATTTCGATTAATCAATTTTGTTCGATTAGTCGTCTGGCATGTGCCAGTGACTGGAAATGGAAATGAGAGTTAGAATATACATAGAATGCAATTTCGATTGATCGAGTTATAATTTCGATTAATCGATTTGGGATCGATTAATTGATTTTGAGAATTCGATTAATTGAATTGGGAATTCGATTAATCGAACTGCAAGTTCGATTAATCGAACAAACTGGGAATGTTAGAAGAATTGGGAGTAAATTAATGAGAATTTCGATTAATCGAACAAACTGGGAATGTTAGAAGAATTGGGAGTAAAAACCCGGTTGTCTTCGAAGAAGGCAACCTCTAAGTTGCCGGTTAGGCGTAAGAACGCCGCACCACCACCACCTACCCCATCGCCGGTGAGGACTCCGTCACCGTCGACATCGGAGACCACCTCCGGTTCGACGAGTGCATCTATGCGTGAGTCTTCCCGCGAGTCCACGCCGATGCCCCCACCACCCACTAATGTGATACAACCAAATGAATGGTGGGCCGCAAAGACCTTTGAGGTCGAATACATTATCGACCCTACCCTATTCACAAATCCTGATTTACCGGGCGAGACCCAATGGGCTCAAAATTACCTCAACAATGCCGGTCTCGGCAACCTTCTCAAACCAATCCGGGGTTCTTACTACCCTAGATTGGTGAGATTATTCTATCAAGGGCTTGTGGACGGCCCAACCGACGATGTAATCAAGACCATTATTGAGGGTCGCGACTACACGATCACTCGTCGTCACATACACGAGGTGCTTGAATGCTACCTCGATTTTACCCCAGAGACCACCCTATTCCCACCCTTTGAGGAGGAACCTCGCTTCGAGGAGGTCATGACTTGCATGACCAACGGCAAGAAGGGGTCGGGATCCTCCATCAAGAGGGTTGACCTTCCCCACTACATGTGGATGCTTGATTCGATAATCAAGTGTAACTTATACCCGATGCGCCACGATACGGAGCACGTAGACAAAGTGCAACAGGCACTTTATGCGGCCTTCTGTGGCCGATGGTTTGATGCTACCATGGTCATCCTAGAAGGGATGAGGTACATCAAGGGAAAGTTGATGAAGGGCAACATGAGGCCCAAGGAGAAGATGCCATATGCTCGGCTCATCTCGAGCATGTTGGAGTGTTACTCCGACGATCCCTCCTACATCATCTCGCCTCACGAGGTGAGGGCTACGGATCGCGTGAAGACGTTTTCGAAGTCTTCATGGACCCGTAGCTATAATTTACTAAAGTGGACCCTACCGGCTCCGGGTCCCGCTCCAGTAGCCCCAGCAGCAGTAGCACCGCCACCACCCCCACCACCACAGCAGGACCCACCCATGGGTGGGGCACACCCAACCGAGCCTTCAGTGGAGAGGGTTCCCTCTCATACCGCAGCCTCACCGACGCCACCTGCCCACTCCGCGCCCGCGACACCCACCTCGTCCTACCGCCGGCGCGCCGCATCATCGAGGAGGTGTTGGCCCGTATGGAGGCCAACAACGAAAGGATGAACCGGAGGATGGGCTTCCTTCTCTTTCACACCCTCCGCCACATCTACCCGACCGACTACCGCCGCTACCTCGCCCAGGAGGAGGAGTGGACAGCCGGACGCACAGCCTTCCACAGAGGACCCGTCTTCCATCCCACCACTGCAGACGCGGTTCCTTCCACATCTACCTCCGCTCCGCCGACCGAGACGCCGCAGCCACATCCGACTACCGGCCGACAATCGCCACACACATGCAGCCACTCCTGCAGACCACGCCACCACCGTAGCACCGTCACCTCGGATGGAGCCTACTCCAGACCGACCGACGAGATTCCCTGACTCTGCTATGTGTTTTGACTTGTCATTGTATTTCTGTAAAGTCTTTTTGTACGCCAACTCATGTGGCCTTGTAAATTTAAATTTTTAATATAAATCAAATTTTTGTCTCAATTGTTCAATTTTGTTAAATTTATCTCCATCCTTGTATGTGTGAATACCTAAATACGTCTGACTCTATTGGACAGTCTCACCTGAGAGTGTGGGGGGAGAGAGACCCACACCGGTGAGCCTTGGGTTATTTTCGAGGACGAAAATTCCCAAGGTGGGGAGGATGTAATAGCCCGAAAAATCATGCTAAACTATAACCTTGGGATCCGTGCCCGATCGGTCACTGGTTTGACCAAGTAGGAGTTCGACAGTTAGCGTAGAGTGTGATGAGTGAATGAGATGAGATGGTTGTGAAACCATGTGGTGTGTGTTGTGAATCTGAAGTCACATACACCTATTGAGGTGCATGTGCTCAACACACAAGCTAGGGGAGAGATAAAAAGGGTTTAATAACCCTAAAATCAATAGTTTGGTTGTTGAGAGAGAAGTAAAGAAGAGAGAGAGAGGAATAAAGAGGGTGATTAATACAAGGAGTAAATGCTAGTTGAGGAAGGGAGATTCGAGCAATAAACGTCGGATTCGACGCGAGGGATCCGCTAGAAGCAAAGCTTCCAACCACTTGATTTGAAATCAATTTGAGATTGATTCAAGGTAAACTTTTGTGAATGAAATGCATAGATTGTAGAGGTTAGATTGTAGTTGAAAATGGTGTAAATCATAGGTAAATGGTTTAGAAAAGTAGAGGAAAAAGTGTGGAAAAAGATTGAGAAGAACAGCCAAAAGGGGGCTGAATCTGACAATTTCGATTAATCGAAATTGGGTTTCGATTAATCAAAATTGGCCAGGAAGTTGAAAAGTCAGTGGACCCCGATTTCGATTAATCAAATTGGAGTTCGATTAATCGACTTTGGATTTCGATTAATCGATTTAGGTATCGATTAATCGACTGGGAACCTCCAGTGGACCCCAGGGGGTTGGAGGAAATGACTTGTAGAAAATCGACTAATCAAAATGGGATTTCGATTAATCGATTTTAATTTTCGATTAATCGAATTGGGATCGATTAATCGATTTTAGGAACTCGATTACTCGAATTGAGAATCAACTTGGCTGAACAGAGAATTTCGATTAATCAAATTAGGATTCGATTAATCGAATGAGAATCTCGATTAATCGATTTGAGAATCGATTAATCGATATTGACTTTCGATTAATCGATTTTGGAAATCGATTAATCGAATCAGATTCGATTAATCGATTTTGGAGTTCGATTAATCGACTGAGATAAATAATGTTAACTTCTGAGTTTGACTTTAAGATTCTTGGAAGGTCTTGGACCTTCTTTATTGCATCCTTAGTGATGTGTTTCACCTGTTATGTGGTACCATAGGTGGTACGTGTGAGCTAGTGCACAAGGAGCCACGTGGGACCTTGATGCATTGATCAAATGAAGACTTGAGGTAGGGAACACCTTGAACATGTACTTTATTTTACAAGAGCATGTATGTAGTGATATAGAATTCAATTCAAATGTTTTATTGCTTAAGAATTGTGAAAAGAGTGTGTGTGTGACATCCATAAGAGTAATTATAATGAGCCATCCCCAGGGGATGATAAAGTGAAGAGATAAGGGCATCAGGTGTGATGCAAGTAAATGGATACATCCCAGGGATGTATCCAAGATTGAATCATGATTGATAGGGCCTAACTGATATAAGATAGCACATTTAAACGGTGAATAACTATATGTAAGGCACCGATATTTTTGTTATTTGAGGTTTGATAGGGTACCCCACCGACGTGGCGGGATATCCACGACTGACACGGCAGGATATCCGTGACCGATACGGCGGCAAAACCGTAGGCCAGTGCGGAGGCTTATACGTACATAGCAAGCACACCCCAGGGGTGTTGATTTGAGACAAGTGAAACCCCGCCACCAATCCCCAGGGGAAAGGGGCTTGGGTACTATATGGTATTCCCAGGGAATACGTTAAAAGTGTCTATATAGATGACGATGAAGGGTATCTCATCGGGGCTCGATGCTATATTGCTCGGGGATTACTTAAGTTGAAAGTTTAAGTTTTGCTTAGGCCTTTTCAGCATCATTCATGAGTAAATAAAAGACACGAGTAAACTACCAATAAAATATAATACTTTTAACTGTTTTCATCAATAACTGCATAGACACATCATGCATGGCATATCATGGAATATATGTGAGTAATAAATTATATGTTCAACTGTGTTTTATTCCCTATTGAGCTAGGATGTAGCTCACCCCATAGACTATACGTCGCAGGTCCACTACTAGCAGCTGCCGAGGCTTCAGGAGACGCTGACCCCGGTGAGTCGGACCTTACAGCCGGCAAAAAGTTGGAGCCACCTCCTGAGGACTTCTTCTAGAGGACTCCGTTGTGCCACTTTGAGGGCTTTTTGAGAGAGATTTGTACGGCTTGGTATGCTAAGCCTTGTTTTGTTTAACCATGTATATATTGAGTTGGGATTATTCTTTTGGGACGAACCATCCGTGATGATTGCTATCGTCGATGGTTCGGATCGGTTCTCCATTCATGCAGAGGTATGAGGGTAGAACTGTCTTTTGGAGAACTGCTTTAATATAGATTTAAATTCCGCAATTTCGTTTATTATTCTATTTGATGCTTGATATACCAATGTTCTGTGCATAGCTAAGGGGCACGGTCAAGATGATCGTGCTGATGGCACGGGTTTTGAGGTCTTTGAAATCCGGCCGCCAGTTGTGCGGCACGGTTCAACGTCTGGTGGGTGGGTGCTCAAGACGCGATGTAAGAACCTTGAGCGAAGCATTCTTCGTGCGCGGTCCCATGGTCTAAAAATGAGAAAATGACAAGAAAACTCGAAAAATATAGGGAAAGCTAGGGTTTACCACGTGAGGGAGTCGAAAACTGATTCAAGAAACCAAGAAAGTGGAGCTCCAGTGGCCGGAAGCAACCGGAAATCAAGGTCGCACGCAAGGATGACAAAGTGCTCTCGCTCGATGTTCTCCTCTTGATTGTTCAAATGCCCATTTTTAAAACCCAGCGCCACTTAAAACCTCAGATTCGATCGATCAATGTTTAATTGATCGATCGGAGTCTCAACCTTAAAAAAGCCCTAACCCGACTAATTGATCGATCAATCCTTTAGGTTGATCGATCGACTTCCTAGTTTGATTGATCAATTTACTCAATTGATCGATTGAATTCAACAAATACCAAAATTCATTTGATCGTTCAATCCTTGAATTGATCGATTGGATTCCATAGTTTGATCGATCAAATGGCTTATTTGATCGATCAAATCGGTCTATCTTGAATTTTCAAAACTGATCGATCAACTAGTCAGGTTGAAATATCGGAGTCATAGTTGATCTATCAAATCACTACTTTGATCGATCGAATCTGACAGCAAAGCTGTTTCTTGATTTATAAGTTTCAAACCCTTGTTAGCTTAGTTTGAGGAATCATATGTTACCTCGCACTGCTATACCAGTATTACATACAAGGTGTATAAATCTAAAAATACGCCTAATGTGATATAACAAGGATGCATTACAATAATGAATTAATTTCGAACTTCAAAATTTACCTCGCATATCAGTTAAACAACTGCAGGTATTGCTCGTGAATTTTGACTTCGCGCTCTCAGGTAGCCTCTGCAGATGAATGATTACGCCACGTGACCAGCACAAGTGAAATCATTTTAGTTCGTAAAACCTGCTCTTTATGGTCCAGAATCTGCATAGGTTCCTCCACCAAGGTCAAGTCCTCTTGAAGTTCGATCGGTTGAAAGTCTAGGACGTGCATTGGATCCTTCACATATCTCTTCAACATTGAAACGTGAAATAAGTTATGCATGCTTGCCAATTGCGGTGGCTGAGCAATTCGATAGGAGACTTCTCCAACTCGTCCAAGTACTTCAAAAGGTCTAATATAACGTGGACTCAAGTTCCCACATTTTTCGAAATGCATTAAGCCTTGGTTGGCGAGATCTTCACAAACACCTTATCTCCTACCTGAAAACAAGTGTTAGCCCAATACAAATTGAGCAAACAAGTAACGTAAAGCATTAAACACAACTAAGTATACCTGGAACTCGACTTGCGTTCGATGAAGATCGGCATAACTTTTCTGACGACTTTGAGCAACTCTCAATGTCTTGCGGATCAACCGAACCATCTTGGTCGCACTGTCCACTATATCAGGTCCCAAAATAAGTTTCTCACAGACTTCCTCCCAGTTCAATGGAGATCGGCACCGTCATCCGTATAATGCTTCATAGGGAGCCATGCCAATACTAGACTGATAGGTGTTGTTATACGCAAACTCAATCAGAGATAAATGTAGATCCCATGACCCGTGAAAGTCTAACATGCATGCACGCAACATATCCTCTATGATCTGGTTCACTCTCTAAGTCTGCCCATCTGTCTGTGGGTGAAATGCAGAGCTGAAGTCATGTCAACAACCCATGCCTTTCTGAAATCTCTGCCAGAATTGTGATGTATAAAGTGGATTTCGATCACACACAATACTGACCGATATACTATACAGTCTGACTATCTCCTTCATATACAACTCTGCAAGCTTACTGGCAGTGTATGTAGTACGATACGATAGGAAGTGTGCAGACTTAGTCAGTCTATCTACAATGACCCAGATGGCATTGTGTTTCCTCAATGTCCTCGGCAACCCTAATATGAAATCCATAGAAATGACTTCCTATTTCCATTCAGGCATTGGTAATGGTTGCAATAAACCTGCATGATTCCGATGGTCTACTTTTTCTTGCTGGCAGACCAAAAATCGAGAAACCTATTCTACAACATCTTTCTTCAATCCTCTCCACCAAAAACTCCACTTCAAATCTTGATACATCTTGGTACTCCCAGGATGTATAACATACGACGTCCTATGAGCTTCTTCCAAAATGGTGTCCTTAAGGTCCTTGTTAATATGTATGCACATCCGATCTCTGAATAGTAGAGTACCATCATCCTTAATAGAGAAGTCCGTGTTGATCCCGTTGACCACATCCTTTCTAATGGCCATAAGCTCATCATCAATCATATGGAGCTTACGTATGTTATCGAACAACGAGGGTCATATCACAATGGTAGCCATCAATGCTCCTGAACCTCTGACATCGATCCGTGTATCACATAAGGCCAGGTCCTCAAGTAGATGCCACCTCTGTATTTTGGTGATAAGATGTGACAACTGAACAGAAGATTTTCTACTCAAAGCATCCGCCACAACATTGGCCTTCCCAGGGTGATACTGGATGAAACTGTCGTAATCCTTTAAGAACTCCATCCATCTGCGTTATCGCATATTCAAATCCTTTTGGGTAAAGAGATAGTTGAGGCTTTTGTGGTCGGTGAAGACATCAAATGTCTCACTGTATAAGTAGTGCCTCAAGATCTTCAAAGTAAAAATCACAGCCGCTAACTCCAGATCGTGAGTAGGATAGTTCTTCTTGTATTCCTTGAGCAGTCTGGAGCCGTATGCGATAACTTTCTTATGTTGGTTGAGGACACAACCCAAACCACTCTAAGAAGCGTCACTAAATATAGCAAAACCTCCTCTGCCAGAAGGTATAGCTAGCGCTGGTGCTGTAGTCAGACGCATCTTGAGTTCTTGAAAACTCTTCTCACATTGATCCGTCCAGTCAAATTTAGCATTCTTCTTTGTAAGCTGAGTAAGTAGACTTGAAGCTTAGAGAATCCTCCACAAATCGTCTATAGTATCCCGCCAAGCCAAGAAAACTACGGACTTCGGTTACCATCCTCGGTTGCTCCCAACTCACTATGGCTTCAATCTTTGTTGGGTCAATGGTTATACCCTTCTCAGAGACAACATGACCTAAGAAACTGATGTGGTTAAGCCAAAACTCATATTTACTAAGCTTTGCATATAGCTTGTGATCTTTGAGAGTTTGTAGAGCCACCTGCAGATGCTGTTCATGCTCCTCTTTCATTCTTGAATAGGTGAGAATGCCATCTATAAAAATGACGACAGATTTATCTAAGTGTGGTTTGAACATTTGGTTCATTAAATTCATAAAAGATGCCGGTGCATTCATCAATCCAAATGGCATAACCAAGAATTCATAGTGCCCATATCTGGTTTTGAACACCGTCTTCTGAATATCTTCTGCCTTGACTCTTAGCTGATGATAGCCCGATCGCAAGTCAATCTTCGAAAAGAACCTCGCTCCTTATAACTGATCAAAGAGATCATCTATTCTTGGGAGTGGGTAACGATTCTTAATCGTCAACTTATTCAACTGACGGTAGTTGATGCAAAGTCACATCAAACCGTCCTTCTTCCTGACAAATAGCATGGGTGCTCCCCAAGGAGACACACTCGACCTAGTGAAACCCTTATCCAATAGTTCCTGAAGCTGCTCCTTCAGTTCCATTAACTCTGCAGGCGCCATTCTGTACGGTGCTTTTAACAATGACTCTGTACTCTATGCTAAATTAATCGCAAAATCGATCTCCCGATCAGGTGGCAATCCGGGTAACTCTTCAGGAAAGACATCAGGGTATTCACAAGCAACTGATATAAAAGCGATGTCTCTCTTCTTCTCCTGGTGATCTTACAAGTACGTAAGATATTCTCTACATCCATTCTTCATCATCTTCTCAGTCCTAATAGCTGATATAAATGGTGCCACTTTGGACTTCACTCCGAAAAATCTAAATGACTTCCTCTTTGGAGGGCAGAAGACGATATTTTTTACAGGCAATCTACGCTAGTATGGTAAGCGGATAACCGGTCCATCCCTAATATCACATCGAAGCCTACCATATTTAATAATATCAGGTCTGCTCGAGTTTCCTCACTTTCCACTCTAATGACCACCGCCTTATTCACTGTATCTGTTCTCACTGAATTACTCGTAGGAATTGTCACTGCCAAAACAAAATCTAACTTCTCTAGCGTAATCCCTATACGTGCTGAGAACATCGACGTAATGAAAGAATGTGTAGATCCAGGGTCAATCAGTACTCTCGCTTCAGTCACACATATGTCTTGCTCTTGACGTATAGGAAGAGTACCTTAGTTTATATATATCTAACGTACATGGTCATGCATGTAATCTAATATATAGTAGTCACTAAAATTCCTACGTATTTAAAATTTCCTAACACACTCAAAAATATTTGAAATTAATGACAAAATTGAACTCTCAAAGCGTAATGATACCGTGAATGACATCATTCGATGTCAGAGCATCAGTCACTGTGACGGCAAAGGCTCGACCTTGAGCAACATGTCGGGATGATCTTTGAGTGGACACTGATCCGACCCACTCCTTGCTCTCCTTACTCTCCTCTGGGCAATTCCTAACCATGTGGCCCATCTTACACCTAGGCCTTTGAGTAGAAATAAATGAATGCCAAAGATATTGGGCAAGTCCAAAGAGGTTTTTTGCATAATGTTTCTAGGTCCCAATACATATGATATCTTTGATCTCTTTCGAACTATGATCCAGTACACAAATCAATCAGTTCCATCAGGATAGAGTAGACCTTACTCCTTTAACTGCATTCGTTAAGATCCACTGATGGGCACAAAATGACATGCCAGATGAACGATTTGAACTTTAATTGAATCCATTTTAGGCCTGGGTATATATAGCAGTGGGGTGGCGGCGCATTAGGGTTAGGAAACAGGGTGAGCTACCATCTAAGCTCAATAGAAGAAACTCAAACAATTTGTATCTAAAATATAGAACATGCTTGCAGAATATAACTCAGAGCAGATGTATAAGTCAGAGAGTGCAAACAGAATGAGATAAATGCATACAGATAAACAGATATGTCATAAAATTAGAATGTAAAACTTTTAACGATCAGAGCAAATACAACAGTGTAAGAACGGATTTTAATTTCAGAGTGATCAAATGCATGCATACAGTAATTATCTACTTAATATCTATATACTTAAATAACTTCCGTGAATATAACACGTGGTAGCCAGATGTGTACCGATGGGTAATCCCGACCATCGTCGTTCAATGAACAATTGAAAAAAAATGCAATAATGCCTCATCTAAGGAGCGCAATTGTATCGAAGAATTTACGAAGAAGATGCACGGATATCCTGCCGTGCCGGTCATGGGTATCCTGCCATGTCAGGGGGATTCGTAGATGGAACTTTAAATCAATACACATAAAGACCTCAGAATCTGATAATAGAAATAGATGACATAACAGATGGCAGAGCTTTTAACAGACAAAAATCATATGCAGATACTCAGAAAATATGCAGTCAAAATCAGATACAAGTTAAGTTGAATTTCCCCTACCTCAGATAAAGTCTTTCTAAGCAAATCCCAAGCTTTTTAAAATGTTCAGACTTTGACCTAGATTATACGTGTAGTATACTAAATGTCAGAAGTGTCAGAACAGTAATTGGCACGAGGTCCAGCCGCAAATTTCTTAGAAACTAAAATAGCAGAAACAGGGGAAACTCGATCAATTAATACCTCTATTTGATTGATTGGATTCACATCTGATCGATCAATCTCATCATTGATCTATCGGATGTCTCATACCCAATCAGTCTGAACAAACGATAACTGATCGATCAACCCCTTGGTTGATCAATCAGATTCTCATGTTGATCGATCAATTTCCATAATTGATCGATCAAACCAGCATTTCCACATCTCCAGAATAGAGGAAATCTGATCGATCAATCTCTTCATTGATCGATCAATACCCGTGTTTGATTGATCGGGTCAAAATCTTAGAAAAATACACCTCCTATTCCATAGTGTGTTTTATAAAATTCGATCGATCAATTCTCAATTGACCGATCAGTTCTTCATTATAAAATAGAGGCAAACCTGATCGATCAAACCTCTAATTGATCAATCGATTCCTCAATTCGATCGATCAATCCCTACAATTAATTGATCAGATTTCTAAGGTCAGAATTTTTAGAAAATTAGGCCTCTTGTTCTATAGTTTCTTAATAAATTTGATTGATCAATTTCACAGCTTGATTGATCAATTCCCAATTGATCGATCAATTCACACCTGATCGATCACTTCTAATATTGATCGATCAGTTTCAAATTCGATCGATCGAACCACTAGTTTGATCGATCGAGCATATCAGGTTTTCACTTCTCAGGAATTTCACCCTTTTGTTTACAAAATACATCGATCAATCCAAACTCAAGTTTGATCGATCGGACCAGAGGTTGATTGATCAATTACTCAATTGATTGATCGGATCTGACAGTTCAAAAGCCATTAATGAGGTTTGTTGAATTCAAACCCCAACTCCCATGATTCTTCAAGAACCATTCAAACCCACATAAATGCATATTTATTACACTTAAACTCACACAAAACCCATACTAACTCACCTCTTTGATGACGGTTCCTTGGTTCACGCCATCCTAGGTTTGCGAGGGTTTCGGATTCAAATCGAGGAGTCTGACACTACGAGCTCTCCGAATAACTAGAGGTACCACTCCGCGCTAACTCGCAGATGCATTTTACTCTCTCAAACAGATTGCCGTACTCACGCCCATTCACTTACGCTCTTAATTAGCGGATCAAAAAACTAGGGCTTCTCAAACTTGGCTTTCTCATAGAGGGTTCCTAGTAATAGCTTGCATGCAGAGGTTCAGGACAAGAACAAAGAGAAGGATTGGGTATTCCTAACCTTCCTTCTGTTATAAGCTAACAAATGGAAATATCTCTGATATTTTCATTTCTAAAACACTCACTCCGGTGTTGAGCACACACACACAACACGCGTGTATCTCATTCTATCAATATGCCTAATCACATCTCGGACTGGCGTCACAAGTGACAACTCACATCACATGCCTACAGATCACGGATTCCCATTCTAATAATCTTTTATTTAAATTTAAATTTTTGTCTCATTATCCATGTTGGGTACAAATACCGAAGCAGTCGGAAGGTTCTCAAAATTTTAGGGTCGTTACAATAATGCATGTAATCCAGTCATAAAAAATTACTTGCATTCTTCATTTTACATAGTCCATATTACAACGAAACAAATGTGCCCTTAGTGTAACACCTTTCTATCTCTCTAGTCGACATCGACTCATTAATCAGTCGATGTCGACTTTTTAATGAGTCGATATTGAGTCATTAAACAATTGACGGGTTAATGAGTCAATGCCAACTCATTAAATAGGCGATATCGACTGTTTAATGAGTCGATATCGACTCATTAAACAGTCTCGACTCATTAAACAGTCAACTTTTATTTTTATTTATTTATTTTTTAAAGTAGTGATATCATCTTTTTTTTGGTGTTAATCTTTGATACCATCGATCTTTATATTATGGCATTTAAATCAGACGACATAGATGTTGCTTCACATTGCATAAACAGGCAAATTTTTTTTTTAAGAGGTGATATCACCTTTTTTTCGTGTCAATTTTTGGCACCATCGATATTAATATTATGACCTTCAAATTAGACGACATAGATGCAGCTTCACATTGCGTAAATATAAAAAAATGCAAAATTTTCAAAATTTAAACTATGTAAAACTGTGACAGCCCAGATTTTCGCACTCGAAAATTCGTGCCATCAGGATCATGCTTTGGATGATCCCCAGGACAAATCACGGAGTGTCAGCTCGCCTAGCGAAAATCAGAGCAGACACTGTCCATAGTGGCAGATCGAGTCATCATATAAAGTTTTAAAAGAAAGAAGTAATAACAGAGCATCTATATAAAGACCAAAGAATATATATTCCCAAAAAGGAGCTAAGAAGAACCACTGGTGATGGACATCCATAAACTAAAATAATGGTTCCCGATAGTGGTTCCTATGGAATGTATAATAATTACAAGTAAAAGGAACATCTATAATAATAATTACAAACGGTGGCCCCCAGGCACACAATAATTCAGAATTCAGTACAAAAACCCAAAAAGTACAAACTAATACCCAGACAGCTAATAAAACTCATCAGCTAGGGTATCGGTATCCTCCTCCTCGGCCTCAGCCTCTAGATCAAGCTGGTAGTCAGGATCGCTCTTTGTATCGGGAGCTCTAGCCTCAGAACCTATTAATGTTATAGAAAACAGGGTGAGCTAACCATCTAAGCTCAGTAGAAGAATTTTTGTTAAAGTTACATCTTAATTGTAAAATATGGTTGCAGAAGATATTGACAGAATTGTATAGATGCAAATAGATGTTTAGATATGCAGAATTTATCAGAGCAGGTAGAACTTATCAGAGTTTACAGGATGTTATGTATATAGTATTTAATAACTTAAAATAGTATACTTAAGTAACTCCCATGAGTATGGCACGTGGTAGCCAGATTTGGGCTGATGGGTAATCCCGACCATCGTCGTTCACATAAATAATTTCAGAAATGCAACAATGCTTCAACTAAGGAGTGCAATTGTGTCGAGGATTTCCAAAGCAGATGTACGATTGTGCCAGGCATGGATATACTGCCAAGTCGATGGGATTCGTCAGATTGTTAAACCTCAAATCATATGCAGTCATATCATACATAACAGGAATCAGATGAAAGGTATCAGATAACAGAAATTAGATATCGTAGAGTTTTCACACATATGCTAAACATGACTAGAAAGAAAAATCAGAATATGCAGTTAAATGCCAAAGGTTTGGAATCATGAGATCAAAAGTAAATGCAATATCAGTTGAATTCTCCTACCTCAGGTCAGACCTTTCTAAGCAAATCCAAAGCTTTTTAAGGCATCATGGTCCGATCCTAGACCATAAACATAGTATACTAAGTCTCAGAGATGTCAGAATAGCAACTGGCACAGTGTCCAGTAGTGTTCAATTCACAAAAACCAAAATAGGCAGAAACAGGGGTGATTGATCGATCAATGTCCTTTCTTGATCGATCAATCCCACTCCTTGATCGATTAATGACCTCATTGATTGATCAACCTCTCAAATAACTCACAGGTGACAAAGGAAAATTGATCGATCAATACCCTTGATTGATCGATCAATCTTCAACCTTGATCGATCAATGCTTCATTTGATCAATCAATAGCCTCTTTTATTTCAAACATAACAAAGGAAAATTGATCGATCAATAACTTAGTTTGATCTATCAATCCACCCCATTGATCGATCAATCTTCCCATTGATCGATCAATCAATTGAAACTCAAATTTCCCTCCTTCTATTCTCACACTATTCTCATATAGATTGATCGATCAATGTCCAAATTGATCGATCAATGTTTGCCATTGGTCGATCAATTTCCTCATTGATCAATCACTTTAGTCCTTGATCGATCACCTCGCTGTGATCGATCAACACCCAATATTGATCAATCAATACTAAATTTGATCGATCAATCTTTAGAATTGGTCGATCAAACACCCATTTGATCGATCAATGCCCATCGGGCATTGAACTTTTAAAAATATGCTCCACTTTCCCATTTACTCTTTATACGAATTGATCGATCAATTCCTAACCTTGATCGATCAATCCCAAGATTGATCGATCAATATCCTGTCTTGATCGATCAATGATGACAGTTCTTTGTCATTAGTGGCGGTCACATGTTTTGACCCATTTTACCCTCGATCTTTAGTGGTTTTCAACAACCATTTCTTTACACATCTATTCCACACATTTCTGAGGTTTAACCTCCACCCTTTTTAATCTAAAAGCTTACATCTCTGAGGTCCCTCGCGGAATCTCGGCAAAGCTATCCGAAAAGGGTTTCAGATCTAAAATCCCACATTCGTCGCTATCGCAACCAGGAATAGTAGGTGCTTGGCTCCATTTCGACACCCTTGACAGCACACATTCTCAAAAGACCACTTGACGTATTGACGTCGATTCCACACTCTCAAATCGAGCAATCGTTAACCTAGGTCTCTCGCTCAACTTTGGTTTCTCACAGAACTAATCTCAACCCAATCTCCTAGCTAGGGTTTCTCAGGAACAAGAAGAAGAAGAGGATGGAAACAGGTATCCTAACCTTCTTCCTTCTCTTATAAGCTAAGAAACAGAAATATCTATGATATTTCTATTTTACCTAATTTAATTCCGATGTGGAGCACCTACACGGTCTCTATGGCATAACACGCTGCAACGACATCTTACAAGACTCAAACCTGCACATGAAGTTGCACATGACTTCACCTTACTAAGGATTAATATTATTTCTAATAATATTAATATAAAATTTTTAAATTTATCTCAATTTTTATGCCGAGCACACATATCAAAGTAGTCAGGTTCTCATTCAGAATTTTTTAGGGTCGTTACATTATTTCCCCCTTAGGAATTTTCATCCTAAAAAATGTTAGGGTGGTGTGGTCAGATACATGATATTCTCGAGGGTTAGTTGTTAAGACCTGAAAAGTTCCACTTTTCACCCCTTAACTTAACCTTTGATTAGACCCTTAGCCACTTAATAAACTCCTCTTAAGTGTTTTGTTCAAGAAATAATCAGCAGTGAAATAAGGCCAAGAACCCTGTTATGGAGCTTGCTTTGGCACCAGATGCCCCTCAGCAAGAATGCACCTTGAAGCCTCGCGCAGATCAGCTGAGCTTCCCAAGGCTTTACAAGCAACCTCTCGCGCAGATGAATGACTGGGGAGCTTTAGAAACTCAACTCCACACAGCTCTCGCGAAGATCAAAGGTAGAACACACCGCTCAGTGTTGCGCAGTTCAAGGCAGACTTCTCTCAATCTCACGAGGATCACTTAAGACAGCTGAGGAGAGAGAGCTTCAAAAGATTTCTCGTGCAGCCGCTGCAGGGTACAATTCTCAGAAGAAGAACGCCTCGCATAGTTCGCGTGCCATTTAAGAAAGAAAGAATCCTGGCAAAGGTAAAGCCCATCTCGCGAAGATTGAGTCAGACAAAGAACCTCGCGCAGTCAGAACTCAAAAGAACCTCACGAGGTAACTCGCGAAGTCCAAATAAAGAAAGCGCTCGCGCAGTTCTCACGCTACTTCCTAGCAAAGACTAATCTACCATGCGACTGCTTGAATTGCAACCTCGCGATGCTTGAGACTACGTTTTCTATTGAACCTCGCGAACTCCAATTCAGTGAGAGCTCAACTCTCTACCGCGCGATTGCCTGAAGAGCAAACCAAGGCAACCTCGCGACGGCTAAAGCTTCAGTGTCAAACCATCCTAGCGAAGAGCAATGAGCTACCACACGAGGTGTCTGGGGAACTACAGCTACCTAGCGAGCCTCTGAACCCAAACTTCCATCTCTTCAGCAGAGGGCATTCTGGAAACTTCCAATGATTAGGGCACGCATTCCCATGCTCAAATCTCCGTGTACACGCCCTGAGGCATCCAAGGATCAATAGAAGGCCACGTGGCATCGTTAAAATTAGGGTTTCCTAACCCTAATGCGCCGCCACCCCACTGCTATATATACCCAGGCCTAGCTTAGGTTTAGGTATCTGGGAACCTATCTCAGATCGCTTTTCTTTTCTCTTTTATTTTTAGCAGTAAGTAGTTTTTTCTTTTTCTTTTTCTTTTCTTCTCTCCATAGTCCAGCAATTGCTGGCTATGACTTTGTATATGTATTTGAGTTAGATTAATAGAAATTTTGTAATAGGATTTATACTTTGTGGGATTGCTGTTGATTTGTGAGATGCTCTGTGTAAGGTTGCTGCCTTGTGATCCGCCATTGCCTAGGCAATGGAGGACTGATTTTAAGGGCCACTCAGATCTAAGTAACCTGCGTGTCTGGGCTATCATGGTCTTCCAGCCTTAGCCCCACCACAGGATCTACTAGATCTGAAATCCCCATGGGATCTTGAGCTGGTAGCCTGGTGAACATGGTGGTAGCAGCGATAATCTTGTTTTTTCTTGGGCTCCGTGAGGAGGATAACCTCTGGGATAGTCTGTGACCATTTAAGTGGACAGATTATAGCCTCAGGGTGATTCTGATCCACCGATCCAAGATGGATCCTTCTTCTTTTCACCTGAGCTTGTAGAAGCCTGGTGAGGGATTGTACAGAGGCAGACTCCCCCATAGTTGTATAGATCTGCCATCAGATGCCGGATCTGATCTGGTTATAGAGATTGTAGGCTGGTGACTGGACCATTGTAGCCTCTCTCAAGCAATGGACAGCTGGATTGAAAGTTATACTCAATCGCTTGCTGGTTCTATGTGTCTGGACTATCATAGTTTTCCAGCCTTAGCCCCACACATGAAACCTTAGAGGTCGAGGTTCCCTATGGATTCCTGAGCTGGTATCCTGGATGAAATAGTGCCTGCAATGATTTAATAGTTATGTTCTGCTTCATCCCTGGATAGTGGCTCCCCTATGGGATAGTCTGTGACCATTCAAGTGGACAGGCTATAGCCCTAAGGGTGGAGTCATGGCAGTAGCGATGGGTTGGATCCTTTCTCCTCAGAGGTGATAATGTAGCCTCTGGACAGGATTTCTACAACATCAGCTCTAAATCTAAGTTAGAAGAACTCCTCTGATCTTGGCTCAAAAACATATTTCTCACCTTTTTATAATTATTTTCCACACTCCATCCATCCTCTCAATCCTTTCTGTAATTTAGTTATTAGAATACTTAGAATAAGTGACCTCAAACTTCCCTCCTTTTAGGACTGCTAGATCTGGAGGGACTACTAGAGACGGCTCCCTAGGAGCCTTAGATCACCTTTCCCTGTGGGACAAACTCTTATCAAAACTTGCTATAATAGACCCTGTATCTTGCAGGTCTAGGATTTCCGAGTTGTGCTGATTCATCCCCTGTTTCATTCTATTTTTGATTCTTAAATACTTTCACCACCAACCAATAAGGGAAGCACACTTGAAATTCGACAACATTAGTAGGAAGCACAAACAGAACGAGCAGGCGAAGATATCATGCAAAAATAAGTAGGCATGCAGAACAAGGTTTATATGAAAACAGATGAATAATTATATAATATACATATATATATATATGTAGATATAAGCAAGAATAGATCATAAAGAAAAGAAAAGTAAGTACACAGAGGCGTGGAAGGTCCGCCTCGCCGTAAGTGTGTCTCTTTGGGGTGAGGTGGCGGAGTACTATAGTCGCGAGGATCCACGGTATGCTGACGTGCATGAGAAATCATCGGCATCAACGTGGTGGCGTACAAGTGCTACATCACAAGCTCGTGCATGCCCTCATGGTAATCCAGTCGGCGATGAACCTGACGCTGGAACTCCTCCATCCCATCCAGCCACTCGTGGATACGTCGGTTACCCTTCATGAGCTCACGAAGTATCGCTTCCACGTCCACGGTGGAAGGAGCAAGGTCGCGCGACGTAGAGGCACGGGCAGGTCGGCGTATAGGGATAGGTCTAGGAGGTAGCGTCGGTCGAGGTGGCTCAGCAGGCGGGGCCTCCCCCTCACCAGGAACTCTCTCTGGCTGTTCGGTGCCCTCCTCAACAGCAGGCTGCACCGGCGCTGTACCCTCCGAAACGGAAGGAACCTCCTCCTCACCCTCAGGTAATCGTTTGACCAAAAGGTTATAACTCTTAGTCCAATCCTTGAGCTGAAAGACCTTTGTGTTATTGGTCAGTCTTGGCTCGCCGGGAGCTAAACTATACTCCTCTTGAAACAAAACATATTGCTCAACCATCTTTGTGATTAGGTGAGCATAGGGCATCTATTTCTTAGATGCGGCCTGGGTTTTCTCGAACATCAGGTCCCTGGCATTTATTAGGCCATCGATGACCAAATCCGCAACACAGAACCAATGGTTCTTAAAGGCTGAAAAGAGTGCCTGTTGCATGATGCCATTTTGCACGAATTTGTGTAGAAAGGGGTTGAGGGCACACTTGATATACGTATCAAGCATCCACAATCGATTAGGGAGTTGGGCTCGCGTGATGGATTTCCCTAATCCATGCTGACCCTAGGTCATTTTTGTGACCACGTCGGGAAACGGGACGTCTTTGATGTAGGGTGACTCTAAGCCACAGGTCTCAACGTACACCAACGTTCATTGTAGGGCAACCACAATATGAAACTGGTTGAATTTATATTCCAACTTGTCAATCGAGGTGACGAGTTGGTGTCGGCTGTCGCCCCAACGGAGGTTATGAAAGAAGAGCCACACGATACGAGGACAATAATGATCATGAAACAGCTCGAGTAAGGGTTTCAACCCAAGCTTTGTGATATATTCGATGGCTCAAGTCATCTCTGACCGATCCTCGAAAAGCTTAGAGTCGAAGACGTACTCGGGAAGGAAAGATTTAGAAGCCCACCACTGATTTGAGACTTCATGGGTGATTTGGTTCGATGGGGGGTTCTGAACGGGTGGAACCACATTCACAACAGGTGCCATGGGTGGCATGATAAGTTGGGGAATGGGTTCGAAAGGTGGTACAGAAGGACGAACCCAGGATGTAGGGATCTTACACGAGGCATTCTTGGTCCTTGGTCTCATAGCTAAAAAATCTCTAAATTTTACACACAAAGCAACGAAGAGGAAAGGGAGGGTTTTACCGAGTGAGCCAAACACAAATCGAGCAAAATACTCGCGAAAAGGAGGTCAGGTAGCCGACAAATGGTCCAAAGATCGCTTGAACGCAAAGGAGCAAAAACCCTCTTGAACGATCAATCCCTTGCACCGTGCGAATGAAGTTTTAAAAACCTCAGTTGTTACTTAAAATGACAGGATTGATCGATCAATCTTCAAATTGATCGATCAATTCTTAAGTGAAAAAGCCCTAGTCCGATAGCCTTAATTGATCAATGTACTTATGTTGATCGATCAAAACACAAAATTGATCGATCAACACCAAAATTTGATCAATCAATGCTCAAGTTCAAGGTCTTTGCTCCATAGCCTTGATCGATCAATACACCTTCAATGATCGATCAATGCATAGAATTGATCGATTAATGGCCAAATTTGATCGATCAGTCAATAATATTGAGTGCCAGTTTCCTAACATAATTGATCGATCAACCCCATGTGTTGATCGATCAATTTACCAAATTGATCGATCAAACATGACAGCAAAATGATTTCCTATTACAACACTTTCCTTAAAGCAAATGAGCTGCTTTTCTAAACTTAGGACCTTACATACCTCAAAAACTGCACCCATACAAGTGGAATATTCTAATAAAAATATTCCTACATGCATACCATAGACATACCATCACAATAATGAACTCAAACCAAAAGCGGGAAAAGTAACTTCTACGTCATGTAAACAAATGTGGGTACTGCTCGCGGATCTCAGCGGCGTGCTCCCAAGTAGCTTCCAAAGCTGAATGATTATGCCACTTTACGAGCACAAGTGGAATCAACTTGGTCCTCAAAACTTGATCCTTACGATCCAAAATCTGAACCGGTTCCTCAATCGGTTGGAAGTCCAACACATGAGTCTGGTCTCGCGCGTATCGCCGTAGCATGGAAACATGGAATACACTATGCATGCTCACTAACTGCGGTGGCAAAGTAATCCTATATGCGACTTCGCCAACCCGTCCAAGTACTTCAAAGGGTCCAATATATCGAGGACTCAGCTTTCCCCACTTTCCAAAGCGCATCACGCCCATTGTTGGCGAGATCTTCACAAAGACTTTGTCTCCCACCTGAAAACAAATATTAATTCCATAGCTAACTGACTTAATTAGGGAATCATAAATTTCTTGAATGCATCTAAGTATACCTGAAACTCAATATGTGTTCGATGGAGATCAGCATAGCTCTTTTGGCGACTTTGAGCAACCCTCAGTCTTTTACGGATCAAGCAAACCGTCTCGGTTGCACTGTCCACAATATTAGGTCCCAAAATGAGCTTTTCACCAACTTCTTCGTAGTTCAAGAGAGACCTACATCGTCGCCCATACAAAGATTCATACTACGCCATCCCAATACTGGACTGATAGTTGTTGTAAGCGAACTTGATCAGAGGCAAATGCTGATCCCATGAACCATGAAAATCCAACATGCATGCACGCAACATATCTTCTATGATCTGGTTCACTCTCTCAGTCTGCCCATTTGTCTGAGGATGAAACACTGAGCTGAACTCCAGTTTAGATCTCATGCCTTCTTGAAATTGCCGCTAAAATTATGACGTATAAAGCGGATCTCGATCGCACACTATACTGACTGGTATGCCATGTAACCGAACTATTTCCTTTATGTATAGCTCTGCAAGCTTGTTAGCTATAAACATAGTACGGTACGGCAGAAAATATTCAGACTTTATCAGTCTATCTATAATTACCCAGATGGCATTGTTCTTCCTCAATGTACTTGGAAATCCTAGTGTAAAATCCATAGAAATGGCCTCCCATTTTCACTCTGGCACTGGTAATGGTTGCAACAACCCCGCTGGATTTCAATGGTCTACTTTCACTTGCTGATAGACCAAACATCGAGAAACGTAATCTGTAACATCTTTCTTCAGTCCTCTCCACCAAAAGCTTCGCTTGAGATCTTGGTACATCTTGGTACTCCCAGGATGTATAGTATACGTTGACTTGTGCACTTCTTCTAAAATAGTATCCCTCAGGTCTTTATTAGCAGGTATACACATCCTATCTCTGAATAGCAAAGTACCATTATCCTTAATAGAGAAATCAAGTCTGATCTCGTAGATCACATCCTTTCTAATGGCCATCAGCTCATCTTCAATCATTTAGAGCTTACGCATGTTATTAAACAACGTGGGCCATATGACAATGGTAGCCATCAATGCCCCTGAACCTTTGACGTCTATCAGTGTATCACACAAGGCTAGGTCATCAAGTAGATGCCACCTCTGTACTCTGGTAATAAGATGTGACAACTGAGTTGAAGACTTTCTGCTCAAAGCATCTGCCACAACGTTGGCCTTCCCAGGATGATACTGAATGGAACAGTTGTAATCCTTTAAAAACTCCATCCATCTGCGCTATCACATGTTCAAGTCCTTTTGGGTAAACAAATACTTGAGACTTTTGTGATCGGTGATGATGTCAAATGTTTCACCGTATAAGTAGTGCCTTCAGATCTTCAAAGCAAAGATCATCGCCGCTAACTCCAAATCATGCATAGGATAATTCTTCTCGTGTTCCTTGAGCTGTCTAGAATCGTACGCGATAACCTTCTTGTGTTGGTTGAGGACACAACCCAAACCACTCTAAGAAGCGTCACTGTATATGGAAAAACCTCCTCTACCAGAAGGTATAGCTAGCACTGGTGCTGTAGTCAGACGCGTCTTGAGTTCTTGGAAACTCTTCTCATACTAATCAGTCCAATCAAACTTAGCATTTTTCTTTGGGAGCTGAGCGGACTTGATAGTTTGGAGAACCCTTCTACAAATCCTCTGTAGTATCCTATCAAGCCAAGGAAACTACGAACCTCGGTTACCATTCTTGATTGTTCCTAGTTCACTACTGCTTCAATTTTCATCGGATCAACTATTATACCTTTAGCAGAGATGATATGACCCAAGAAACTGACTTGATCAAGCCAAAACTCACACTTAATGAGCTTTACATACAGTTTGTGATCTCTGAGGGTCTGTAGAGCCACGTGCAGATGTCCTTCATGTTCCTCCTTTGTCTTGAAATAGACAAGAATGTCATCTACAAAGACAACTATGGACTTATCCAAGTGTGATTTAAACACTTGATTCATTAGGTCCATAAAAGACACAGGTGCGTTCGTTAATCCAAATGGCATAACTAAAAACTCATAGTGCCCATATCTAGTTCTGAATGCAGTCTTCTCGATATCCTCTGCTTTGACTCTTAGCTGATGATAACCCGATCTTAAGTCAATCTTTGAAAAGAACCTCACTCCTTGATCAAAGAGATTATCTATTCTCGGAAGCGGGCAACGATTCTTAATTGTCAACTTATTTAACTGTTGATAGTCGATGCATAGACACATCAAACCATCCTTCTTCCTGACAAACAGTATTGGTGCTCTCCAAGGAGACATACTAGGTCAAATGAACCCTTTGTCAAGCAGTTCTTACAATTGCTCCTTTAATTCTTTCAATTCTATAGGAGCCATCCGATACAGAGCTTTAGAAACTGGTTCAGTACCCGAAACTAGATTTATCACAAATTCAATCTCCCTAGCAGGTGGTAGTGCTGGTAAATCCTCGAGAAACACGTCAGGGTACTCACACACAACATGAATATCGGATATCACATTTGTCTCTTCTCGCTGCTCTTACAAGAAAGCCATATAGCCACTGCATCCACTCTTCTTCGTCTTTTCGGCTCAAATAGCTGATATCAATGGAGCTGCCTTAGACTTCACCCTGAAGAATCTGAATGACCTTTCCTTTGGAGGATGAAAAACTATAACTTTTCGAAGGCAATCGACGCTCGCATGGTAAGCGGATAGCCAGTCCATTCCAAGAATAATGTCAAATCCTTACATGTCCAATAATATCAAATCTACCATCGTTTCATGATCTTCTACTAACACAATCACTGATTTACACACTGTGCCTGTATTTACTGAACTCCAATTAGGAATAGACACCGTCAATATGAAGTCTAAACGTTCAGGAGTGACGCTCAATTCTTTCGTAAATTGAGGCCTGACAAACGAGTGTGTAGAACCTGTGTCTACCAAAACTCGAGCTCTATGAAAGCAAATGTCACAACGCTGATATACTTTCAACACACCTATAATTCAGTGACACAATTTAATCAAGTGCTTCACCTTGTATGTGTAATGCGCATCATTGTTATCAACATATATCAATAATAATTCTACATTACAAATTTCCAGTCCATTCTACTAAAGAAATTATCTCACTTTGAAATTTAATCATACCTTGTATGACATCATTCGATGTTAGAGCATCAGTCGCGGTAACAGTATATGCTCGACCTTGAACCACAGGTAAAGAAGATCTTTGTGTAGAAACTGATCGGGACCTCTCCTTGCTCTCCTTACTCTCCTCTGGGCAGTTCCTAATCAAGTGGCCCATCTTGCCACATCTGAAGCATGCCCCAATCTCCCTCCTATAGTCCTCTGTCTTGTGTGGCTTCCCACACTTAGCACATGACAGGGCCGGAGTAAACGATGATACCCTCGATGATCCCTGCGCTACAGAAGCCCCGCTGCAGGAAGAATCAGACGGTCGGAACGGTCTGGAAAATGCAGGTACTGTTGGCCTCTATTATGAACTAGGCCCTGTAGATATCGCCGGTCTGGAGTGTGTAGGGTATCTCGAAGGTCTAGAGAATCTCGCCCTTTTGTTCTACTCAGGGTCCTGAGAGTGTCCCTGATACGACCTTTCTTTATTTTGCTTGTCTCTCCAAGCAAACTGTTTCTGGTTTTCTTCTTCAGCGATGAGAGCTTTAGACATCACACTCTCGTACGTCTCCATCTCTCACATGGCTACATCCTTTTATAAGTTCTGTCTCAAGTCAAGCTAGAATTTACGAGCTCTTATCAGCTCAGTGGCTACGTGCTGTGGTACAAATCTGGATAATCTATCGAACTTAGCACCATATTCTCTCACTGACATCGCACCTTGTTTCAATTCAATTAATTTCACCTCCCACTAATGTCTCACTATTTTTAGAAAGTATTTGTTGTAGAAGACCTCAGTGAACTCCTCCCAAGTCCAAGGAGTGTAAGGAAATTTTCTCTCCCTGTTCCGTGACACCGACTTCCACCAGGGTTCGGCATCACCATCTAGTTTGAATGTTGCCCAAGCAATTTTTCTAAATCTGTACACTGGAGCACTTCAAACAATTTCTCCATTTCTTCTATCCAACCCTCGACCTCTATGAGATCCGTCTGACCAAAGAAGTTAGGAGGTCTCATCCTCCTAAACTCTGTAAAACTGTTGGGTTGGTGAGGTGGTCTAGCTGCTTGTTGATTCAAAGTAGCAGTCTACTGAGCGACGTTGGCAGCCAAAGCTTCCAACACCTGCTCCATTCTACCCTCGTTGCCTCTTCTTCCTCCTCTCGGTCCTACCAGAATTGCATTTGTATCCGATAAGAACTCTAATCCCCTGAATGTACCAGTGATATCGGGGATCTCTCTCAAAGGCACTTCTCTATGTCCCTCTCTGCCTCCGCTGTGTCCGCCTCTGAACTTAGGGCCCATACTGGTCTGTCATTGTGAAAATAATAACATTAATCAGTACATAGATTGTGAAAACAATCCGACCTGAACCCGCAGTTCAACTTAAAGCCTAGGCTCTGATACCTACTGTGAAAGCCCAAATTTTTGTGCTCGGAAGTCCGTGCCATCAGGATCATGCTCTGGACGATCCTCAGGACAAATCACGGAGTGTCTGCTTGTTTAGCAGAAATCAGAGCAGACATTGTCCAGTAGTGGCAAGTCGAGTTATCATATAAGGCTTTAAAAGAAAGAAGCAATAATAAAACATCTATATAAAGACCAAAGAATATACATTCCCAAAAAAGAACTAAGAAGAATCACTGGTGATGGACATCCATGACCCAAAACAATGGTTCTCGATAGTGGTTCCTATGAAATATATAATAATTACAAGTAAAATGAACATCTACAATAATAATTATAAACGGTGGCCACATGACACACAATAATTCAGAATTTAGTACTAAAACTCAAAGTACAAACTAATACCCAGACAGCTAGTAAAACTCGTCTGCTGGGGTATCGGTATCCTCCTCTTCGACATCAACCTCTGGATCAGGCTGGTAGTCAGGATCACTCTCAGTACCGGGAGCTCTAGCCTCAGAACCTATTAATGTTATAGAAAACAGGGTGAGCTAACCATCTAAGCTCAATAGAAGAATTTCAGTTAAAGTTACATCTTAATTGTAAAATATGGTTGCAGAAGATATTGACAGAATTGAATAGATGCAAATAGATGTTCAGATATGCAGAATTTATCAGAGCAGATAGAACTTATCAGAGTTTATAGGATGTTATGTATACAGTATTTAATGACTTCAAATAGTATACTTAAGTAACTCCCGTGAGTATAACATGTGGTAGCCAGATTTGGGCTGATGGGTAATCCCAACCATCATCGTTCACATGAATAATTTCAGAAATGCAACAATGCCTCAACTAAGGAGTGTAATTGTGCCGAGGATTTTCAAAGCAGATGCACGATTGTGCCAGGCACAGATATACCGCCAAGTCGATGGGATTCGTCATATTGTTAAACCTCAAATCAAATGTAGACATATCATACATAACAGGAATCAGATGACAGGTATCAGATAGCAGAAATCAAGTATCATAGAGTTTTCACACATATGCTAAACATGACTGGAAAGAAAAATAAGAATATGCAGTCAAATGCCAAAGGTTTGGAATCATGAGATCAAAAGTTAATGCAATTTTAGTTGAATTCTCCTACCTCAGGTCAGACCTTTCTAAGCAAATCCAAAGCTTTTTAAGGCATCATGGTTCAATCCTAGACCATAAACATAGTATACTAAGTGCTAGGGATGTCAGAATATCAACTGGCACAGTGTCCAGTAGTGTTCAATTCATAAAAACCAAATCAGGCAGAAACAGGGGTGATTGATTGATCAATGTCCTTGCTTGATTGATCAATCCCACTCCTTGATCGATCAATGACCTCATTGATCGATCAACCTCTCAAATAACTCACAGGTGACAAAGGAAAATTGATCGATCAATATCCTTGATTGATCGATCAATCTTCAACCTTGATCGATCAATGCTTCATTTGATCGATCAATAGCCTCCATTTTAGACATAACAAAGGAAAATTGATCTATCAACACCTTAGTTTGATCGATCAATCCACCCCATTGATCGATTAGTAATTGAAACTCAAATTTCCCTCCTCCTGTTCTCACACTATTCTTATATAGATTGATCAATCAATGCCCAAATTGATCGATCAATCTTTTCCATTGATCGATCAATTTCCTCATTGATAGATCATTTTAGTCCTTGATCGATCACCTCACTGTGATCGATCAACACCACATATTGATCGATCAATACTAAATTTGATCGATCAATCTTTAGAATTGGTCAATCAAACACCCATTTGATCGATCAATGCCCATCGGGCATTGAACGTTTAGAAATATGCTCCACTTTCCCATTTACTCTTTATACGAATTGATCGATCAATTCCTAACCTTGATCGATCAATTCCAAGATTGATCGATCAATATCCTGTCTTGATCGATCAATGATGAAAGTTCTCTGTCATTAATGGCAGTCACATGTTTTGACCCATTTTACACTCGATCTTAAATGGTTTTCAACAACCATTTCTTTATACATCTATTCCACACATTTATGAGGTTTAACCTCCACCCTTTTTAATCTAAAAGCTTACCTCTTTGAGGTCCGTCGCGGATTCTCGGCAAAGCGATCCGAAAAGGGTTTCGGATCTAAAATCCCAAATTTGTCGCTATCGCAACCCAGAATAGCAGGTGCTTGGCTCCATTTTGACATCCTTTACAGCACACGTTCTCAAAAGACCACTCGACGTACTGACATCGATTTCACGCTCTCAAATCGAGCAATCGTTAACCTAGGTCTCTCGCTCAACTGTGGTTTCTCACAGAACTAATCTCAACCCAATCTCCTAGCTAGGGTTTCTCAGGAACAAGAAGAAGAAGAGGATGAAAACAGGTATCCTAACCTTCTTCCTTCTCTTATAAGCTAAGAAACAGAAATATCTCTGATATTTTTATTTTACCTAATTTAATTCCGATGTGGAGCACCTACACGATCTCTACGGCATAACACACTGCATCGACGTCTTACAAGACTCAGACCTACACATGAAGTCGCACATGACTTCACCTTACTAAGGATTAATATTATTTCTAATAATATTAATATAAAATTTTTAAATTTATCTCGATTTTTGTGTCGGACATGCATATCGAAGCAGTCGGGTTCTCGTTCGGAATTTTTTAGGGTCGTTACAAACATGATAAAAGGTTTAAGAAGGGGTATTTGAGACTTTTTGTGCTAGCTGGAAGTGTCTTAGCTAAAAGCTGGTCGATTTCGGTAAAGGTGAAAATATAGGGTCTCTGACGGAAAAGGTGTATCTGATAGGGGTCAATCCAGTAAATTTTGCATATATTTATATATGGGGAGCCTGTTCCATCCTTCATGTTCCACATGCCATCCAACATAATATTTCAATGCCACATAGAGAAGGGTGGATGGTTTAGACGATTTTTTTTTTTTGAAAAGAAAAAAAGCATACATCAATGTTTGATTGATTTCTATCGTCTAGATTGTAAGAATAAACAAATATATGGTGGAGATGATTTTTTTTATATATTCAAATATTATCTAAGAATGCACCAATTATATATATATATATATATATAGAGAGAGAGAGAGAGAGAGAGAGAGAGAGAAGGAACTAGGAAGAGCATCCAGATGCAGTTGTGGAGGGGTGTACTCGGACGCCAGATAACATGTCATGTATCTTTTGTTTTTTTTTTTACTTCTTTGGCCTCCATTTGATGGCTCAAAGATTAGGTGATGCTCAACCAACTCGGTGCATTTATTTTGGGCACCACTGAAAAAAAAAATCTTTCATTTTTTACTTCTTTGGCTTCCGTTGTATGGCTCAAAGATCAGGTGACACTCAACCAACTCCGTGCATTTATTTTAGGCATCATCTTAACCACTTTTTCAATGATTAATATGATGTTGGTCATGCCAAAAATATTTTCATGGTACTTGATTGACCTTGTCTAAGTTGTGATGGTACTCGATCTTTGTGATGGATGCCATGTGGTGCTTAGCTGATCTAACACGTAGTCCCTGCTTATATATATATATATATATATAATTCCATCCCTAGCTACATTTGAAGGATAGTTTTATTGTAACGACCCTAAAATTCTGAACAAGAACCTGACTACTTCGATATGCGTGCTCGGCACGGAAATCGGGATAAATTTAAAAATTTATAATCAATGTTATTAGAAATAATATTAGCCCGTAGTTAGATGAGATCATATGTGACTTCTCACATGAATCCAAGGCTAGTAGAACCTTGGTGGAGCATGCTACACTATAGCATTAGTATAAGCGCTTCACACCGGAGCCAAGCTTAGGGAGTAAACTGAAATATCAGAGATATTTCAGTCCCTTAGCTTATAAGAGAAGGAATGGGACCTAGAGTGTTCATTTTTTTTCTTCTTCTTCTTCTTCTGGTTGTTCTGATAAACCTAAACCTAAGCTAGGAGATGATGGTTTGAATTGCTTTTTCGGAGAACCGTATGTGAGAGAACCTAGGTTAGCGATTGTGAGAATTTTTGTCATCATCATGACTTAAAAAATCGGTGTTGCTCCTTAGGAAAATGGTCTTGCCAAGTAAATCTGTTTGACAAATTTTTTTGTCACTTTTGGACCCACGGTCGTCCGTAGTACACTCACGGACGTCCGTTATCACGGATGACCGTGAGTGATTCATGGACGTCCGTGACCCAAAATCTTATAAATTCTAGAAAGTTCGGACAGTTTGATAACTGATCCGAAAATCCTCTTTTGTAAAATTTATGGTCCAAAATTTATCCTTGAGATTACTTACCATTTTTTGATTTCAATCCTAAATCTCAATGATGAGTGCATCTTTTCTAATTCTTGTTTGAGAGTGTAAGACTTGTGAGAGGCAAGTGGACCTTCGTGAGAGACGACGATTGTTGGAAATGTTCACTGTGGATAGAGTGATGGTGAGATGCTGTCATTGTTGGTGATAGAAGTGGTAGGGCATATCATTCCAAAGAGGCACTATAAGGTTATTAATTTATAGTGAATTTTTTCTTGAATCTGAGATAGATCCTGTGATTTTTACCTGTGATGGATTTTCCGCGTTAAAAAATGACTTGCGTTATTATTTTTGTTGTGTGGTGATTGTGAGTAGTATTAAATTGCTTAATTTTATAGATTATTATATACTCCCAAATTTCAATTGGTATCAAAGCCTGATCACTTGGTAAATTTTAATAAATTAAGTGTTATGTCAAATTTGGGATATCACGATCTTCCTAGAGATGGTGCGTTTACTGCTAGACCCCCTCTATTTGATGACTCTAATTATCCTTACTAGAAGGCAAGGATGAGAGCATTTTTAAGTTCAATGGATCCTCACATTTGGTATTCTATTAAGGACGGATGGCCACCACCGACTACGACCTCTGTTGTCGATAATATACTATATACCACTATCAAACCTAGATCTTTATGGACGGATCAGGAATATGATAATCTTGGTTTTAATTTCAAGACCCTTAATGCCTTATTTAGTGCAGTTAGTGCTTCCGAGTTTCGTCGAATAAGTACTTGCACCATAGCCAAAAATGCATTGAAAATTCTTGAAACCACTTATGAAGGAACTCCTCAAGTGAAGATTTCCAAACTTCAAATGCTCACATCTCAGTTTGAAAATCTTCGCATGGATGAGGATGAAAAGTTTTCTGATTTCTATATTCACTTAAATGATATTGTGAATGGCTCGTTTAATTTAGGAGAACCTGTTTCTAATACTAAAATTGTTCAAAAAATTCTAAGGTCACTACCTAAAAGGTTCAGATCTAAAGTCAATGCCATTGTTGAATCTAAAGATGTTGACAATCTAAACTTAGATGAACTTCTCGGGTCGTTACAAACTTATGAATATGAAATTCAAGACAATCATGTTACTAAAAGTGTTGCTTTCAAATCATCTAAGAATGAGTCTGATTCAAGCAGTGATTCTGATCAATCAGATGAACTTGCTTTGTTTGTTAAAAAATTTAAATTTTTTATAAAAATAAGAAACAACCTTTTAAAAAAGTTGAAAATTTTGAAAAATTTAAATCTTTTGAAAAGACACCTAAAAAGGAATCTACACAAATCAATGCTTTAAGTGTCATGGTTATGGGCATTATGCTAATAAATGTCCTAATAAGAAAAATGATAAGGGAAAATCTAAAGTTCTGACTGCCACTCATGAGATTGATATATCAAATGAGTCATCTTTTGATGAATCTGAACCTGTTTCATATGGGTTTAAAGCTTTTGTGGCCTCAATTATTGAATCTAATAATTCTCGAACACCATCCCTTATTGAAACCGAATCTATTACATCACTATCTTCTGATACTAAAATTGATGGTGATGTATTGGATATGACAAATGCTTACAGTGAACTCTATCAAGAATCAATACATCTAACTAAAGAAAAAATTAAATTGACCAAAGAAGTGGCTGAATTAAAAAACATTATCAGTAAACTTCAAGATAATGTGAATTGTTTCACTTCAAAATTTATAGAACAGGAAAATAAAGTAAATTCCCTCATTTTAATAAATGAAAATTTAAAAAGGGAACTTGGTTCCATTTCTGAAAAATATTCAAACATTTACAAGACAAATGAGAAAATAAAAAAATTACTCAATTTTGGTCAAAGAACTACAGACAAATCAGGTATTGGATATCATCATGCAGTAAATATGTCACAACCCAGATTTTTGAGATCTGTGCACGGCACATATTTACACATAGGTGTATGTGTTTCACAAGGAGACCAAAAACGACCCACATACGTTAAGTGTGTACGTGGGAAACACACTAGTATTATCCCAAAAATTTAGATATAAAAGTGAAAGAGATAGAGAAGAACCTTTACGTAACTCTATTCTAACCTAAATAGAGAGAAGGAGAATAAAGAGAGAAAGAAGAAAAGAGCCTAGTGGAGAACTAGGGTTCATTGAGACTTAGGTCGAAAGAAGGGATCAGAGGAAATGACGGGAGAAAGAACCAGGGAGGCCGGATAGCCGAGTAGATATTCAAATCATAAATCGGACCTGTGCGTGATTCATCGTCAGAGGTACGTTAAAAACATGATAGATGCCTAGGAATGTTTTGAATAGTAGGAAGGATGTTGGTTGTATGTTACTTTATATAAGATTAAGGTTAAATGAAGGATGGAAGCATGATCTCGATCGATCGAGGACAAAATCATTGTTCCTCGCCGGCGGTCTAAAGAGGCTTCGGCGAGGATGAACATAGAAAAATGTGGCTCTGGGCTCGCTCGGCGGTCCCTAAAACTAAAGTGGAGCTCGCTCGGCGAGGTCCTGATAAAATTCGAGCTCGATTTAACCGCTCGAGCGATCTCGATTTGACCGCTCGAGCGAGGTCAAGAGACCGCTCGGCGAGGTCAAGTATTTGCTTTCGGCGAGGGCTAATGACCCTTGGCGAGGTCCGGTGATCACTCAAATATTGATTTTCTAATATAAGAAACTCGGGTGTCTTACACCCCAAAGACCTTAGATCATCCTAAAGTAAAATTCTTTTAAATGTAGGTTGATTCATTATAACCCTCTAAGGACAAGCGTGCTTTGAGATTCGTCGAGGTAGGGAATTCTCTCGAACATGTGCATTATTCTGTGAACTCATATGTGTAGTATAGTCCATTTAAATAGTGTATATTTCATAAATCCTCATGATAAGGGTGTGTGCGTGTGTTCCAATGTGGAAAATCCTGAGGTCCCCAGGGGACGAAAGATAATGTGGTTAAATCAAAGAAAGGTGAAATAGAAGCAAGGGGCATCCCAGGGATGCGTAAGAAAATAAACAGAGAAACAAAGATAACGTGATAAGGCCTAATGTAATATATTTAACACAATCACGATGAATAACTATATGTAAAGCACATTGATACTTTTATTATTTAAGGTTGATTAGAATACCCCACCGTGGCGGATACCTGACCCGACTCGGCGGGATATCCGTGACGATGCAACAGGACCAATCCGTACAATTATAACATCGAGGATGTAGCTTGAGAATAGACCCCCGCGCCTATGAGGAAGGGGCTGGGCGATATTCGAGGAATGCACATAACAACTGTCTAGTTAGACGACGATGGCGGGTATTCCATCGGGGCTCGATGCTATATTGCTCGAGGATTAATTAAGTTAAGATTTAAGTGATTAGGCCAAGTTCACAAACAAGCTTATAAAGAGATTAAACAAAGCCATGATAAGTAGTGATTGGAACCATTGAGTTATTCCTGTTATCCAAATTGTTGTACATAAATGTTTTCTTGAAAATTTATGTTTTATTAAGTTACTAACATATGTGCGAAGGATGATCTATATGTTCTTTTGTTTTCCCTACGGAGCTAGGATGTAGCTCACCCCTTAGACTATACGTCACAGGTCAAGGACTAGCGGCGGCGAGGACTTGGTGAAGTTAATCCAAGGGCATCAGATGCCTTGCTTGAAGAGCAGAACCTCCTCCTGAGGAATTCTTCTAGGAAACCCGCTGCATACCCTAAGAGTGAGTTGAGAGAGTACTGTGTATGACATGATATATCGAACCTCATTATTTGGAAGGTTTAAATACTGTCTCTTGGTAAACTATTTAAGAAGAATAATTGTCATTAAACTTTTGGGTATGCCCTTATGTCCATGAATTGGCATGGAACAGGGACAACCTTGTAGGATCAACTATCCTATAACTTCTTATTTTTATTTAGAGTGTTTGCATGTGCTGCAATTACAGTTTATATATATATCATGAGTTATGATATGAATTTAAGGCACGGCCTTGAAGGTCGTCAGATGGCACGGATTTGGGATGCAAATTTGGGTATCCTGATTGGTATCAAAGCCTTTCTTTCCATAGTTCGACTATCATATCATCGAATATAGGGACTTACGCTAACTTGATTATGAATTCTCATGCGGCGTTATGTTTCCTAGAGGAGAGGCCGACCGAGGGTGGCCATGATAGGAATTCTTGTGATGAGATGGGTTCGTCTCACCTACAAGCAGTGCCGTTGGGAAAGCAGGGAGATTCGAGAGCGGTGGCGGGAGGAAACCAAAATCAGCGGAGGGCAAGATCTAGATAGGCAAGATCGAGATCAGAGGGAACAAGATAGGGTGAGAGAAAGAAATGAAGAAAGAGAAGAACGCCAGAGAATGATGCACACAATGGAGACCATGGCAACTGCCATGGCACAACAAGCAGCGTCCTTAGCAGCGCATACAGTACCAGAACCACAACGAACACCTACCCCTCCAGTAGGACTTACACCCTCAGTGGCTTCAACATTCACCGAGTTCAGAAGAATGAGACCTCCCAACTTTTCAGGACAGGCAGACACGATGGCCGCCAAAAACTGGATGGGAGAAATGGAGAAGGTGTTTAGTGTACTGACATGCGCGGAGGATGAGAGCGTCCGTTGGGCAGCATACATGTTAGATGGAGAAGCTGGACCTTGGTGGAAATCAGTGTCGCGGACGAGAGCACAAGAAACTCTAGATGTGCCGTGGACTTGGGACGAATTTGTAGAAGAATTCAATAAACAATATTTTCCGGAAGTTGTGAGAAATCAGATGGAGACCCAATTTTTACAACTAGCACAGGGAAGAATGACCGTGAGAGAATATGGAGTGGAATTCATGAGATTGGCTCGCTTCGCTCCAGACTACGTAATCCCAGACGTGATGAAAGCGAAGAGGTTCCAACAGGGCTTAAGGTCGGACATACGAGGAGGGGTTGCGCCCTTCCAGCTGAAAACTTATGGAGAAGTAATGAGTAAGGCATTGGTGGTTGAGGAAGAAAATAATAACCGATACCGTCAGAGGGAACATCAAGGCAGAGAAAGCATCGATCTAAACAGGACGGGGGGTTATGAATCGGCATATAAGAAACCGAGGTTTATAACACCAAATCAGAAACAGTCGTTCCAGTCAGGTTATGGGAGAGCTGCACAACAACCGACTCATCAAAATTATCCGTTGCTGGCATCAGGGAGATCGATGAGGTATCAAGGTCCTACCTTTTCAATGAGGCTACAACTCCACAAGTTTTTAGAGTCGCTAATTCATTTCCAAGAGAAACTTGTACTAAATGTGGCAAGTCCCATAAAACAACGGACTGTAGGCAAGGAATGCGAGGCTGTTTCAAGTGTGGCAAGATAGGTCACATAATTAGAGATTGCCACAGAGCAGTCAAAGAAAAGACGGCTCCAACTTCCATGCCACAACCTATTCAATCTCGAAAGCACATTATTCGAGGAGAGCCTCTGTGATTACGCCCAAGAAGCGGGAGTGTACGACATTATCCAAGGTGAGGTCTCCTTTAAAATAAAGAATTTCGTTTGCAATACAACTTTAGATAATGAATGAATTTTCCATTAGGATAAATATCTATATAACTGTTATTAAACTCAAGAGTGAAATTTTTTTTGCATTAAGTATATATTATGTACGTATATGCATGCATTGTAGGTACGTTACAGATTTATGAGAAAGGGTGCTTTCGTAGCACATGGCCTGTGTGATCTTGATAGACCGAGGTCTACCCACTCTTTCATCACCCCTAGATTTGCAAAAGGATGAAGATTATTTAGAAAATCTTTGGACTTTGTGTTATCGGTGTCCATCCCAACGGAGAATTAGTGGACACGAGTTAGTCTGCAAATCGATAGTAGTAAGCATTAGGATCACGCGGTCCACAATTAGAGCGCAAATTTAATATGGTTGGACATGCAAGGATTCGTAATCCTTGGCATGGATTGGTATCCCAACATTGCGCAACAATGAGACGCAAGGATAAAGTTGTTGTTTTCCGTCCTAACACGAGAAGATCGTTTTGATTTCAAGGGAGAGGTCGACTCGGTACCACTCATATCTCTGCGATAAGCGAGCGTTTAATCAGGAAAGGGTGTAGTGGTTATTTGGCATTTTTGAAGGAGGATAAAGAAGAAAAGAATATTATCTCTGACATAGCTGTGGTGCGAGAATTCCCAGATGTATTCCCAGAAGAATTCCCAGGATTACCTCCAGAAAGGGAGGTAGAATTTGCGATCGACTTAGCACCGAAGCGGAACACATTTCAAAAGCACCTTATAGAATGGCCCCTGCAGAGTTGAAAGAATTGAAAGAACAACTGCAAGAGCTCATGGACAAGGGATTCATACGACCAAGCGTGTCTCCATGGGGAGCACCAGTGTTGTTCGTGAAAAAGAAAGATGGGTCGATGCGGTTGTGCATTGACTACCGCCAATTGAATAAAGTCACGGTGAAGAATCGATACCCGTTGCCAAGGATAGATGACTTATTCGACCAATTGCAGGGTGCAAAACATTTTTCCAAGATCGACCTAAGATCGGGTTATCATCAGTTAAGAGTCAGGGCCGAGGACATTCAGAAAACGGCTTTTAGAACACGGTATGGACACTATGAATTTTTAGTAATGCCATTCGGGTTGACAATGCACCAGCGTCGTTTATGGACTTGATGAATCGAGTGTTTAAACCACACTTAGACTCCTGCGTGGTAGTGTTTGTGGATGACATCTTAATCTACTCAAAATCGAAAGCGGAACATGAAGAACACTTACGTGTCGCTCTACGAACCTTGCGTGAACACCAACTGTACGCCAAGCTCAGCAAATGTGAGTTTTGGCTAGAAAAGGTTAACTACGGGACATGTCATCTCCAAGCATGGTGTCACTGTAGATCCCGCTAAGATCGAGGCAGTAGTGAACTGGGAACAACCAAAAACCGTGACAGACATCCGAAGTTTCCTCGGACTGGCAGGTTATTATCGACGCTTCGTAGAAGGATTTTCAAAAATATCAGGACCTCTTACGAGACTTACAAGAAAGGACTCAAGATTTGAGTGGACTAAGGCGTGTGAGAAGAGTTTTCAAGAACTCAAGAAGAGGCTCACCTCAGCTCCAGTGTTAGCCATTCCATCAGGCAGTGAAGGATTCGCAGTTTATAGTGATGCTTCGTATAACGGGTTGGGTTGTGTACTAAATCAATATAAAAGGGTGATAGCTTATGGCTCCAGACAGTTGCAAGAGCACGAAAGGAACTACCCAACACACGATCTAGAGCTAGCAGCAGTCATATTCGCATTAAAGATATGGCGACATTATCTATACGGAGAAACATTTGAAATTTTCACTGACCACAAAAGCCTCAGATACCTGTTTACACAGAAGGAACTGAATATGAGGCAGCGTAGGTGGATGGAATTCCTCAAAGATTATGATTGTTCTATACAGTACCATCCAGGCAAAGCTAATGTAGTGGCCGACGCCTTGAGTCGAAAGAGTTCGGCCCAACTGGATAGACTAATTTCGGGTATACATCGATGGAAGTTGTTGGAAGATCTAGCGTTGTGTGGTTCAAATAATAAGATCAATAAATATGTGATTCAAAATAAATCAAATCTTCAATACAAATGTGTTTGGATTAGAAAATCTGATTTGACTACTCAGGTTGCTCATATTTCACTAAAAGCTAGTGAATCTTCTAAGTGGTTCCTTGATAGTGGTTGTTCTAGGCATATGACTTGTGAGAAATTATTTTTCTCTCACCTAACTTCATGCTCGGAGAGAAATGTGACCTTCGAAAATAGAAGTTCATGTAAAATTACTGGAAAAGGAACTGTTGAAGCACCTGGATGTCCTAAATTAAATGAAGTCCTTTATGTAGGACTTAAGGCTAATCTAATTAGTATTAGTCATTTATGTGATGATGGGATGAATATTAATTTTATAAAAAATTTGTGCACAGTTGTTGATTCAAATGGTCAATTTGTTCTTGAAGGGATTAGATCTTCTGATAACTGTTACACATTTAGTGATCATCTCAAAAATAATTGTTTTATCACTAAAACAAATGAGATCAATATCTTGCATCAGAGGCTTGGCCACATAAATAAAAATGATCTTTACAAATTAGCCTCTGATCAACTTGTTAAAGGTTTACCGAAATTAAGTAAACCAGATGGATCTATTTGTAGTGCATGTCAAATGGGTAAACAGACCCGTGTTCCCCACAAGAAAGTAAATGTTCCTACTTCTACTAGGTTACTTGAATTAATACATTTTGATCTTGTAGGTCCCATGAGAACAAGTAGTTTAGGAGGTAAGAAATATGTGCTTGTATTGGTTGATGATTTTTCTAGATATACTTGGGTTGCTTTTCTTAGAGATAAATCTCAAGCGTTTGATGAATTTATTATAATTTCTAAAAGAACTCAAATTGAAAAAAATCTTTTTATTGTTCGAATTCGAAGTGATCATGGTAAAGAATTTGAAAATTCATCTTTTGCTAAATATTGTGCATTAAATGGAATAAAACATGAATTTTTTGCTCCGCACACACCTCAACTAAATAGTGTGGTTGAGAGGAAAAATAGGGTACTCTAAGAAATGGCTAGGGTTATGTTAAATGCTAACAATGTGGCTAGAAATTTGTGGGCTGAGGCCATTAGTACTGCTTGTTACATATCCAATCGTGTGTACCTTAGACCTAACACTACTAAGACTCCATATGAAATATGGAATGATAGAAAACCTCAAGTTAGTTATTTTCGTATCTTTGGTAGTATGTGTCACATTTTAAGGGATCGTGAATCTCTTAGTAAATTTGATGCTAAAACTGATAATGGAATCTTTCTTGGTTACTCTTAGTAGAGCTTATAGGGTTTTTAACTTAAGAACTCTTACTATCGTTGAATCTGTTAATGCTGTTGTAGAAGATCAAAAATCAGAATCTTCTAATGATTTAAAGAGAGATATTGATGATGAAATTCTTATTGTTCCTGTTAATCATGAAAAACATAGGCTTGATAACACTAATTTTTCATCTAACAATGAAAATTCTACACATCCTTTTTCAAATATCACTGAAGATATGAATGTTGAAAATACATATAACAATATCTCTGAAAATGAGTCTCGACATAGACCCTCCTATGCTCGTGACATAAGAAGTTACCCTCCTAGTGCAATTATTGGTGATGTTTCCACCAAACTAATGACTAGAAGAAAATTTAAAAATCTTTCAAATATTCTATGTCATGTATGTTACACATCAAATCTTGAACCAAAAAATGTTAAAGAAGCCCTTCTGGATAACATTTGGTTATTGCCATGCAAGAACTCACTCAATTTAAAAGAAATGATGTGTGGAAACTTGTTTCTAGACCTTTAAACATAAGAATCATTGATACAAAATAGATTTTCAAAAATAAAACTAATGAAGAAGGTAAAATCATTAGAAATAAAGCAAGATTGGTGGCTCAAGGCTACACATAGGTTGAAGGCATTGACTTTCATGAAACATTTGCACCTGTGGCTAGACTTGAATCCATTCGTATAATTTTGGCAATGGCATGTCATTTAAAGTTTAAATTATATCAAATAGATGTAAAGAGTGCTTTTTTGAATGATTTTCTAACTGAGGAAGTGTATGTGGAACAACCTAAAGGGTTTGAAGATTCACATCATCCTCTTGATATTTTTCGACTTAAAAAAGCGTTATATGGTTTGAAACAAGCACCTCGTGCTTGGTATGATAGACTAACAAAATACTTAATCAATAACGGTTTTAAACGTGGTAGTGTGGATAAAACTTTATTTCTAAAAGAAGAATCATCTCATTTAACAGTTGCTCAAATTTACGTTGATGATATTATCTTTGGATCCACACTTGATTTAAATGCACATAAGTTCCAAACTCTAATGAGCAATGAATTTGAAATGAGTTTATTTTGTGAATTAAACTGTTTTTTAGGTCCTCAAATTAAACAGTGTTCTTTTGACATTTTCATTATCCAATTCAAATATGTAAAAGAACTTGTAAAAAAAATTAGTTTAGAATCAAGTAAACCAGCTCATACTCCAATGAGTACATCTGTGAAATTGATAAAAAATGAAAATAGTAAATCTATTGGAGAAACTCTTTATAGAAGTATGATAGGTAGTCTTCTCTATCTAACTACTAGTTGACCTGATATTGCTTATAGTATTGGTATGTGTGCTAGATTTCAGGCAGCCCCTAAGGAATCTCATCTAACTGTACTTAAACGTGTCATCCGTTATGCTAATGGAACATTAGAGTTAGGTCTTTGGTATCCCTTCGATACCACATCTCATATCATCGGGTTTTCAGACTCTGATTGGGCCTATAATTCTGATGATCATAAAAGCACTAGTGGTAGTTGTTTTTATATTGGTAATTGTCTTGTGTCTTGGCTCAGCAAGAAACAAGCTTCTGTTTCGTTATCCACTGCTGAAGCAGAATATATTTATGCTGGAAATGGGTGTACTCAACTTTTATGGATGAAGCAAATGTTGTCTAACTATGAGATTTGTCAAGGTGTAATGACCTTGTTTTGTGATAACACCAGTGCAATTTGTATTTCAGAAAATCCGGTCCAACACTCTAGGACTAAACACATCGATATTCGTCACCACTTCATACTTGATTTGGTAGAAGATAAAATTATTCTCTTAGAGCACATAAACACTCAATTACAATTGGTTGATATCTTTACAAAACCGTTGGAGCGGGTAATAAGGATCAAGTGCATTGGGACATTATTTATCTCATGTTTCTTTTAGAAAAAAATCGTCCTTTGTATGTGTCATCTATTATTTTTGAAATTATTGTTCGCCGAATGAAGGATGATTCTTCCAAAATGTTTCTTCCTTTTCCTATCATCATTAGTAAGATTGTAGAGTCTCAAATGACTCTTCCGCCTAATTTGGCTACTTCTCGGGCTATGGCACCATTAGGTACGCTTAAAAAGATTGGGAAAAGGATTAGAATAGATTTGGATGATGTTGAATTTATTGATGAAAGTTCTAACGAAGATGAGGCAGAAGATATTCCTGCTCAAGAAGACATTGGTCACCAAGCTCCTGTTCCTCCACAAGTTCCTCCTTTTCAACCTTCAGAAGGTCATTACTATGACCATCTTTTTGATAGGATGCATGCTGATATGCAACACATGAATTCAGATATTCAAAACGTATCTGATCGAATACAAACTAGTTTTAATATTTATGGGGTGCAGATTTCTTCTTTACAAATGACTATGCTTGATGGTTTTGAAGTGATGATGAATCGCTTTAACAATGTCTTCCCGCCTCCTGGAGCACATTTTTCGCCACCTGAGTGACTATGTGTTTTCTGTAATGTAATCTCTGACATGTTTAACTCTAACGATAATATTAATATTTTATTTTTGTTGTTACATTTTCTTGATGGTGCATTTGGCGAAGCTTGTTGAAAATTTTAAACTGCTTGCATGATATGTACAAATCTTTTCAAGTTTTTACATGACTGTGCAAAATTATCTTATTTTGTGCTTAAACTGGGATGTTATTTATTGTTTTATACTTCAACTGATCCTTTGTCACATTATGACAAAAAGGGGGAGATCACCTTCATACCATAAATTGTTACAATTATATACCTGTGCTATTAAAAATTTTATGTTTCTCTCAACAGGTGAAAATCAACAAGTGAAAGATCAAATCCCAAAATAGCGTTTTAGGCTATTTTTTATTATGTTACTTGGCAAATAGTTAGGGAGAGCAATTAGAGTTGTAATTTCAGCATTTTCTTTTTAGATTGATGTATAGGACTTAGATGGAAAATGAATATATTGTAATTTTTAATTTTTGAGTCTTTGTAAACTGATTTTTGTCATGATTATGACAAAGGGGGAGATTGTGAGAATTTTTGTCATCATCATGACTTAAAAAATTAGTGTTGCTCCTTAGGAAAATGGTCTTGCCAAGTAAATTTGTTTGACAAATTATTTTGTCACTTTTGGACCCACGGTCGTCTGTAGTACACTCATGGACGTCCGTTATCACGGACGACCGTGAGTGATTCACGGACGTCCGTGACCCGAAATCTTATAAATTCTAGAAAGTTCGGATAGTTTGATAACTGATCCGAAAATCCTCTTTTGTAAAATTTATGGTCTAAACTTTATCCTTGAGATTACTTACCATTTGTTGATTTCAATCTTAAATCTCAATGATGAGTGCATCTTTTCTAATTCTTGTTTGAGAGTGTAAGACTTGTGAGAGACAAGTGGATCTTCGTGAGAGACGACGGTTGTTGGAAATGTTCACTGTGGATAGAATGATGGTGAGATGCTGTCATTGTTGGTGATAGGAGTGGTAGGGCATATCATTCCAAAGAGGCACTGTAAGGTTATTAATTCATAGTGAATTTTTTCTTGGATCTGAGATAGATCCCATGGTTTTTACTTGTGATGGGTTTTCCATGTTAAAAAATGACTTGCGTTATTATTTTTGTTGTGTGGTGATTGTGAGTAGTATTAAATTACTTAATTTTATAGATTATTATATACTCTCAAATTTCAGCGATTACTTGATTAGAGAGGGTGAAATTGACGTTGATACATTGAATCTTCTCAGCGGAGGTGTGCTATCGCTACGTGTCAAAGCGGAGCCACAAATTGCCATCTTCGAGTCAAAGGGGGGTGACAAATCCCAAATCCCAAATCCGAAACCTTCTCGGATTGTGTTTGCCGAGACCTCGAAAGGGCCCAAATAGAGGTGAGCTTTTACACTTGAAAGGAATGAGGTTTATGCCTCATGTGTATGTGTACTTATGTGTGTGAATGGTTGTAAGAAACCATTAATTCTAAGGGGTTAAAAATTGGTCAAAGGAGTGACCTCCATTAATGACAGTGAACTGTCATTATTGATCGATCAATGACAAGATTGATCGATCATGGTAGAGAATTGATCGATCAATTCTGGTGGTCTATTGGAATGAATAGTGAGTGAGGCTTTGATGAAGGTTGAGTGCACGAAGGGCTTTGATCGATCAAATTGGTGTTTGATCGATCAATTCTGGGCATTGATCGATCAATATGAGAGATTGATCAATCATAGTGAATTGATCGATCAATGAGAAAATTGATCGATCAATATAAAAGATTGATCGATCAATAAACTAGATTGATCGATCAATAAGAAGATTGATCCATCAAATTTTATAAGACAATATTAAAACAGAGGGTGGGAATTTTGAAAATTTAATTGATTGACCAATCAATGGGAAGATTGATCGATTAATAGGGGTATTGATCAATCAACACAGGGATGTTGATCGATCAATTTCACACTGAGAAATGAGAAGTAAAGAAAGGTCTTGATCGATCAAATGAAGGCATTGATCGATCAATGGTGTGGATTGATCGATCAATCAAGAGGATTGATCGATCAATTTTCTTTTGTCCTTTGTAAGCTATTGGAAGGGTTGATCAATCAATGAAGTCATTGATCGATCAAGGATTAGGATTGATCGATCAAGCAAGGGCATTGATCGATCGATCACCCCTGTTTTCTGCATATTTTAGTTTTGTGAATAAAACACCACTGGACATCGTGCCAGTTCACGTTCTGACATACCTGACACGTAGTGTACTATATTTATGGTCTAGGATCAGACCATGACACTCTGAAAAGCTTTGGATTTGCTTACAAAGAGGTCTGATCTGAGGTAGGGGAAATCCAACCTAAATTATTTTTGATAATGATTTCATGATTCTTTCATAAGCATGTTTACATATCATGAATCTCTGATTTCCTCTGATTTCTGTTTCCTATTTTGATATTTTGAAACCTGCTCCTGATTTATGTTATCTGATTTAGAAGGTCTATGTGTGTATATGATTTAATGATTTAATAAGATGATCCCTACCGACTCGGCGGTATATCCTTGCCTGGCACACTTGTGCATCTACTTGCTAATCCCTCGGCACAATTGCACTCCATAGATGAGGCATTGTTACACCCTGAAATTGTTCATGTGAGCGACGATTGGTTGGGATTTCCTATCGGTAAATTCCTGATTACTCCGTGTTATATATTCATGGGAGTTTCTTAAGTTAGAAATATATATACAATTTAAGCCACCGATTATACACTTGCATAGCATCTGTTTCTTGTTTAAAAGCTCAGTATTTGATCTGATTTTGCCCTGTTTGCACGTTTTGATTTGATTTCCTGCTTTGAGATATCATGTCTTGCATATTCAACACATTTTTAGCTGAGATTCTTCTATTGAGCTAGGATATAGCTCACCCTATTTTCTATAATATTTATAGGTTCTGAAGTTAGAGCTCCGGCAAGGAAGCGTCTTGATTATCGGCGATCTAGAGGTGAGGCGAGGCCGAGGCGAGAGGAGGCGATATCGAGCGACGAGTTCTATTCGTAGCCTGGGTACTTAAGTCCAGTATTTTTGTACTTTTTGATACTCTGGATTATTGTGTGCCTGGTGGCCACTGTTTTGTATTTATTATTGTAGTTATTATATTTATTGTATTATTATACATTCTATCGGAACCATTATTGGGAACCATTGTTTTGGGTGATGGATGTCCATTACCAGTGGTTATTCTTAGTTCCCTTTTGGGAATGTATATTCTTTTGATACGTATATATATATGCATGTATGTTTTATTGCTTCTTTCATTTAAAACCTTATATGATGACTCGACCTACCACTGCTGGACAGTGTCTGCTTGGTTTCTGCTATACGAGCAGACACTTCGTGATTTGTCCTGGGGATCATCCAGAGTATGATCCTGATGGCATAGATTTTTGAGCGCAGAAATTCGGGCTGTCACAGTTGGTATCAGAGCCTAGGCTTTAGGTTAAACTGCAGGTTCATATTAGATTGTTTTCACAATCTATGTACTGATCAGTGTTATTGTTTTTAAAATGACAGACTAGTATGGGCCCTAGGTTCAGAGGCGGATGCAGCAGAGGTAGGGAAGGTTATAGAGAGGTTCCTTAGAGAGAGATCCCCGACATTGCTGGAACGCCACGGGGATTAGAGTTTCTCTCATATGTTAATGCGGTTCCAGTGGGACCGAGAGGAGGTACAAGAGGCAATGAAGAGAGAATGGTGCAGGTGTTGGAAGCTTTGGCTACCAACGTCGCTTAGCTGACAGCTGCTCTGACTCAGTAAGCAGCTAGACCACCTCACCAGCCAGGTGGATTCGCGAAGTTTAGGAGAATAAGACCTCCTAACTTTTTGGGTTAGACTGATCCCATAGAGGCCGAGGGTTGGAAAGAGGAGATGGAGAAACTTTTCGAAGTGCTCCAGTGCAATGATGAGGAGAAAGTGCGCTGGGCCACTTTCAAATTGGATGGTGATGCCGGACCCTGGTGGAAATCAGTGTCACAAAATCGAGCGAGAGAGTTTCCTCACACTCCATGGACTTGGGAGGAGTTCACGGAAGTATTTTACAATAAGTATTTCTTGAAAATAGTGAGACACCAGTGGGAGGTGAAATTCATAGAGCTAAAGCAGGGTGCGAGGTCAGTGAGAGAATACGGTGCTGAGTTTGATCGACTGGCTAGGTTCGCACCCTAGCATGTAGCCACTGAGCTGATGAGAGCACGTAAATTTCAGCTTGGCTTGAGGCAGAACCTACAGAAAGATGTCGCCATGTGAGAAATAGAGACATATGAGAGAGTTATGGCCAAGGCTCTCATAGCAGAGGAGGAAAACCAGAAGCAGTTTGCTCGGAAAGACAAGCAAAGCAGAGAGAGGTCATTTTAGGGGCAGTCTTAGGGCCCTGAGCAGAACAAGCGGGTGAGATCCGCTAGACATCCTAGATACCCCACTCATTCCCGACTGGAAATTTCTTCAGGGCCGAGTTCGTATCAGAGGTTAGCAGTGCCTACATCTTCCAGACCATTCCGACCATCTAGTTCTTCTGGTAGCGAGGCCTTAATAGCACAGGGATCTTCAAAGATATCTTCATTCACTCTGGCTGTATCATGTGCAAAGTGTGGGAAGCCACACAAGACAGAGGAGTGTAGAAGGGAGACATGGGTGTGCTTCAGGTGTGACAAGATGGACCACTTGGTTAGAAACTGCCCAGAGGAAAGCAAAGAGAGCAAGGAGCGGTCAGGATCCGTGTCTACGTAGAGATCATCTCGACCCGTGGTTCAAGGTCGAGCATATGCGGTTACCGCGACTGATGCTCTGACATCGAATGATGTCATTCAAGGTATGATTAAATTTTAAAGTGAGATTATTTTATAAAATGAACTGAAAATTTGTAATGTCGAATTATTGTTGGTATTGGCTTATGACAATGATGATGCACATTACACTTACATATCGTAATCACCCGATTGAATTGTACTACTGAATTATAGGTGTATTGAAGGTGTATCAGCGTTGTGATATTTATTTTCATAGAGCACGAGTTTTGGTAGACCCAAGCTCTGCACACTCATTTATCACACCTAAATTTACGAAAGAATTGAGTATCACTCCTGAACATTTAAACTTCATATTGACGGTGTCTGTTCCTATGGGGAATTCAGTGAATACAGACACAATGTGTAAATTAGTGATTGTAATGGTAGAAGATCACGAGACGATGATAGATTTGATACTGTTAGACATACAAGGATTTGACATTATTTTTTGGATGGACTGGCTATCCGCTTATCATGCGAGCGTCGATTGCCTTCGAAAAGTGGTAGTTCTTCGTCCTCCAAAGATGAAGTCACTTAGATTCTGCAGGGTGAAGTCTAAGGTAGCTCCGTTGATATTAGCTATTCGAGCCAAAAAAATGATGGAGAATGGATGCAGTGGCTATATGGCTTTTCTGTAAGAGCAACGAGAGGGGATGAATGTGATATCCGATATCCATGTTGCGTGCGAATACCCCGATGTGTTTCCTGAGGATTTATCAGGACTAGCACCAGTTCGGGAGATTGAATTTGCAATAAATCTAGTTCTGGATACTGAACCAGTATCTAAGGCTCTGTATTGGATGGCTCCTGCAAAATTGTAAGAATTAAAGGAGCAACTGCAAGAACTGCTTGACAAAAGGTTTGTTCGACCTAGTGTGTCTCCTTGGGGAGTACCAATTTTATTTGTCAGAAAGAAGGATGGTGCGATGCGTTTATGCATCGACTATCAGCAGTTGAATAAGTTGATGATTAAGAATCATTACCCGCTTTCTAGGATCGACGATCTGTTTGATCAGTTACAGGGAGCGCAATTCTTTTCAAAGATTGACTTGAGATCTGGTTATCACCAGCTGAGAGTCAAAGCAGAGGATGTTGAGAAGACGGCGCTCAGAACTAGATATGGGCACTACAAGTTTTTAGTTATGCCATTTGGATTGACGAACGCTCCTGCATCTTTTATGGACTTGATGAACCGAGTGTTTAAACCACAATTGGATAAGTCCGTGGTTGTCTTTGTAGATTACATCCTTGTCTATTCCAAGACAAAGGAGGAACATGAAGGACATTTGCACGTGGCTTTACAGACCCTCAGAGATCACAAGTTGCATGTAAAGCTCAGTAAGTGTGAGTTTTGGCTGGACCAAGTTAGTTTCTTGGGCCATATCGTCTCTGCTAAGGGTATAACGGTCGACCTGACAAAGATTGAAGCGGTCGTGAATTGAGAACAACCGAGAATGGTAACCGAGTTCCGTAGTTTTCTTGGTTTGGCAGGATATTATCGACGATTTGTAGAGGGGTTCTCCAAACTATCAAGTCCGCTTACTCAGCTCACCAAGAAAAATGCTAGGTTTGATTGGACTGATTAGTGTGAGAAAAGTTTCCAAGAATTGAAGACGCATCTGACTACAGCACTGGTATTAGCTATACCTTTGGGCAGAGGGGGTTTCGCTATCTACAGTGACGCATCTTATAGTGGTTTGGGTTGTGTCCTCAACCAGCACAAGAAGGTTATTGCGTATTGATGAGTAGTGAAATATGATGATATTTCACCCCTAAATACCTATATTTAGCCGTCCGATGAAGGCTATCTGATGAGATTTGCTAGATTTGAAGTGTTTCAGGTAAATACAGTCCAAGTTTCTAAAACAGCCCAAGAATCCCGAAAATAATGTCAAAACACTGCTATTTTGGGTCATTGAGAACTTAGTGCGACTTGCAGCTCAATTTGGACCTTCAAGACGTCAGATTCAGGAAATTGCTAAAACATAAAAGTTGTAGAGCTCGTCGTCAGCTTTCCAACGCCTCAAGAATCACCTCAATCCGAGTTCGGTACAGAAAGTTATGAGCAAAATACCGAGGCAGTATCTGATGCAAAGCTAGGCGGGAATTCACGAAAATTACTCTTAGATGTCAATCGAGAGAGGTATTAGGGTTAGGCTATTATAAAAAGGGAAGCCACGAGTTTCTTAGGATCATTATTATTTTTTGCAATTAGAATATTATTCATTCTTTCTTTTTAGTTTTTAGGGCTCTTCACTTTGGGGGAATATTTTCTTCATCTTTTCAAGTCTTCTTCTCTCCTTCTTCTAGGGTTTATTCAGTGGTAGATTGTACACTAGGATTTGCATTATTTTCTCTAGAAATTCATAGATTGTATTTAGGAAAAACAATTGCAAATATCTTTTGGAAGAAATAAAGAGGAATGACTTTGAAAGAAAAGGAGATCAAACACCAAAGATGGGCTAAATCGAGATCGGGAAGATGCGATCTCCAGATAAGTACGCATGTTTATGATTAATACCGTAGACTATTATTGTTATCATGGAATTGTTTTGCTCAAAGTTTGTGTGATTGAAAATATTTTAAATGCTTTGTTATGACCGTTGATTGCGCCTATCAACGGCCGTAATCGCTAGATCTGGACCGCAGTGATCTAGGTCATGAGCGATTATGTCTTGATTGTCGTGATCTAAATATCATGAGATACGCTATGCTTTTACATGACTCATCTGCATGATGTTAAATTTGAGTCATTGTTTTTAGATAAGGGTATCTGGGATTGATGATCATATTTTATTTCAAGTCATTTTTCTAGATGAATGATGGTGTGAATGATGATTTAATGAAAGCGTGAGTTTTAATGATAGAAAAGTGCAGAATGCAGGGTAGCATATTCCTTGATCTCATTTTAATATTGTTCGTAGATTTATCGAATTAATTGTTTAGATTAATTTATTTTTCATTTAGGAAAAGTGCGTTAAGTTTTTGGTAAAATTGAATCGCCTTTGGTACTTCCTTAGGGGCGTTTTAAAATCTCTAAAAGAATTAATTAAAATTTACGTTTCCTGTGGGTTCGACACCTGTTCTTGCCTTACTATGATAGATCTTGTGCACTTGCAAGGGTTACATTCTAAATCGGAGTTTTTGGCATGCTTGAAATCGGTGAAATTTTGATTAATTAGGATAGGGATTTTTCTGCTTTGAGTGTTTAAAAAATAAAAATAAAAAAATAATAATTATTAAAATTTATTTCCTTATTTTCTCTCTTTGATAAGATTTTGTGGAGTCTTTTTAGGAAGTTTAGATTTTTAGGATACCTTCCTTAGGAAATTTAGGAAGTAGAGATTTTAGGACTTCTTATTTTAGATTTGGTAGGACTCTTTTCCTTATTTTCCTCTTTTAGATATTTTTAGGATTTTCTAAATTTAGTCATTAACTTTTGTGGGACTTTTGTTTTAGGATTTTTAGGAATCTTTCATTCTTCTCCTTATTTTTCTCTTTTAGGAAAGATTTTATAGGATTTTCAATTTTAATTTTTAATTTTCGAATTTAATAAAAAAAAAAAAAAAAAATTAAAATTAAAAAAAAAATTTAAAAATTTAATTCGAATTTAAAAAAAAAAAAAAAAAAAAAAAAAAAAAAAAAAAAAAAAAATTTTTTAATTTAAATTCGAATTTTAATTTTAATTTTAATTTAAATTCGAATTTTAATTTTAATTTGAATTTAAAAAAAAAAAAAAAAAAAAAAATTTAATTAATTAATTAATTAATTTAAATTTTAATTTTAATTTTAATTTGAATAAAAAAAAATTAATTTAAATTTGAATTTTAATTAAAAAAAAAAAAAAAAAAAAAAAAAAAAAAAAAGAAGAAATCTTTCCTGCTGATATTGGCTACTGTTTATCATCTTTGTTTAAATCGTTTGAAGCAGAATTTTGTGGGGTTGTTGTGGATTCTTCAACCCTGTTTGTGAGTGTTGGTGTATGAGCTTTACTCGTTCTCATCACCCACATCTGCTACCGTTTAATCTTGAGATCGAAAGAGCTTGTAGAGAGAATCGAAGAGTCCAGAGGAATCAATATCAACAAACTGAGACCATGGCAGACCAAAGGCAAGAGAGAGATGAGAATAACAACAATGGGAATGTCAATAATGGAAATAATAGGAACAATAATTTTGATGAGGGCCCTAGAACACGGAGTATTATAACGATCCGGTTTTACGAGGATCGAGAATGTATTATGCATGCTCCCATTCCAGAACCACTATGAATTCAAATCGAATGATTCAAATGCTACCAATTTTCCATGGGTTAGCAAATGAAAATCCATACGCTCACTTAAATGAATTCACTGGGTATGCAAAATGTTCGAGTCCACAATGTCACGATGAGAAGCGAAGCTCACTCTTCCGTTCTCTTTAAGAGATAAAGGCAAAACATGGTTCTATTCCTTAGAACCACAATCTATTCGAGTTGGGCGTATGGCCAGCCTTTAAAAATATTTTCCCATGACTAAGGCCATTGAATTGCGTCAGAAGATCCAGTTCTTTTCCCAACAACCTACAGAAACATTCCATGAATGTTGGGAACGTATTAAGGAATTGATCAGAAGTTGCCCAAATCATCAAGTTCCAAGGTGGCAACAAGTCCAAAGTATTTACAATGGTGATTCACGAAGAGAGACGCATGGTTGATGCATCTTGTGGTGGATCTTGTGCCACGAAAGAAGGTGCATTGTTTGAAAAGTTATATCAAACTTGATACAAAGTGAGACATCACGAACCAACTTGAACCTGGCACCTAAATCTCATGTGTTGACAAAAGACGGATTGTACGATGTCAACAATAATGCCTCAGATCTCTCAACAAAGTTTGACATGCTGTCCAAACAGATGAACATGTTGTTAGCTGCTACCAAGCAAGCTAAAGCTCCTGTCACCCCCACAGTGTGTTCAATTTGTGACCACCCAGGTCATATGGCTAATGAGTGCCCTACTACCTTGTCATTCTTCCCTGATGAACCTAATCCTCAAGAGCAGGTAAATGTGACTCAATCTTATCAGCGGCAGGGTAGAAACATGTACCCCAATACCTACAATCCGGAATGGAAAAATCACCCCAACTTAGGATGGGGTGAATCGAACCAAACTGGCCAGGTAAACCAGCAACATAGAGCCAACACAATGGGTGGACAACAACCTTTTCAACCAAATTTTCAACACAATTTTCGTCCACAATGTAATTTCCAGCAGAATTCTAATTTCCAACAGAATTCCAATTTCCAACAGAATGCTCCGTATTATCATCCAAATTCTGACTACCGAAAAAATCAGAATTTCAATCAGAATCTTAATCAATCTCATGCCAGTACTTCGAAAGATTCTGATCTGGAAGAAAAGCTTATGCGAAGCATGCAATCTTTTTGAGATGATAATGGACCAAGTCGATCAATTGGCCGACCAACTGAGTCGAGAGGAAGGTAGGCTCCCAACCCATCAATAATCCTCGAGGCCAAGCACCATCTCTGAGCAGACCATCGAATAGTCAGCAGTTGAAAGTCATTACGGTCTTTGAGAAGTGGACGAGAGGTTCATAATCAAGTGGAAATGCCTGTAGAAGCTGATGAAGAAAGAGAAGCAATAGAGGAAAAAGAATCAGAGAAAAGAAAGGAGAAAGGAAAAGGAAAAGAGAAAGAAAGAGACAAAGAGCCAGAGATAAGAAAAGTGCAAGAGCAAGGAAGAGAGAAAGGAAAAGAAAAAGTAATAGAGGAAGAGTTTCCTTCAACCGTCCAACAAGGACGTGAAAGAGAATCGAAATGGAATGCACCTTATGTCCCAAAGGCACCATTCCTCAATGCCTAACTCCTCCATCTAGAATGGGAAAGGGGCCGACAAAATGGAAGAAATTTTGAAACATTCAAGCAAGTAAAGATAAATCTTCCATTACTTGAAACAATCAAACAAGTCCCTGAGTACGCCAAGTTTTTCAAAGATTTGTGCACTCGGAAGAGAAAGGCACGTACTCACGTTTCAAAGAAAGTGTTCCTAACAAATCAAGGCAGTTCGATATTGCGATTGGAAACCCCACGAAACCGAAAGACCACAGGTCCCAATCCATGTGTCATTGGTGGGCAACCAATTGGAAAGGCGTTATTGGATTTGGGAGCAAGTGTTAATCGATCCCATACTCAATGTACGAAACTTCGGATTGGGTGAATTGAAACCCAACGGTCACACTCCAACCGCGGATAGATCGAAAGAAGACCGAGGGTGTTATCGAGGATGTTTTGGTTGGAATAGACAAGTTTGTCTTTCCAGTGGACTTCGTTGTCTTAGACATGGAACCACCTGCGAAATCAATCAATCAAGTCCCAATTATTCTTGGACGTCCGTTTCTCGCCACTGCCAACGCTTGCATTAATTGTCGCACAGAGTCATGGACGTTTCTTTTGGAAACATGAAAGTCAGGCTTAACATATTCCATGCGATGAACCATTTCCCTAATGAGGATGAGGTCGAATGTTTTTACATCGATCAGATGGACGAAGTGGTGGATGAAGCATTACCATCAATGCTCACCAAAGAGGAATTTGAAACTGCTTTGTTAGCCATCTATGAGGACAAAGGGCTTGAAAGGAAGCAGTCAGAAGAGAAAAAGTCAAATTCATCATGTCAAGATGATAACTTATGTGAAGTTGTGACTAAGGTAGAACCACTACCTACTGAGGTAAAGGATGTGCTGACTCCATCAATTGAGCAGCCACCAACTGTGGAATTGAAACAATTGCCTGAGTCCCTCAAATATGCTTTTCTGGGACCTCGAGAAACACTTCCAGTGATAATTTCATCCACATTATCGGAAGAACAAGAGAATGATTTGTTGAAGGTGCTGAAAGAGCACAAGGAGGCCATCGGATGGACCTTAGCTGATCTCAAGGGGATTGACCCATCAGTATGTATGCATAAAATACATCTGGAGGATGAGAGTAAACCATCGAGGCGACTTAATCCGAACATGCAAGAAGTCGTTTTAAAGGAAATCATTAAACTCCTCGATGCTGGAATCATCTATCCGATCTCTGATAGTGAATGGGTTAGTCCAGAAGCATTCGTTCCGAAAAAGTCTGGAATTACAGTGAAAGAAACTACGGAGGGAGAATTGGTGCCCACTCGTGAAACTACTGGATGGCGTGTGTGCATTGATTATCGAAAATTGAACACAGCCACCAGAAAAGATCATTTTCCCCTTCCGTTCATTGATCAAATTCTTGAGAAGTTAGCTGGGCAAGAGTTTTATTGCTTTCTTGATGGTTATTCGGGATACAATCAAGTGCCCGTTTTTCCAGCTGATCAAGAGAAGACAACATTCACGTGTCCATATGGTACGTTTGCATATCGAAGGATGCCATTCGACTTATGTAATGCTCCCACGCTTCAACGATGTATGTTGGCCATATTCTCGGACATGATCGACAAATTCATCGAAGTCTTCATGGACGACTTCTCGGTTTTTGGAAAAACATTTAATTCTTGTTTGAATCATCTTTCACAGGTGTTGCAACGTTGTGTAGATTCCAAACTTGTTCTCAGCTGGGAAAAGAGCCATTTTATGGTTCAACAAGGAATTGTGTTGGGGCATATTGTTTCAACGAAAGGAATTGAAGTTGATAAGGCGAAGGTCGACTTAATTGCAAATTTACCACCTCCTAAAAGTGTTCACAAATTCGATCATTTTGGGGCATCTTTGATTTTATAGAAGATTCATTAAGGATTTTAGCAAGGTGGCTAAACCATTGTGCACTTTGCAGCAAAGATGTTCCTTTTGATTTTGATGAGGATTGCATAAAGGCATTCCTAAAATTGCGTGAACTCTTATCAAATGCACCAATAATCCAACCCGGATTATTCTTTACCATTCGAACTCATGTGTGATGCATCCGATTATGCGATCGACGCCTTAGGGCAAAGGGTGAATAAATTACCTCACGTAATTTATTATGCTAGCAAGACATTAATTGATGCCCAATCAATTACACCACCACCGAGAAGGAATTATTAATGGTGTATGCTCGACAAATTCCGTTCCTATTTGCTTGGATCGAAAATAGTGGTCTTTTCGGACCACTCGCTTTGAAATATCTTTTAGCAAAGAAGGATGCGAAACCAAGGCCGATCCGTTGGATCACGCTTCTCCGTGAATTCAACTTTGAGATTAAAGATAAAAAGGGGTTGAGAACGTTGTGGCTGATCATCTGTCTAGAATTTTGCCTGAAGAATCATCTATACCTGAGACCATCCGTGACACATTTCCGGATGAACATTTGATGGGAATTGATGTAGCTGGTGCACAAGTTCCGTGGTTTGCTAACATCGTGAATTATCCGTCATCGCGTAATTCCCAGAGTGGGGTAAGAATGATAAGAATCTCTTTTCTCCCAAATAAAATACTATTTCGATGAACCATATTTGTTTAAATTCGCTTTCGGATCGGATCATTAGGAGATGCGTGCGGAAGACGAGCAACTAAGCGTCCTAAATTTTTGCCATCTTTGGGGCTGTGGAGGCCATTTTGAGACGAAGACCGCATGAAAATCCTTCAAAGCGGATTCTCTTGGCCCTCAATCTTCGTGTGACGCCGCTCAATCCGCAAGGAATGCCAATCGGTGTCATGACAATATTTGACGCAATATGATGCCCTTAATCCAATTCGATTGTTGAAATTTTCGATGTTTGGGGATTGACTTTATGGGTCCTTTTCCACCATCCTTTGGGTATTCATATATTCGGTGGTCATTGACTATGTCTCCAAATGGATTGAAGTCGTGGCAACCCGATCAAATGATCACAAGGTTGTGGTCAAATTTACGAGAGAACATGTGTTTAACCGATTCGGGATCCCAAGAGCAATCATCGGTGATGGCGGTTCGCATTTTGCAATAGCCATTTTGCCACTTTAATGAAGAATGACGACGTCACTCACAAAGTCGCTTCGCGTACCATCCACAGACTAGTGGTCGGTGGAAGTGTCTAGCAAAATCAAGCAATTCTAGAAAAAGATCGACCGGATAGAAGAGATTGGTCAAACCACTATCGATGCTTTGTGGGCCTATCGTCGCATTCAAGACACCGTCGGAATGTCTCCCTTGAAATTGTCTACGGAAGGCATGTCATCTTCCTGTCGAATTGGAGCATAAGGCATTACAGGCGATCAAGCGATTTAATTTCGATATGCAAGCGGCGGTCGAATCGAAGGTTACAGTTGAGTGTATTAGAAGAGTTACGCTACGATGCGAATGAAAATTCAAAGATGTACAAGGAAAGCTACAAAAAGTTGCACGATCAACTAATTACTCGGCAGGAGTTTCATGTTGGCCAAAAGTTTGGTTATTCAATTCCGACTTAAGCTTCATCGAAATTGAAATCTAGATGGAAGGCCGTTTGAGTTGTTTCCATTAGTGAGCACGGTGCAATTGAAATTCAAAGCCTTCAGACAATCGAGTTTTCAAAGTGAATGGGCAAAGACTCAAACCAATGTTTGAGCCGATGATTGATTTAAGATTGAGGCGATGCACCTTAGTGATCCAGATTCTTGATCAATGAAGAGGTCGAAATGTCGACACTTAAACTCGGCTTCTCGGGAGGCAACCCATGTGTTTTATTTAGGAGTTGGACACAGTTTAGTTTAGGATTTAGGATTTATTTCTCTTTTCGTATGTTTAGTTCTAGAATATTAGTTTTAGTTTAGTTTAGGTTATTTTAATTTCCAAATTAGTGTAGCCACATTACCTTCAATCTATTTTTTATGTTCTAATTTGATGCCCATATTCTCACGATCTTTGTGTTGAGGTACTTTTCAACAGTGTTTGGGGGTACCTACTTATTTCAAACAATGAGGACATTGTCATTTTTAGGTTTGGGGTATGTATGATTATCTATCTTTCATCACTTATTTTGATTTTCTTTGAAAAAAAAAAAAAAAATTTTTTGGAACCATCATACATGATTTACTTTGCAATAGTTTTCAAACTTTAGTTGATGATGCATGTGAATTTAATTTTGAGAATATTGATGTCATATTTTGAATACTTGTATCTAGGATGATGAAGCTTAATGTGATAATTTGTGGATGACTCAAATTCATGCTTAGAATTTTTGCACTTATACCAAGCTAAGACTTAGAAATCGATGAACTATTTTGAGCGTTGAATCTTAGGTTCTTAGTGGAGACTAAACCCGTAAGCTTTAGAGCTAATTTCCGTCATTGATGAGTGAATATATAAACTGAGTTTTCTTTGAATACTGAATTATTTTGCATAATCTCATACATTTTATTTTGGCTTGTGACTTTGCATGATATCAAATTCATATTATTGTGTTAGAACGTACTGTATATCTACTCAAGACAAATAGGCAAGGTTACCATCTTTTAAGGAAATGATTGAAGGCCATCTTTGGCTCGTTTGTGCTTAAAATGCCCTCATATAAATTTATCCTTCTAGTACCCTTTGAGCCTATAGAAAATTTACCCTTATACATTCTTTGATAAGCCACGTTAACTTTAACCCTTCACAATTTAAAATTTAGCTTTACCCTTCTTATTTACGAGAAATTAGGAACGAGGATGAAAATGAGCGAAAAGAGAGTAAGTGGAGAGATAATGAGTTATGGTGTTTCTTGAGAGTGTATGGCAAATATAAAAGAAAAAAAGGAGAGAAAAAAAAAAAAAAAAAAAAAGGAATGAAAAATGAGGTGCTTCAAGAAAAGGAAATTCAAAAGAGAAGAAAGAATGAGAAAAGAAAATATTGAAAAAAAAAAAATGGTGAGAAATTAGAAAAGAAAAAAAGAAAAGAAGAGAAATAAAAAAATAAAATAAAATAAATCGAAGTTAGTTCCTTTTCCAATTTCTAAATTTTGAATCACAATTCCTTTCTTTCTTACCCTTACCGAGCCCCATTACAACCCTACAAAAGACCTTCATGATCCGATCTTGCATTGGTAATCTTGTGGAGAGTCAATATATAATACTTATGACACTTGATATGACATGCTTAGGATATACAAGTATTCTGTTCTAGATTTATTTTTGTTCATTGATTGCATCGTGTTTCATTTATCATGTGAGACCTTTTTATTTGCTTTGTATTGATCTCTCACATGTGTGCGAAAACTTACCAATCATCGAGTGATTTTATTTTGAGAGTATACCTAAAGTGAGGATTGAGTCAAGACAACAGATCCGATGATTTCCGTTTGGACTAGTTAGAGATGGATGAATCTTGGTTTTGGTATGCACACACTACACGCGTTTAAGCATGAATGGATGAGTTATCTAACGATTTGGAGCATTAGACTAATTTGAATGGATATTGGTATGATTAGTGTAACATTGTTATTTAAAATTGAGAATTTGCATGTTGAATTGATTATTGATTTTGAGCTTTGAAGTTAAATATATGTTATAAAAATCAGATTTTGAAAACTCAATTTTACCGATGGTTTGAAATTTTTGGAAGATTGTGGGTAACTTCACGCAAACCCTCGTGAGACACAACTCCTCCACTAGGGATCACCTAGGGTTTAAAGGCTTGTTGCACATGCTAAGTGCAATCGTGTTCCCTCTGAAAGTGGCATTTAAATTTTAGGATGTTAGTTTGATTTGCTTTATATTTCTATCATTCTCTTTGCTCGAGGACTAGCAAAGTGTAGGTTTGGGGTGTGATGAGTAGTGAAATATGATGATATTTCACCCTAAATACCTATATTTAGTCCGATGAAGGCTATCGATGAGATTTGCTAGATTTGAAGTGTTTGTAAATCTGTCCAAGTTTCTAAAACAGCCCAAGAATCCCGAAAATAATGTCAAAACACCGCTATTTTGGGTCATTGAGAACTTAGTGCGACTTGCAGCTCAATTTGGACCTTCAAGACGTCAGATTCAGGAAATTGCTAAAACATAAAAGTTGTAGAGCTCGTCGTCAGCTTTCCAACGCCTCAAGAATCACCTCAATCCGAGTTCGGTACAGAAAGTTATGAGCAAAATACCGAGGCAGTATCTGATGCAAAGCTAGGCGAATTCACGAAAATTACTCTTAGATGTCAATCGAGAGAGGTATTAGGGTTAGGCTATTATAAAAGGGAAGCCACGAGTTTCTTAGGATCATTATTATTTTTGCAATTAGAATATTATTCATTCTTTCTTTTTAGTTTTAGGGCTCTTCACTTTGGGGAATATTTTCTTCATCTTTTCAAGTCTTCTTCTCTCCTTCTTCTAGGGTTTATTCAGTAGATTGTACCTAGGATTTGCATTATTTTTCTCGAGAAATTCATAGATTGTATTTAGGAAAAACAATTGCAAATATCTTTTGGAAGAAATAAAGAGGAATGACTTTGAAAGAAAAGGAGATCAAACACCAAAGATGAGCTGCTAAATCGATGAATCGGGAAGATCGATCCCAGATAAGTACCTATGTTTATGATTAATACCACAGTCTATTATTGTTATCATGGAATCGTTTTGCTCAAAGTTTGTGTGATTGAAAATATTTTAAATGCTTTGTTATGACCGTTGATTGCGCATTATCAATCCGTAATCGCTAGATCCGGACCTGCAGATCTGATCTAGAGTTGAAGCGATTATGTCTTGATTGTCGTGATCTAAATATCATGAGATACGCTATGCTTTTTACATGACTCATACCGCAATGTTAGGCTGAGTCATTGTTTTTAGATAGGGTATGCCGGATTGATGATCATATTTTATTTCAAGTCATTTTTCTAGATGAATGATGGTGTGAATGATGATTTAATGAAACTGTGAGTTTTAATGATAGAAAAGGGGTACGAATCTGGGGTAGCATATTCCTTGATCTCATTTTAATATTGTTCGTAGATTTATCAGTAATTAATTGTTTAGATTAATTTATTTTTCTGCATTTAGGAAAAGTGCGTTAAGTTTTTGGTAAAATTGAATCTGCCCTTTGGTACTTCCTTAGGGACGTTTTTAAAATCTCTAAAAGAATTAATTAAAAATTCACGTTTCCCTGTGGGTTCGACACCCCTGTTCTTGCCATACTGCAATAGATCTTGTGCACTTGCAAGGGTTACATTCTAAATCGATCAAGTTTTATGGACTTGATGAACCGAGTGTTTAAACCACAATTGGATAAGTCCGTGGTTGTCTTTATAGATTACATCCTTGTCTATTCCAAGACAAAGGAGGAACATGAAGGACATTTGCACGTGGCTTTACAGACCCTCAGAGATCACAAGTTGCATGTAAAGCTCAGTAAGTGTGAGTTTTGGCTGGACCAAGTTAGTTTCTTGGGCCATATCGTCTCTGCTAAGGGTATAACGGTCGACCTGACAAAGATTGAAGCGGTCGTGAATTGAGAACAACCGAGAATGGTAACCGAGTTCCGTAGTTTTCTTGGTTTGGCAGGATATTATCGACGATTTGTAGAGGGGTTCTCCAAACTATCAAGTCCGCTTACTCAGCTCACCAAGAAAAATGCTAGGTTTGATTGGACTGATTAGTGTGAGAAAAGTTTCCAAGAATTGAAGACGCATCTGACTACAGCACTGGTATTAGCTATACCTTTGGGCAGAGGGGGTTTCGCTATCTACAGTGACGCATCTTATAGTGGTTTGGGTTGTGTCCTCAACCAGCACAAGAAGGTTATTGCGTATGGCTCTAGACAGCTAAAGGAATATGAAAAGAATTATCTGACTCATGATCTGGAGTTAGCAGTGGTGATCTTTGCTTTAAAGATCTGGAGGCACTACTTATACGGTGAGACATTTGATATCTTCACCGACCACAAAAGTCTCAAGTATCTCTTTACCTAGAAGGACCTGAACATGCAACAACGCAGATGGATGGAGTTCTTAAAGGATTATGATTGTTCCATCCAGTATCATCCTGGGAAGGCCAATGTTGTGGCAGATGCTTTGAGCAGGAAGTCTTCAGCTCAGTTGTCACATCTTATCACCAGAGTGCAGAGGTGGCATCTACTTGAGGACCTGGCCTTGTGCGATACACTGATTGACGTCAAAGGTTCAGGGACATTGATGGCTACCATTGTGATACGGCCCACATTTTTTGATAACGTGTGTAAGCTCCAGATGATTGATGATGAGCTTATGGCCATTAGAAAAGATGTGATCAACAGGATCAGACCTGATTTCTCCATCGAGGATGATGGTACCTTGCTATTTAGAGATCGGATGTGCATACTTGATACTAAACATCTTAAATACTATTTTGGAAGAGGCACATAAGTCGACGTATGCTATACATCTTGGGAGTACCAAGATGTATCAAGATCTCAAGCAAAGTTTTTGGTGGAGAGGACTGAAGAAAGATATTGCGGATTACATTTCTCAATGTTTGGTCTGCCAGCAGGTGAAAGTCGACCATCGAAATCCAACAGGTTTATTACACCCTCTACCAGTGCCACAGTGGAAATGGGAAGCCATTTCTATGGATTTCATTTTGGGGTTGCCGAATACATTGAGGCAGAACAATGCCATCTAGGTCATTGTTGATAGGTTGACAAAGTCAGCCACTTTCTACCTTACCGCACTACGTATACAGCCAGCAAGCTTATAGAGCTGTACATGAATGAGATAGTTCGGTTACATGGCATACCAGTCAGCATCGTGTGTGATAGAGATCCGCTCTATACGTCATAATTCTAGCGACGATTTCAAGAAGGCATAGGTACTAAATTGGAGTTCAGCTCAGTGTTTCATCCTCAAACAGATGGGCAGACTGAGAGAGTAAACCAGATTATAGAGGATATATTACGTGCATGTATGTTGGACTTTCATGGTTCATGGGATTAGCATTTACCTCTGATCAAGTTTGCTTACAATAACAGCTATCAGTCGAGTATTGGGGTGGCGCCTTATGAAGCCTTATATGGACGACGATGCAGATCTCCAATAAACTAGGAAGAAGTCGGTGAGAAGCTCATTTTGGGATTTGATGTCGTGGACGGTGCCAGCGAGACAGTTCGGTTGATCCGCGAGAGGTTACAGGTTGCTCAAAGTCGCCAAAAGAGCTATGTCGATCTTCATCGGACGCACATTGAGTATCAGGTACACTTAGTTGCGTTCAAGGAACTTAGATTCGTTAATTGATAGGTGTCATGCTAACACTTGTTTTCAGGTCGGAGACAAGGTATTTGTGAAGATCTCGCCAACTAAGGGCATCATTCGCTTCGAGAAGCGAGGAAAGTTAAGTCCTCGATATATCGGCCCCTTTGAGGTACTCGGACGGCTTGGCGAAGTAGTGTATCGAATTGCTTTGCCACCACAGTTGGTGAGCATGCATAACGTCTTCCATGTTTCCATGCTACGATGTTATGTGCATGACCCAACTCGCGTCTTAGATTTCCAGCCGATCGAGTTGCAAGAGGATCTGACAGTGATTGAGGAACCGATCGCAATTTTGGATCATAAAGACCAAGTTTTGCGGACCAAGTTGATTCCACTTGTACTCATAAAGTGGTGCAATCATTTAGCTTCGAAAGCTACTTGGGAGCGCGCAACTGAGATTCGCGAGCAGTACCCGCAATTGTTTATCGGAGGCGTGAAGTACATTCCTTCAGTTCTTCATTTTACTATCTCAGTCACTTATATGTTTAACATGTACCTTTGCTCGCAAATTCATTCTGTATGATCGAAAGAATTAGGTCTTGAAGGCGAAGCTACATGTTTGTGATAAAACAGCTTCGTGTTAGGTTTGATCGATCAAGGGTGACTTGATCGATCAATTTGGGCTTTGATCGATCAACAGATGGAGGTTGATCGATCAAGTTAATTTGCACAGGTTCAGGGAATAGGACTATTGATCGATCAATTAAGGTGTTGATCGATCAATTCATGTTGCATTGATTGATCAATTATGGGCATTGATTGATCAAGGTTATGGAGCAAGTGTTTGAACTTACTCATTGATCGATCAATGAGGACATTGATTGATCAATTTCGAATGCATTGATCGATCAACAAGGATATTTATCGATCAAGGCTATCGGGTTAGGGCTTTTTAAATGCACTATTGATCGATCAATAAGGGCATTGATCGATCAATCGAGGGGTTTTAAGTGATGATTGGGGTTTCAAATAGCTCATTTGCATGGAATGAAAGCTTGATCGTTCAAGCGACTTTTAAGCTCCTTTGCATTCAAGCAATTTTTACTCCCTTGCCGACTACCTGGGCTTCGATTCCGCTCGCGTTTCAATCCGATTTCGCTCGAGTAGATCGGTAACACTTTCCTTCGCTTCTTTGAGTTTTGTTTTCAATTTTTTTGAGGTTTTTATGTTATGGGACCCCGCATTAAGAACGCGTCGCGTAAGACTCCCACGTCCCAGGTTTGTACTCCCGTACCACCCCTCGAACCTGTTCCCCAACCCACCGTGCCACCCGTGGCACCTATTGCGGACGTGGTTCCACTCGTCCAAAACCCCCTACCGATCCAAATTCAACGCGAAGTCCCCAACCAATGGTGAACTTCCAAAACCTTCCTCCCCGAGTATATATTTGATACTACGCTTTTGAGGATCGACCCGAGATGTCTTGGGCCAATAATTACGTCAAAAAGCTAGGGTTGAAACCCCTACTCAAGCCGTTTCACGATCATTACTGTCCCTGGATCGTGTGGCTCTTTTACCAAAACCTCCATCGAGGCGACAACCATCACCAATTGACTACCTCCATCGAAGGTTTTCAAAATAAATTTAATCAGTTTCATGTGTCGACTGCCCTCCGTTGTCCAGCCGTGTACATTGAGACGTGTGGCTTGGCGCCACCTTACATTAAGGACGTCCCGTTTCATGACGTCATAACTAAGATGACACAAGGGCAGCATGGATTGGCCTAGTCCATCACGCGTGCTCAACTGCCAGACCGGTTGTGGATGCTTGATGCCTATATCAAGTGTGCCCTCAACCCCTTTTTGCTCAAGTCCACACGGATCGGCATCGTGCAACAGGCGCTATTTTTGGCATTTGAGAACCGTTAGTTCTCTGTTGCTGATCTCGTCCTTGATGGCAAGATCAATGCCAAGGACCTGATGTCAGAGAAGACAAAGGCGGCATCGAAGAAGCAGATGCCTTATGCTCGCTTGATCACCCTGATGGTTGAGCAGTTCATTTTGTTTCGAGAGCACTATAGCCTAGCTCCCGGCGAGCCAAGATTAGCCAACAACACTAAGGTCTTTCGGCTCAAGGATTGGACCAAGAGTTATAACCTCTTAGTCAAACGATTACCAAAGGGGGAGGATGAGGGCGCTGAGCCCATGGAGCCTGTCGCTGCCGAGGGTGCTGAGGCAGTAGAGCGAGTCCTTGGAGAGGGGGAGGCACCATTTGACCAGCCACCTCAGCCAATGGTATCCGCTAGACCTACCCCCTCTACACCACGTCGGCCACCTCGTCCTACCACATCGTGTCGATCTGCTCCTTCCACCATGGACGTGGAAGCGATGCTTCGTGAGCTTGTGGAGGGTAATCGACGTATCCACGAGCGACTAGACAGGATGGAGGCATTCCAGCATCAGATTCATCACCGGCTGGATTACCATGAGGGCATGTACGAGCTCGTGATTCAGCACTTGTACGCCACCACGTCGACACCAATGATTACTCATGCACGTCAGCATACCGTGGATCCTCGTGACTACCATACACCACCACCCTGCCTCAGTAGACCTACCCCTAACGAGGCCGGACCATTCGATGCCCCGGCAGGTATTTACTATGCTATAACGTGATTGTTCTTTTAATGATTATATCTATATATTTCCGTATCTTGCTTTCCATTTACCTTCTGTCTGTATATATATTATGATGCCTGTTTGATATGCTCGCCTGCTAGTTTTACTACCTTGTTATGCCTGTTAACTGTAGGACACACCACTCTACAACTCATTCCACCTCCCTGCCATTTTCGAGGACGAAAATTCCTAAGGGGGAGATAATATAACGACCCTAAAATTCTGAACAAGAACCTGACTACTTCGATATGGGTGTTTGGCATGGAAATTGAGACAAATTAAAAAATTTGTAATCAATGTTATTAGAAATAAGATTAGCCCGTAGTTAGATGAGGTCATGTGTGACTTCTCACGTGAATCCAAGGCTAGTAGAACCTTGGTGGAGCATGCTACACTATAGCATTAGTATAAGAGCTTCACACCAGAGCCAAGCTTAGGGAGTAAACTTAAATATTAGAGATATTTCAATCCCTTAGCTTATAAGAGAAGGAATGAGATAGTGTTCATTTTCCTTCTTCTTCTTCTGCTTGTTTTGATAAACCTAAACCTAAGCTAGGAGATGATGGTTTGAATTGCTTTTTCGGAGAACCGTATGTGAGAGAACCTAGGTTAGCAATTACTTGATTAGAGGGGGTGACAAATCCCAAATCCCAAATCTGAAACCTTCTCGGATTGCGTTTACTGAAACCCCGAAAGGGCCCAAACAGAGGTGAGCTTTTACACTTGAAAGGAATGAGGTTTATGCCTCATGTGTATGTGTACTTATGTGTGTGAATGGTTGTAAGAAACCAATTAATTCTAAGGGGTTAAAAATGGGTCAAAGGAGTGACGTCCATTAATGACAGTGAACTGTCATTATTGATCGATCAATGATAAGATTGATTGATCAATACAGGAATTGATCGATCAAGGTAGAGAATTGATTGATAAATTCTGGTGTTCTGTTTGAATGAACAGTGAGTGAGGCTTTGATGAAGGTTGAGTGCACGAAGGGAATTGATCGATCAAATTGGTGTTTGATCGATCAATCCTGGGCATTGATCGATCAAATTGGGTATTGATCGATCAATATGGGAGATTGATCGATCATAGTGAATTGATCGATCAATGTGAAAATTGATCGATCAATGAGAAAATTGATCGATCAAATTTTATAAGACTATTGAAACAGAGGGTGGGAATTTTGAAAATTTAATTGATTGATCGATCAATGAAAAGATTGATCGATCAATAGGGGTATTGATCGATCAACAGAGGGATGTTGATCGATCAATTTCACATTGAGAAATGAGAAGTAAAGAAAGGTCTTGATCGATCAAATGAAGGCATTGATCGATCAATGGTGTGGATTGATCGATCAATCAAGAGGTTTGATCGATCAATTTTCTTTTGTCCTTTGTAAGCTATTGGAAGGGTTGATCGATCAATAAAGTCATTGATTGATCAAGGATAAGGATTGATCGATCAAGCAAGGGCATTGATCGATCAATCACCCCTACTTTTTGCATATTTTCGTTTTGTGAATAAAACACCACTGGACATCGTGCCAGTTCACGTTCTGACATACTTGACACGTAGTGTACTATATTTATGGTCTAGGATCAGACCATGATGCTCTAAAATACTTTGGATTTGCTTAGAAAGAGGTCTGGTCTGAGGTAGGGGAAATCCAACCTAAACTATTTTTGACTATGATTTCATGATTCTTTCATATCTGCACCCTATTTTCTGTTTTAACAAGCATGTTTATATATCATAAATCTCTGATTTCCTCTGATTTTTGTTTCCTATTTTGATATTCTGAAACCTGTTCCTGATTTATGCTATCTGATTCGTGAGGTCTATGTGTGTATGTGATTTAATGATTTAATCAGATGATCCCCACAGACTCGGCGGTATATCCATGCCTGGCACCCTTGTGCATCTGCTTGTTAATCCCTCGGTACAATTGCACTCTATAGATGAGGCATTATTGCACCCTAAAATTGTTCATGTGAACGACAATTGGTTGAGGTTTCCTATCGGTAAATTTCTGATTACTCCGTGTTATATATTCACGGGAGTTTCTTAAGTTAGAAATATATATACAATTTAAGCCACCGATTATACACTTGCATAGCATCTATTTCTTGTTTGAAAGCTCAGTATTTGATCTGATTTTACCCTGTTTGCATGCTCTGATTTGATTTCCTGCTTTGAGATATCATGTCTTGCATATTCAACACATTTTTAGTTGGGATTCTTCTATTGAGCTAAGATGTAGCTCACCCTGTTTTCTATAATATTTATAGGTTCTAAAGTTAGAGCTCCCGGCACTGAGAGCGATGCTGATTACCAGCCTGATCTAGAGGCTGAGGCCGAGGACGAGGAGACTGATATCCAGGTAGGCGAGTTCTATTCGTAGCCTGGGTACTTGAGTCCTGTATTTTTATACTTTTTGATACTCTGGATTATTGTGTGCCTGGTGGCCACCATTTTATATTTATTATTGTAGTTGTTATATTTATTGTATTATTATATATTCTTTCGGAACCATTATTGGGAACCATTGTTTTGGGTGATGGATGTCCATCACCAGTGATTCTTCTTGGTTCCTTTTTGGAAATGTATATTCTTTTGATACATATATATGCATGTATGTTTTATTATTTCTTTCATTTAAAACCTTATATGATGACTCGACCTACCACTGCTGGACAGGGTCTGTTGTACGGGCAGACACTTCGTGATTTATCCTGGGGATCATCCAGAGTATGATCCTGATGGCACAGATTTCTGGGTATAGAAATTCTGCCTCACATTTATAGAATGGTCAATTTTTTTAAAGACAACGTTGCAAACAGCTTATGTGACACGATGCGATTGGCTGCACACAAAGTGGGACCCAAACACTATAGCCAGTCACCTCACACCATATAAATTGTCTGCAACATTGCAACATTGTCTAACAAAAATTGTCCACCGATTAAAATTTTCCTTTAAAGACTCTAAAACTACATTTTGACACACTATTTTTGTCAAAAAGTGTGACAACCTGGATTTCTGTGCTAAAAAATCCGTGCCATCACGATCATGCTCTGGATGATCCCTAGGATAGATCATAGAGTGTCTGCTCATTTAGCAAAAATTAGAGCAGACACTGTCCAGTAGTGGCAGATCGAGTCATCATATAAGGCTTTAAAAGAGAGAAGAATTTGACAATTCATATATATAAAAACAAAAGAAAATAAAGTATCTACAAAGTTTTAAGTACAAAACCGTGGCAACCAGAACCACAATAATCCAAAACATATACAGATCCCAAAATATCCAGTCTAATCAAATACCCTAGCTACGAGTGGTGCTCGTCAGCAGGGGTATTGGTATTCTCCTCCTCAGCCTCAGCCTCCGGATCAGGCTGGTAATCAGGGTCGCTCTCAGTGCCGGGAGCAAGGGCCTCAGAACCTAAAATATATTTATATACAGGGTGAGCTAACCATCTAATCTCAGTAGAAGAATTTCAATTAATTTGCATCTAATTTGTAAGACATGACTTGCAGAACATTATGCAGAACAAATAAATCAATTCAAATAATGCAGACAGAGTTTCTTAGATAATAGATGTTGAATTAAACAAAAAGAAAAACAGAACAGATGCAGAATATCTGACAGATGTACTTTTAGAGATGTTAGAACAGATGTTATGCATATTATAATTAGTGACTTAAATCATGCATATCTCTAACATAAGTAACTCCCGTGAATATATAGCACATGGTAGTCAGATGTGTGCAGATAGGAAACCCCAACCAATCGTCGTTCAATGAACAATTTCAGAAGGTGCAACAAGCCTCTATAATAGAAGAGTAACTTGTGCCAGGAGGAATTTCCAAGTAGATGTACATATATACTGTTGTGCCAGTCACGGTTATACTGCTGAGTCGGTGGGGATCGTCTAGATTCATTACTTAAAATCAAATACGCACATATGACCTCAAGAATCAGACATCAGAGTAGATGGCAGAAATCAAAAACAGGCATCAGAATACATGAATCAGATATGCAGGTATCAGAATACAGGAATCAGAGTTTCACTGAGCTTGATGTATATGCAGACATGCTTTTTAAAACCAGAGCCCGAATACAAATGTTAAGATATCATGCAGTCAAAATTAGATATATTTTAAGTTGAATTTTTCCCTACCTTAACGGATCTTTCTAAGCAAATCCAACGCTGTTCTAAAGCAGTCCAAAAGTTCTTATCCACGGCCTCCACTCTTAGTCTACATCACAAATATAATGATGTATTAAAAATTGATCCTAATTATTTAAAAAGTTGACGTATTTACATGTTTTCTCAAAACCGAGGTGGAAATGGGTAATTTCATGTTGACTCAAAACTTGACCCAACTTACCACTTATTTTGACCCATAAAACATTTGATTAAAGATTTGATTAATTCATAAAAGGTTAGATCTCATTATACTCTTTCCAACGCATCAAGAATCACGTCAATCGGAGCTCGGGACAAAGAGTTATGGCCAACATACCGAAGCTATATCGATACTTCAGTCAAAACGTGCTAACTTAGAACTTGGCCAAACTTTCAGCTCAATTTTGATCATCAAAGCAATTTATTCATCAGTTAGTTAATTTATAAAAGTTGTAGATTTAGTTGTCCTCTTTCCAATGCCATAAGAATCGCATCAATCAGAGTTCAGAGTAAAAGGTTATGGCCAAAACACTGAAGCAGCGTCGGCACAGTCAAATTGATCGATCAACACATCACATTGATCAATCAATTTCACCCTTGATCGATCAACCATCACATTGATCGATCAATTTCACCATTGATCAATCAACACATCACATTGATCGATCAATTTTCAAATTGATCGATCAATACTGTCGTGAATGAACTTCTAGCAACAAACTTGCTGTTTTTATCATTGTATATACAATTTGATCGATCAATCTGTATATACAATTTGATCGATCAATCTGGATGATTGATCGATCAACACTAAATTTGATTGATCAACCACCTAAGTTGATCGATCAATACCCAATTTGATCGATCAATCACCTAATTGATCGATCAAAACCTTCAGAAATGCACGACCATAAGGTTTTTGTCATTTTTTAATCTCTTTTCATCCAAATCTTCTACGATCTTCATCGAACCACACAAGCATACACACTAAACTAATACAATGATTTATTCTATAATCTAAACCATTAAAATCAAATAAAAACTAACCTTTCTTCGATCAATTTCATGCCTTTAAGGATCGTTGTCCAAAAGGGTTTCGAAACGAAACTTTTGAATTTCTACGGCAATTTCACCACGATTGATCACCACGAATTTAAGATGAAGTCGTCAATGATCCACGCATCGATCTTAACCTATTCAACACTTGGTTAGCCATCACAAGGTGGAACACTTCTTGAAAAACAAGGTTTCTAAGGAAAAAGGGGTTTGAATGGCTTGAAGTTCCCGGATCTCTAACGGTTGGAATTCACCAAAGGCGGACACTCAAGCGAGGCCGACGTCATGTGCTTTGTAAAGGTTGTGGAGATTGCGGCGCGGTTGCAATCGAAATCTCACGATTTCTCATGAGGGTTCCATGGGGAAGAAGCTCTCTCTCTCTCTCTCTCTCTCTCTAGAACTCCCAAACTCCAAAGCTTTGCAACCGGTTGAAGCTTTCAAGAGAAGCTTTGTTTTTTAATTAGCTAAAGGGCTTAGTTCCCTTGTTAAACATATACATCCAAATAGGTGTTAACCTTATCCAAGGGCCTGATTTGGCGTTGAGCGGCATATGATGCGTCGGTACATGGCTTCCACACTAAAGACCAAAACACACATTTAAACCTTAATCCATCCGCACAAAGTTATCCTAATATTATTTAAATATTTATTATTATATAAAAATCTATGATGACGTCGGTTTTCGTGTCGACCACACACTCGAGGTCAGTTGAGTTCAGGTTATTACATTCTTCCCACCTTAAAGAATTTTCATCCTCGAAAATCGACATGTTAGTTTCAAAAAGGTATGAGTATAATTCAATATGCCCAAAAATTAGGGTCATTATATTTACCCCTCAAGGAATTTTCGCCTTCGAAACTACAAAACATACCTAAACAGGTCTACTATCCACACAGGTTTAAACAGAGCAGTGATAATTATGTCACAAAATTTTATTGTATAATAGTAATAGATAAAGATAGAATGGCTAAATTCTAAATTATTATTGCCAATAATATTATTATAATTTTTTTTATTTATTTCAATTTTCGTGCCAGGCATGCATATCAAAGCAGTCGAGTTTTGTTTAGAATTTTAGGGTCATTACATTATCCCTCCCTTAGGAATTTTCGTCCCCGAAAATGTCTAACAGATACTAACAGTTTGAACCCTAGCAAATGTGCACAAAACATCAGAATGAATATTTGGGTAAAGGGATATCAGATGCATCCCCCTCAAGTGCAACTTTAGGCTATGCCCTCCCATCATTTGGTGCTTGCCCGTCAGGCGCCTCCGCAACCGGAGCTGGTGGTACAACCCACTCCTCAGGTAACCTCTTGACCAATAGATTATAGCTCTTGGTCCAGTCCTTGAGCTTGAAAACTTTAATGTTGTTGGTCAATCGAGGGTCGCCAGGAGCCAGGCTATACTCGTCTCTCAATGCGATATACTGCTCGACCATTCTTGTTATCAATTGAGCATATGGCAGCTCTTTCTTTGAAGCAGGCTTCTGCTTCTCAAATAGCAAATCTCTGGCATTAATCTCGCAGACTTGTGTAAAAACGGGTTTATGGCACTCTTGATAAAAGTATCAACCATCCATAGTCTATCAGGGAGTTGGGCCCAGTAAGAGCTTGACCTGAACTACACTGACCACAAGTCTATCATGGTATGAGACATCTTTGACATATGGTGGCAACAACAAGTCTCCACATACCGTGAAGAACACTGTAAAGCGGCGACGACATAAAATTGGATAAATTTATAGTTAAAACTGTCAATTTTGGTGACCAATTGGTGATGGTTGTCACCCCGGCGAAGATGTTGATAAAAGAGCCTCACTATACAAGGATAAAAATGGACATAAGATGACTCATGTACTGGTCTCAACCCTAGCTTATCAATATAGTCGATCGCCCATTCCATTTCGAGCCAATCCTTGAATAGCTTAGAGTCGAAAGCACATTCAGGCAACAATGTTTTAGAAGCCCACCACTCGTTTGGAAGTTCTTGTTGAATTAGTGGTGGCTGTGGGTTTTGAACGGGTGGCACATCTTGTTCGATTGGTCTCACGGGTTGCACAAAGGGTTCTGCGACTGATTCCACGGTTGGCACCGATGTACGAGCTCGGGATGTAGGGATTTTACGTGACGGATTCTTCGTTCGCAATCTCATAGTTTAAAATGTAGAAAAATGCACAAAAAACCCCCTAAACAAGAAAAAGATTAGGGTTTACCATAATAGCCAAGCAAAATACGATCTAATGAATCAAAGCAAGAAGCTCCGATAGCCAGAAATATCCCTTGAATGCAAAGGAATCAAACTCTCTCGAACGATTGAAGATCTTAATCGTGCGAGTGAAAAAATAAAAACTCACAATATAACTTACATCGATAAAATTGATCGATCAATGCTCAATTTGATCGATCAGACAGTCCTTTTGTCACAGAACATAGTATAAACTGGTTTGATCGATCAACCTTCTTATTTGATTGATCAAATGCACAGTTGATTGATCAATTCACCAAATTGATCGATCAATCATTACAGTCAAGTTGTTTCTTTAAACACCTCATTAATGGAGGCATTATCCAGTCCCTAATTCACCACGTATAGGGTATCAGTATATGCTATCTAGACAACTCCAACTATATGGAATTGTAATTGTCACGTACATAAAGCAATAATGGGTTAGAATTTAAAATTTAAAAAAAAATTACCTCTCGTATAATGGGTTAGAATTTAAAATCTTACCTTGGGTCGACTGATTTCTTAGCCCACGAGCTCGACAAGCTCTAGGGTTCCAATGGTTGAACAAATCTCATTCTCTTTCTTCTTAAATTCCACCACTCAACATAAATGCAAGAGTTAAAGCAAAAGGGATAATCCCCATTCCTAGCAAAGCCTTTAAACTTCTAATCTCTAGTATGTAAAGCATACACACCCCACATAGGTGTGCAAGATCACACCAATGGTCCACACCCTACACACATGTGAACTGTACACCCATACGTAATCTAACGACCTCATTACATTTGACTTCCACATAGCCGAACCAATGACCAGACGAGCACGTCTCCCTAAGTAGCAATATGTGGATAAAGAAGACACATCAAGAGGCCTTCCACCATCCATATGTACGCACATCTAAAATTTGCAGATTGGCAATCTACCTGCAGGAAACCATATAATTTAGAAGTCCCCATCATAATTTCAACGTCCTCCAAATTAGGGTTATTATAATCTCCCCATCTGAAAGGAATTTTGTCCTCAAAAATACCCTAAAGATATCTTGAATAAAACTCAATTGGTCATAGCGTCAATACACGTGCGCAGAGGTATTATGCGTGAAATAGTCACAATCATACAGTCGCCACTCATATATGCGCAACCCCTCTCTCTGAGTCCACACATCTACAATGGACTCACATGTATCCATAGTCGAAATAGTTTCCCCCAAAATTAGTGTATCCACACGACCCCTATAGGTAAAATTCTCGGGTTAATGTACAGGTCGCTAAGCTCATCCTAAATCTATTGAAAAAGTGTGACAGTCTTCCCATGCACCGGGTATCTCATATCACACCTCTATAAGCAATTATATATAGTAGTATGTGACCATCAAGTTAACCATTAGTCAAAAGAAAACGACCATAATGTCCGCAAAATTCATACATAGGCAAAAACTAGTTGTTGGGCTTTTCATTAAGGATGCCCCCCCTTATTTACTTGATTGGTGTTTATTCCACAAAGAATTGTATATTGATCGTGAGATTAAGACTACTTAACCAGAATGTATCTATAAATAGGATCAACCAAACCTTGAAGAACATACAATTTGTTGTCCATTAAATAGATCTTCACTTCAAAGATGTTAATCATTAGTGATCATGCATCATTTCCATTGTATTAATCACAGTGACCCCTTACGATTACAAAAATACTCATGGAGCACAGTGGGCCAATTTTGAAACATATCATTAATCTGAAAAAAAATCTGATTCACCAAATTGCTACTATCGTTATCAGAACACATCAACTCATTACTCGGAATAGGTCTCATCTATCTACGAATAAATGTTCATACTCACCCACTTTCTGATACGCAATGGAGGTAAGAGATATCACTAAAATGAGATAAAGCCATCACCAAGATGAGATAAAGCCATCACTAACATGATGTACAACCATCACCAAAATGAGATAAAGCTATTACCAAAATGAGGTAAAGCCATCAGCAAAATGAGATAAAGCCATCGCCAGCATGAGGTAAAGCCATCAGCAAAATGAGATAAAGCTGTCACCAATATGAGAACCTCTAAAATCTTTCGCAACGATCGTAAAATCTTCAAACCTTATGCCCTTAACCGATCTTATGATACACGAATAGAATTCCGATCATACAGGAAGGGCAAAAGAGTGTGACACATCAAGCCTTTCAAATCAAGGAGATGATTGCAAATGATTGCTCTCAATGTCTTACGATTTAGGTGCACCAAGATAAGGTCGTACATAAATACTTAGGCATGATTAATTGACTCTTCATGTGCACAACTCTCACACACTCCCTATACTACCTAAATCTCCATATATTCTTTGAAAATCTATAGTCATCCATCATGACTTAGGTGAAAACAGTGCGATCGACCATAGCGACATCCAATTTTGCTCTCCCATGATATTCATAATTAACTTTTCTTATCCTCTATCAATTACCAACATGATTATCTTAGACTTTTCCAATTCTCGAAAAACTTTCAGAATAAACTACAGCGATTAACAACCGAATTCACGTTTAGAAGGAATGTATTTAAATACACCATAATCATCACTCATTAGTCAGGAAGAAGAATACTAGGATTAAGTCTGCTAATTCAACTTCATTTCTCATAAGTATTAAGGAAATTTTAAATTCATTAAACAATTGTCCTTAAAAAATTTATTGTAACTATCAAGATTTATTAAGTCTGCCAATATAACTATCACTTATGTAGTTAATCTTCTGAATTTAGAATTTGTTTATGTCATGCAAGTGATTTAAGATGATAAACAAGCGATAATGCTATGATATTCCACACATGTCAAAACCAATAAAATTCCTAAATCATCTGAACATTAAAACAAAATCTTGACAATTGATATTGAACTTATACCTTGAGCATCTTGGGTCGCAGGAAGAATCGGCTTGAAAGTGACGTTGAGGTCTCCTGCTTCTGTCGCATATCTAGGCAGTTCTTGACTGTGTCCTTGCTCACCAAATCTAAAACAAGCACTCGAGATTAGCCTACAAGCCTCCGTTCTATGAGTTTTTCCACACCACGCACATATTATAAATGGTGTAGATGAGGAGACATGTAAGGCCTACCGTACCGGAGTAACTCTAGTCGTCGCCAAATATAAAGAGCGAGAACTACCTTGAGTGGTTGTCGAGGTCATCGGTTCTTTTTTCAAAGCAGGACAATGTCTTATCAAGTGTCCTATTCGTCCACAGCTAAAACAAGCCCCAGTAGATCTTCTACAATCTCTCGCTAGGTGTCACTCATCACACCTAAAACATGGTTCATCTAATGTCGATGGAGAGGTGTGACACGCCCTTCTCAACATTGCCGTAAGTAACGTAGCCTGCTGAGTCATAGTGCTAAGCATCGCCCCAAGCAACTGCCTATTCGGCTCACTCATTCCAATGTGTATAATTTTAGCCTTCTTTTGTGGCGTCATTTCGATCTATTAACATGATACAAAACTCCAATCAATAATTGTCATGGTCACAATGGCCCAAAGTTCCAATAAAATCTTAAAACATATTTTATCTAATAGTTGTACATTTATCAAATCATCCAATATTCCCTTTAAAAGTGATTATGAGATCCACAATTTAAGGCCTAAATCAAATCCCAAGTTCTAAATCTCCAGTCACACTTGCGAGTTCCCTATAGAAGTTAAAACCAAAACTCTACTGACTTTGCTAAAGTCCTAATTGGGTCATAGAAAACTCACGTCCCGACCATACCTACATCCATAGCTTAGTCTGAAGTCCTAACACGACCTAAAGCCTAGTCTCTGATACCAACTGTGACAGCCCAAATTTCTGTGCTCGTAAATTCGTGCCATCAGGATCATGCTCTAGATGATCCGCAGGACAAATCACAGAGTGTCTGCTCGTTTAGCGAAAATCGGAGCAGACACTGTCCAGTAGTGGCAGATCGAGTCATCATATAAAGCTTTAAAAGAGAGAAGAATTTGACAATTCATATATATATATATATATATATAAACAAAAAAAAATAAAGTATCTACAAAGTTTTAAGTACAAAACCGTGGCCACCAGAACCACAATAATCTAAAACATATACAGATCCCAAAATATCCAGTCTAATCAAATACCCTAGCTACGGGTGGTGCTCGTCAGTAGGGGTATTGGTATTCTCCTCCTCAGTCTCAACCTCCGGATTAGGCTGGTAATCAGGGTCGCTCTCAGTGCCGGGAGCAAGGGCCTCAGAACCTAAAATATATTTACATACAGGGTGAGCTACCCATCTAATCTCAGTAGAAGAATTTCAATTAATTTGCATCTAATTTGTAAGACATGACTTGCAGAACATTATGCAGAACAAATGATCAATTCAAATAATGTAGACAGAGTTTCTCAGATAACAGATGCTGAATTTAAAAAAAAAAAGAGCAGAACAGATGCAGAATATCAGATAGATGTACTTTTAGAGATGTCAGAACAGATGCTATGCATATTATAATTAGTGACTTAAATCATGTATATCTCTAACTTAAGTAACTCTCGTGAATATATAGCACGTGGTAGTCAGATGTGTGCTGATAGGAAACCCCAACCAATCGTCGTTCAATGAACAATTTCACAAGGTGTAACAAGCCTCTACAATAGAAGAGTAACTTGTGCCAGGAGAAATTTCCAAGTAGATGTACATATATACCGCTGTCCCAGTCACGGTTATACCGCCGAGTCGGTGGGGATCGTCTAGATTCAATACTTAAAATCAAATACACACATATGACCTCAAGAATCAGATATCAGAGTAGATGGCAGAAATCAGAAACAGGCATCAGAATACATAAATCAGATATGCAGGTATCAGAATACAGGAATCAGAGTTTCACTGAGCTTGATGTATATGCAGACATGCTTTTTAAAACCAGAGCCAAAATACAACTGTTAAGATATCATGCAGTCAAAATTAGATATATTTTAAGTTGAATTTTCCCTACCTTAACGGATCTTTCTAAGCAAATCTAACGCCGTTCTAAAGCAGTCCAAAAGTTCTTATCCACAGCCTCCACTCTTAGTCTACATCACACATATGATGATGTATTAAAAATTGATCCTAATTATTAAAAATGTTGACGTATTTAAGTATTTTCGTAAAACCGAGGTGGAAATGGGTAATTTCGTGTTGACTCAAAACTTGACCCAACTTACCACTTATTTTGACCCATAAAACATTTGATTAAAGATTTGATTAATTCATAAAAGAGTTAGATCTCGTCATACTCTTTCTACGCATCAAGAATCACGTCAATCGGAGTTTGGGACAAAGAGTTATAGCCAAAATATCGAAGCTATATCGATACTTCAGTCAAAACGTGCTAACTTAGAACTTGGCCAAACTTCTAGCTCAATTTTGATCATCAAAACAATTTACTCATCAGTTAGTTAATTCATAAAAGTTTTAAATTTAGTTATCTTCTTTCCAATGCCATAAGAATCGCATCAATCGGAGTTCAGAGTAAAACGTTATGGCCAAAACACTGAAGCAGGGTTGGCATAGTCAAATTGATCGATCAATACATCACATTGATTGATCAATTCCACATTGATATATCAATTTTTACTCTTGATTGATCAACCATCACATTGGTCGATCAATTTCACCAATGATCGATCAACCATCACATTGATTGATCAACACATCACATTGATCGATCAATATTCAAATTGATCGATCAATGCTATCGGGAATGAACTTCCAGCAACAAACTTGCTGTTTTTATCATTGTATATACAATTTGATCGATCAATCTGGATGATTGATCGATCAACACCAAATTTGATCGATCAACCACCTAAGTTGATCAATCAATACCCAATTTGATCGATCAATCACCTAATTGATCGATCAAAACCTTCAGAAATGCAAGGCCATAAGGTTTTTATCAAATTTTAATCTATTTTCATCCAAATATTCTATGAATTTTATCGAATCACACACACATACACACTAAACTAAAACAATGATTTATTCTATAATCTAAACCATTAAAATCAAATAAAAACTAACATTTCTTCGATCGATTTCGCGCCTTTAAGGATCGTTGTCCAAAAGGATTTCGAAACAAAACTTCTGAATTTCTACGGCAATTTCACCACGATTGATGACCACGAATTTAAGATGAAGTCGTCAATGATCCACGCATCGATTTTAACCTATTCAACACTTGGTTAGCGATCACGAGGTGGAACGCTTCTTGAAAAATGGGGTTTCTAAGGAAAAAGGGGTTTGAATGGCCTGAAGTTCCCAGATCTCTAATGGTTGGAATTCAGCAAAGGTGGACACTCAAGCGAGGTCGGCGTCATGTGCTTTGCAAAGGTTACGGAAATTGTGGTGCGGCTGCAATCGAAATCTCACGGTTTCTCATGAGGGTTCCACGGGGAAGAAGCTCTCTCTTTCTCTCTCTCTCTCTCTCTAGAACTCCCAAACTCCAAAGCTTTGCAACCGGTAATTGAAGCTTCCAAGAGAAGCTTTGTCTTTTAATTAGCTAAAGGGCATAGTTCCCTTGTTAAACATATACATCCAAATGGGTGTTAACCTTATCTAAGGGCCTGATTCTGCGTTGAGCGACATACGATGCATCGGTGCACGGCTTCCATAGTAAAGGTCAAAACACACATTTAAATCTTAATTCATCCGTACAAAGTTATCTTAATATTATTTAAATATTCATTATTATATAAAAACCTATGATGACATCGGTTTTCGTGTCGACCACACACTTGAGGTCAGTTAAGTTCGGGTCTAATTTTTTTCGGATTATTACAAAAAGTCACCTTGAGCATACTTGTAGGTAAAGAAATTTTTAAGGTTAGTGAGGCAGCACCGATATGTACTAACATAATTACTAACAGAGAGCGTGTATGTGTGCGTGAAGAGGCAAGGTACTTGTTGAGATATATATTATATAACTATAGGAGATCTAACTACATATCTGTCATAATTAGGTAATACTTGATGTAGTGCACGTTTAGGTCCCTCCATTGGTAGCTACCAACAAAATCTATAGTTGAAAACCATTAGATTACAGCTCTCCACCCATATATGTCACTTACCTAGGGATGAATTCGAGTCTTAGAATCTGCCTCTTCAAAATGAGGTAAGGCTGCCTACCACCCTTTTACTGATTAATTAATAATCTTCTTGGGAATATACAAGAAATAGACCATTGGCGAAATGAGCTTTAAAAGAAATAGATCTATCAAACATTTCTCCTTTTTTATTTTTTAAAACGAATTCATTGTCCCCAATTCTTACATAATCCCATTGGCGAAATGAGCTAATATTAGGCGACCGACCTAATCAGCGGCATATGGCATATTTATGGTTTATGGTTTATGTTTTATTAATTATATGCCATAAACAGAAAACCATAAACCATAAACCATAAACCGACCCATTCACCCGGATATGGCATGGGAGTCGTGCACGGTAAAACCCTAAACCCTAAACCGACCCAATCACCGGCATATTGCATGAGTCGTGCACCTGGACTCTGAGACCGAAATGGCGTGTTCTTTTAAACACCCAAGATGTAAGTGTTGAACATGTGGCCAGGTTCCTCTTAAAAAGTATATAAATAAAGGAATACATTTTCATTATGTATAATTAAATGGGCTGATTATTATCATTAGATATGCAAATTAGCCACTAATTAACCATTACCAGATACATAAGGGCAGTTTGTCTTTAATATAGTATGTTTAAAATGATTTTGATATCCTCATTTCATGTCATCTACGGCTAAGTGCTGTAGTGCACAATGAATCAATGGTACAGACCAATGGGGGTTGGCACAGTGGCCAGGAGGCCCAGGACCGTGCCTCAAGAAGTGGAGGTTCTGAGTTCGAGTTCCACCCCTTGTTGGCCACTCCCAGAGATTTATTCCTTGCTTCTGACTGGGTATATAACTACATATGCTGTGCGGGTGTTACACATACCCAGCTGGGACTTAGTCGGGTGCTCTAAGAGGCCGGATGCGTGTTAATTAAACAAAGATTCAATGGTACAAAACCATGGATTAAAGGTTATTGGAGGGAGAGAGAGAGAAAGGGGAGATATTTTCATAACAACTTATGTTATATTTATGATTATACATTTACAGAACAAACGTTTTATACTAATAAATATATGAAAAATATATGAATGACGACAAATACATGATATATAACATGTTCTTAACCTGATCAGATTTCAAGGAATGAATGGTACTGTGGACGATTTTAGAAGATCAACTAAACACTTAAAATGCAATGGTCTCCCTCCACTCTAGAGCAGCCATCCACTGATATGATTGGGTTAAGAACACGTGGGATCTAACACCATACACTATATATAGGTGAAGATACATGCACACAGAACACACGTACACCATGAAAAAGAAAAGAAAGCCATGCAGACGTCCACACGACCAATGCTTTGGTTAGTTGTGAAGGGAGTGCCCTACGCCCGGGCTGTTGCCAGGCGCCGTAGGTCGAAAGCCCTCCACGAAGCTGACCATGGCTCCATGGTCACGGTGCATCCCCTTTTCTGCAACATGGTCACCTTGGCTTGGGCAATTGTTGCACCCCATTGTCTTTTCTGGTTTCAAAGGCCTTCCCTCGCAAGAGAGAATAATGTCATGAGAGAAAATGAGTGCAAGTAGGAGAAGAAATGTGAAGAACATAGTTTGTGCCATTTGAAGAAAGAGATATGGAGAGAGAGAGAGAGAGAGAGAGAGAGAGAGAGAGAGAGAGAGAGAGAGTTACTTCTTCCCTCTGAAGTCCTTTGGTATTTAAGGTGTTGAAGGTGACCCTACCATCACCAAGATTCCAAGAAATAAGAAAAAACAATGAATTTGGACGGTGTGATGGTAAAGCTTTAGGGCCATGTGTAGAGAAAAAAAAGGGTGGATTCATAGGGGCATTCTAGCTAGTTTCCACATCTCTCACGCCCCATGAAGTCCTTTGTTTGTTTAATTTGGCCTTATACTCTCTGTCTCTCTCTAATTAATTTAAGGGAGCAACTACTTGCACACCAGATTTCCGTCGTGAAAGATGGCAATTTTGGGATATGTGCCATGTGGTACATCATCTTAGCCATCTGATTTAAAGACCATGATGTAAAATCCTCGGTGCCAAAAGATTGGCAAGAAAAATAATTTCTATCATCTTATTTATGACGGTCAAGGCCAATCATTTGATTAAATGGTTGACTGCATTGATCCAGAGCATAGATATTGTTTTTTCTGCATAAAAAATATCAACTCTTCGTTTTAAGGATACCCTATTTACAGCCGAAGATTCTATCTTGGCAGTTGGGTTTTCCATTGTCACAACCATTGACTGCCTTGAATCTGACAATGGACATCTTTTTTTATCCCCATCTTCAATATAATCAATAGATCTTGAGATTATGGTCCACATATCGAACAGTGATGTTGATTCCATATTAAACACACATCTCCAAAAGCAACCTGAGAACCTTCTCATATGACTCCGTGTGAAGAGCATCTCATCATCTGCTATGTGGGCCACGATCTCAAGATCTATTATGTGAAAGATTGGGATGAAAAATGATATCCATCGTCCAATTCAAGGAATTCAATGGTGTTAAAAACCTTAACTAGATGCAGAGACCGAGTCTTCGGCTGGAAACACTCGAATCCCCTTTCTAAACACGGTACAAGTGGTTGCTCCCTTAATATAATGAGAGTCGGTTCCTGGAGTGTAGGTATGATGTTCCTCAATATTTTTCTTGTAGACAAGAAAAAAAAAAAAAAAAAACAAAAAGGTTAGAAGAGAGCAAGTTGGCGTTTTATCATGACCGCCAGGACTTCCACTATTCAAATGCACCAAAAGATGGGATTCCCGTCCTTCCCACTAAGGCATAATTATTATACTTATATTATTTGGACGGCTATGGAGGCTTTGGTCGACAAATCTGCTTTCCAACTAAAACCAAGAGCTGCTTAACCCATCTTTTTTTTTTATAGGTGAAACCTTTTGAATCAATTACATAATGGTCATAGCAGCAGGCAGCTAAAGGGAGTAGATTCCTTTTATTAATGAAGGTAGAAAACTAAAAAGAATGTTTCCCTAGGTCTGGGAAAGGACATTTGTCCGTTTAAATAAAAGGGTAGCTCTATTCGCACCTACCAAATTACTGAGAAAATCAATGACTGCTTTGAAATAGATAATGGAGATTATTTTCCGTTCCAATCTCCCTCGCAATGGATCTTGAGACCAAGGGCGTATCATCAAATGATCAATTTTTTATTTCACACTGCACAAATCCCAATGCCATATGATTTTCAAGTCATTTTTTGAGGTGTGTGCCAATAGAATAAAAAAAGGAAAATTATAATGAGCGGACCTCAAACAACAGACTAACAATGGACTGCTTACGTGGCACAATACCAGTGATTGGCCCGACCTGCATTGCTGGGATCCACTGCGCTTGCATCGCGCCAGGTAAGTCGTTCGTTGAATGGCCTTCATTTTCCGGTCCGCCATATATTAGTCTCCATAAAAAACTTGACCATCTGATGGTACCCCGTGATTTGATCTAGATCCATTTTGCGAAAGATTATGATGAAAAAAATGTCCATCTAATTCAAAATTTTCAATGGTTTTCAGCATGTGCCCTCTGTAATTCTATAGGTGTGAATAAAGCTATCCTTAAATAAATAGGGGTGAGCTGTTATAGGGTAGCACAGCTCACTTGGACACCTCGCTCTATTTTTATCAAGTGTGCAATTTGATGCCAATAGCCTAACGTGATAATCTTATTGGTCAAATATTGCATTGAGGAAATATCTCTATTGCGTCATTCAGTGCGGTCAAATGCCTTTAAATTATCCATTACCATGTATATCTCTTTTTTTTTTTTTATGATAAGCCATGTAAATCTCTATAATAGTGACCCTTGGGCTACCCTATAGGGATTGACTCTCTTCATAAATAGCTTAAGGTTATCAGGCTTATTTATATGCTCTTGCCATGCAATCCTATCAAAAAGAGCTTAGCACATATTTAGCATTTGGGGGAAACCAATCTTCAATAGGATTGATAATCCTCTAATGTTAGTGTGGTAATAAGGAGGTATGAGAATTTGTTTTTAGTAATATCTTGGCCTTTTTTAATTCTCTATCGTCCAATCATGATTCATATATTTTCAAGGGCCCAAACATTTTTGGGGAAAAGGCTTTAATAGAGTTGATGGGGTAAAGGTTTTTTTATAGGCTTCATAAATTTCTTTTGTTAGGACACTAATAAAAAGACAATAGAAGATTGAAGATGCATATAGATCAAATAAGACTATTAGCGGTAGTTTTTTGTTAAAAAAACTACCGCTATTAGTCTTGTCGCTACAAAAAACTGGCGCTATTAGTCTTGTTGCTAGCAAAAATTGCCTTAACAGCAAGTGCCACTGAAACACCTTATTTTTATAGTGATAGCATAATGATCTGTTAGGGAACGGGTATTTGCATCAAAAGATTCGGTCTACGCAACTGATGGTTCCATCATTAAGACGGTTGACTACTTTGAATAAAACTATGGAGTTCATTTTCCGTCCCAATCTTTCGCGTAATAGATCTTTTGTTAATTTCATGACCACACATCCCCAAAATTGACCCAAGAGCCCTTTCCTTGAGAAGCGTGGTTTAGTGAAGTTACCCCATTGTGTGGAAGATTGAGATGAAAAATAATCTCCATCATCTAAGTCAAGGTAGTCAACAAGGTTACACTACAAAAAATAAGACTAATAGCGACATTTTTTGTAGCAAAAAACTGCTTCTATTAATAAAAAAACTATTAAAGACTATTAAGACTATTAGCGGCAAAGGTATTAGCGGCAGTTTCTTTGTTAATAGCAGCAGTTTTTGGCTGCCACTAATAGTCTTATTTTTTGTAGTGTTAATGGACAATCTTTGATTGCAAATACTCGCACCCAATATTATATTATCTAAGATCTTTGCCTTCTATTCTTTCTTTCCCTCATGATTCATGGAGATGAGGATACCTTATCCCCCTCGAGGGCAATGACAATTCGGTCAGCCTAGGATTCGACAACAAATCTGTTATGCAAACGATATAAAGCAGAAATGACGAATTTAACAATCTGTCACGACCCATAATTTTATCCCATTCCAAAGGCATAAAATTCTGAGTTATGACTCGCACGCATCCTGAATACGCTAAGCGGACATACACATAATCAGAGTTCTCACGCAATTATGGTTCTACGAAATTCGTGAATCCAATAAATGAAGGTGGAATAAAAGAGTAGTCATAAATATGAATAAATATGATAAAATCTAAGTACACCACAAATAAAAAGGAAATAAAAGTTGGAGACAAATCCGAGAAATAATAATTTCCAACAACAAATGGACAAAAGACAAAGAAAAATAAAGTTGTCTAACGAGATAATCAATCTCAGTACCAAAACTAGCGCTCTCAATAATTGGTGCTTAGATCAAAGTCAGCACCAAGGTCCTCTTGAAAACCTGTAGTGTCGCCCTCCTAAGGCTCTTGATACTCGACATTCATGGGGTCAACGAAGTCAACACCAATAGGATCAGAGTAGCCGGTATCCACCCCGTTAATATAGTTACCTAAAATAGATAAATGTCATGAGGGCCGAGTTGCTAAACAACATGTAACTCAATGGACACACCAACAATCCATCCTATTCTACTCAGGTGCATTGTGAGTCCATCATGTGTGATAATAATAGTATATCAAAACAACTGAAAGAAGGAAATAATACATTCCTATGTATCGTAGAGTTCCTATCATACCAAAATATAAGATTATGATCTAGACACACCCATATCCTAACGTATCTCACCATAATTCATAAACGTAACATATTTTATTATTCTCACATATGTGTCTGTACATCGCATGTGTGTACTTAACATACTCATAAATCCTATAAGACTTGGGCCAGAGTCGCTGCTCGAGCCTATCATATGAGGGTCACTATAGTAGCTTAGTACCATTTTATAACACCCTCCATATCATACTCATATCATATATTTCATCCAGTCACAGGAGCGACCGAAAAACGTAACTCATACCATACTGTCTCCCAAAGACCCATCTTGACTTAAGGCGTTACGGTCCTTACAGTAGCTACATAAAGAATGACACGTACAGACTTAAATTCTTAATCTTATGGTGGCTTACACACCGGTGTCTTATTATCATACTCATAACTTATCTTATTGTAGACACCCAAATTTGGCCCAAGGCCTGATCGAAACACATATCGAGAGAGAGGCACATCTCTGAGCTTTTGATGGTGTGTATGGAACCCTTAGGAATCATCCTAAACCCTTAGGAATTATCCAGATCCCCCAGGAACCTACCCCGAACCTTAGAAACCAACCCCGACCCTTAGAGCCCTTTTTATACCCTAACCAAACCTTCCTAGGCAATAAGGAGGAGGGGTGCACCAGAACTGGCTACGACCCTCTCCAACGACCAACTCTTATACCATTGAAGAGTAGAGGTCGTCAGCTTTCCAACAGTCTAAGAATTGCCCCAATCGGAGGTATATATCAGAAGATATGGCAGTCCGAACCCGTAGGGCAGGAAGGTAATTTCAAGGTGGCCCCCCCTAAGGATTTGGCACGACTATTAGTCGCGCCAGGCTATTTCTCCTCAGAAATGGCCTGGCGCAACTATTAGTTGCGCTAGGTATAAATTTTACCTGGCGCAACTATTAGTTGCACCAGGCCAATTCTCCCAGATTTTAAGCCTGGCGCAACTATTAGTTGCCCCAAGTTTAAAAGGTGGCCTCCACCCCACGAGCTAACTTCCAGCACTATTCAACACTGTTTTACTGTACATTTACCTGACACAATTATTAGTTGCGCCAGGCATATGGACAATAACTATGGGTTTTTACCCCGAATATCGTGTTTGGGGTTTGACTTGTTTACCACCTCAACCTTTGGGGTATGTTTTGATAGTTCTGTTGCACCCATTCCTCACCTATTTGCAACCCTCCAAGTGGCCTAAAGCCTCACCCCATCATCCACCATTAGAACCACCTTCACACCTTTCCAAGCTCTCAAAACCCTAGGAAACCTTAGATTTGAGATTACCTAATTGCTAACCTCAATTAGCATCTAAGTAGCCTCCTAATCCATTCCCTTCCTATAAATAGAGCCCCCCCACCCCTTGGTTTAGGAGTTGAGAAATTTCTTCCTCCCTTTTGTGCACTATTTTCATCCAAATTTCAGAATTTAAAAACCTCTTCCCAAGCTTGTTCTTACATCCAAAACCCATAGCCTAGGTGTGTGTGATCCCCTAGCCTCCCTTCCCTACCTCTTAGCTTTAAGTCTTAGGAGTTAGGACCCCATTTTCCACCATACAAGGCCTTCAAGAGCTCATCAAAGTAAGCCACGCAAGGCTCTTCTACGGTGCTACAAGGGCCCGAGGGCTCCGGCTATCCCCTTTCTTCTCCTATCTCTTTCTAGCTCCCTCCATCCTCTCATTTGTGCCATTACGCCGCCGATTTTTTGGTAGGAACGGAGAGGAACAAATAGGATTCTAAGCCCTTTTGGGCAAGAGGAAGCTATTTTCCTTTCTTTCACTTCATTTTATTTTTGGCCATTAGTAGAGACCATGTTAAGCGGGTTGATCGGGTGCCTAACACCTTCCCGATCGATAACCGAAGCCCCTACCCAAGAGCCTTTGGTGTAGACCAGATTCAAAGTCATATTTTTAGCACTTCGGTGCTCATAAAAATGAACTAGGTATCCCAGGACACCGAAAGCTCTGGGTGGCGACTCTATATATTTTTCATCGTTAGAGAGCACATCGTCGCGACAAGGATCGCATCGATTCCCACGATTGCACAGATGGCGACTCTGCTGGGGAGTAGCTAGTAGAGCTTCCCCTTGAACTGGGCCTTTTTTATTTTTTACTTTTCTAACATTTTATTGCTATTTTTTTTTTTATTATTTTTACTATTTTTTTGTCACTCACCCCTTCGATTACGTCATTTTACTCACCCCTACGATTCCACTTTAAATTTCAGCAATCTTTGCCTAGTCACTTGACTGACACTTTTTTTACTCACCCCTACGATTTCGCTTTAAATTTTAGCAATCTTTGCCTAGTCACTTGACTGGCACCTTTTTTACTCACCCCTACGATTCCGCTTTAAATTTTAACAATTTTTGCCTAGTCACTTGATTGGCACCTTTTTTTACTCACCCCTACGTTTCCGCTTTAAATTTTAGCAACTTTTTGCCTAGTCACTTGACTGACACCTTTTAAATTTCAGCACTTTATATTTCCTGCCTAGTCACTTGACTGGCCCCACCTTTTTTTATTTATTCATATCCTAACAGTGGACGCCGACCCGTAGTGGCAGCACGGGATAATCACCCCCGGTCTTTAAACTAAAGAAAATTGCCAAAGAAAGAGAAAAACTTTGAAAAAAAATTTAAAATTGAACCAAGTTAGGGAGCTTAATTAATTTGTTTTGTGGGTTAGATTTTTTAAAGGGTTGGTTTAGGCACACATACAAACACCCGGGTCTTAGTATGGCGGCAGCCCCTAGTGGTGATGATCCAGAATAGTCCCAGCCCACCTAGTATCTGAGAAAGCGCTTGAGCCAGAGGTATATCGGGTGGGTTTCCATTCCGAAGCTTAAAACCCTTGGGGAGCGCGCTAGCGAGTTATACCGGACTCAATCCTTTAGGTGCGGTGAGGAGAGAATCAATCACCATAAAACAACTCAGTTCCTGGAAGCCTAGCTTCCCCTAAAAACCAAAAAGAGACTCATTTTGGGCATCAGTGGTTGCAGCTTTCTATTTTGGAGAGGCAGTTTTTGCTTGTATTAGTTGCGCCAGTGTAAAAACACTGGAATTTATAACTGGGGTAACTAATAGTTGCGCCTGCTTTAAACTCCCAAAATTTACCTTGGCGCAACTAATAGTTGCGCCAGTGTAAAAGTCCTCCCTTGCAACCTGGGCGCAACTATTAGTTGTGTCAGGTTTGTTTGGCAGCATCCAACCCGAATCCTTGGCCCTTTCCACCTCCCGAGTTGCCCGATCAGTGTGCATAGTGACTTGTTTAAGCCCCGCCATCTTCGACACTCAATACGCCCCCGTCAGTCAAGAGAATGCAACTTTTTTTTGGCTAATTTCGAGGGATCGGGTAGTTTGCCTCGATTTTCGTGCCTTCAATAGATCGAAGGTTCTCCTTTGATTCTTCCGAAGTGCATCGAAAGCGTCACCGCAGGTCTTGAATTGAGGTACGAGAGCCACCCGAAAAGGGAATTCCAAGGCCTAGGAACCTTTATTTTTCAAAAAGTTTTCATAAAAATTCAAAAAATATATATAATCAAAACACAAAAAATATTTAGTTTGTGGTGCCGGCACAATGACATCATCTTGCCCTCCGTCGTCCCGTAGGGGAAGAAGGAGGAGGATATTTGGGCCTTATCCAAGGCACCCTTACCCGACCCGCTCTCGTAGAATGTCATGGGTAGTGGACTCGGCTTACGCCGATCCCGATTCATCCCCGCCACATTCTCCAACCCACTCCCATTCGGGAGAAGTCTTTTCCACCATCCCCCTCACCCAACCCCCTTTTACCGTTACTGGCCCATTCGGCGCCCCCATATTCCCGACCACTACCCCCCAAAATATCCAAAGTCCAACCCCCCATTCCCCATCTTTTGCCCAAACCACGCCCATACCAAACCCATTTTCCCAATCCACATCCATGCCCCAATTCCCATCATCCCCCTATAGACCCGATCCACCCACATTCACATACACCACTTCCACCCTATCCAACCCCCCGCAAGATCCTCCATCCATCCGGGTGATGCCCATTTTTACCGGGGTCATGCCCAATTTCCCTCATCCTTCCTCATCATGCCCTCCATCATCCCAAAACATACCTAATACATCTCCTCATCCACCCTATACACCCCCACCTACCGTGGCCATGCCCAATTATACTGGGGCCATGCCCAATTTTTCCACCACCTCCATCCCATCTATACCCCATCACCCCTTAAATCCACCATCCATATCCCACCCCCCTTCCATGGCCATGATGGAAGAGATGTTCAAAGCATACTCCTCATGGAGGGCTTCCCAAAATATCTCTCCTCTACACTCCACATCCATGAATCCATCCCACACCTTAGCAAACCTCCATGCTTCACTCCCCCATGACCCCCATCAACCTCCCATAATCCACACCATCCAAACCCCCATCACCCGCATACCCCAAGGCCCATTGGCCCAAACCCCCTTTTTCCACACACCTCAGGGCCCCATGGCCCAATACCCCTCCATCCATGATCTCCAGGGCCCCATGGCCCAATACCCTACTACCCATCATCTCCAAGGCCCATTGGCCTAAAACCCCATTACCCATATCCCCTAGGGCCCATCGGGCCAGACCCATCAATGGCCCATGGCCCAGACCCAACAAGGCCCATTGGACCAGACCCATAAGGGGGCCCATGGCCCAAACCCATCAAGGGCCCATGGGCTAGCCCCATCAAGACCCATTGGGCCAGACCCACCAAGGGCCCATGGCCCAGACCCATCAAAGGCCCTTGGCCCAAACCTACCAAGGGTCCATGGCCCAGACCTATCAGTGGCCCATGACCCAAAGTGATCAAGGGTTCATGACCTAAATCCAAACCCCACACTCATACCTTCCACAATACCCCCAACACTTAACCCAACCTTCACAGCTGGGTCAAACCCATGTCGTCCCCCAAACCCAATTCCCCCTGGCCCCACACCCCAAGGCCATCTCCAAACCTTCCCCCATACCCAATGGCCCTATCAGGCCCCACCTCAAAACCAAATTCCCATCACCCAACAAACCTTTCCTCCCCCCCAATGGGCTCACCCAACCCCTACTCATGTCATTCCCATCCAACTCATGCAGCAACAAGTTGAGAATCCCGTCTTCACTGTACATTACGCCGGCCAGCAGTATGAAGAGTATGAGATTAGGAACAATGGGGCCTATGCTGGGGCATTGACCAGCCGCAACCCTCCACCAGTAATTGCCCATCCCCTGGTAGCTCAGAGTGAGGTCCGATTGATGGCTGAGAAAGCGACCCCTATATCAAAAGAGTCAGAGCAGCTGAAATCCACGCCATGGACTTCATAGACCTATGCTTGTTCGCTGAGGTCCCCTTGCCCCTCAAATTTAAAATGCCAGTATTCGACAAGTACAATGGCACAAGCAACCTGATCGCACACCTCAAGTCCTATTGTGGGGACATGTGCCAGTACGGGGGGAAGAAAGACTGCTAATAAAAGTCTTTTAGAAAAGTTTGACCGGACCGGCCCTGAGGTGGTTCACATCCCTTGAACCATCCATGATGAAGACATGGAAAGATTTAGTGCATTTGTTCTAGGAGCAATATGTCTATAAAACTGATATTAAACCACACAAGTTTGATTTGGCCCGTTTAAAGCAGAATCCAAACGAGACCTTCAGTGACTACTTAGGGCAATGGAGAGCACTGGCAGCTCAAGTCAGAAATGAATACCAGATGATGAGCAGATAGAGATGATTTCAAAGAACACTCTGCCAGTGATTTTTGATTTCCTTGTGTACCAACAGCAGTCTAGTTTTACTGATTTGGTGAGGAATGCCAACTGCTGCGAGGATGCCATTAGGGAAGGGCGTCTGAGTAAGAATACTTTAGGGGGCCCTAGCAGGGTCAGAAGATTTTCTAAGCAGAGGAACGAGAAGAGAATAGGGGGCGATGTCCAGAACATAGCCAACACCAGGCCCAATAATAATCCTGCCCCATTTCAATTTCAGGCAGCCCCACCAGCACCTGTTAGGCCTGAGCAGATGCAAAGAATGGGGAATGGGCAAGGAATACAAATGACCCCGAAACAGAGGAGAGCTCGCTACGACCGAGTCTTTACACCTCTGGGGTAATCTTTGAGTGTACTTTTGCCCCTATTAGTAGAAAAGGGATTAGTGGCTATCCACCAACTGCAACCTCCTCCTCACCCAATCCCAAAGAACTATGACCCAAATACCCACTATAATTTATATCAGGGTTCGGGTCACCCTACTGATCCCTACTTCCCATTGAAGCACGCCATCCAGGATTTGATCGATGCCTGGAAAATCATTCCCCCTGCACCTTCTCAACATGCTAATATTCATCAAGTACCACTACCCCCACGTCCTACCGGAGGAGCAGGTCTTAGACCCACCATAGGAACGATAGAAGATGAGGAGGAATTCGAATTTGACCCATTCGATTACATCAGGGATCGGGAGAGTTATGTAGCACCGCTGTTAAGAAACGTTGAAGAAAGGAATATAGGGATAGTTGAACCTCTAAATTTATCAGATTATTTCCCCAACCCTGCTCCACAAATAAAACCCTTGGATCTCAGGGCATACTTTCCATCGCCCACACCTGTCAATTATGTGAATATCAATGCATACCAACCATACACCACAACCCCCATCAATTACCCGATGGGCAACAGGCCCCCAATCCTACACCCGCACCCACCAGTTATCAATGGCCCGCACCCGCCCCATTCCAACTACCACCATACACCACAATCCCTGTCGATTACCCTTTAAGTCACCAGACCCCCAATCCAACACCCGCACCCATCAGTTATCAATGGCTTGCGCCCACTCTATGACCCCCAGTTCAACCACCAGCGAATTCCATCACCCCGGTCAATTACCTAACGTCCCATCAGACCCCCCATCTGCCGCCGACACCCACTAGCTATCAATGGCCTACTTTCACCTCCTTCCCTCCAATGCCACCACCCTCAAGCTCCACCACCCCCATTTGGCTCAATCTGTCCACCCAACCCTCCACCACCGAAATAAATCAGGTGTTGCCCATGCCCTCTGAGCTGACAATACAAGTATCTCAAGCACCGGCTGCCACACCACTCCAGCTCTCAGGACCAACCTATGATCCTCATAAGGTCTCACTACGCTACGAACAAATAGATGTCAATACCGATGGTAGCAACAGAGATGGGGCAGTAGATTTTGTTACCAGATCACGAAGGATATCAAGGTAGCCTGAAGCACCAGCAGCAGCACAAGCCCAACCCGAAGGAAAGAAAGACAGTGCGGTGAACCCCTTCAAGAAGATGAGTCGAGAATATATACTGGAGACTCAGCTGAGAAGAATGCCTGCCCATATCACTGTATGGGATCTGTTAATGACATCCCCACTCCATTTTCAAATATTAATGGGGGCGTTAAAAAATGCGCATGTATCACTTCAAGTTAGCCTAGATGAAGTCGGGCAGATAATTGGTCAACTAATGGCTCCAAATGCCATTTCATTTTCTGATGCTGATTTACCTGAGGAAGGAGGCAGCCACTCAAAATCTTTAAATATAACCGTTGAGTCCGAAAATATGATTATCCCCTTGGTACTAATCGATAATGGGTCTACATTGAATATATGCCCGTTGAGAACTGCCACCAAGATTGGCATTGATCCATGCATGTTAAGGCCCACCAGAACCAACGCTAGAGGGTTTGATAATACCAGGAGAGAAATAATGGGAGAAGTTGATCTTGAGCTGTTGATAGGGCTAATGACCTTTTCCATCTTGTTTCAAGTCATGGATATCAAATCCTCATTTAATATGTTATTGGGGCGCCCGTGGCTACATGAAGTCGGAGCCATACCTTTCACATTGCACCAGAAACTCAAATTTGCATCTGGGCATAAGATTATTACAATCATTGGAGAGGGGCACAGTGAGAAAGAAAAGGCTGCCAATAGCGTTGAAAAACCTAATATGTTGGATGTTGGATGTACCACACACCGCCGAGGACGTCGACCTCCACAGTTTTGAGTATGAGGTGTCAGCTATACTCCCAGAACCCATTGAGGGCATCATGTCTAAAATGGGAGGCAGTATGGTAGCGGCAGTGGCAATACTCCAAAAGTGGGGCTATCAGAAAGGAAGGGGTCTGGGATCCAAATTACAAGGCAAAAGAGAGCCAGTTGTGGCTAAGGGACAGAAAGTAAGATTCAAGCTAGGATACAAGCCCACAGAAGAAGAGGTCCGAGAGGCCAAAGAGAAAGCCAGGGTCGCTGCGGCGGCAAGAGCTCGAGGAATCAACATAGGAGAGAAGCCTCGCCCTAGGCCGCACATCAGGGATTCCTTTATCAGTGCAGGGGTCGTAAAGATCGATGGAAATGGGGCAACCCATTTGACCCCACACAAACCCATAGCCCCAATCCATCCCACCAATCCCCAGATCTCCCTTCCCAGCTTGGAGATAGACTTGACCGCGTTATCCCTTTTCAAGGAACGACGGTCGGTATCTGAACAAACCCCCCCTATGGTGAATCACCACAAAACTGAGTTATCGTTTGAGGACATGATCTCAGACGAAATGGGGATCAATATGATGGAGGTTAAATCCAATGAGCCATATCAGTCAGCACCCTCCATCCCAACAGGTAAAGAAGTGGCCCCTCAGGTATGCAACTGGGAATCTTTGCCCCAAACATTGGAAGCAGGGAGTGGCCTAACATTTGGCACCCGTTTTCCAAAAAAAAGCAACCTATAAAAAGCGAGATAAGCCCTTGGCAGGTAATACCTTGTATATACACAAACCCACCTTGCCAAGGGTCCGTCTCCGAAGAAAACCAAAATCTTAAAAACATGAAAGAAAACAAAAATCCCAAAAACATTAAAAAAATTCAAAGTCCAAAAATATTGTCATTTAAAATTCCAGAAAATGTCCCACAAAAGGATGCCTTAATCAAAATACCCGTCCCACGTGAAATCGACTCCTTCCCTGTAGAAATATAAGAAGAGGTAGGGATCACGAGTCTGGACGAGGATGCCCCCTTCGAGGAGCTCCCCAATGAGCTCCTTGACCGATTTGCCGACTTTGAGTATAGCTCTACCCCCATTGTCGAAGAGACCGAAGATGTCAATCTAGGAATCGAGGAGGTTGCCTGAATAACCAAAATCGGAACGTCATTATCTCCTGTGGAAAGAAAAAGCTTGATCGACTTCCTTCGGTCATACCAAGACGTTTTTGCTTGGTCATACGAGGACATGCCTGGTCTGGATACTGATTTAGTCGAGCATGAGTTGCCCCTCTACCCTGATATAAAGCCAGTCAAGCAGAAGCTGAGACGTCTCCGACCCTAGTGGATGTTGAAAGTCAAAGATGAGGTCATCAAGCAATACGATGTAGGGTTTCTCATGGTATCCAAATACCCACAGTGGCTAGCCAATATCGTACCTGTGCCGAAGAAGGATGGAAAGGTCCGCATGTGTATCGATTTCTGTAATTTGAATAGAGCAAGGCCAAAGGACAATTTCCCATTGCCAGACATCGACATCTTGGTTGGTAACACAGCTAAGCACGAGATGCTTTCTTTTATGGATGGATTCTCAGGATATAATTAGATCAAAATGGCAGAGGTTGATCGCGATAAGACAGCGTTCATTACCCCCTAGGGAGCCTTTTGCTATTGAGTCATGCCATTCGGGCTGAAGAATGTCGGTGCAATGTACCAGAGAGCTATGATTGCACTATTTCATGACATGATGCACTGAGAGATTGAAGTGTATGTTGACGACATGATAGCCAAAGCACCAGAGCGAAGCGACCATCTGGTAAACCTTCAAAAGCTATTTGAAAGACTGAGGAAGTATCGGCTACGTCTGAATCCACAGAAGCGTGCATTTGGTGCTATGTTAGGAAAACTATTAGGATTCATCGTCAGCAGGAGGGGGATCGAGGTCGACCAAATCAAAGTTAAAGCCATCACTGAAATGCCACCGTCATCTACCGAAAAAGAGGTTAGAGAGTTTTTAAGCAGAATTCAGTATATCAGTCAGTTCATTGCATTGCTCACTCCAATCTGCACGCCAATCTTCAAGTTACTAAGGAAGAACTCGCCCATTGAATGGAACGATGATTGTCAAATAGCGTTCGAAAAAGTTAAAAGCTACCTCCTCAATCTACCTGTTTTGGTACCACCTAAGCCAGGGAGACCACTCTTGATGTATCTCTCCACGACGGAAGTTTCGATGGGATGTGTTTTAGGGTAGCATGATGAAACAGGAAGAAGAGAGCAGGCCATTTACTATCTGAGCAAGAAGTTTACTGATTACGAGACGCGCTACTCTCATTTGGAGAAAGCATGCCTGGCTCTTGTATGGGCTACTCAAAGGCTCCGCCACTACTTACTATCCCAGGCAGTTATGCTTTTGGCTCGAATGGACCCATTGAAGTACCTATTCAAGAAGCCGGCTCTCACCGGGCGGACTGCACGATGGCAACTTTTATTATTTGAATTCGACAGCACGTACGTCACTCAAAAATTGATCAAGGGGCAGGCACTTGCTGATCATCTTGCTGATAATCCTTTACCTGACTATGAGCAGTTAAGAACCAAATTCCCAGATGAATATATCTTATTCATGACGAAAGACGATATAGAAGAAGTAGAAGAATCATGGGTAATGCACTTTGATGGGGCAGCAAATGTCGAGGGCTAAGGAGTTGGCACCATCCTGATTTCACCAAAAGGATCCCATGTACCTGTCTCTATCAAGCTCAACTTCCCTTACACTAACAATATGGCTGAGTATGAAACTTATGCCGCTGGTCTGCAGGCAGCTCTCGATCTGAATGTAACTCACCTTCGAGTATTTGGCGATTCACAGTTAATCATATGTCAGACGAATGGTGACTGAAAGACGAAAGACGAGAAACTGATCCCTTATCATGAACACCTCAAGGATTTGATCGCTTGCTTCCAAGATGTGACTTTCTCATATGTCCCCCGGGTAAGGAATCGCTTTGCCGACGCATTAGCAACTTTGGCATCAATGATTGAAATCCCCTACGGTGTTGAGATGAAGCCGATTGTGATCGAGCAGAGAAATGAGCCGGCCTTCTGCCTCCAGATCGAGGAACCTACAAAGCCTAATGATGAGCCACCTTGGTTCTCAGACATCAAGAATTTCCTCGAGACCCTAACTTTCCCAGAGGGTACATCCAAGACAGGCTGACGAACCATTCAACGTTTAGCGACAGGTTACGTCATTTGCGGGGAATGCCTCTACAAGTGATTATACAATAACATCTTACTCAAGTGCCTCACTGAAAGTGAAGTGGTCAATATTATGAAAGAAATCCATGAGGGAGTATGTGGAGCCCAAGTCAGCGGTCACATGCTCGCTAAGAAAATCCTACGACAGGAATACTTTTGGACCACTATGGAATTGGATTGCTGCAAACATGTTCAAAAATGCTACAAGTGTCAAGAACACTCCAGTCTGATACACGCTCCTGCCATTGATCTTCACAGCATGACCACTCCTTGGCCATTTGCTACCTGAGGCCTTGACGTTGTCGGAATGATTAATCCAAAAGCATCAAATGGACATCGGTTCATCCTCGTCGCCATTGAATACTTCACCAAGTGGGTAGAAGCGGTGTCATATGCCAACATCACTGCCAGTCACGTCGAGAAGTTTCTCAAGAACAATATTGTGTGCCGATTTGGAGTACCCAAAGATATCATCACGGACAATGGCACAAACTTTGCGAATAAGCTCATCCAGGACTTCTGTGAGCAATACAAAATCAAACACCATCGCTCATCCCCTTATCGGCCTCAAACTAATGGAGCAGTGGAAGTTGCGAATAAGACAGTCATCCGCATCCTTGAGAAAATAGTCATCACTTATCGAGATTGGAGCGAAATGCTGCCATTTGCTTTGTGGGCCTATCGAACGTCGATCCGTACCACTACAGGGGCGACACCATTCTCCCTTGTGTATGGAACCGAGGCCGTCCTGCCGGTAGAGGTTGAAGTACCCTCACTTCGAATCCTCATAGAATCAAGCTTACCCAAAGCAGAGAAAGAGAGATCACGCTTTGATCAGCTAAACTTATTAGACGAGAAGAGACTCCTAGCCTTGTGTCACACTCAAGTTTACCAGGGGAGAATCACACGTGCTTACAATAAATGTGTCCGCGGTCGAGATCTAATGGTACGAGACACTGTGCTGAGGAAGATCTTCCCATCCCTCCATGCCTATCCAAGGGGAAAATTCAAACCGAACTGGGAAGGACCATACGTCATTCGAGAAGTGCTGCCGGGATACGCCATCCGCCTCACCACCATGGATGGAGATCATCTTCTTGAGCCCATCAACGCTGGATTCGTCCGACGGTTCTACTCATAGTCTATCGCGATAAGGTAAGTATTGATGAAACAGATACGTGACTGCTTAAGAACCACCCAAAAGAGGCCATCATTCCAAGCACAGTAGCCCAAAAACATCTCTAAAAATGATGATATCCTTTGCTACCCCATTTGAGTCTGGGCCTTTCTTTCAATAAAACCTATTCCCCCAGAAAAAATATACGTGTACATATACCAAAAAAAAAAAGAGAGAGAAAAGATGCATGTGCATAAAGTTACTATCAAATCCAAAAAAAAAATTAATCAAAAAAGAAAAACCTCAAAAAGAGATTGCTTGAAATGGAGGAAAAAGAATAACAAAAAAAAATGTGTGTATAGAAGAATCACGGGGCATGTATAGTAAAAACTCCCAAGGAAGAAAGTATGTTGAGAAAACTGAAGCCGTATCAAGGAAACCCTTTTAGCCCAGCATACCTTCAAATCCTAACCTAACCCATGGCCAAGCTACACCCTGAAGGAAGCCCTCTTTGTAGGTTCGCAAGCAGTCATAATATCTGTTAAGTCAACATGAGCCGAGTCGTGAGACGACACTAGAACCCCTTCCAGCCGGCTATGAAGGAATCGATGTCTATGTCGTGGCTCTTGAGAAAAGAAAATAAGGAGAATAGAAAAATGTAATAAATAAAAATACAAGCTCAAAGTAAGATGGACGTAGTGAAAACCCGAAAGGGCATTACGGGTAAAAACAGCGGGCTTGTGCGGACCAGGTGAAAACCCGAAAGGGCGCTTGGGGTAAGAGAGCTAAACCCATGGACGTGGTGAAAACTTGAAAGGGCGCCACGGTTAAAAAGAGGGGGAGATAAAAAAAAAAAAGAGAAGAAAAAAATAGAAAAAGGAAAGGTTTGGACTGATAAAAATTATTGAAGAGCCCCTTGGTTACTACCCCTGCCCCCTTGTTTTTTTCGGGGGGCGCTCATACTAGTTCAAATCAGGTCCCGACCAGAATTTTCTTGGTGAAACCCGCACCGTCGAACGTATGACCCAACGCAAGGAGAAAGGTTTAACTCAATCTAAAGGGATCAATATTCCGGCCTTGGCAAAATTCGAAAACCCATCCAGGTCTGACTCCAAAAGGGGGGGTCGACCATGCTCAAAGGTGGACCCAAGGTTTCTCAAAATATCACCCAATGATTAAGGCAAAAAATAAAAATAAAAAGAAGAAGAGAAAAAAAGAGAAGAAAGAGGAGATAATACATAAACAAAAAAAAAAAGATTTGTATAGTTGTATATAACTACCTTTTGTATCACTTGCACCACATCTCAAAAAAGCCGGTGTGATGACTGGCGTGTTTTCCTTTTTACAAGTATAGAAAAAAAAAAAAAAAAAATATATATATATATATATATATATATATATATATATATATGTACACAAAAAATGTGTGTATCTGTAAAGGGGTCTTCTACGCCCCTTTTTTCTGTGTATATGATATGTGCAAAAAGTTCTGTGTGTAGGAAGGAGTCAATGGCCCAACTCGCAATTCAAAGCACTAATCTCAGCATAAAGATCATCCTCTCGGACATTCCTCTCAGTCAGCCAACGACCATGCAGGTTCTTGAACCTCTTTCGAGAAGAGTCGGCGGCTCCAAAAACAACGCTCAGTGATTCCTTCAAACGGAGAACCTCGCTCTTCGCTGCGTCTGCTCTAACCCTCTCGCATGCCAAGAGTTCTTGCAGGACCCTCATCTCATCCACCAATCACTCGATACGGGTCTAGAGCGCCACCTCTTTCTTTGGCCAGGGGCCTCCAGTCTCAAAGCTCTCTGACAAATTCGGGCCATCACCGGCAAGCCGCTCAGTCAACAGCCAGGCCTCATACTCGGGAGAAGTTCTAACGGAGTCTCCTTGCTCGAAATCACACATCAGGGTGGACTATCGCGTCTCCCAAAGAGCGGCAATCCGATCTATGTCTCCAGAGGATCCCCTAGAAAAGATCAAATCACATAAAGGGGGTCTGGCCTCACAAGGCACTTGCTGAGGGCAGCCAAACTGACGCAACACCCAGAATGGGAAGTAGAAGGTGTTGCCGGTCAGTCCTAGGAGGGTGATACCCTCATGGTCTCTAGAACGAATCACTGGGAAGGTTCGATCCAACCAAGGAAGCCTCCATGTCAGCTCAGCGTCGACCAACCAAAGCTTCAGAGCTGATGTATCACCCTGGGGGAGTAAGTGGCATCTACCCAAAAAACATTGGGCCACTTCGCCTCGAGCAACGTAGAAGCGGGGCACGGGCCCCAAAATGGCAAAATGCTCACCCAGCCAGACCTGGAGCAACAAGGGGCATCCCCGGAGGCCCTCCACTTTGCCCAAGGTAAAAGAATCAAGTCATCGGTATAGCTCGGCAAGCACCAAATGCATCATGGACCGGCCCGCCTCCAATTCCATCAAAATATCATAAACTACCAATGAGAAGCTCTCGCCCCCGGTGTAGAAGAGGATTTCAGAGATGAGACCAAGTGCTAGAGCTTTCACGTTAAAGACACTCCTAACAGGCAGTCTTCGGAGGCTTTCATCACCAAAAAGTTGTTTGAGGAATTTCAACGAACACCTTGTGGGCCCCTTGACGAGGCTTTTCTCATACTCGGATTTCTTCAAATCGAGAGTAAGGTAAATGGATCTGGAATACCCGGGCCTAGGCATAACTCTTGCAAGGTCCCCATGAAGCTTCAGGCTAGACAGATTGGATAGCTCCTCAAGGGTTGGGGTCAGCTCCCGCTTCCCAAAATAGAATACATGGAGGTTCACATCCCAGCACGAAGCGGCGACATGAAGGAGCTCCCACCGAAGAGGAATATCTAAGAAAGAAGGAAGGTGAGATAGCCCAAGGTGCCCCAAGTCGGCGAGCTCACTCTCGTTCATACTCCCAAACCAAGCCGCTAGGAACTTGGGCCCAAAGCCCGACAAAGAGGATACATTGGCTCCGAACCCTCCACGTAAGGGAGGGTTAGGAGGCGGATCCATAAACGTACAAGGATCTTTTGGGAAGATAAGAATCAATGTAGGAAGATGGACCCGCCTTGGAGAAACAAGAGCTAAAGATGTCGGTCAAAGGAGCCAAGTCAATCAAAAAATTTTTGGGTCAATTCGGGCATATAAGGCCCCACTGCCCGCAGGCCAAACCTAGCGCAACTAATAGTTGCGCTAGCACATTGTTGTCCCTATTTTGGCCTGGCGCAACTAATAGTTGCGCCAGTGCATTTGAACCTCCAATTTGGCCTGGCGCAACTATTAGTTGCACTAGTGAAATTTCTCTGGATTTTTAGCCTCACGCAACTAATAGTTACGCTAGACTAAAACCCCCCTCTACAGCCATCTCAAGACTGAACAGAGGGGGGACTTCTGCCCTTTTTATCGGTTTTACATATTTTCACTTCCGACCATTGATGGTTTGAGAGTTACTTTGCTATGTGCAGGATTGATCCTACGTTAAGGTGTGCGACCCAAAAGGCCACTTTCTAAAAAAGCATTGAGCCGGCACATCCTGCAGAGAAACAGATTTGATGCCAAGAAATCGGAGCATAAAATCAAAGCAAGACCATTTTCCAAATGATAATAAAAAAATCAAATTTGTTTCCAAAAGTACCACACCAACCATTCTCCAAATTGTTTAAAAAATAGATCCCAAAATAAAATCCAAAAAATGCTGAAGGAAACTAATAGCCTATTCCTTGCTCGCTCCCTTGGACTTCTTGTGATGGTGAGAGGAGCTCTGATAGGTCCTCATGTCCCCCACTCTAGACCACGCTTGCGAAATCCTACTGAGCAGGGAACGTGACTCCTTAGCCCGGTACTTTTGGAAACAAATTTGATTTTTTATTATGCTGGCCAGAAGGGCTGCTCAAGTGGTGGCGGCATGTCTGATATGCCAGTCCCTACAGTACACAGTAGAGGAATGTCCATCTGCAAGGCAGTATCCTGAATTAGTTTTGGAACATGCTGCCGCTGCGCAATCTTATGGCCAGCAACAATCTGGTGGCTACAACAGACCACCATATGGATACGAGCACCAAAATGCTGGTTACCAATGGAGAGACCACCCAAATCTGAGGTGGAGGCAAGACAACTATATGCAGCCCCAACAGATGTTGGCCTTACCTCAAAGGCCACAGCAGCAGTTCAATCAAGGATATGCCCCTAGGTCCAATTTCCAGCACCAGCAGCAGCCCCATCAGCCACAAAATTAGTTGATCTTACCCCAACCTCAGCCAAGAAATGCTTCCTTCGAGGACTAGGTCTTGACTTCATTGCAAAACCTGGGGTCCTTGGCTTAGACCGTGAGCTCTCACAGTTAGAGCATCCATGCCATGGAAGAGCAGATAAGCAAAATTTCAAATGCCTTGGCTAGGGGATATGAGGAGAGGTTGCCCTGCCAACCGAATGAAAGCCCCAAGGGTCAGTTTTTAATTGAAGAAGCTTCCTCAAGTTTTGAGGGAACCAATGCTGTCACTACCCTAAGGTTTGGCAGGCTGATAGACAACCGGGTGGGTAACAGACCAGCAGAGGCCATTTCCACAAATTATTCGAATGAGTGTGATAGAGATGTAGAATTGCTGCTACCCGGCGGGAGAAAAATAAAGAGGCTGTAGTTGAGCCTCAGCAGGGAGAAAAACATGAAAAAAGAAAGAAACAGAAGTTTAGTCATGGGCTAGCAGTTGAGGAACCAGCAGAACCTCAGGTGCCATTTCCTCAAGCTTTGGGTAGTCCGGTCCCTTTTGATAAAGGGAATGCCCAGATGGAGGAAATGATGGAGACCTTCAGGTAGGTGAAAATCAATTTGCCCCTGCTTGAGGCAATTAAACAGGTCCTAGCCTATGCAAAGTTCCTGAAAGACCTCTGTACCCAAAAGAGAAAAGCTCGAGGCCATGTGACCAAAAAAGTCTTTGCAACTGATACAGTGAATTCTGTATTTAACATATCAATGCCTGAGAAGTTGCAAGATCTAGGAATCCCCACTACTCCCTGCATAATTGGAGACCATACAATTGGGAAGGCCCTTTTAGACCTCGGAGCTAGTGTTAACCTGCTGCCATACAGTGTATATCTGTAGCCAGGTTTGGGGGAGCTAAAACCTTCCCCCATTATGCTAATGATGGCTGATAGATCTGAGAGGAGGCCTATGGGAATGATTGAGGATGTCCTGGTAGGGGTAGATAAATTCTTCTACCCTGCTGACTTCCTAGTTTTGGACATGGGCTGCAGCAAAAGTACTAACCCCATACCTGTTATCTTGGGCAGGCCATTCTTGGCCACTGCCAATGCATGCATTCAGTGCAGGTCTGGAGTTATGGAGGTAACTTTCGGACATATGAAAGTTGAGCTGAATGTGTACAACAGTGCAAAGTACCCTCAGATTGACAATGAGGAGAGTTTTGCAGTGGATGTACTAGAGGAAATTGTAGAAGAAGAATTGCCCACTCTGCTGGAGTGGGGCAACATTGTCAAGAATTTAGTTAAAGTCTGGGATATGGTGGAGGAAGAAAGCCCAGCTGTGATACCAAAAGACATGACCACATTGAAGTCTTCTGTGGGCTCGGTGCAGCATTCCATTTGGAAACTTACATTGCTGCCTCTTCCTCCAACCACCAATGCACCAATGTTGCCATCCACCCAACAAGCCCCTGATCTGGACCTCAAGAAGCTTCCAGAAATATTAAAATATGCCTTCCTTGAGAAAGGTGATAAGCTTCCTGTGATTATCTCCTCCTCTCTTACCAATGAGCAGGAAGAGGAATTACTAACAGTTTTGAGGAAGCACAAAAGGGCAATTGGCTGGACCATTACAGATCTGGGACCAATAGATGCATCAATCTGTATGCACAGGATTCATCTTGAGGAAGGATCACTACCCTCCAGGGAAATGCAGAGGAAGTTAAATCCTCACATGTAGGAAGTGGTCCTCAAGGAAATCATTAAATTGCTAGATGCAGGGGTGATTTACCCCATCTCTGATTCTAACTGCGTGGCACCTATCCAAGTGGTGCCTAAGAAATCTGGCATAATAGTTATTAAAACTGAGTCTGGAGAGTTGAGACCAGCCAGGGAGACCACTGGCTGGAGAGTTTGCATTGATTATAGAAAGCTTAACTCTAAGACCAGAAAGGACCACTTCCCTCTCCCCTTCATTGATCAAATTTTGGACAAATTGGCTGGAAAAGCTTTTTACTGTTTTCTTGATGGGTACTCAGGGTACAACCAGATCCCTATGCATCCTCAAGACCAAGAGAAAACCACCTTCACCTGTCCTTTTGGTACCTTTGCTTGCAGAAGGATGCCTTTTGGACTGTGTAATGCGCCAGCCACTTTTCAGAGTTGTATGTATGCCATATTCTTTTATATGATTGACAAGTTTTTGGAGATTTTTATGGATGCTTTTTCTGTCTATGGGGACAGTTTTGGCCAATGTCTACAACACCTCAACCTAGTTTTGCAAAGATGTGAGGAGACCAATCTGGTCTTAAGCTGGGAAAAGATCCACTTCATGGTAACACAAGGCATTGTGTTAGGCCATGTAGTCTCTAAAGAAGGGCTTGAGGTAGACAAGGCCAAAGTTGACCTCATTGCCAATCTGCCCCCTCAAAAAATAGTCAAACAAATCAGATCTATCCTTGGGCATGCAGGATCCTACAGGAGGTTTATTAAGGACTTCAGCAAAATTGCTAAGCCATTGTGGCACCTGCTCTGCCAGGATGTGCCTTTTGATTTCTCGGCTGAATGTCTAAAGGCTTTTGAGACTTTGAAAATCTGCCTTACCTCTGCCCCTGTACTCCAGACACCAGACTATACCCTGCCCTTTGAGTTAATGTGTGATGCATCAGATTTGGCAATAGGTGCTGTCTTGGGCCAAAGAAAGGATAAGCTGCCTGTGGTCATTGCTTATGTCAGCAAGTCACTTGCTGAAGCTCAGCTGAATTAAACCACAACTGAGAAAGAGCTTCTGGCAGTGGTGTATGTTGTCGACAAGTTTAGATCCTACTTGCTGGGATCTAAAACTAAAATCTTCACTGACCACTCAGCATTGAAGTATCTATTGTCCAAAAAAGATGCTAAGCCCAGGCTGATTAGATGGATACTCCTGCTACAGGAGTTTGACATCGAAATCAAGGACAAAAAGGGTGTGGAGAATGTGGTGGCTTACCACTTGTCCAGAATTGTGTTGGAGAAATGTCTTGATGATCCTCCAAATGATGCCTTCCCGGATGAGCAATTATTTACCATCCAATCCTTGGTCCCCTGGTTTGCACACATTGTGAACTATCTTGTTATAGGAAAAATTCCTGCCCACTGGACCAAAATGGATAAAGACCTGTTTTTCTCAGAGGTCAAATATTTTTTCTGGGAGGAACCTTGCCTATACAAGTACTGTGCAGACCAAATCATCCAAAGATGCATTTCCGAAAGTGATGTCCCCAGTATTTTGGCCATGTGCCATGAAAATGCCTGTGGAGGCCACTTTAGTGGAAGAAAAACAGCTGACAAGGTCCTGTAGTGTGGGTTTTATTGGCCTTCTTTATTCAAAGATGCATATACACACTGCAAGGCATGTGAGAGATGCCAAAAATTAGGCATGCTGTCCAAAAGAAATTCCATGCCTTTACAGCCCATCCTTGTGGTAGAATTGTTTGATGTATGGGGTATAGACTTTATGGGCCCTTTTCCTCCTTCTAATGGTTACCATTTCATCTTAGTGGCAGTGGACTATGTTTCCAAATGGGTAGAAGCCACTGCCACAAGAGCCAATGATAACCAGGTGGTCCTTAAATTTGTAAAGCAGAACATTTTTTCAAGATTTGGAACCCCAAGAGCTATTATCAGTGATGGGGGTAGCCATTTCTGCAACAGAAATTTTGAGAGCTTGCTAAAAAAATATTCTGTGACCCATAGGATTGCTACTCCCTACCACCCACAGACCAGTGGGCAAGTTGAAATTTCCAATAGGGAGATCAAGCATATCCTTGAGAAAACAGTGAGGACTGATAGGAGAGATTGGGCTGATAAGCTCAATGATGCACTGTGGGCTTATAGGACTGCCTATAAGACTCCCATTGGAATGTCCCCATTCAGACTGGTCTATGGCAAGTCTTGCCATCTCCCAGTAGAATTAGAACACAAGGCCTATTGGGCCATTAAAAACTTAAATATGAACCTAACTTCTGCTGGTCATCACAGGTCCCTGTAGCTGTCGGAATTGGGCGAGTTGAGGATGGATGCTTATGCCAATGCCAATATCTACAAGGAACGATCCAAAGATTTCTTTGATAAGGGCTTACAGAGAAAGAGCTTCATCCCTGGTGGCAAGGTTTGGTTATTTAACTCCAGACTAAAATTCTTTCCTGGCAAACTAAAATCCCGATGGGAAGGTCCCTATATTGTTTTAAATGTTTCTCCATCTGGTGCTATGGAAGTCAAGGATCCTAAATCTGGGAGGACCTTGAAAGTGAATGGTCAGAGGCTTAAGCTTTGTCTCGAAAAACTTGCCGATCCTATGAACACTATTCATTTTCAAGGGACCCCTTCATCTACATGACCCACAGTTGTGTCCATGTTGTACTATACTACTTTAGTTTCTTCAATAGTTTTTAGGAAACTGTAGTGTCTCGATGGGGTTTGAGTCTGTGGGGTCTGATAGAATTTCGGTGGGGTGGTATGATTACTTCTTCTGCGATTTGCTGATTTTTGAATTGAATGCATATTGTTTAAATATTTTTGATGAGTATGCTAAACTGCATGAATTGCTTCCTGTTTGGTACTAAGCCTCGCGCATTCCAATTTGAGATTTGGGAAACTCCCGCGCAATTCACATAGAGTATTTATTACGCTGTCGTGAGTTTCAACAAACACTGTAGAGCCTCTCGCGCACTACAAGCTACAACATCATCATCGCGAGATTTCGTTCCTATTTCGCAACCCCCTTGCCCAGTTGCGCGAGTCAAATGCATTTGTCATTTCCCACGCTGATTGCTGGGACTTGTCGCTTCCCAACTCACTCTCAATTAATTGCGGCGACTTGGATGTTATTCCACCATTTCATCTTCCACCATCCTCGTCCTTAAATACATAGGGAGCCCCTTTCATATTCATCTCATCCTTTCTCCTCTCACCCTAGTGGTCCTTCCCTAGTCCTAACAATGGCAGATGACAAGCCTAATGCGCTGCCTAACAAGTTTTACCCGATGTGGTTGGAACCGCCCCCACCTAAAGAGCCGGATGCCCTACAACCCCTTTGGGATGAATACGAGGAGGTTCAGCAGATCCTAGCTAAGGAGGAGGAGGAAAAGCTCCAGCCACAGAAGAAAAAGCAAAAGATAGAAACATCCCCATCCCCTGCCCCCTCCACTCAACCCCCTCCACCACCTTCTCAACCCCCCCACCCTTGATCTCTGTCTCCTTTCTTCTCTCTTTTTGTAATTTTCCTTTTTTTTAGTTTTAATGAAATTTTCTTTTCCTGTTATTCTGTACAGTTCTCTGTTCTTTGTTGTTTTCTTTCTTGATGTTTCTTTTTATTATGCCCTTAATAAATCTGCTGCCCACCCACCATTGAACCAGTGAGGACACTACTCCTCATAGGTTTGGGGGTGTGGCAGGCAGATCCTGCCAATGGAATAGTTAACTTAAGTACAGCAAAATCATGTGAGTAATATGGAAATGGAACCATGTTCACTGGAGAATCAGAAGAATAATGAAATTAAAAATATTTCCAGACTTTAGACAGTATAAACTTTTAATATTTCACATTTCCATGATGAGATCACTAAGGAAACTTACTTGTATCAGCACTTAGTGAATCACTAGAGAGAGAAAAAGGTAAGGACATACTTAAGAATTCAAAGGAAGACCATAACCAGTGAGGTTTGTGCCTATACAAAATTTTTTCCTTGAGGAGTGACTAAGGCAATTTCTTTTAGGTCTAAGGACTGGCTGAGTCACTATGCTCACTAGAAGTTGGGAAACTCCAAGTTGAAACAGCTGACAGCACTCATGATACTTAGGAAAGGATCAAGGCCTTCTTTTGGACAATTTGAGCCTAAATAGACCGACCTTAAGCAACTGCCCTTGCCCATACCCCCTTTGAGCTTTAAATCCTAAATTTCTTCAAAAATGCACCTGAGCACTTGTACCTGAACCTATGTATCTGATTTAACCTTACCCTCACTCTGAGAATTCAGAAGGTAAAAGAGAAAGAGTTGAAGATGGACTAGCTATGGTCAACATGAGGTGAATAAAGAAGAAGTACCTCAAATTCTGGCAGTATGGTAACTGAGAAAATGGTGGCATTTCAGAAAAGCAAAAACAAAATAAAAAGAAGAAAAATGCATAAAAAAAATATAAAAAACAATAATGAAGAGGAGTCAAGAGGGAACTTTCATTGGAAAAATTGAAACCAAGAAGAGAAACTGATCACTTCAAATCTGAAAACCTCAAAGAAGATGAAAGGAACTGAATTAAAGAAGGTGAAGTCATGAATCACCTCCATCACCTACTGATTTCTCAATTTTGAACCCCTTTTCAACCTTCCATTCTTTTTAACCCCACTCCATAAGCCACATTACAGCCCAGTTAAAGCCCTTGTGATCCAAAGTTGAGTGAGCTGTCTTGTGGAGATGAAGAGTTATCCAATCTATTGTGAGGATCTGTCAATGATGCCAGAACTTCAGAGCTATGCCTATGCTCATGCTTACAGACCCATTTGGGGGATGTAATTGCTCTTGAGCTTGAGAGAAAATGAAACCCTCAACTGTTCTTTATGAGAGTATGCCCTGGAGAGTTTTTGGTCTGATCTTGAATGCATTAGGTGTGACCTATAACCTAAATTTTGATCCAGTGATGAGCTCAGTGTTGACACTCCTGTGTAGTGTCTTTGGTGTAAACTGATTGGAAATGCTGTGCTTTCGTGAGAAGCTTACACTATTTAAATGTTTGTGCAACCAATGTGTTTAGATTTCTTATTTTTCTACTAATGCAAAGGTGAACCAACTCTGTTCCTTGACTGCTCATTTGATAAATTGCACTTTTGTTAACTGCTTCATTGAGAAGTTTGTGGGTGTCTTCATTGAAAACCCTCAGGAGACTTCACTCCTCCACTAGGGATCACCTAGGGGTTTAAAAGGCTTGGTACATATGCTAAATGTATCTGTGCTCGCTACGAAAGTGGCATTTAAATTCTATAGTAGATTTAGTGTAGCTTTGCTAAGGGACTAGCAAAGATTAGGTTTGGGGGTGTGTTAAGACCTGAAAAGTACCACTTTTCACCCCTTAACTTAGCCTTTGATTAGACCCTTAGCCATCTAATAAATGCTTGTTAAGTGTTTTCTGTAGGTAATAAATAGCAGGGCAATAAGGTCATGAATCCTGCTAAGGAGCCTGTTTTGGCACCAAAAGTCCCTCAGAAGAATGAACCATGAATCCAGACCATAGAAGAGCCTCGCGCAGCTGACAAAGCTCCAGAGGATTCAGAAAAATACACTTCGCGCAGTCCTCGCGAAGTCCCAAGACTTCACAAACAAGTTCTCGTGCAGTAGAGTGACAGGAGAGCTTCAGAAGCCTTGAGTCACGCAACTCTCGTGAAGTTTAGAAGTTAAAGGTCGTGCAACTCCCTTGATTCAAGAAGACCCTCTCACGCAAGGCAGTTAAGAACATGAGGAGAGAGAGAGCTTGAGAATCTGCCTCGCTAGTCACAAGAGTGATGTAGGATGCAAATATCAAGAGAACTGTCGGCGCAATTTAGAAAAGCCTCAAGTAGTGAGGATCTCAGAAGATAAAGATCCATTAAGAAGTGAACTTCTCTCGCAGTTCTTGCACTGTTCAGAAAGAAAGCAGTCTCGCGAAAGCCAGAATTAGCCTCGTGAAGTGAAGTGGAAAGCTCGCGTAGTTCCCACGCTATTCACAATTATCAATCCAACTGCACAAAGCCCAACCCAGCGAGAGTTTAACTGTCTCCCTCGTGACTAATCAAAGCATCAAGAAGCTGCAACCACGAGACGTCTGAAGCTTTAAATGTTAACTCAACCACGCGAAGACTAGAGCTACCACGCAACAAGTCTGGGAATCGACTGCAACCTGGAGAAGCTCTGAACTCCAACTTCCATCATTCTGCAGAGGACTTTCTGGGGATTTCCAGCGATTAGGGCATGCACTCCCATGCTTAAATCTTCATGCGCGCGCCCTGAGGCATCGAAGGATCATTATTCGGCCACGTGGCATCATTAAAATTAGGGTTTCCTAACCCTAATGTGCCGCCACACCACTGCTATACAAACCTAAGCCTGGTTTAGGTTTAGGGAGGTAGAGACTTAGAGAGAGACTTAGAGAGAGACTTTGAGTTAGAATTTAGAAGAGGAACTCCTATCTCAGATTTTGTAATTTTCTTTTCCGTTCTTGTTCTTCTTGTAACTGTAAGTAGTTTTCTTTTGCTTCTTTTTCTTCCCTCCATGGCTCCGCACTTGCTGGCCATGCCTTTGTATGTCTATTGAGGTTAGATTAAAGGAGTTTTTGTAATAGGATTTGTACTCTTATGGGATTTGTGTATTTGTGAGCAGTTCTGTGCAAGGCTGCTGCCTTGTGATCCGCCATTGCTTTGGCTGTATTTCAAAGCAATGGAGGACTGATTCTAAGGATCCACTCCGATCTAAGTGACCTGTATGTCTGGGCTATCACGGTCCTATACAGCCTTAGCCCCACCATAGGACCCACTAGATCTAAAATTCTCATGGGAGACTGATCTGGTAGCCTTGTGACCATGGTGGTAGCAGCAATTAACTTGTTTTGTCTTGGGCTCCATGAGTAGGATAGCCTCTGGGATAGTCTGTGACCATTTAAGTCGACAGGTTATAGCCTTAGGGTGAATCCAATCCGCCGATCCAAGATGGATCCTTCTTCCCCGAGCCTAAGCTGTTAAGCCTGGTAGGAGATTGTGCAGAGGCAGACTCCCCATATATTTGTATAGACCTACCATCAGATGCTAGATCTGATATGGTTATAGAGATTGTAGGCTTGTGACTGGGCCATTGCAGCCCCACTCAAGCAATGGACAACTAGATCTAAGGTGGTACTCAATCTCTTGCTAGTTCTATGTGTCTGGGCTATCATGGTCCTATATAGCCTTAGCCTCACACATAGAGCTTTAGATGTTGAGGTTCCCTATGGATTCCCTGAGCTTGTAGCCTGGATGAAGTAGTGCCTACAATGATTAATTTGTTTTGACCCATCTCTGGACTGTGGTTCCCCTATGGGATAGTCTGTGACCATTTAAGTGGGCATGTTATAACCTTAAGGGATTGGATCATGGCACAGGGATGAGTTCGATTCTTTCTCGTCTTTGGTGATAATGTAGCCATTGGACAGGATTTCTATAACATCAGATCTGAATCTGAGTTGCAAAACTCCTCTGATCTATACTCAATAACCTACTTCTCACCCTTTTATATTTATTTTCCACAATCCATCCATCTTCTCAACCCTTTCTGTAGTTAACTCATTAGGCTATCTTAGAATACTTAGAATAAGTGACCTTAAACTCTCCTCCTTTTAGGACTGCCAGATCTGTAGTCAGGTCTGGAGGGACTACTAGAGATGGCTCCTTTGGAGCTGTAGATCACCTTTCCCTGTGGGACAAACTCTTACTTAGCAAAACTTGCTACAAATGGACCCTGTATCTTGCAGGTCTAGGATTTCTCAGTTGTGCTGATTCCATCTCCTGTTTTGCTCTTTCTTTGATTTTAAATTGTTTTTACCACCAAGCAAGCACACTGAGATTTCGCAACACATACCCAATGAGATTTGGGCTTGAAATTTTTTTAATTTCTTTGAAGAGTGTCTGGGCAATTTCTTCTGCTCTAAGGACTGATGGGATCTAATTCTAATCACTAGAAGTTTGGCAATTTCAAGTTGAAACAGCTTGACAGCATTTCATAACATTGAAGACATGAAGTAAGGCCATCCCTTGGACAGTTTGAGCCTAAAATGCCCCACCTTTGAACTGCCCTTGATACACACCATTTGAGCCTTGAAATCACAATTTTTCCTCGATAGAAACCAGAAATTCAAACCCAAAAACTCTTTAACCTTATGCAGCCTGACCTCACTCTGAGATTTCAGAAGGTAAAGGTAAAGGAATGGAAGAAGGTAGAGCTGGTTTGAGAAGTGGGTACAAGAGGAGAAGAAACACAGTTGGTGGTGTTGTGGCATTCCGGCCTATATAAAAAAAAAAAAATGTTTGAGAAAAATACAAAAAGAAAAATAGAAAAGCAAAATAAAAGGTTGAGAAAGAGAAGTCATTTCATTGAAAGACTGAAAAGAGGATTAGAAACTGATCACTCCAACTCTGAAAATTCAAGAAGTAGATGGAATTATGTTGAAATGAAGGAGGTATTGTCTAGACACCTTCTTACCTTTACTGATTTCTCAATTTTGAATCATTTTTACCCTATTAGCTCTTGTACAAATTTCACCCATAAGCCACATTACAACCCAATAAAAAGATCCTACTGATCTGAAATGGATTGAGCTGTCATGTGGAGATGAGAATTTGCTTAATCTATGGTGAAAAGAGTTAGAAAATTTCAGGAATTAAAGCAATGCCTATGCTCCTGCTTGTAGTCCTATTTGAGGGCTGCAACTGCTCTTGAGCTGTGTGAAATGATGCACCCTTCGATTTTTGTTATAAGTGAACAGCCCTCGTATGAATTGGGTCTAAAATCAGAGATTTGGGGTGGTATCAAAACAAAATTCTTGAATTAAAGGTAAGCTCTGCATCAAATTTTTAAGTCCAATGCCTTGACATGAACTGATTAAGAATGAAGGGATTACGGCAGAATTTCAGGTTTTGAATTTATGATTTTTCTATTGAAAATACTCTGGAATTGAATGGACATGGTGTGAAATTTTATTTTATTTCACTTGAACTTTGTTTTAACATGTTGCATGAGTATTAACTAACTTGTATTGCAGAAGTTTGTGGGTACCTTCACTGAAAACCCTCAGGAGAATTCACTCCTCCACTAGGGATCACCTAGGGGTCTAAAAGGCTTGATGCATATGCTAAATGCATCCGTGCTCCCTACGAAAATGGCATTTTTATTTCCTTTTAATTCTCCTTTGCTCAGGGACTAGGAAAGCTTAGGTTTGGGGGTGTGTTATGTGGTGAAAAATGCCACTTTTTACCCCATAACCTGACCATTGATAGACCTGTGAGCACACTAATAAGCCCTTGTCAAGTGCATTGTGTAGACAACAATAAAAGAAGATACTAATGAAGAAAAGTACTCAAGAATGCCCAACAAGGAGCCATCTCTCAGCAAAGGACGAACTCAGCAATAGCACACCCAAGGGTAGCACATCATTGAACCCTTGGAGCGCGTGGCTGCAGCAGGACAAGGTGAAGAAAGTGAAAATAGGTTGAAAACGTCCTATCGATGGGTCACTTGAAGAGTTCGATAGGAGCTGAAAGAAAAGAAAGGAAGGATTCGTGCAGTTGGAGAAGGGTTCGATAGGATCAAAAGGCAGAAGAAGGATGAATTCGTGCAGATAGAACAGTTCGATAGGATCCAAGAACCTATCGAGCAGCTGAAAGGAAGGAAGAAAACCATCCTATCAAAAGCCTACCTGAAGTGTAAAAGGAACCTATCGAAATGGTTCTCCAACCTGTTGAAGGCTCCCTGAACCTATCGAAATGAAGATGCTAGAACTGAACCTATTGACGGATGCTAAAGCCTTTCGATAGGAATGAGAGCTGACCTATCGAGATGACAGCACACAGAGCTGAACCTGTCGAAAAGGACCCCTGAACCTATCGAACTACTCAGCCAACCTATCGAATACTCCAGATAATGGGCTGAGGACCCTGAAGCTTCAAAGAGAAAATTCACCCTATCGGAACCTATCAAAAAGATCAGGGAACCTATCAAAAGGAACTACAAGCTTACTTTTAACCTGTCAGAAGCTTCTCCAACCTATCGAAATCGTATGCTGAACTTCTCAGAAACTATGCTATGCACACGCTGAGACTTGGTAACCTATTACACACAAACCGAGGCACCTTGGTGACCGATGTGACATTCTAGAAGATGCCCTAGAAAGCCCTAACTGACCCACATGCTTTGACAGAGCTCTAACAAACTCTGATGACCTTTTAGAAGGGATTTTTGGTAGAAAAAATAGAGGAGAAAGCTATATAGAGAGATCCCCAATTGCCATTGGGGAGGATGGAAATTCTGAGCAATTTTTCCAGAGATCAGAGCTTGCAGTGAGATTCCATTTTCCCTCCTTTAGCCCAACCATGGTTGGATAAATCCCTAGGAGCAGCAAGGAGTGAGTTAGATCTGTAATTGGGTAAGGTTAAGAGTGTTGCTGAGGTTAATTGTTGCACAGACTACAGATCTGAGAGCATTCCATTATAAGAGTGACCTTGTTTGTAATATAAATGTTGTTTTCAATGTTTTAATTAGATCTAAAGCTCTTTTGATTCCTCTTGGTGCTCGATCGGATTTGTGTAGAGGAGTTGCTTGATCAGCTCACCCACTTAACTGGTAGACCTCTTGAATATCATCTGAATTCCCTGGATCTGATATCCCTGTAATTTCCTGTGTCTGTGACCTGGAAATTGGAGCATCTGTAGTGGTTTTAATTATTCTAATTAAGGCTCTGGCTTTGTAGGAGACCTATAGGATGGTCTGTGACCATTAAAGTGGACAGATCATAACCTTAAGGTAATTCTGAGCTCAGGCCTCAATTGGATTCATCTGCAGCAATCCATGGATTCAATAAAGCCTATAGGATGGTTTGTGACCATTAAAGTGGACAGATCATAGCCTTAAGACCAGGTGGATCCTATGATTTGGAGTGGAATTTATACCCTACAGTTGTGCTTGTGGCCAGCGAGGGACTTGTGTGCTTTTGACCACTGTAATATGCTTAGCTCAACCTGGTTGCAGTGAAGACAACCTCCAAGCTGTTCTTCTCCATTTTCTGAGTTTTTAAACCATCCATCTGTAAGATCTAAGGCTCCAGATTCGATCTAAGATAATCTGCATTTTAATTGTTGTTTAGTTTAAGTGACAATTCATTTCAAACCTCTCCCCTATCTTTTAACTAAACTAAAGATAGCTAGGGTGCCAGATCTCTCACAGATCTGGAGATTTATCATATTTCTAACCAGCCTCCCTATAGACATTTCCTTATTTATCATTCTTTTAAAGCTTGCTACAATAGATCCTGAATACTTGCAGGTCTGTATGAGTATGTCTGCCTAGTTTTATTATTGATTTTAGGCCCTCATTTGAGGGTAGGCAAACATCCCAACACCTATCGAATGGTTGCCTAAGCTCGAAGAGAACCTATCGAGAAGTTTGGAACCTATCGATAGGAGCTAGAAGAGAACCTATCGAGAAGTCTGGAACCTGTTGATAGGAGCTAGAAGCAAACCTATCAAAATTTATTGCGTAGAGATCAACCTATTGAAAGGATTCCCCAACCTGTCGAACACACCAAATGAAGGCTGTGGATGCTGGAGCTCTATTCTCAGGAGTAACCCATTGGAACCTATCAAAAGGATCTTGAATCCTAGTGAAAGGAATAAAAGGCCTGTTTAGAACCTGTCGAAAACCTCAAGAACCTATCGAAATCAACTGAAGGACTTCTCAGCAAAGCTGCTGTGCAGACGCTGCAAGTTTGTGACCTGCTGCATGCAATTTGAGGCACTTTGGTGATTGACATAGTTTCAAGAAGTGCCCTAGGAAATCCTAACCGACCCACATGCTCTCCCCCAACTCTAACTAACTCAGAGAACCTTCTAGAAGGGGAAGAAAAGAGGGAATAACATAATTATTCCAGCTGAGGTTGTGATTGGCGAGAAAAAATGGATCTGAGGCTAAGAGGGAGAGCTATATAAGGAGGGAAGCTGCCAGAAAAAGGGGGATTAATTCTTGAGATCAGAGCTTGCATCAAAATTCTTAATTCTTCCTTTTTGCCCAACTATGGTTGGCTAATTTCTTTGAAGCAGAAAGGAGTGAGGTTGGATCTATAATTGGGGAGAGTTGAGAGTGTTATTGAGGTTCAGATAATGCACAGACTACAAATCTGAGAGCATTTCATTGTATAGTGAGTTTATTTCAATGCAATGTTGGTTTTGTTGTTTTAATTAGATCCATAGTTCATCTGGTTTCATTTAGTGCTCGATCAGATTTGTGTAGATGGGATTCAGTTCACCCACTTAACTGGTAGACCTCTTGGATACCATTTGATCTCCCTAGATCTGATGTTCCTATAATTGCCTGTGTCTGTGGCCTAGCAGTTGCAGCATTTGTAGTGATTATAATGTTTTGATGGAAACCTGAGAATGGGGTGAATCTATTGGATGATCTGTGACCATTAAAGTGGACAGATCATAGCCTTAAAATCAATCCAAATCTCTGGCTTAGATCAGATCCTTTTATCCTACAGCTGTGCTTATAGCCAGATGAGGGATTGATGCACTCTGAATTCTTTGTGACACTGTTAGATTAATCAAATTGCAGCAAGACCAAACTCCAAGTTGTTTCTCTCCATTTTCTATTTCCAATTTCACCAAATATTCCCCTCACTTGCAGGATCTGAACTCTGGATTTAATCACAATTCATTTCTGCGTTTAATTTTGTTTTTGTAGTTTAGATTAAAGTGACAACCCCTTAAAACCTCTCCTCTCTCTTTTACTATTTTAGTATTAGGTAGGGTGTCGGATCTACCTTCGATATGAAGATTTACTTAATTTTCAGCTCACATTTCCCTATGGACATACCCTTACTTACCCTTTAAAACTTGCTACAGCAGGCCCTGAATACTTGCAGGTCTGTGTGTCTGCTTGCCTTGGTGTGTGCAACCAATAGATCCTTTAATTGTGTGATTTTAAACCCCTTTTTGAACACAAGGTAAGTGGCCAACAGCTACATAGAGGCTTCATTACAACTTGCTCTCTCAGGCAGTACTCCTTCTAACGCGAATGAATCCCTTGGAGTATCTATTTAAAAAGCTGGCTCTTACTGGGCGGACCACGCACTGATAGCTTCTCTTATCTGAATTTGACATCATGTATGTCACCCAAAAGTCAATCAAGGGGCAAGCACTCACTGATCATCTTATCAAGAATTTCTTACCTGACTATGAGCCTCTGAGAACTGAATTCCTGATGAAGACATTTTGCTCATGACAAAGGATGACACAACGGAAACAAAAGAGTCCTAGGTAATGCACTTTGATGGGGCATCAAATGCAGAAGGTCAAGGAGTCAGCATTATTCAAATTTTAAAAGAAGGGTTTCACATACCAGTCTCCATCAGGCTCAATTTCCACTGCATTAACAATATGGCCGAATATGAAGCCTGCGTGGCTGGCTTACAAGCAAATCTTCACCTAAATGTAACTCATCTCAGGGTGTTTGACGACTCACAAGTGATCATATGCCAAACCAATGGAGATTGGAAAACAAAGAATGAGAAGTTGATCTCGTACCATGAGCACCTTGAAGATCTAATTGCGTGCTTCAATGATGCTACCTTCTCCTATGTCCCACGAGCAGGAAATCTCTTTGTCGATGCACTAACAACGTTGGCATCAATGGTCGAAATCCCCTATGGCGTTGACATGAAGCCAACCATGATTGAATAAAGGAATGAGCCGACCTTTTGCCTCCAGATCGAAGAATTCATAAAGCCCGATGTTGAGCCTCCATGGTTCTCAGATATCAAGAACATCCTCAAAACACAAGCTTTCTTAGAAGGAACATCCAAGGCAGACATGCGGACCATCCACCGTCGGGCTTCGAATTACATTATTTGTGGCGAGTGCCTCTCCAAGCGAGCATATAACAATATCCTGCTCAGATGCCTAACTAAAAGAGAGGAAGCCAATATTGTGAAGGAGATACACGAAGGAGTATGCGAGGCCCACGTCAATGGGCACATGCTTACTAAGAAGATCCTACGACAAGGGGATTTCTGGACCACCATGAAAATTGACTGTTGTAAACACGTTTAAAAGTGTTATAAATGCCAAGAACACTCCAGTCTAATACATGTTCTAGCCATAGATCTACACAGCATGACCACTCCATGGCCATTCACCACATGGGGTTTCGATGTCGTCGAAAAGTTCAACCCGAAAGCTTCAAACGGGCATCAATTCATCCTAGTTGCTATCGAGTACTTCACCAAATGGTAGAGGCAATGCCCTACATGAACATCACAGCCAACCATGTCGAAAAGTTTATCAAGAACAATATCGTTTGTCAATTCGACATGCCTAAGGACATCATCACAGACAACGACACTAACGTTACGAACAAGTGCATCAAAACCCTATGCGAGTAGTTTAAAAGTAAACATCATCGCTCGTCGCCATATCGGCCGCATACCAACGGATCCGTTGAAGCCGCCAACAAGACAGTTGTCCGCATCCTTAAAAAGATGGTCATCACTTACTGAGATTAGAGTAAAAAGTTATCTATCGCACTATGGGCCTACCAAATGTCGATCTGTATTGCTACATGGGCAACACCATTCTCCCTTGTGTATGGAAGATAGGCCGTGCTACCAGTTGAAGTTGAAGTACCTTCACTCTGTTTCTTCATCGAGTGTGATTTACTGGAAGCTGAAAGAGAAGGATCCTGTTTCGAATAGCTGAACCTGATCGATGAGAGAAGGCTCCTAGCCTTATGTCACACCTAGGCCTATTAGAGGAGGATCGCACACTCTTACAACAAGCGTGTTCACACTCGAGATTTGAAAGTTGGTGACACTGTACTCAAGAAAATCTTTCCTTATCTCCATGCTGATCTGAGAGGGAAATTCAAGTCCAACTAGGAAGGACCTTATGTCATTAGAGAAGTACTACCTAGATATGCGCTCCATCTCGCTACCATGGACGGAGAACATTTTCTCGAGCCCATCAACGCGGATACGCATCACGATTCTACTAATAGTCTCCTGCGGCAAGGTACGTATTGATAAAAATAGATAAGTGACTGCTTAAAGACCCCCTTAAAAGCAGCCATCATTTCAAAACTAAGTAGCCAAAAAGTGTCTTTGAATGCTTATACCCCTGTTGCTACACCCATTGAGCCATTAGCCTTTCTTTCATAAACCCCTCCCCAGAAAAATAAGAAAGAAAAAATGCATATACTAAACAAAAAAAAGAGAAAAAGAGTTACCATCAAAATTTAAAAAAATTAGAAAAGCAAAATCCCACAAAGAGGATGTCTAAAAAAAGTAAAAAGAATAAAAAATATATAGAAAAGAAAAGAGATCGAAAAATCATCGGGCATGTCCAAAAAGAAAATCCCTCGAGGAAGAAGTGTATTACGACAACTGGAACCCAATCAAGCAAACCTTTTAAACCTAAAAATACCTTCAAAATTCTTAACCTATCCCTTTGAACCCGTGACTAGGATTCATCTCAAGAGAAAGCCCTCTTTAAGGTCTACAAGCAGTCACAGTATCCATTGAGTCAACATGAGCCAAGCTAAGAGATAACGAAGAATCCCATCCAGCCGGCTATGACGGAATCAACTTCTATGCCGTGGTCTTTGAACTTGGAAAAGAAAAATAAAATAAAAATAAATAGGCTCAAAGCAAAATGGATGCGGTGAAAACTCGAAAGGGCGTCACAGGTAAAAAGAGCGAGCTTGTGCGGACTAGGTGAAAACCTGAAAAGGCACCTGGGGTAAAAATACAAAAACTTGTGGACGTAATGAAAACTCGAAGGGTGCTACGAGTAAAAAAGTGGATGATAAAGAATATGGCGAAAACCTATATTGGGCGCCGTGAGTAATAAAAAAAGAAAAGGAAAAGAGAAAGAAAAAAGAAAAGAAAAATCATTCAGCTACTCCTTTGATTACATTTTTGGGTTATCTGGTCGCCAATTGGGCCGCTCATGTTAGCTCAAATCGGATCTTGATTAGGTAGATCTTTAGACCACACTATCAAACGCATGACCCAAGGTAAGGATAAAAGATTGATTCAATCCAAAGGGATGGACGGTCCGACCTTGGTAAAAATTCTGAACCTCACACAGTTCCGACTGCATGAACGAGTTCGACTATGCTCAAAAGGGGGCCCGTTACTTCATCTCACTATTAAGGCATCAAACAAAAAAAAAAGAAGAAAGAAGAAAAGCAAAAAAATAAGAACAAAAAAAAATATCAGGAAAAATCCAAAAATACCAAAAAATATATATGTATCTCTACTCCTTTTTTATATCCATGTACATATTTTACAGCATCGTACTTCTATCCCAAAATGAAGAAAAAGAACAAATTTTTTTTTAAAAAGAAATCTAAAAAAAGTATATATATATATATATATGTCTTGAAGAAAATAAAAAATATATAGGTAAAAGTTTGTTTCTTCTGTTAATTAGGATGCACATTTGTTATCTGTATATATAAAAAAGGGACTGACATTTTCTTGGGAATGTGCAGAAACATCAAATGGCCCAAAGCCTCGAAGCAGGCAACCTCTCGGCGATGGACAGATCAGAGGAAGCATCTCACCATTCACATTGATCAATTAAGAAAAAAATAAAAAAAGCAATCATTTGAAAAAGAAAAAAAAAATTTGTGTCGTCGTTGTATTTTTTGTCACGCACAGATACGCACATGCGTGGTTCAATATCGTAAAATGTCAATATTTTACCGACAACGCAAGTATGCTAAATTAATATCCTAAGTCTAAGGTTCGCCTTAGATCCTTGAATCCTACTTCAAAGTAGGCGTGACAGTGTCAATCACGATCAAACAGTCAAATGTTTCGATCGGTTTGATTCCTACGCTAAATAAGATTACATATCGAACAATTATGTTCAAACCTGGATGCAGAAGGGATCTTTTCCCGTGTTTATTCTCGGTTGCAGGCTTAAAAACCTGTATGGTATCCCTATAAAGTGTACGCCATGTGTTTGGGTATCCGTAGGATAGTCGCTATTCATGTAAATGGTACTTGGACGGGATCTGGGTCAGGATTTTCATTCACCTTTGTTATTTATCGCTCTTAATGGGTTCATGTTTTTGCATAGTTGATCTGTTTGTAAGATTGTTATCAAAAGTGGTACACACTCTCAAACAACAGTTCGATATCAATATTTGCTCTGCTCAGGTAGTTGTGCTAAATTAACTTCGAGATCAATGGGTATGCCCAAAGATCTCGAACCCTACCTCGCATAGGGGAACCGGTGAACGATCAAATGGGGCAATCAATGCCTCATGAGATTGGACACAAACCATTGGATCTTTGCTTCATTGCTTTATACCAATCTTTAAGTATGGGTCGATCACCCTCCCTCTCGTGGGACAGTCTTGTTCAAAATGAATCTCAAATATTATGCATCTTCAATTATACGATCACGATTATACCCAGTAACATCACTAAGCACTTGGGGACCAATAACCTTGAGGAACAGATGTTTTCCCAACACATTGGGCTTCCGCTACTCTCTGTTTAGTTTTTCTTTTACTTTTTAATGTTTGAGGTTCCTTTTGAATATAGTGGATCCGTTAACATTTGCCTTGGGCCTCTTCGGTTGTCTTTTTCTTTGACATACGATAATTACTGATCGAATACTAAAGAGGGGCATCTATAGACACCCAAATTTTTTCCAAGGCACGATCGACATGTATTTTGAGAAAGGCGTACCCTCAAGCTTCTAAAACAATTTCCCAAACTCTTAGGAATCATCCCAAAACCCTTAGGAATCATCTCAAACCCTTAAGAATCAACCCGAACCCTTAAAACCCTTCCCAGACCCTTCGAAAGCCCAACCAAAATAGTGGTTGGAAAGAGGAGTGCTAAAGTTTACATAAACCTCTATAGGTATTGGGCCTATACCATTAGAAAGTAAAGTTTCCCAGCTTTCCAACGAGCTAAGAATCTCGTCAATCCGAGTTGTATATCAATAGTTATGGTGATTTGAAAAACTTAAAAAAGTGTAGGAAATTACACTTGCGTACATAATATGTACGCAAAGGCAATTTTCTCCAGAATTTAGCCTTGCGTACATAATATGTATGCAAGGCGAAATTGGTCTTCTTCTAGTACGGGATAACACTTCTTTGGCCCAAAAAATGATTTTTTTACTTTTAGGGGTTTGACTTATAAGCCATCCTAGACTGCGGGGTTTGTTTCTTTAGGACCCTAGTGCCCCCACCAGCTCTATTTATCGCCCTTTTGCCATTCAAGTCATCACCCCATCATCTACCATTAAAACCTAATTCCCACCTTTCCAAGCTCCCAAAAACTCAAAAACCTTAGATTTCCTATCACCTAATTCCTAAGCCTAATTAGAACTTTAAAATGCCCCTAATCACCTCTCCTTCTATAAATAGAGAGCCACTCCCCCTTGTTTAGAACACTTTTAAAAGTTCTAAAAGAGAAACTCTACAAAATTAGCTCCCCATTTTCAAGCCTCCAACCTTCCAAACCTAGAGCCTTGGAAGTTAAGACCCGTTCCTTAACCCAAATGCTATCGGAAGCTCACCGGTGTTGCTCTCACGCGAAGATCCAACCAATGGTGCTACAAGTGCCCGAGAGCTCCGGCTCTCCCCTCTATTCTTCTACCTTCTTTGCTTTTCCTCTATTCTAGGTTGCACTGCCAAAATTTCAGTGAGTGTAAAGGGCTCAATAGGATCGAAGTGCCTTCGGGCAAGGGGAAGTGCCACCCACTTTTTCTCTCTTTATATATATATTTTATATAACCTAAACACAAACCCGACCATAGTAGAGATTGCTTACGAGCAGACCGATCGGGTTCCTAACAGCTTCACGATTGATAACCGAAGCCCCTACCCAAGAGCCTTTGGCGTTGACCGGTAAATCGAATTCATATTTTGCACTTCGATGCTTATAATATTGATTTTGGATATTCCAGGACACCAAAAGCTCTGGGTGGCACTCCATCTTTTTATAGAGTGCATCATCGCGACAGACTCGCGAGAGCCCAAGGTTTCACAATAACACACCAATATAAATATAGAATAGGGTAGTTATTAGTGTGATTTCGATAACGTGAAGGTCAGAGTTTGATTTTTCCGAGGGCATCGAATTTCTAACTCTTCATGCTATTGAAGAGGTCGCGATGACGTGATAAAACTGATATATATATATATATATATATAGATTGCTATGTTTTAAATGCTCAAATTGAAAGACATTATAATTTAAAGTTAGGTAAATCACAACCATCGATCAAAATATTCAAGTGATTAATATGCATTAAGTTTTAGCCGTGCTAAAGTGAAGTTATATAGGTAAATAATGTCGTATATTCAGACGAGAATCGATTGATCAGTTTTAGAATTGATCGATTGAAATTATAATTAAATATGATATTCAATTCGGGTCAGAATTGATCGATCATAAATAATGAGTTAGCCGTCATTCGATTAATTCAAAATCGATTGATCGAAATAATGTAAATAGGTAAAGCAATTCGATTCATAATCGATTGAACGAATATGAAAAGGGAATACATATAAAATAGTCTCGATCTTGAATTGATCGATCAACAAGGGTAGTTGATCGATCGAATAATAAAATAACATAATCATAGTCAATTCTATCCAGAATCAATCAAAAATTAATAATCGATCGATCAGACATAAAAACAACATTAGACAACTAGGTCTCGATGGGAAATCGATCGATCAGAAAGAATAATCATTCAATCAATTATATAAGGAAATATGAAATTTTCGTTTCGATTCAAAATCGATCGATCGATCAGTTTTAAAATTTTTGGAACGATTTTGAGTTCCTAAAATAAAATAAAAAGACAAATAAAATATTTAAAACAAATTTAAAATATGGGCTAAGGGTTTAGCCATCTCATTATTTTTAATAGCGATTTTTATCAACAAAAATATATATATGGGTGAGATTTATTTATCCCGTCGATACACGATCAAATGTACCCTATGCGACAGGATCTAAGAAGAACGTGATGGATTGATGGGTACCCACCTCTTGAATCGTGAACAATAGAGCTACGACGATTAGGGTTGAATAGATTGATGTCCAAAGTACTAGTTTGTCCAAGATTACTCCTACTTCTTCCTCCTTGATCTTGATGGTGGAAATAGATCACGGTGGTTTTTGTGGAAGAACACAAATTTTTAGGGATGAGATTAGGGAGTTTTAGAAAGGGATGAGTGGAAGAAGAATGATTTTGATAGTTTTAAGAGAAGAAAAGAATAAGAGACAACTAAGATTTCTTAAGAGAAGAAAAGAATAAGAAAATAAGAATAGGGTTACGTATTTAAATAAGGTTTTCCAAAATAGGCTAGGTTCTAGTGTGGAGCACTACCACCATGTCTAGTATAAAACACACTAACACCATTAAATAAAGTTTAAGAAAATCCAGGTCGTTACATTCTCCCTCCTTATAACATTTTCATCATCGAAAATTACGTACCTGCGGTGTAGACGCCTAAGCCCAAGGCATGATCAACTTGTCCTTCAAGAAGGACGCGCCTCCGTGCTTCCGAAAACACCTCCCATAACCCTTTAGAGTCCATCAAGATCCCTAGAACCCATACCAAAACCATCCTGGGCCCACAAATCACAATTTGAAATTTCTGGGAAAAATAACCCATGCGTGTATAGTATGCACTTGTGAGTAATTTAACTCATGTGTGCATACTAGGCACGCACAACCAACTTCATCTTCTTCGAGAACCAAATTACGGATATGCATTTGATTTTAAAGCCTTAAAAACCTACACATCCGAATCTCAAATTTTCCTTTTGTTGGACTAGTGGACTATCCCAAACTTTGAGGGGAGTTTCCTTAATACATTTAGGCCCCATAAGCCTTTAAAACCACCTTTGTGCCATTTAAGTGGCTACCCCCATCATTCACCATTGAAATTAATTTCCTCCTTTTCCAAACCCTTGAAATCCCCGAATCCTTAGATTAGCCTATTACCTAATTTCAAGCCCCCATTAGAGCTTTAAGAGCCCACTAATAACTCCTCCCTCTATAAATAGAGACCCCCACCCTTTATTTTGAACAATCCTAATCTTCCTAAGGTATCCTTGCCAATCTTTCTCTCATACCATTGCACTTCTAACTTCTCTACTTCCAAGCCTTAGCAAAGTTAGGAGCCCTTTTACCCCCTTTTTCTTTCCGAAGGTCGCCGGAGTTTGTTCAACGTGAAGATCCGACGGTGGTGTTACAAGGGCCCGAGAGTTCATCTCCAACCCTCCTCTCATTCTCTATTCTCTATTTATCTTTTTTCTTTTCCCTTATCCTAGGATTTAAGCCGTTATAACGCTGAAATTTTGAATAGTGCAGAGAGCTTAATAGGAAACTAGTGCCTTTGGGACAGGGAAAGTGCCGCCCATTTCCTCTCTTTACTTTTGTACTTTGGCCATAGTAGAGACCGCTTATGAGTGGGCCGATTAGGTGCCTAACACCTTCCTATTTGGTAACCAAAGTCCTTCCCTAGAGGCTTTGGTGTAGACCGGATTGGAGTCAAATCTAGCACTTCGGTGCATATGATGTTGATTTAGGTATCTCGGGACACCAAAAGCTCTGCGTGGCGAATCCCATCGTCGCGATGGATCCACAAGATCCATGGTTGCATAGATGGCAACTCCACTGGGGATAGTTGTTAGAGTTTCTACTTGAAGTTTGACCCCTTTGCATATGCTTCATTTTTGGTTATCATGTTTCTTTTTGCCTAGTCTTTTGACTGGCAATATATCTTCTCGCTTGCTACTTATCCCTATGATTCCGCATTTAAGCCTAGTCACTTGACTGGCACATTTCTACTTTTCGCATTTTAATTCTCGCAATCTACTTTATGTCTTTATTTCTTTTTTACGTAGTCGCTTGACTGGCACTTTCGTTTGGATACTTACCCCTATGAATCTGCACTTTTCATATTGGCTTAGTCACTTGATTGGCATTGTCATTTATTTTTGTTTTTTGTTAACATATTTCGCCATTAGACATTAGCCCATGGTGGCAGCATGGGACTCTAATTGCCCGGATTGTGTGTGGTGGCAAAGCCCCAGTATTGGACTTAATCAAACCTCCCTAAAATAAATGGAAAAATGTGTTAAAAAAGGGATATAACAATTTGGTTTTCACGAGGCTAGTTTTTGTTTCAAAAAGGGGAGAAAGTTAGGCATCCAAACAACGCAACTCCGATCCCAAGTAGAGCGGTAGCCCGAGTGGTGATGATGTGATAGCCCGCATTTTCCCAACATATATATATATATATATTTATTATTATTTTTTTTTTCCTTTTCTTTTCACAACATGAACAACATGGGAAAACCCGGACCGTCGGCTCGCAGATCACTATCCAAAATACAGTATACATAGCATGTCTCCAAAAAGTGGACTTCAAAGCATAAAATATACATGGCAGAAAGATGATTATATCTCATTTATTACAAAACACCATCTACAATCTAAAACCATCAATGATGATCAACCATCACCTAAATAGTAGCATACAAAAACAAAAGTACAGGGCCAATTGCTAACAGAGTCTAGTAATATACCAATCTAAAGGTTCAAAATGGAGCCCAAGTATCTCCACACCAAGCTCAAATAGGCAGTCTACCGGATCCGCTTCAAGCTTTTTGAACAGGACTTGTACCTATGACGAATAGTCGAGGAATGAGCTTCATCCAAGCCCAGTAGAGAAAAGATCCATACTAACCACAATTCATATTCTCAAAACACAGATCCAATGATCATAATTCAAAGGCATTTTCAAATCGAAATGAACACATTCTTTCGGATCATAAACAAATTGTTTTCAAAGACATATTAAACCAAAGCTGATTTCAAAAACATATCGGAACAAAAATTATTTCAAAGAGATATCGAAAACACAACTTGTTTTCAAAGATATATCGAAATGAAACTTACTTCAAAGACATGTTGGAACAAAATTTATTTCAAAAACATATTCTATTCAAAACTGAGCTTTACAAAATTCTCATGCTGAAATGAAGTTCTCAATTCAAATTTCGACACGTGTTCATATTTTGGTTTTCAATATCGAATTCAAAATTCAAGTTTCACATTCGTATTCAAAATTTCAAGATTCAAATATACCATTCGGATTATGACTTCACATTCAAATTTCATAGCTCATTTTTGGAGTTTACTGATCAAGGTTCGATTCATTATTTCATTTTCAGATTCCTATTCATGTTGAAATACACGGATTCACCGCGGTGTCGGTTCGATTCATGATTTCATTTCATGTTCATATTCAGGTTCAAATACACGAATTAACCGTCGTGTTGCTTCAAATACTGATCTACCGTCATGTCGGTTCAAATACAAGAATTAACTATTGTGTCGGTTCAAATACACGGATTAACCGCCGTGTCGATTCAAATACACGGGTAATCAGTGTTTGATTTTATGATTTCATGGTCATGTTTATATTCACAACTTTTTTTCAAGTTCAATCAAGTAGTGTCAAGTGTCATGCCCCTGAGCTACATTAACAAGGTCACTTTAACTAAGAAATCAAGCCCATGGGCTAAATTAACAGGGTCACTTGAACCTGACCACACAATCACAGGGACACAAGCAGGAGCATAGTCATATTTTCATATTCATAGATCATATTTCGGATTCAGAGGTCATATTTCAAGTTCACGTTTCAGATACAAATTATGTTTCAAATTTAGAGATCATATTTTAGATTTACATTTTGGATTCAGAGGTCACATTTCAAAGTTCATATCACAAATTAAAAGATAAATTCATGTCTAATTCTATCGACTTCGATTTTATATTCAAATTTCATAAATTAAGATCTAGATGAAACTAAGCATCAAATTTTTCATTACAATGGTTTCCAAAATTTAATACTTTAAAAGCTCAAAGGTCAATACCAAAAATCTAATTTCAACAAAAGTTCAGACTTGAGGGGTTCATATTTAAAGACGTCAGTTTTAAATTCAAACTTGATACATAAAAAGTAATTTAACTATTCAAAACTCAGTGCTCGCATTCAATTATATCACAGAGTCTAAGCATTGGAAAAATCATATGCAACTTAGTGGTGAACTTTCCCTACCTTGGTTGCGAAATTAAGCAAAGTACGATAAAACGGTATGAAAATCCTCACGGACGTTTCCCAAACCTTAACCTACATTACAAGGTATTCGTATACTCACATGTTAGTGATTAAGTATCACTCATGTCGAAGCTCCTAAAGTTTTCTCCAACTAGGGCGACAATGACGAATCATGTGAAATTTGTCCCTACTTGTCACTAAATTTTGACCTTTCAAATATTATATTCATATTAATTTATAAAAGTTATAGGACTCATTGCCCCCTTTTCAACGCATCAAGAATCGTGTCAATCGGAGTTCGGGGTCAAACGTTATGACCAAAATACCGAACAGGGTCAAGTAGCCCAGGGTTGCCACGGCAAGGCATAGGGTTGCCAAGGCATGCCCTATAGTTGGCACCTTGCCGAGGCAAGCTTGTAGGTTGCCGCAACAATCCTGATGCACATTGCTTGCTGCGGTTTCCCTTCTCACTTCATTGATTTTTGTTGTTTTCTTAATTTGTTGGTCTTCTACACTATATGTACCATATATTAAATTATACATCACACAGAGAACCCCTTTTATATTTATTAATTCCATATGAAAGTTCCAGAGTACGATAATCGAAGCTTTCAACTCTGAAACCCCTTACAAAATAGGTTTTGCTTTTTCTGAATTGTTGATATGATATCATGGAATCGACATCAACTGCTTAGAATTTAGTGTACGCAAAACTAATCTAATATGTGTTTTGTGGTGTGGAATACCTCTTTGTGGATTCCATGGTTACAATGGCATTGTAATGGCGTTGATGTCAAGATTGCGAGGTTGATTTCGTAAGTGTTCAGCCAGTCGCTTCCCGCAAATTCTCTTGTCGAATCGCAGGATCTCCCATGAGTTTCAAAACTTTAGATGTGTAGAGAATGAGGGTTGGTTTCGGTAACAGCGGCTCATGTGGAGATCAAGAGGTGCTGTAATTTGTGTGGAGGATTAGGAAGGCAGGGTTTGTTTGCTATGGGAATTTGGTTTCTCCAAGGTTTGAAGTGTGAAGAAGGAGAAAGGTAGGATAGCTTTTAGCTCTATTTGCACTTAACGTGCATGGCTTAAGAGTGACTCACCATTTCGTGGAGTCATCTGGCGGAATATTTGTTACAAGGTTTCGTGAATTGGAATCCCATGTATGGCTGATATGAATTTTTAGTGTATATGCATTGCTTATATAATACGTTTTGCATATATAATTTTCAGTGGCTGTGGTTTTCAGGGTCTATGCCTTAGAAGGCTTGGCTTCCATTTATTATGATTACATGGCTAAAGGGTGTATGGGCTGATGTTTAGGTTCTAGTGTGTCTCTTATACACTTAGCTTGGGTACACTTAGTTTAGGTATTACTTGGCTTAGAAGTAAATGTGTGAATCAACTTAGCTCACATATATATTAAATGTACTAAACCATCATCAGTCATTAATAATTCATGTGTATAACTACTCCATAAAGAGTGAGGATATGAGACCAATATCAGTCATCAATGCCCAATCCACTGCAGTTCATTGTGTTCTTTGTTAGGCACACACATGTCCTTACTCGCATCAATATTTCTGAATGGGTCTTGATTCTAGGTCCTCTATCCACATTAACCAATATCGAGTGCTATATGTTATTTCGACATCGTGTACTGTTAATACACTGCTTTCAGTGTACTGGTCTAACTAATCTAGGGAACAAAATAGAAAGACCAACTAAGGTCAGATATCATTGGGATGTTCCGATACCTAGACCTCTTAGTTACACACCAAAGCATTGACCAATGGGGTGACTAAAATGTCCATATTTAATTATAACATTCTAAACATTAAAGCGTATCCCCTGTTAGTCTCGCACACATAATCGGGGTGTTAGTGTTAGACTATCTATGCTGTATGTCTATACACATAAACTAGCATTGGCTTGCGTCATAGAGATTGAACTTGGCCCAATCTCGGGGCCCGAGTTTTCAAAGATCAGTTCGCATTAGGAATTGGCCTTAGGCTTGCATTTCAGTGTTTTCTCTCAATTGAGATAAGTGGGTCAAAGGATGCGTTACATACGTGAGAAGTTTGACCTAGGTCAAACCGGTCAAAGTAGATTGCATCATCGTCTAAAGTCAACGAGTCAAAGCTAGCAAAAATTTCAGGGTTGTTACATCCTTCCCACCTTACAAAATTTTCGTCCTCAAAAATTGACGTATCTTATGTGAAAGGATGCGAATACTTAGTAGTTTTGATTAGGAGTAGTCATGTTCTCCTCATGAGTAGGTGATTCAACATCCTCAAAGGAATTAGGCTCACTATATCCTTTAAGGGATTTTCGTCCTCGAAAATTCTGCATGGGAATTATGGCGAGCTAACTAACTCGGCATTCGACGCTCACCCGTCACATTGGAAAGATGTAAACTAGCTTGAATTAAACGGTCTTTAATTATCATTGCCACAAAATCCTAAAGTGTCGAAGACCGACTTGATCTGACTTGTATGCTAAAGAAATTTAAATCGCTCAATAAAGTATAAGGTACCAAAGTGTCATGTGTAGGACTGAGTTAAGCGTATGTGTATTACTAAAAGATTCATGCAAAAGTATAATAACACACCTAGCAAAATATTCGTCATCTATGATTAAAGGAAAATGGGAAATAATTAGCAAAATTATACCTTGGGTCTACCGTTTCTTTCTCTCAGTACAATCCTGTATCTGATGTCCTACCCGGCCACACTTGAAGCAGGCACCCATTGCCCACCAACACTTTTCTATCTTATGTGGATTTCCACATATTGAGCATGACTCAACGGGTGTAGATGGAGCGGGGCGTGTAGATCGTTGGACCTTTGCTGCTTTGGTTGTAGCCAAGCATGAAAGACGAAAAAGTCTAGTGTATGTGGAGACAGGTGGTCTTGACTGGGTGATCTGAGTAGGTTGCGAGGGTGCTAGCATCAAAAGTCTTGGTTGGTTGCTCGCCTGCTCGATGGCATGCGGTTTCACTTGACTTTGTCCACTCACATTTTGTTCTTCTCCTCTCTTGTTCATATCTTCAACATCTCTCTCAACAATGAGAGTTAATCGTACCACTCGAGCGAATGTGGTCACTTCAAATAGGGAGATTCTCTCTCTAATCACCGAGTTCAACCCATATTTGAATTTTTGAGTTTTCATGAGTTTAGCTGCCACTAACATTGGTGCGAATCGTGATAAATGAGTAAACTCAGATTCATACTCTCGTACGCTCATTTGCCCTTGTACCAGATTGGCAAACTGGATTTCCATTTGACGATGTTCAGTTGTGAGAAAATACTTCTTATTGAAGACGTCGGTGAATTCAACATAGGTCCATAGTGTTCCCGATGCTTGTGTGCTCTCAACAGACTTCAACCATGGGTCTGCTTCACCTTCGAGTTGGAATGAGGCCCAACTCACTTTCTCTTCTTCGGTACAACAAATTCTCTGGAGTACCTTCTCTATCTGAGTCAACCATTGCTCAACTTCAAAAGGGTTGGTCTGACCATAGAAACTCGGGGGTCTCATCCTCCTAAAGTCTTAGAAACCAGACGATTGTCCCCTCTCTTCGAATATTGCTATAGTATCCACCATGGACTCGAGTAACTGTCTATCAGTTTCGCTAGTGGTTCCCCCTTCCAGAGGGGTACTTCTTGTGCTTCGTTCAATTATCTCGGCACTCGATGCGCCCTTGGTACGGGTATTTCTTGATCTACCACGAGTATCCATAATGACTTGTCACGGTCAAACAATGTTGTAGTTAGAAATGATTGTGAAGACTAAAAGCTCACATGAACTTGGTTTAGGATTTCCTACATTTCAACCAAATCGAGAGGCTACCACAAATGGTTTTTGAGTCTTCGGAAGACTTATGGAATAGGGACCGTGGATCCCTCCTATGTTCTGACGGAAACTAATGCCATAGCCTTGGGTCCCTAGATGACCTAAAGCCTAAGCTTTGATACCAACTGTGACAGAGTCACAATTGGGTTTCCTATGCCCTAATAGAATCTATTCCTATAACTTTGGGTCCCTAGAAGATCTAACGCCTAAGCTAAGATACCAACTGTGACAGCTGGCATTTTCCCAACATATATATATATATATATATATATTTTTTTTTTTTTCTTTTCTTTTCACAACATGAACAACATGGGAAAACCCGAACTGTCGGCTCGCAGATCACGATCCAAAATACAGTATACATGGTATGTCAACAAAAAACAGACTTCAGAGCATAAAACATATATGACATAAAGATGATTATATCTCATTTATTATAAAACACCATCTACAATCTAAAACCACCGGTGATGGTCAACCATCACCTGAATTATGGTGCACAAAAAGAGAAGTACAGGGCCAATTGCTATCAAAGTCCAGTAATATACCAATCTAAAGGTCCAAAACGGAGCCCAAGTATCTCCACACCAAGCTCAAAGAGGCAATCTATCATATCTGCTTCAAGCTTTTTGAATAGGACCGGTACCTGTGACGTATAGTTGAGGAATAAGCTTCATCCAAGCCCAGTAGGGAAAAGATCCATACTAACCACAATTCATATTTTCAAAACACAGATCCAATGATCATAATTAAAAGGCATTTTCAAATTGAAACGAAAACATTCTTTCGTATTAGAAACTAATTGTTTTCAGAGACATATTGAACCAAAGTTGATTTTAAAAACATATCGGAACAAAACTTATTTCGAAGACATATCGGAAACACAACTTGTTTTCAAATATATATCAGAATAAAACTTGCTTCAAAGACATGTTGGAATCAAACTTATTTCAAAAATATATTCTATTCAAAACTGAGATTTACAAAATTCTCATGTTGAAATCAAGTTCTCAATTCAAATTCCGACACGTGTTCATATTTCGATTTTCAATATTGAATTCAAAATTCAAGTTTCACATTCGTATTCAAAATTTCAAGATTCAAATATACCATTCGGATTTAGATTTCACATTCATATTTCATAGTTCATTTTTGGAGTTTACTGATCAAGGTTCGATTCATTATTTCGTTTTCAAATTTCTATTCATGTTCAAATACATGGATTCACCACCGTGTCAGTTTGATTCATGATTTCATGTTCATGTTCATATTCAGGTTCAAATACTGATCCACCATCGTGTCAATTGAAATACACGAATTAACCGTCATGTCAGTTCAAATACACGGATTAATCGCAGTGTCGGTTCAAATACACGGATGGTCAGTATTTGATTTCATGATTTCATGGCCATGTTCATATTCATAGCTTGTTTTCAAGTTCAATCAAGTAGTGTCAAGTGTCAAGCCCCCAAGCTACATTAACAGTGTCACTTGAACCAAGAAATCAAGCCCCTAGGCTAAGTTAACAGGGTCACTTGAACTGGATCACCCAATAACAGGGACACAAGAAAGAGCATGAGTCATATTTTCAGATTCACAGATCATATTTCGGATTCAGAGGTCATATTTCAAGTTCACGTTTCAGATGCAAATCATGTTTCAAATTCAGAGATCATATTTCAGATTTACATTTCGGATTCAGAGGTCATATTTCAAAGTTCATTTTACAAATTCAAAGATAAATTCATGTCTGATTCTATCCTCTTTGATTTTATATTCAAATTCCATAAATAAAGATCTAGATAAAACTAAGCATCAAAATTTTCCCTACACTGGCTTTTAAAATTTAATACTTTAAAAGCTCAAAAAGCTCAACGGTTAATACCAAAAATCCAATTTTAACATGAGTTCATATTTAAAGACGTCAGTTTCAAATTGAAACTTGATACATAAAAAGCAATTTAACTATTCAAAACTCAGTGCTTGCATTCAATCATATCACAGAGTCTAAGCATTGGAAAAATCATATGCAACTTAGTGGTGAACTTTCCCTACCTTGGTTGCGAAATTACGCAAAGTGCGGCAAAACGGTGCGAAAATCCTCACGGACATTTATCAAACCTTAACCTACATTACAAGACATTCATATACTCACATGTTAGTGATTAAGTATCACCCATGTCGAAGCGCCTAAAGTTTTCTCCAACTAGGGCGAAAATGACAAATCATGTCAAATTTGTCCCTATTTGTCACTAAATTTTAACCTTTTAAATATTATATTCATGAATTTATTAATTCATAAAAGTTATAGGGCTCGTTATCTCCTTTCAAACGCATCGAGAATCATGCCAATCGGAGTTCAGGGTAAAACGTTATGACCGAAATACCGAATAGGGTCAAGTAGCCCAGGGTTGCCGTGGTAAGGCACAGGGTTGCCGAGGCATGCCCTTCAGCTGGCACCTTGTCGAGGCCTACTTGTGGGTTGCTGCGGCAAGCCTGATGCACTTTGCTTGCTGCAGTTTCCCTTCTCACTTCACTGATTTATGTTGTTTTCTTAATTTGTTGGTCTTCTACACTATACATACCATATATTAAATTGTATACATCACACAGAGAACCGCTTTTGTATTTATTAATTCGGTACAAAAGTTTCGGAGTACGATAACCGAAGCTTTCCACTTTGAAACCCCTTACAAAATTGATTTTGCTTTTTCTGAATTGTTGATATGATCTCATGGAATCCGCATCAACAACTTAGAATTTAGTATATGAGAAACTAATCTAATATGTGTTTTGTGGTATGGAATACCTCTTTGTCGATTCCATGGTTACAACGGTGTTGTAATGGCGTTGATGTCAAGATTGCGAGGTTGATTTTGTAAGTGATCAGCCAGTCGCTTCCCTCAAATTCTACCGTCGAATTGTTGGATCTCCCACGAGATTCAAAACTTTAGATGTGTATAGAATTAGGGTTGTTTTCGATAACAGTGACTCATGTGGAGAAGATCATGAGGTGTTATAATTTGTGTGGAGGATTAGGAAGGCAGGGTTTGTTTGCTATGGGAATTCGGTTTCTCCAAGGTTTGAAGAGTGAAGAAGGAGAAAGGTAGGATAGCTTTTAGCTCTATTTGCACTTGACGTGCATGGCTTAAGAGTGACTCACCATTTCGTGGAGTCATCTGGCGGAAGATTTGTTACAAGGCTTCGTGAATTGGAATCCCATGTATGTCTGATATGAATTTTTAGTGTATATGCATTGCTTATATAATACGTTTTGCATATATAATTTTCAGTGGCTATGGTTTTCAGGGTCTAAGCCTTAGAAGGCTTGGCTTCCATGTATTATGATTACATGGCTAAAGGGTGTATGGGCTGGTGCTTAGGTTCTAGTGTGTCTCTTATACACTTAGCTTAGGTACACTTAGTTTAGGTATTACTTGGCTTAGAAGTATATGTGTGAATAAACTTAGTTCACATATATATTAAATGTCCTAAACCATCATCAGTCATTAATAATTCACGTGTATAACTACTCCATAAAGAGTGAGGATATGAGACCAATCTCAGTCATTAATGCCCAATTCACCGCAGTTCATTGTGTCCTGTGTTAGGCACACACTTGACTTGACCGGCATCCATTTTACTTAATGGGTCTTGATTCTAGGTCCGCTATCCACATTAATCCATATCGGGGTGCTATATGTGATCTCGACACCGTGTACTGTCAATACACTGCTTTCAATGTACTGGTCTAACTAATCCAGGGAACAAAATAGAAAGACCAACTAAGGCCAGATATCATTGGGGTGTTCAGATACCTAAACCTCTTGGTTACACACCAAGGCATTGACCAATGGGGTGACTAAAATGTCCATCTTTAATTATAACATTCTAAAAATTAATGCGTAAGCCCTATTAGGCTCGCACACATAATCGGGGTGTTAGTGTTAGGCTATCTATGTTGTATGTCTATACGCATAAACTAGCATTGGCTTGGGTCATAGAGATTGAACTTGGCCCAATCTCGGGGCCCGAGTTTTCAGATCAGTTCACATTAAAAATTGGCCTTAGGCTTGCGTTTGAGTGTTTTCGCCTAATTGAGATAATTGGGTCAAAGGACACGTTACATAAGTGAGAAGTTTGACTAAGGTCAAATCGATCAAAGTAGATTGCATCATCGTCAAAAGTCAACGAGTCAACGCTAGCAAAAATTTCAGGGTTGTTACAGATGATCTCGAAAAGGACCACCCCATCTATTATTTAAGGTGTTTACACCAGAGGTATATCGGATGGGTTACCAAACTTGCTATGGAACCCAAAACCCAGGGAGTGCGATAGAGAAAATCGAAACGGCCTTGTGTCCCTAGGCACGGTAAGGAGGGACCCAATAAACTAAGGAAAAGTCCTCGGGAGGCATTGCCCCGAGAACCAAGATTAAGGCACAACTCGGGCAACAGTCTGGAAAAAACAAAAAAATTGCAGGCCTTGTGTGCATAGTATGCACACACAACAAAAAAAAATAGCCTAGAAGTCTTGCGTGCATAGTATGCACACATAGCTAAAAATCCAACTTTTTGGCCTTGTGTGCATAGTATGCACGCATAGCCTTGGCTACTGTTGTGCCCCGAAGTTGGAAGCCCTTCACGACCAGCGAACCCTTCAAACGTCGGTTTGAGTCTTCCGACACTGCCTACACATCTAATATCTAATACTCTCGTAGGTCAAGGGAGGTCACTCTCCTATTGGCTCTTTCGAGAGTTCGTGATATTGCGGAAAAACTCTGTGCCCTTAAAGATCAAGAGAGACCTCTTTTTGATTCTCAAGGGGGAAATTGAGTCCTACCGTAGGAGGCATTGGAGGTGTGTAAACCGTCCTAGAGGGAAGTTCTAATGACCCGAAAGCAAGAAAAAAAAGGGGAAGGAAAGAACCTAAAAAAAAAAGAGACAAAAGGAAATCAAAATTTCAAAAAAATTCAAAGGAATCAAAAGTAAAAAAATAAAATAAAAAAATCATCAAGAAATAAAAAAAATATCAAAAGATCAAACAACTAAAAAAGGAAGTGTTGTTGTAACCACGACATCACCATACCCGCCACCATCTCGCGGGCGAAGAGGAAGGAAAAAGAAATTTTTTGGTCCTTACCCGAGAAATCCATACCCCATCCACTACCAAACCATGGTTTGGTCGGTCGAGCTATCCCCACTGCATTCTTCGCATTCTCAACTGGTGGAGATTCCCATCTCCAACCCATCAACCCAACCCCCATTTGCTATCACCGGGCCATTCAGTTTGCCCAATTTTCCCACCACATCAACCCAAGCACTCCCACCACCCCATACATCTCTTTCGGTAAGTGAACCACCATCCACATCCACCCCCATGACAGATCCTATGATCATGATGGAAGAGTTGATGAGGGTATACACAACATGGAAGGCCTCCCAAAGCCTTCCAACTCCACCCCATATGCCGTTGAATCCCTAACACACCCTCCAAAATCTCCACACATCCTTCGCCCAAAACACCAACCCCAACCAACCACCTATAGTCCACACCTCCCAAGGCTCCCACCACCAACCATGGAATGATTCAAATGGTCCCCAAAGGCCATATGTCCAACCTCAAGCCCATTCTTGCCTGAACCCAAGGACGACCTTTCATGGCCATCCAACATACCCCTAATATCCCGCATACAATCCGATCCCACAAGCATACCCCATTCTGAACCCATCTCACCCGACCCACTAATCCAGTGTAAATCATGTCCAACTAAACCCATCATACCCAACCCAGCAGGGGAACCCATCACAAACCTCCAACCATCCACCGTTCACGATTCCTCTCACTCCCCAACCCAATCACCAAAATTCTCACCAATTGCAGTGGCCTCACCAGACACCCACCAAACCATCCAAAATCCTCTAGCTAATCTCACCCCTTTATCGCCACTCTTCGATATAGGTCGCCAATATGTGGAGGATGAGGCCAAAGGCAGTGAGGCCTACATAGGGGCATTTACTAGTTTTAGTCCCCTACAGCATACGTTCCCAAACCAACAGGCTGCCTAGAATGAATGGGGGCAACCAGTTTGGGGAACAGCCCCAGTCTTACAGTCCAGAGGGTTCGAGTTGTTAAGAGAGCAAATGGACAAAATATAGAAGCAATTGATGAAGCTTGGAGGAGCCGAGATCCACGCAACCGATTTTTCAAATCTATGCCTGTTCGTCGAGGTGCCTTTACCTCCTAAATTCAAAGTGCCCTTGTTCAAATAATACAACGGCACTGACAACCCCATTGCCCACCTCAAATCTTACTGTAGGGACATGTGCCAATAGGTGGAGATGAGTGCCTTCTCATCAAAGTATTTCAAAAGAGCCTCACTGGCCCGGTATTGCGATGGTTCACTTATGTGGAACCATCTATGTTGAAAACATGGAGAGACCTCACCCATTTGTTTCATGAATAATATGTCTATAACATCAACATCAAGCCGCATAAATTCGATTTGGCTCAGCTGAAGCAAAAATCCGATGAGACTTTTAATGAGTATCTTGGAAGATGGAGGGCTTAGCAGCCCAAGTAAGAAATCGAATACTGGATGAAGAGCAAATAGAAATGATAGAGAAAATTGCGCTACCGATCATATCAGATTTCTCGGTGTACCAACAACAAACCAACATTATCGATCTAGTGAGAAACACTAACTAATGTGAAGATGCAGTTTGAGAATGTCGCTTGGACAAGACAGTGGCCAATGGAAGCAACAAGTTCATGGAGCAAAGAAATGAAAAAAGGGCAGGTGTGGAGGTTCAAGCAATTATGACCTCACAACCCAACACCACCACCAACACCCTTCCAATTTGGGGCAATACAACAAGCCCCAACACAACAAGATCCCGTACAGAGATCAGGCAATGGCCCAGGGGCACAGCTAACCCCCGAGCAAAGAAGGGCACGCTTTAACCGAGTGTTCACTTCGTTGGGACAACCCCTGAATGTTTTGTTATCCTTGTTAATCGAAAAAGGATTGGTCACGCCATTCCAATCCTGACCCCCACTGAACCCGCTCCCGAGGAGCTTTGATTCCAATGTACACTGTAATTTCCACCAAGGACTAGGGCATCTGACAGATCGATGCTTTCCTTTAAAGCATGCAATACAAGACCTGATTGAGGTAAGAAAGATCATCTCCCCAACACCTCCCCAAGCAAACCCTCACACCAACATTATCCATGCACCACTACCACCACACCCACAGGGGATGGGCCCTGGACCTATAATTAATGTGGTTGAGGAAGATATGGGTGAGTTCGATCCCTCTAAATTCATCACTAGAGGAGAAAATTCTATGTCACCGGGGTAATGGAATCAAGAAAACGAGATGGTACGGATGGCCGAACCCCTCAATTTGGTCGATTACTTCCCAAACCCTGAACCCCAGGTGGCACCTTGAGACTTAAGATTATACTTTCTGACACCAACACCAATTAATCACATTTGGCCCAGTTCCATGATCAGTGACATAATTTACCATTTTATCACCCTTAACTTAGTGATGCTAGGACTTAGTTTGCTACTAATAAGTTAACAATGTGCAGATATTAAGGATAAACAGTAAAAGAGAGTCAAAGTATTAATATTCATCAAAATGAACTCAAAAAGTAATAAAAAGATGATGAGTGAAAGAAGACAATTCGTCGCTGCTGAAATCTAAGAAATTGTAATTTACGATTGTGAGCTTAAGTTGAAGACGAAAGAAAGAGAAAGCTAAGAAATCATAATTTACGATTTTTTAAAAGACAATTCTTCAGAAAGCGGCAAAGGAATAAACAGTGATAAAAGAAAGAGATCGTTCGTTATAGAAAATCGTCCAATAAGAAAGCTGTGTGAAAATGAGAAATTGTGATTTACGATTCTCCAGAAAAAGAACAATTGTAACTTACGATTGTACAAAGCTTTTCCTCTGCTATATCTACTGCTACTGATCACGTGAGTGAAGACTATCATCGCCATGCACCGAATTAGAAGATCTCTGAAATTACAAGTTTGGTGAATCACAAATTTGAGAAGATTAATGAAGCTAAATTTTGAAGATCTTTGTTGCTGTAACCAAGAACAATCCAGAAGTATATCAACCGTTTGAAAGCAAGGAAGAATAAAACTAGGAATTAGAGTTATATTAGAATACTTTTATTTTTAGTAGTTTCTTTTTATTAGAAATAGAAGTCTTTGTAAACCGACTCCTTATGATCTATAAATAAGAGAGCTCGGTGTAGGAATAAAATATTGAATAATTTCAGCATCAATTGACGACTGATGTTGGATTTTCTTTCAATTAGTAATGTAAAATAGTTAGAGTAGATTAGATATCCAAGGTTTCTCAAGAGAAATTGATGAGTGCTATTGGGTGTTGAAGATTAGTGTAGATATCCTAGTTTCTCAGAAGCGTTTGACAACTGCGGCTGAGGGGTGAAAGATATATTTACTTTGCGTTTTAGTTTAGATTTTATTTGCTTTATTTACTGCTTTATAAACATCTTGAAGTTTTAATTTGAATTGACGACTCAGGTTGGAATTTACAGATTAGTGTAACGATTTTACTTTTCCAACTTCAATTTTCTCGAATTTGATTAACGCCCAGATTTTAGGAGATTGTTGATTAGATTAAATCTGTGTTAAGGAATTTTAGTTTTTGATTGACGCCCAAATTCTTGAAGACTACAATACGGTGTAATGGTACTGTTTATTTTTATAAATATCCGTTAGCTGAAGATTGGGATTGATGACCTTAATCTGAAGAAGGAGGATTAGGATTTATTTTATGCACTTTAGATTAAGAACTCATTCTTTATTCATATTTTTCAAATAGTTTAGAACCTTAAAAGATAAATATAAACTTTGAAATCAAAATATAGATAAGATAACACTTCCTCATGGGAACGATCCTATACTAGCTCTATAATTTCCATTATGCACTTGCAATAGGTTAAGACTTAATTAGATACACAAATAAGTAGCCAGTCAAGTTTTTGGCGTCGTTGCCGGGAAAGTAATTTATCTTGTTTATTTCCGTTTTATAAATAAGTATTTATCTTCCTCTTTTTATATTTCTTTATATTTTCAACTTTCTTTGATCACTTCTTAAGCTTTTGCAGGTTTATTTGGAACAACAAATCATGTTTCAACACTTTTGCTGGCCATAGAGACTAGAGGCTCAGATTTGTTTCTCTCCCTGCCTTCTAAAAAAATTTAAAAAAAAAAAAATTGTTAAAAAATTGTTATAGTCTTGCAAGGCCACGACAATTTAGCTTGGCCAATCTACCAACCAACCTATGTCCCGGTGGAATACCCAATTACCCCTTACTATCCATCCATGGTGGAAACTGAACAACTTTTCGCTTCTCATTGGAGTAACTACCGGAGTACCTACAACCCTTAGTGGGGAAACTATTGTGACTTCTCAAGGGCAAACCAACAAGACTTCTCGAATGCACACCCACAAGACCTTCAGGGTTTTCAACAACCCTACATTGAAAACCAATATTTTGACCAACAATCCATTAGAAATGACAATGCTACTATTGTTCAGATCCTTCAAGACCTGTAGCAACAGGCACATCGACAATCTAAGGAACTATCTCAACTGACCCGAATTTCCCAAGATCTACAGTCTGCTCTCAATCTATTGCAAATTTAGGGACCAAAAAAGAACAAATAGCCATGCAATGGGAGAGAACGGGAGACAATCAAAGGTGTTTCCCAACAGGGACCAATTGAAGAGGACAGTCAAGTGAGGGATTTACACCAACTCCTACACATCACATTTAGGCTATTCAAACTTTACGAAGTGGAAAAACTGTTGACAATAAGGTAGAGATGCCTACACCATTAGTTGCCCCTAAAAACCATACCAAAGTGAAGCGAACCCTAGAATAGGTCCCCTTGCCAAAAAAACAAAAAAAGTAGAAAAAGAAAATAAAAAAATAAAAAAAATAGTAATGAGGAGGGTACAACAAAATCTGTGGCTAAAGTACCTTATATGCCGAAGTTACCTTTTCCAAATGCCTTTGGTTCACCATCCCCTTTTGATAAAAATTAAAAAAAATTAGAAGAAATTACCAAAATCTTTAAGTGAAGATTAATTTGCCTCTCCTAGAAGCAATTAAACAAGTCCCATCTTATGCACGATTCCTGAAGATGTGTACGCAAAAAAGAAAAAGGCAAAAAAATATCTTGCAAAAAGTTTTCCTGACGGAACAAATAAGTTCTGTCTTACAAGCCAAAACTACGCCTAAGCTTAAAGATCTTGGAGTGCCTACAATTCCCTATGTCATAGGCAATCATGCTATAAAGAAAGCACTTCTTGATCTGGGAGCCAGAGTAAATCTGCTACCATACTCCGTCTACAAAAAGTGGGGACTGGGAGATATGAGGCCTACTTCGGTAACTCTTCAGTTAGCCGATAGATAAGAAAGAAGGCCTGTAGGAATCATTGAAGATGTTATGGTTGGGGTTGACAGATTTATTTTCCCTGTCGACTTCTTATTACGAGACATGGAACCCAGTTCAAAGTCTTCAACACAAATTCATGTTATACTCGATAGACCATTCTTGGCCACGGCTAATGCATGCATCAACTACAAAACCAGAGTAATGGAAGTTTCTTTTAGAGTTATGCGAATCCAGTTAAATATTTTCTCGGCAGCCAACCAAATGGCTTCAATTGACGATGAGGAATGCTTCAGCATAGATGAAACTAAAGAACTGGTGGAAGAAGCATTACCTCTAGTATTATCTAAGGACGTGCTTCAAACATCATTATGGTATACGGACCCGGAAGAATCAGACTACCAATTAAGGGAGGTGACTTTTATGTTGGACACTTCTATCTGTGAACTCCAGTCCAAAACATGGAAGCCATGGATAGAACCTTTGCCCACTACCTCCAATGAACCATTACAACCTTCAATAGAAAAGGCACCATCCCTAGGCCTGAAACCACATCCCAACACCGTTAAGTACGCTTTTCTTGGGCCTAATGAAAGTCTCCCAGTGATCATTTTATCTACTATTAATAGGGAATAGGAGGGTACATTACTGGCCATACTTATAAAATATAAACGTGCAATAGGGTGGACAGTTGCTGACCTTAAAGGGCTTGATCGGTCAATTTATATGCATCGAATTCATCTACAAGACGATGCCAAGACTTCACGAGAAAGTCAGTGATGACTGAATCCAAATATGAGGGAAGTAGTCACAAAAGGAAATCGTGAAATTATTAGATGTAGGTGTTATTTACCTAGTTTCCGATAGTGATCAGTGCAGGAGTTCAACCTGCAAGATGTTTATCTCCATTTAAGGGGAGAGGGGGCTTACAGGTTGAACTCCTTTACTGAATCATCGACCTGCCAACGTCAGCAGCTGTGGGTTGCCTTGGGGTTTAGCTAGTTTAGTTTTCCTATTCTTGCTGGGAGTTTAATTTATTTGGTCTTCTGATTCTTCTCTAAGTTTGGTTGACTGGGGGTCTCCTAGTGTTATTCTAACTATAATTAATTTAATTTCCTAATTCGACTAGGAATCTAATTAATCTACTCACCTGATCGTACTAGAAGTCTAATTAATCTAGTCTCCTAATTCTACTAGGAGTCTAATTAATCTAGTCTCCTAATCATACCAGGAGTCTAGTTTCAAAAAAGGTCTCCTAATTCTACTAGGAGTCTAATTTAAAAGAGGTCACCTAATTCTATTAGGAGTTTAATTTATGTAAATATCCTAATTCTATTAGGACTCTAGTTAATTAGAAAAAGGGGTTGTGGCCCGTTATGCTAAGAAGGATCGGCCCCATTCCTGGGTACCCTCCGTAAGCTCCCTTGGGCAAATCGGGTGGTTAGTGATTATTTTAGTAATAATATGGATTTAAAAACTAATTTTTATTCTGAAATTAAGAATATATAGATTGAAGATTGAAATTTTTAAGGATTATGAATTAAGACTGAATATTAACAGCTTGAATTCGAAATTAAGAATTAGGGAAAAGACTGAAAAGTTTAAAACTATGGTTTAAAAAAACTAAAACTAAAGACTGATTTTAAAATCTAAAATCAGAGATTAAAACTAAGGGTTTGAGTCTAAAAATCTATGACTTAAGATCTAAAGCCTAAAATTAAGGGTAATGCCAAACTAAAAAAATAAAGTTATAATTTAGGGATTAAAGACCCAAGGACTGGTTCTAGAAATGAAGAACTAGAACCATATAAATAAGAATTAAATTGAAAAAGTAGGAACTGGTTCTAGAAACTAAGAACTGGAGCCAGGAAAAAAAGGGTAAAAATTAAGGACTAGAGAGATTTAAAATCTAAGATCTAGAACTAAAAAGTTAAGAACCTAAAGTCTAGAACCTATGATTTAGAACTAAGAACTAGAACTAAGGAAGTTAAGAACTAGAAAGATAGTATACCTGAGTCTAGGGCTACAGAGAGAGATCCTGAGTTCCTAAGTTTGGAAGCAGGAACTCAAAATTTTTATTACTGACTTAGTTGTGATGTGTTTTTGGGATGAGGTGGTGGGTCCTATTTATAGGTATTTGGCCAATTACGCGTCCCATAGGGGGCGTTCAATTGGTCGGTGAATTCCAATTACGCGCCCTGTATCAGGCGCCCAATCACTTTGAGCCGGTGACTGACTCAGTGAGTGACCAGCTGACTGGCTCAGTCGGGTGTCCCAGCACTAGTCTAATTAGACTGATTGTGTGCCCTGTTTAGTGCACACAATCCAATTAAACTCCATGTCAACTACGTTTAATAGGGGAGTTTTGGCGGTCTAAGGATTTAGAGACCAGGTTTGCTTGGGAACCGATTACACGCATGTGCTGGGGTGCATAAATATATTGTGCGCTCTCGATAGAGCGTGCAATCAGGTCTCGAGGTAGTTTCTAGAAAGGTAGAAGGCCAGTCCAAAAGGGACTAATTGCGTGCTCGGTACCAAGCATGCAATATGATTGCCCGCGACTAGCGGGACGCATAATCAAGGCCTAAGGCAGTCTTCAGGAAGTACAATCTTGGCCCAAGAGGGACCAATTGCAAGTCAGCCATGGGGCGTGCAATCGAGTTACGCGCGCTAGACAGGGCATGTAATTCGGGACTTTCCTGGGTTTGAGCCGGATCCGAGCCATAAAGCTATTATTTCAGCTTGGGTCTCAACCATGTACTATTGTTTCAGTGCATGATTCCTGTATTAAGGTTTTAAAGTCTTAGAGAAGGCTAGTCCTTTTTCAGAGATCATGGGCAAGGTCAAAGGTTGATTGAACAAATCTGTCTACTCCAAGAGGGGAAAATGGGGGTGTCTACAAATGCCCCTCTTTGGCACATTCTTATGGAATAAGAATGCGTCGAAGAAGTAGACACCCCTCATCCAATGTGCCTTTTCGTTTTGGGAGAAATCACAAATGTGAACTGGGGATGTTGAAATGAGATGCTTGGCTTTCTTATCTATTCGCATAAGCTAAAATGGGGCATTCTGGAGCCGAATGGTAGCTGTCGAAAGGCATATTCCATGCCATGGATGCCAGTGACATCCCGTTGCATATTGCGACATGCTGCTAGTAGCAGCCAATGAGAGAAAATTGGCATAACCTAATTCGGGGGTGCAAGGGGCATCCCGCCGCATATCGTGACTTGATACAAGGGGCAATCAAATGGTAGGAGAGTTGATATCCTGATCTGTAGGTGCGAGGGACAATTAAATAGAGGGATATCCGACACATTCGAGGTACCAGAGAGCGTCATACGAATGTCTAGAGATCGATAATAAGATGAAATATCATATAATGGCGAAGGCTTTTGCAAGTCATGTCAGATCAGGTGCATCATTGCTCACACCAATGGCGCGTCAGGCATCCCTTTTCTAGCGGATATTTGTGATTTCTCAGAGTTGAGCATATTTAGTGTTTGGTTTCCCAAGGGAAAGAACAGATTGGAGTGGTGAGAAGTGAAAGTTCGATAGATGGAAGTTCATTTACTATATTATTGTATTTATTATATATTTATTATTTTATTTGTTTTTTGAAAATTTGGGAATTTAACTTAAGATCAATTTGGTTATAAATCTTCAGAAAATGTGACTTCCGAGATATCGCTGAGCAGATCCACCGGTACAGGATTTGTGGACCAGACCGTTTGCTTGGTTGTCGAGAAGACACTTGGAATGCCGGATGCTCCGTCTAACCTTCTCGTGAACACTGATGATTGTCTCTTATGGGAGGACTACAGTGATCCGCGGATAGAGAGAGACAGGTTTTGAAAACATTTGACTTAATCTTAACTAATTATATTTTATAGAAGTATCGAGTAAAGAGAAAAAGGGGTGACACTTACCTGAATTGTTGTTAAGGTTCTCTGTATGGCCCATGACGAGACTGACTGGTCATCGTAGTGATGCCGCAATGGGACATTAGAGGGTTTCCTCTCTTTTCCTCACTTCCACTGTAACAAGACCTGATGGTCACTAATGTGATAAAATGTCTTGGGGAGGTGAGGTTCGTGATGGGACATGGTGGTTCTCCCCTTATGATTGTGTATTATAATGAGTCCCGCTAGTTGCAGGCGTGATGGGGTTTAAGGGAAATCTGATAAGATGTTTACACTGGAACATGGTATTTGACGGGTGTGATGGGACGGTGGAGGGTCTATCCTCTCTTCTTCTGATTTCTGTAATGGTAGGGGCTCGCTAATTATCGTGATGGGACATTGGTTGAGCCTTTCCCTTCATTTGTTATGTGAAGTTATACAATGGGGTTTCGAGTAGGTGTAAATGGTGATGGAAACCGAGTGGTGTTCTCATTTGGTTTTGTATCGTGGTAGTTTATGGCTGAACATTTTAGGTGGTAATGTTGCAATGGGATGGCTTTATGATGAGGTCATGTTATAATTGCATAGCGTTAGGACATGTTTGTGACTGTGTGATCGAGTCTGGTTTGATGACCCCTTAGTCCTTGGTAGATCTTGGTTATGTAATGGGTTGGAGTCAGTTTGAATGGTGTCGGGATTGCTACAGGATTTGACTTAGGTCTTGGTGGCATGATAGGATTTTCGGGAGGCTCATTCTTAACTCTTCATGATGGGATGTTGGTTGAGCCTTCCTTTGGTCGCGTGGTGAAGTTTTAGAATCGTGGTGGGACATAGCTGATTAATGCTGGTGTGTTTGGATGTTGCAAGTCCCGCTGCGATGGGACATGGTTGTAGTCAATGTCTCCCAACGTGTAAGGTTACGGGAGAGGGATTCTGACCAAGATGGGACAAAAGGGTGTGAGGGTGTGACAGCCCGGATTTCGGCACCCCGAAACCTGTGCCATCAGCACGATCATCTTGACCGTGCCCCTTAGCTGTGCACGGAACATTGGTATATCAAGCAATGAATTGAATTGAAATAATAAATAAACTGCAGAATTAAATTGTCATATAAGTATTTCTCAAAAGACAGTTCTACCCTCATGCCTCTACATGAATGGAGAACCGATCCGAACCACCGATGATAGCTAATCATCACAGATGGTTCGCCCAAAAGAATAATTCCAAACTCTAATTACATTGTTTAACCAAAAATAAGGCTTGACATACCAAGCCGTACCAATAATCTCACAAAAACTCTCAAAGCTGCACAAAGGAGTCCCCTAAAAGAAGTCCTCAGGAGGTGGCTCCAACTCGTCTCCAGGTGTAAGGTCCGACTCACCGGGGTCAACGTCACCTGAAGCCTCGGCAGGCGCTAGTAGTGGACCTGCGACGTATAGTTTAAAGGGTGAGTTACATCCTAGCTCAGTAGGGAACAGAACACAGTTGAACATATAAATTACCACTCACATATATTCCATGATATGCCATGCATGATGTGTCTATGCAGTTACTGATGAAAAACAGTTGAAAATAATCACATTTTACTGGTAGTTTACTAATGTCTTTTACTTATACATGAATGATGTCGAGAAGGCCTAAAGCAAAACTTAAACTTTCAACTTAAGTAATCCCCGAGCAATATAGCTTCGAGCCCCGATGAGATACCCATCATCGCCATCTATATAGACAGTTTTAAAAGTATTCCCCGGGAATACAAATAGTACCCAAGCCCCTTTCCCCTGTGGATTGGTGGCGGGGTTTCACTTGTCTCAATTCAACACCCCTGGGGTGTGCTTACTGTATATGGATAAGCCTTCGTACTGGCCTATGGTTTCGCCGCCGTATCGGTCACAGATATAGTGCCCCGTCAGTCGTGGATATCTCGCCACGTCGGTGGGGTACCCTATCAAACCTCAAATAATAAAAATATCAGGTGCTTTACATATAGTTATTCACCGTGTAAGTGTGCTATCTTATATCAATTAGGCCCTATCAGACATAATTCAATCTTGGATACCTCCCTGGGATGTATCCATTCACTTGCATCACACCTGATGCTCTTATTTCTTTACTTCCTCATCCCCTGGGGATGGCTCATTGTAACTACTCTTATAGATGTCACACACACACACACTTTTCACAAACTCTTAAGCAATACAAATAGTTTGAATTGAATTCTATATCACTACATACATGCTCTTGCAAAATAAAGTACATGTTCAAGGTGTTCCCTACCTCAAGTCTTTGTTTGATCATGCATCAAGGTCCCACGTGGCTCCTTGTGCCTAAGCTCACACGTACCACCTATGGTACCACATAACACATGAAATACATCACTAAAGATGTAACAAAGAAGGTCCAAGACCCTCCAAGAATCTTAAAGTCAAACTCAAAAGTCAACAAAAACTGGCACAGTCGATTAATCGAAATTCAATATCGATTAATCGATTCTCAAATCGATTAATCGAGATTCCCATTCGATTAATCGAATCCCCATTCGATTAATTGAAATTCTCCATTCTATCCAGTCGATTCTCAATTCGAGTAATCAAGTTTTCAAAATCGATTAATCGATCCCAAATCGATTAATCGAAATTATAAATCGATTAATCGAACTTTCATTTCGATTAGTCGATTTCTCCAAGCTCTTTTCTTTCCTCCTTTGGAGTTCTTGTGGCCAGGTTCCCGATCCGATTAATCGATATCCCAAATCGATTAATCGAAAATCCTCAATCGATCCTTTCTCTTTTCTTCATTTTTGTAAGCCTTTATCCTATACTTTAAACCGTTTCTAACTACAATCTAACCTTTCAATCGATGCATTTAATCTACAAGAATTTTACCTTCAATCAATCTCAAATTGATTTAAATTAAGTGGTTGGAAAGGCTAGGGTTCTAGCTTTGGCTTGAACGGATCCTTCGCGTTGAATCGGTCTCTTTAATGCTTGAATCCCCCTTCCAATCACCCACAATAATTCTTTGCTCAACCCTTCTCTACTCTTCTCTCTCTCTTCTTTACTTCTCTCTCAACAACCCAAACATGCAATTTAGGGTTATTAAACCCTTTTATCTCTCCTCTAACTTGTGTGTTGAGCACATGCACCGCGATAGGTGTATGTGACTTCATATTTACATCTCATACCACATAGTCAATCAATTTATCACATCTCCTCCGTTCATCACACTCTATGCTAACTATTGAACTCCTATTTGGTCAAACATGTGACCAATCGGCACGGATCCTGAGGTCACTGTTTAACGTGATTTTTCGGGATATTACATCCTCCCCACCTTGAGAATTTTCGTCCTCAAAAATAACCCAAAGGTGCGTAGGTCTGGGTCCCCCCACCACACTCGCAGGTGAGGTGGCCCAGTTGACTTAGAGGTATCACGGCAATTACAAGAAATACAAGTATAGACTATAAATTTTTACGATAATGGAAAAGTTACACCAAAATTTGATTTTCTATTTAGTGTTTGAAGATGTTTACAATTTGCTAGAGAGTTTGGCATACAAAATATACATACATACAAGGAACAACAAAATAAGGAAGAAATGCGAGCGCGAGGCTCATGCAGGCCCCTCATCAGGCTGGTCTGGTGGTGGAGCAGGCTGTTCCATCTGAGCTGACGGTGCTATGGGGGTCGGCGGGTCTACTGGAGCTGGCTGGCTAGTCTGCGATGGTGAAGTCTGTGCTGGCTGGGTGGTCGGAGGTAACAGCGGCTGCTGTGACTGCGACGTCTCGGTCGGCGGAGTTGATGCAGACGTGGAAGGACAAGCGTCGGCAGTCACGGTGGTCGAATGAAAGACGGGACCTCTGTGGAAGGCGGTCCGTCCCGTAGTCCACTCCTCCTCCTGAGCCAGGTATCGCTGGTAGTCCAACAGGTAGATGTAGCGAAGGGTAAGGAACATAAGGAAGTCCATCCTCCGGTTCATCCGCTCGTTGTTGGCCTCCATGCGTGCCAACACCTCCTCGACGGTAGGACCGGATGGAGCTGTGCACCGGCGGTAGGATGATGTGGGTGTAGCTGGCGCGGAGTGAGCTAGCGGTGTCGGTGAAGCTGTGGTATGAGAGGTAGCCCTCTCCACTGATGGCTCGACCGGGTGTGCCCCACCCACGGGTGGGTCCTGATGTGGTGGTGGGGGTGGTGGTCGTGCTACTACTGCTGTTGGTGCGTGACCCGAAGCCGGTAGGGTCCACTTCAATAAATTGTAACTACGGCTCCATGAAGACTTCGAAAACGTCTTCACTCGGTCGGTCTCCCGCACCTCGTGGGGAGATACCGCATACTCGGGAGCGTTGGAGTAACACTCCAACATGCTCGAAATCAATCCAGCATACGGCATTTTCTCCTTGGGCCTCAAGTTGCCCTTCCTTAACTTGCCCTTAATGTACCTTATCCCTTCTAGGATGAGCATGGTCGCGTTGAACCAACGGCCACAAAAGGCCACATACAGTGCCTGCTGCACCATATCTATCCGCTCAGTGTCGTGCCGCAACGGGTAGAGGTTACACTTGATTATGGAATCGAGCATCCACATGTAGTGGGGAAGGTCGACCCTCTTGATGGAGGATCCCGACCCCTTCTTCCCGTTGGTCATACGGGTCATGATCTCCTCAAATTTAACTTCTTCCTCGAAGGGTGGAAAGAGGGTGGTCTCTGGGGTGAAATCGAGGTAACACTCGAGTACCTCGTGTATGTGGCGACGGGTGATTATATACTCCCGACCCTCTATGGTGGTCTTGATCACGTCGTCAGTCGAGCCGTCCACAAGCCCTTGGTAAAACAATCGAACTAATCTAGGGTAGTAGGAACCCCGAATTTGCTTTAAGATATTGCCGAGACCGGCATTGGTAAGGTAGTTACGAGCCCATTGGGTCTCGCCCGACACATCGGGATTTGTAAATAGGGTTGGGTCGGTGATGTACTCGACCTCGAATGTCTTAGCCTCCCACCACTCATTAGGTTGAAGGACATTGGTGGGTGGTGGCGTCATGGGTGTGGACTCGTGTGAAGACTCGCGCAAAGACGCGCTTGTCGACCCGGACGTGGTGTCCGATGTCGATGGTGACGGAGTCCTCACGGGTGATGGGGTAGGTGGTGGCGGTGCAACATTCTTACGCCGAACCGGGAGCTTAGAGGTCGCCTTCTTCGAAGACAACCGGGTTTTGGGCGGCATTTTTGGTGAAATATAAAAAATTAGGGTTTCTCTAACTCAAATTGAAAGGAAAAACACAAATTTAGGGTTTACCGTGGGTTTTGAATGCGATGACACTTGAATCCGATCCGAAAACCAACGGAAATGCAAACGCTAGAGTGCTCGGCTGGTTGGAGAAGAAGAAGAAAATGGCGCCCACTTGCAAAATTTTCTAATGGCACCAAAAACCCCAACTCATATATATATAGGGTGGCTTCGATTAATTGAAATTCAAATTAGATTAATCGAGTTTCAAAATTAGGTTAAGCCGTGCGAAATCGATTAATCGATTTCCAAAATCGATTAGTCAAAACTCAAAATCGATTAATCGAAACCATTTCGATTAATCGAAATCGTATCTGTTAAAAATTTTAAGTTTGGAGCACACTAGCGCGAGCCAGTCGATTAATCGAAATCCATTTCGATCAATCAAAATTTGAAAATCGATTAATCGAAATTCACCTCGATTAATCGAAATTGTGCAGTCCTTTTTAAATTTTTAGGATTCTTCAAGTTATTCGATTAGTCGAACTATGATTCGAATAATCGAAATCTAAAATCGATCAATCGAATTTCACATCGATTAATCAAAATCGTTCCTCATACTTCAAATTTTTCTAATTTCCCTAAGTTTATCGATTAATCGAACTTCCAGTTCAATTAATCGAAACCATAAATCGATTAATCGAATTCCTCCTCGATTAATCAAAATTTCACAAAATCCCTTTAAGTTCTTCTAAAATTCTCAATTTATTTGATTAATCGACTCTCAATTCGATTAATCGAAAATCTAAATCGATTAATCGAAAACAAGATCGATTAATCGAGATTTCAGTCTGTCATTTTTCTAATCCTTACTCACTTTCCCAGTCACTGGCACATGCCAGTCGACTAATCGAACAAAATCGATTAATCAAATTTCTAAATCGATTAATCAATTTGAAAATCGATTAATCAGTTTTGCTCAATTTCCGTAGATTTTCACGTTTCCTCGTCTATTTGATTTATCTTGGTAACTTATGATACTAACTGATTCTTAGGTCTACAAAACACATCCTCACGATCATGTGTGCATAAAGATCTTGCTTCTTTATCCTACTTCGATCAAAATTTCCATTGAATTACAAGTGTTGTTAAAATCCACAAACATGTTTGCGGTTTATATTTGATTCTCAAGTGGTCGGAAACAAGGATAGATATTGTTCCTTCACATCGGCCTCTCGTTCCCATGTAGCTTCTTCGTTCGGATGATTTTTCCATCGAACAAGCACTAAGGGAATCACTTTAGTTTGCAGTACTTGTTCCTTTCGATCCAAGATTTCCACTAGTTCCTCTATCATGCTCATGTCCTCACACATCTCCAAAGGTTGACTTCCTAACACATGAGATGGATCGTTCACATACTTTCTGAGCATCGATATGTGGAAAATGTTATGTACCCGATCAAATAGCGGTGGTAAGCCAATGCGATACGCAACTTCACCTACGCGTTCCAAAATTTCAAATGGTCCAACATAACGGGGACTTAACTTCCCTCTCTTGCCAAACCTCATTACGCCTTTTATAGGCGACACTTTCACAAACACGTGTTCACCCACTTTATAGTCGACACTAATCCGCTTGATGTCGGCATAACTTTTCTGTCTGCTCTGTGCTGACTTCAGCCTTTCTTTGATTATTCGCACGACGGTGGCGTAGTCTTCAAGTAGTTCTGGCCCTAAAATAAATTTCTCACCGGTTTCTTTCCAATTGATGGGTGATCTACATCGTTGTCCTTACAGAGCTTCATACGGTGCCATGCCAATGCTCATTTGGAAACTGTTGTTGTATGGGAATTTGATCAACGGTAGATACTCATCCCAGTATCCTTGCATATCCAGCATGCACGCTCTGAGCATGTCTTCTATCAGTTGGTTCACTCGCTCTGTCTGCCCATCAGTTTGAGGATGGAAAGTTGAACTAAAATCTAGTCGTGTTCCCATTCCTTCTTGAAATTTCTTCCAAAACTTGGACGTATATAGTGGATCACAATCTGAAACTATGCTGCTCGGAATCTCGTGTAACCTTACGATCTCCTTCATGTATAAGTCTGCCAATCTTCCTGCCGTGTACATCGTATTGTACGGTAAAAAGTGCCATGATTTGGTCAATCGGTCTATGATTACCCAAATGGCATTGTGTCTCTTGGCTGTACGCGGTAATCCGATAATGAAATCCATCGAGATCGATTCCCACTTCCATTCTGGTATTGGTAAAGGTTGCAATAGTCTAGCAGGATGCCTATGATTGATCTTCACCTGCTGACAGGTCAAACACTGTGACACGTGTTCAGCCACGTCTTGCTTCAAACCTCTCCACCAATAGTTCTTCCTCAAGTCTTGGTACATTTTGGTGCTGCCAGGGTGGATAGCGTAGTTTGACTTATGGGCTTCATCAAGAATTGTTCGTCTTAGATCGGCATTGTCCGGAATGCAGAGATGGCCCTTGAACAATAAGGAACCACCTTCTTTGACTGAGAAGTCCGACCTGATGCCCTCAATCACGTCTTGATGAATCTTTGTTAATGTCAGATCTTTCATCTGTAGATCGTGGATATGCTCAAATATTACTGGTTTCACTGATATGTTAGCCAAAAAGGATCCTGTAGCTTTTGACTCAATATTCGCATCATAAAGTGCCAGGTCTTCCAATAATTTCCACCGGTGCATACCCAAAATCAAGCAAGCTAACTAAGCTGAATTCTTTCGACTCAAGGCATCGACTACTATGTTCGCCTTGCCTGGATGGTACTGTATAGAACAATCATAGTCCTTGAGGAACTCCATCCATCTGCGCTGTCTCATGTTGAGCTCTTTCTGTGTAAACATGTATCGGAGGCTCTTATGATCAGTGAAAATTTCAAACGTCTCACCATACAAGTAGTGTCTCCAAATTTTCAGCGCAAAAATGACTGCTGCTAGCTCCAAGTCATGAGTCAGGTAATTTTTCTTGTGTTCTTTCAGCTGTCTTGATCCGTAAGCTATCACCTTCTCGTGTTGGTTGAGCACACAGCCCAAACCATTGTATGACGCATCGCTGTACACTGGGTATCCTCCACTGCCTGAAGGAATTGCTAGTACTGGAGCTGAAGTGAGTCTCATCTTGAGTTCTTGAAAACTCTTCTCGCATGCCTCACTCCACTCGAATCTTGAATCTTTTCGTGTCAGCTTCGTGAGAGGTCCCGATATCTTTGAAAACCCCTCGACGAAACGTCGATAGTAGCTTGCTAACCCAAGAAAACTTCGGACATCGGTCACTGTCTTTGGTTGCTCCCATTTAACCACTGCCTCTATCTTTACTGGATCTACAGTGACACCGTGCTTTGAGACAACATGTCCCAAAAAGCTAACCTCTTCCAACCAAAACTCACATTTGCTGAGTTTCGCGTATAATTGGTGTTCACGTAGCGTCTGTAGAGCAATCCTCAAATGTTCTTCGTGTTCCGTCTTGGATTTGGAGTATATCAAAATATCATTAACGAACACTACGACGCAGGAGTCCAAGTGTGGTTTAAACACTCGATTCATCAGATCCATAAAAGATGCCGGAGCATTCGTCAACCCAAACGGCATCACAAGGAACTCATAGTGTCCATACCGTGTCCTGAAAGCTATCTTCTGAATGTCCTCTGCCTTGACTCGCAACTGATGGTATCCAGATCTTAGATCGATCTTGGAAAAATACTTTCCTCCTTGCAGTTGATCGAATAGATCGTCAATTCTAGGCAAAGGGTAGCGGTTCTTCACAGTGAGTTTGTTCAATTGTCGATAGTCAATGCATAGACGCATTGACCCTTCTTTCTTCTTGACAAATAAGATTGGTGCTCCCCATGGAGACACACTCGGTCTGACAAACCCCTTGTCCATGAGCTCTTGTCGTTGTTCTTTCAACTCCTTCAATTCAGCCAGAGCCATTCTATATGGCGCTTTCGAAATAGGCTCCGTTCCTGGTGCTAAGTCAATGGCGAATTCTACTTCTCTCTCTGAAGGTAATCCAGGCAATTCTTCTGAAAACACGTCGGAGAAGTCTCGCACAACTGCTATCTCAGAGATGATGTTCTTTCCTTCCTTGTCCTCTTTTAAGAAAGCCAAGTATCCACTGCAACCCTTTTTGATCATTCTCTCGGTCCTTACTGCTGAGATCAGTGGCATAGGAGATGACCTCACTCCTTGAAACCGAAATGATCTTCTTGTGTTGGGTCTGAAAATGACGACCTTGTTCTTGCAATCGACTGTTGCACAGTGCTACGCCAACCAGTCCATGCCAAGGATCACATCAAACCCTTGCATGCCCAGCGGTATCAGCTTTGCTTCCAATTCATGCACATCCAAGTCTCGAATTGCTACGATGACGAATTTGCAAGCTAACTCCGTGTCCACTAACTCTCCAATCGGAATAGACACAGATAGGATGAAGTCCAACGCCTCTGGAACAATCTTCATCCTCTTGGCAAAGCGTGGAGTGACGAATGAGTGGGTAGACCCTGGGTCTATCAACACTCTAGCGTCATATCCAACGAAGCATCCTTTCTCATATACAGTTAAAGTACCTATAGTATACATACATACATACAATAATTTACACATCAATTTACACCCCTAATTCACATATAAATTTAGTGTTGAGAAAGAGAATCTACACTAATTCCTAATGAATGCACCTTCTCTATCTAAAATTTTGAATGAAATTGAAATTTCTTTATTTTAAAAGAGTCTCACCTTGGATGACGTCATGCACGTTCCCCGCTTCCTGAGCAGTGATTGCATAGGCTCTCCCATGAACGACCTGCTTCCGTGCTTGAATGGGTCATGGTGCTGTAACCGAAGCCGTCTTTCCTTTATCCGCCTCGGGGCAATCCTTGATCAAGTGGCCCACCTTGCCACATCGGAAACAACCTCTGGTCCCTGCTCTGCAATCCACTGTCCTATGAGGCTTGCCACACTTGGCACAAGTCTCTCGAGGCGCGAAAGAAATTATACGAGAACCCTGTGTGACCGTAGCGCCAGTAGACATGGTAGGGCTCTCATAGCGTAAGGGTCTCCCCGATGCAAGTAGTGGAAATCTCTGTTGGTTATGCTGTTGTGCCGATCTTCCAAAACCCCCTTGGAACTATGTTCTCTAATTCTGGGCCACGAACCTCGGCTTTTTATTCACCGGTTCGTAGTTCCCCGATCTTCCTTGATCATTGCCTCCCCTTTGTTGCTCTCTCTGTTGGTATCTATTTGTATTCTCCTCTTCCACAACTAATGCCTTGCTCATGACCTCCTCATAGGTCCTTAACTGAAATGGAGCTACTCCTCCCCTAACCTCAGGCTTCAAACCTTGCTGAAACCTTTTAGACTTCATCACATCGGTAGCGACGTAATCCGGAGCAAAACGGGCAAGTCGTAGAAACTCCACTTCATATTCCCTCACTGTCATTCTCCCTTGCACCAATTGTAGAAATTGGATCTCAAGCTGATTTCTTACTACTTCTGGAAAATATTGTTTGTTGAACTCCTCAAAAAACTCCTCCCAAGTCTAGGGCAACTCCGGGGTCTCCTGAGCCCTAGTCCGTATCACGGACTTCCACCAAGGCCCAGCCTCCCCATTTAACATGTAGGCTGCCCATCTCACACTCTCATCCTCCGTGCATGTCAGCACACTAAAAACCTTCTCCATTTCCATCAACCAATTTTCTGTCGCCATGGTATCTGCCTGCCCAGAAAATGAAGGAGGTCTCATCCTCCTAAACTCTGAAAATGACAAAGGCACAAGCAGTGCGGGTCCTACAGGTGGTGTAGGTGGCTGCTGTTCTCTCGCTACATGAGCTGCAAAGGATGCGGCTTGTTGTGCCATGGCAGCTGCCATGGTCTCCATGGTATGCATCATCCTTTGTCGCTCCTCTCTATCCTCTTGTCTTTCTCTAACTCTCTCTTATTCTCTTTGATCTTGATCCTGACGATCTCGAACCTCATCCTCCTGTTGTCTACTACTGCTGCCTCCTGGGGCCTCACTACCTCCAAAAGGCACTCTATTGGTAGGAGTGATGTAATCATCTCCACTATGCAAAATTCTCTGTTGGCCTCCCCTTGGTCGGCCTCTTCCTCTAGACGACATTGACGGCTGCATTTGAAACTAAAGTTTCGTTAGCAGAAGTCCCTATGTTCTGACAAAAGAACGATTGTTAGAATTGCTAAAAGAAATCGCTTTGATACCAACTGTGACAGCCCGGATTTCGGCACCCCAAAACTCATGCCATCAGCACGATCATCTTGACCGTGCCCCTTAGCTGTGCACGGAACATTGGTATATCAAGCAATGAACTAAATTGAAATAATAAATAAACTGCAGAATTAAATTGTCATATAAGTATTTCTCAAAAGACAGTTCTACCCTCATGCCTCTACATGAATGGAGAACCGATCCGAACCACCGATGATAGCTAATCATCACAGATGGTTCGCCCAAAAGAATAATTCCAAACTCTAATTACATTTTTAACCAAAAACAAGGCTTGACATACCAAGCCGTACCATTAATCTTACAAAAACCCTCAAAGCTACACAACGGAGTCCCCTAGAAGAAGTCCTCAGGAGGTGGCTCCAACTCGTCTCCAGTTGCAAGGTCCGACTCACCGGGGTCAACGTCACCTGAAGCCTCGGCAGGCGCTAGTAGTGGACCTGCGACGTATAGTCTAAAGGGTGAGTTACATCCTAGCTCAATAGGGAACAGAACACAGTTGAACATATAAATTACCACTCACATATATTCCATGATATGCCATGCCTGATGTGTCTATGCAGTTACTGATGAAAAACAGTTGAAAATAATCACATTTTACTGGTAGTTTACTCATGTCTTTTACTTATTCATGAATGATGCCGAGAAGGCCTAAAGCAAAACTTAAACTTTCGACTTAAGTAATCCCTGAGCAATATAGCATCGAGCCCCGATGAGATACCCATCATCGTCATCTATATAGACAATTTTAAAAGTATTCCCTGGGAATACAAATAGTACCCAAGCCCCTTTCCCCTGGGGATTGGTGGCGGGGTTTCACTTGTCTCAACTCAACACCCTAGGGGTGTGCTTACTGTGTACGGATAAGCCTTCGCACTGGCCTACGGTTTCGCCGTCATATCGGTCACGGATATCCTGCTGCGTCAGTTGTGGATATCCCGCGACGTCGGTGGGGTACCCTATCAAACCTCAAATAACAAAAATATCAGGTGCTTTACATATAGTTATTCACCGTGTAAGTGTGCTATCTTATATCAGTTAGGCCCTATCAGACATAATTCAATCTTGGATACCTCCCTGGGATGTATCCATTCACTTGCATCACACCTGATGCTCTTATTTCTTTACTTCCTCATCCCCTGGGGGTGGCTCATTGTAACTACTCTTATAGATGTCACACACACACACTTTTCACAAACTCTTAAGCAATACAAATAGTTTGAATTGAATTCTATATCACTACATACATGCTCTTGCAAAATAAAGTACATCTTCAAGGTGTTCCCTACCTCAAGTCTTTGTTTGATCATGCATCAAGGTCCCACGTGGCTCCTTGTGCCCAAGCTCACACGTACCACCTATGGTTCCACATAACACATGAAATACATCACTAAAGATGTAACAAAGAAGGTGCAAGACCCTCCAAGAATCTTAAAGTCAAACTCAAAAGTCAGCAAAAACTGGCACAGTCGATTAATCGAACACCAAAATCGATTAATCGAAATTCAATATCGATTAATCGATTCTCAAATTGATTAATCGATATTCCCATTCGATTAATCGAATCCCCATTCGATTAATCGAAATTCTCCATTCTATCTAGTCGATTCTCAATTCGAGTAATCGAGTTTCCAAAATCGATTAATTGATCCCAAATCGATTAATCGAAATTATAAATCGATTAATTGGACTTTCATTTCGATTAGTCAATTTCTCCAAGCTCTTTTCTTTCCTCCACTGGAGTTCACTGTAGGTTCCCAGTCGATTAATCGATACCCAAATCGATTAATCGAAAATTAAAGTCAATTAATCGAAACTCAATTCGATTAATCGAGATCGGGGTCCTCTGACTTTTCAACTTCTTGGCCAAAATTGATTAATCGAATCTCAATTTTGATTGATCGAATGGCTTTGTTGTTTCTTCCCAATCTTTTTCCTTTCTCTTTCCTTCATTTTTCTAAGCCTTTATCCTATACTTTAAACCGTTTCTAACTACAATCTAACCTTTCAATCTATGAATTTAATCTACAAGAATTTTACCTTCAATCAATCTCAAATTGATTTAAATCAAGTGGTTGGAAAGGCTAGGGTTCTTGCTTTGGCTTGAACGGATCCTTCGCGTTGAATCGGTCTCTTTAATGCTTGAATCCCCCTTCCAATCACCCACAATAATTCCTTACTCAACCCTTCTTTACTCTTCTCTCTCTCTTCTTTACTTCTCTCTCAACAACCTAAACATGCAATTTAGGGTTATTAAACCCTTTTATCTCTCCTCTAACTTGTGTGTTGAGCACATGCACCGCGATAGGTGTATGTGACTTCACATTTACATCACACACCACATAGTCAATCAATTTATCACATCTCCTCCGTTCATCACACTCTATGCTAACTATTGAACTCCTATTTGGTTAAATATGTGACCAATCAGCACGGATCCCGAGGTCACTATTTAACATGATTTTTTGGGATATTACAGAGGGTGTGCATTCTATTTGGAATGTGCTCATAGCTAAGTATTACGCGCATGTTATCTGGCGTTTAATTAAATTACACGCTAGGGCGAGTGCGGGATTAGAGAAGTGATTGCACGATAGTGTGTGTGTGTGTATAATATCATTATGCGCTATGTGGATAACGTGCAATCGAAGAGTCGCGAGGCTGGTAGAGCGGAGGTGTTCGGGCATCGATTTGGATTACGCGCATGAGGCTTAGCGTGTAATCCAATTATGCGCTCGGGTCAATGTGCGCAATCGGAGCGTCGCCAGGTCACTGTGTGGGTGACCTTTCAAATTCTGCACAGTAAAATGGGCGTGTGATTTCATTGTGCGCGGGGTTAGCTGTGCGAGATGGGCGGTATTGGAAAGGGAGCATCCTATACGCCCTTCATTATTATTAGAAGGTGAAGATGGCGAAAGGGAAGTCCTCCAAATGGACGAAAAGGGGTGTTTCCCAACCAATCATCCATCTCGCCTTCTGTTGCTTCTGATTGGACGCTCCGAGCTCGGGCTTTATGTCTATTTTGGGCTCAGTTTTCACTTTTGGTTATAGATTAAAATTTTAGGTTTTCGTTTTGGGTTATATGTCCAGGAGGTATGCCTCCAATGACACCTATAAAATTTTAAGTTATGAATAAAAAGGTGTTTTATTTATTGTGTTCATTTAGTTTATGTTTGTTCATGTTTGGCTATGGTGTATTTCTTAGGTTACGTTGGAGGGAGAGTGGGTAGTGTTAGAGTATGGTGTTTATTTTCTTGGGTGTATCTCTATTGTTCTATTTCAAGTGTTCGTTTTGGGGTCCCACGATAGAAAAGTAAGAACTAAACTGAAAATTTTTAAAAAATGCTCCAATTTGAGGTATTTGAGGTGGAAAAGTAAGAATTAAACTGAAAAATTAAAAAAATGTCCTAGTTTGGGATATCAGTTTTGTGACCTGAGTATCGCTACCAAGGTGCTAGCGCTCTTTAAAAATAAATGCCCCAATGTCAAGTGATAGTAGGATTTTATCTGCCTCATAGATGTCCTGAAGTGTACTTGTGATGATCCCATGTTGGGAGGTAGTTTGATTTCTTGGCCCCATGTCGGGCTCGATTTCGTAAGTGCTGAATAATCATCATGTATCGTAGCTTTTAACAAGATTGAGGTGAACGGTAGGTAATGGGTGATTGCATCACTTGTTGTTCGAGAGTTTTCGATTTTATTCTGAAAAAGATTTTGAAAGTTATTTGAGTCATTGTCCGAAAAAAAAATTAAGGGTGAAGAGGAGGTAAGGTTTATTGATCTGAGGATAACTTCTTATTCAACCAAAATTTGAAACAGCAGTCAACTACTTTCTTCTCGGGTGGATAATGCGGTTCCATAATTAAGCTCTTTGTCATGGTCTAGTACCATCAAATCATCAAATTCTATGGTTAGCAAGAGTTTTGTCCTCTTCCCGCCACCGTACAACAATATCTAGTAGTGTAAAGATATCAGGGATGCCCTCAGGATTTTCCTTATGCCTCCCTGGTGGGGAATACCTGGGGTGCCCTCACAGTTCTGCATATGCTTCCCTAAATTCATTGACTGTTCATTAGTCATATTGCTCTCGCTTGGTTGTATTTCTTTTCTATATATATATTTTTTATACAACCTGCTAATGCAAGAATTATGAGGTTTGATGGAACCTTATATTTTCATTTTTCTGCTCTAACATCGACTCCAATGGCTGAAGAGGGTGTATGAGAATCTAGAGTTTTCTATATTTAAGAAAGGGAGCTTCATGATCAACTAGTCCTTTCGATCAACTTGCCTGAATAGGAGGGTGATCAATGAGTCAGATGATACCTAAAATGGTTTAAAAAATAATGACCTACGACTGGCGTATGCCTTGTGATGACTACGAGGATGAAAGGTATATAAGTATGTTTGTTTAGGCTATGTGACGTGATGGTCATTGAGTTATGATTCCAAGGGTCAATAGGTCCTTCCCCTGTGGTTGTTTCTTGGGCATGTTGCTGAGATAATATAAGTACTTCCTATATGGGTTTGATTTCCTCCAGGCGAGGCAGTTGTATATGCACTTTTTTCTTAGAACTAGCTCTCCGATTGCGAGTTCTCGATCAGGTAAGAGTTATAAGTTAGAGATATTGCTGGGCAAATGACATATGTATATATATATATATATATTTTGTATATATTTTTTGATTTTTTTGTATTTTTGTGTTATGGTACAGCATCAGTTCCTTAAGCAGAGTCTGACTCAGGAGGTCGGATGGGCAAATTGGCAATTGGATAGTTTGTTTCAGGGTCCTCGATCCCTCTCGATTTGGTCAATCTAGGATGAGAGAGAGGTCATGTTTGTGTTCATAGTTTGGATGATATGAAATTTGTCAAAATAGGTGTGGTGTCATTTGATTTCTTCTCCTGATAAGTCTTTTATGGCCAGGGTTTCCTTGTTAGTAGGGACCTTCTTCTGTTTTTCGACGGAGTGAGGCATCTTGTAGAGATGGAGCGTAGAGTTGTTAGAGTAGTTTTCGAGTTGTCGAGAAGTTATTTGTCGGTGAAGTTGGTGTGGAATTCATTGGTGTTGTAAAGGTAATGATAAGATCTGACAAAGGTAAAGCAAGAGGAGACATGAAGGTGTAGGCCAAGGTTGACCTTTCCTTTGTGTGGGGCAGTTCAGTTTTATTTGATTGTGCTTGTTTCATTTGATTCATACTTTAGATTTATCATGAGGTTGTTTTAAAGTTTTGCTTGTAATTTTTGGAGGAGGTTTAGAGTCGAGAGTTTGGTGTAGTAGTTTCATTACCGGTTGGTGTTCTGTGAAGGTTTTGATTGTGAGGTCTACGGAAATCTAGATCCGGTGGTTAGAATCGGTCTTAGTTATGATGTCGATTTGGTGTTGTGGTGGGATTTGAGAGTTTGGTGACACGCTAATTTGGATGTCAATCGGGGTCGTAGGATTTAAGTCTATTTTGATTTCAAAAGTGGGAGCAATGATTGGCTCCTCGATAGGTTCGGTGGTTGGCTCAAAGGTAAGGGGAGTTGGCGTTGTAGGAATAGGTTTTGTTTTAGTGACGGGTTCATGTTCGATATCAGGCTCGAGTTTGACGACAGGTTTGGGTTTGACAATGGGTTTGGATTTGATGGCGGGTTCACCTTTGATGGTGGGTTCGAGCTCGTGGATGGGTGCAGGATCGATGATAAGTTCGGGTTTGGGTTTGTCGATTGGTTTAAGTTCAATGATAGGTTTGGCTTCATGTGATAGGTTCGAGTTCGATCATGGGTTTAGGTTTGGTGATAGGTTCGTGTTCGAGGATAGGTTTAGATTCGATGATAGGTTTAGATTCGATAATATGTTTAGATTCGATGATAAGTTTAGGTTTTATAGTAGGTTTAGTTTTGATAGTAGGTTTAGTTTTTATAATAGGTTTGAGTTGGAATTTAGTTTCGTATTTTATGGAACGGTAAGTTCGATAATGGGCCCTTATTTTGGAGTTGAGGGGATGATAAGTTCGATGGCGAGTTCAGGTTTTGAGGTGGGTGCAGATATTGATTTGTGAGTTGGTTCTGAGATCGGTTCAATGGTTGATTCTGTGGTGAGTGAAATGGATGGTTCGAAGGTGAGCATGGTAGCAGATTTGGGTTTGAAATTTTATTTTGAAGTTGGTGAGGTGATGAGTTCGGTAGTGTTGAGTTTAGGTTTTGAAATGGGTTGTGGTTTGAGTGCTGGTTCCGAGGTTGGTAAGGTGAAGTGTTTGACAATGTGTTCGATTTCGGGGGTTTGTTTCGTAGTTGATTTGGAAGTGAGAGGGCTAGTGATTTCGGTGGTACATTGGATTATGGGCTTGGGTTTAGAGTTTAGTTTTGTGATCAGTTTAAGTTGAATGGTGTTGTATAATATCGATTGATTGGTTCGAATATTACTTCTAGGATTGACACATGAGCTTGTTTGGGGGTAGTTTGTATCATTGATTTAGGCGTTTGTTCAGGAGGTGTGGGGATTGATTCGTTTGTTTGTAGGTTATCGGATTCAAGGGTAGGTTGAGTTGGTTCGGAGATAAGTATGTTGAGGTTGGCGATGAGTTTGGTGATAGGCTGAGTTAGTTTTGGGGTGGATTCGGTGATAGTTTGAATTTTACTGTTCTTGGTGACCAGTTCTGGGGCGGAAGGTGATTTCACGATTATTGGTGCATGGGACAAGGTCAATTGGTTGTGAATGAAAGGTATGGACATGGTCGGAAGGGGGTTCAATTCTGCGAATCAGGCTAGTTGGGTGGAATGGAGTAGGATCGAGTGAGTGTATGGTCTCGTATGGGGGTTGAGTTTGATCGAACAATGGGTTGTAATAGGCGATGTTAGTTTGCATGTCGTTGGGGTACTGGTTTTGGTCATAGTACGTATTCGTGTATTGGTTGGTGTATAATGGTTGGTTTTGGTATTAGTTTGTGTATAGATCTTGAGCTTGGCCATATGGGTGGTATGATTGAGAGTTTGTTTGGTTTTATTCTTGGTTCGTGTTGATTTGTTCGGGGCCTAGAGTCTAGTTTACGGTGTTTGTCTCAGTGTCCTTGGAAGAAGGTTCATTGAATGTTAGTGTAGAGAGGTTAATTTCTCCGTTCTTTAGTCGACATTCTATGCATGAGGCCCGTTGATAGTGGCTGGTAAAGTCGGAGCAGTCGCTTAGGATAAGAATGCTCTGAAGAGGCTCTCGGGTATTACCGATCACGATTTCTGTCGCATCGCTTTCTTTTATTTGATTCCTCGTTTGGGCGGCGAGCCTTCTCCAACGGTTGGTGAACGTCATGAAGTCTTCGTCGTCTTCTTATCTTGTGCATACCAAGTCAGGGAGACTGACCTCTTCGTGAGTTAAGTATTGATACTGGTCTAGAAATCTATTAGCTAAGTCTTCGAATGTCTTGATTTGGAAAGAGGTAAGGCAGCGAACCAGTCAAGGGCTTCTCCTTCTAGCGATCTCCGAAAGTAATGGATCAGGAGCCCATTATTGGTGCAGATTGGTCGACAGTCGTTACAGAATAGGACTAAGTGGTGCTTTGGGTTTCCTGTACCGTTATATTTGTTAAATTTGGGTGGTTTGAAGCTGGCGGGTACAATGAAGTCAGTGTCTCGGCAAAATTTGTCGAACGCATAAAATTGGTTAGAACGTTCTCCCTTAGCCATGTAGTTGTCTAGAAATCGGTGGAGGTTGTTTATGTTTATGACAGTGTTTTTTCTGGGTGTCTCGGGAGAAGGTTGTCCTCGGTAGTTGATGATGTAGAAGGTGTGAGAGATATATGTGTTATGTGTTGGGGGAGTAGGAGCATGTGGAGGAGTCGGCGTCCTTTCCTCTTGTCTGTTCCTCGGAGTAAATTGTCTTTGGGACTGGAGCATGCGTTGACTTCTTTTCCTCCTTTCGTGAGTGCACTGGCAGTGTGGTCCATAACTTGACTAATCATGGAGTTCTGTCCATCATCACTTTCTTTGTTGTTGTTGTTGTCCCATTCTAGATGGAGTCAAGGGGATTTATGTTTTAGCGGGGCATCGCATTTTAGATTTACCTTTTCCGAGCACGATGTTACCGCTAACGTTATACTCGGGATCGCTAGGGTGGTCCCATGAACCTGGGTCGGCATCATCAAAGTTTAATTTTCTGATGCCAGCCATTTTAAAATAGCTTTTTTTTTTTAGGTTTATCCACGTGCAAGTGTGTGTAGATAAGTGATAAGGCGAAAGAAAATAGAAATCTAAATAAAATAAAATAAAATAAGTGAAAAAAATACAAAACCAATTAAATAAAGCAAGGAAAATAAAAAACCAAATTAATTAAACTGAGGCAACGTTAGTGAAAAAAGTCCCATAATGATCTCCAGTTGTGCAACCGTGGGAATCGATGCAATCTCGTCGCGACGATGCACCCTCTAACAATAAAATATATAGAGTCGCCACCCAGAGCTTTTGGTGTCCCGGGATACCTAGTTCATTTTCATGAGCACCTAAGTGCTAAAAATATGACTCTGAGTCTGGTCCACACCAAAGGCTCTTGGGTAGGGGCTTCGGTTATCGATCGGGAAGGTGTTAGGCGCCCGATCAACCTGCTTAACGCGCTCTCTACTTATGGCCAAAAATAAAATGATGTAAAAGCAAAGAAAATAGCTTCCTCTTGCCCAAAAGGGCCTAGAATCCTATTTGTGCCTCTCCGTTCCTACCGAAAAATCGGCGGTGTAACGACACAAATGGGAGGATCGAGGGAGCTAGAAAGAGATAGGAGAAGAAAGGGGAGAGCCGAAGCTCTCGGGCCCTTGTAGCACCGTAGAGGAGCCTTGCGTGGCTTGCTTTGATGAGATCTTGAAGGCTTTGTATGGTGGGAGGTGGGGTTCTAACTCTTAAGGCTTGAAGCTAAGAGGTAGGGAAGGGAGGCTAGGGGATCACACACACCTAGGCTAAGGGTTTTGGATGCAAGAACAAGCTTGAAATGAGGTTGGGAGGTTCTGGAATTTGGGTGAAAATAGTGTACAAAAAGGAGGAAGAACTTCTCACATTGAGCTCTTTCTCTCTTAAGCAAATTTCTCAACCTTAAACCAAAGGGTGGGGGGCTCTACTTATGGGAAAAGAATGGATTAGGAGGCTACTTAGATGCTAATTGAGGTCAGCAATTAGGTAATCTCAAATCTAAGGTTTCCTAGGATTTTGAGAGCTTGGAAGGGTGTGAAGGTGGTTCTAATGGTGGATGATGGGGTGAGGCTTTAGGCCACTTGGAGGGTTGCAAATAGGTAAGTAATGCGTGCAATAGAACTATCAAAACACACCCCAAAGGTTGAGGTGGTCAACAAGTCAAACCCCAGTAACAATTTTCAGGGCAAATTCCTAGAGTTACTATTCATATGTTTGGCACAACTAATAGTTGCACCAAGCAAATGCACAGTAAAACAGTGAAGAACAGTGTCTGAAAGTTAGCTCGCGGGGTGGGGGCCACTTTTTAAACTTGGCACAACTATTAGTTGCGCCAGGCAAAATTTATACCTGGCGCAACTAATAGTTGCGCCAGGCCATTTCTGGGGAGAAATAGCCTAGCGCGACTAATAGTCACGCCAAATCCTTAGGGGGGCCTTCTCGAAATTACCTTCCTGCCCTCCGGGTTCGGACTGTCATATCTTCTGATATATACCTCCAATTGGGTCAATTCTTAGACCGTTGGAAAGCTGACGACCTCTACTTTTCAATGGTATAAGAGTTGGTCACTGTAGAGGGTCATAGCCAGTTCTGGTGCACCCCTCCTTATTGCCTGGGAAGGTTAAGTTAGGGTTTGAAAAGGGTTTTAAGGGTCGGGGTTGGTTTCTAAGGGTTCGGGGTAGGTTCTTGGGTGATCTTGGGTGATTCCTAAGGGTTTAGGGTGATTCCTAAGGGTTCCATACACGCCATCAAAAGCTCATAAATACGCCTCTCTCAAAATGTGTTTCGATTGGGCCTTGGGCCAAATTTGGGTGTCTACAGATGCCCCTCTTTGATATCTGATCACTAATGATCGAATGCCAAAGAAAAGAGACATCCGAAGAGGCCCAAGGCATCACTGATGGGTCTGCTATATTCAGAATGAACTTCAAACATCAGGTGAGTAACACGGTGAGAAAACGAAAGCCCTGGAGTGCCAGGCTAATCATTCGTTTCTCAAGGTAATCGGTTCCCAAGCGCTTAACGAAATTACTGGGCATAACCGAGGTGGAATAACGTTCACCTCTCGAGTTGCGAAAGCCCGTTAGTCAGGAAAAACGTCCGCTTCTCGAGATGTTTTAAAGGTGATTGATGTTCGAGATTCATTCTGAATGCAACAACTTCGTAAGTAAGAGGGGAGATCGACCCACATTCAAAGATAGGCGCAAAGTAAACATACGCAAGGCTCCATAGCTTGCGTCCAATCCTACAAGGCATTTGACGAGCTCATTAGATTATCTATGGGTGCTCCTGCAAAAAGTAGGGTTCGAGATCTTTGGGTGAACCCATTGATCCCAAAGTTTATTTAGCATGACCACCTGAGTGAAGTGAACAGATGTCACAACGCTTTTTAGGAGTGCGTGTCATTTTTCAAAATGCACTTCAGATCCACATGACCCAGAGCGTCCAGCTTTAAATACCACTAAATAGATCCAACCAGTTACCGAGTGCTAACCCAAAAGGAACATCTAATCCTGGTTTCTGCCAATAATGATCATAAGCATCAATTAATTATGCATAAACATGCACCCATTAGGGGCAAAACCAACAACAAAGGCGATGGAAGCCCTGACCTGGACCCACTCGGGTACAATTTATGGGGACAAACGACCATCATACGGATACCCAGACGCATGGCGTACACTTTATAGGGATACCGCTGCCCATATAGGTTTTAAGCCTGCAGAAAATAAAAGGGAAATGAACCCTTCTGAATGCATGGTTGCACATAGTTTGATCGACACATAATCTCATTCTCAACAGGTTGGTTTCAACCAACGATTGATCTTTTCTAATGGGGAATCTACAGCTGAAGGCACTTAAGTTTGCATGAGTCCAAAATGAAGTGCTCGTCACAAAGATTTAGCAGTGGAGTTGACCTGATCGAAACATTGATTGTTTGACCAAGACCGATACCGTTGCTCCTGCCTTTAGGCAGGACCCAAAGATCCGAGGCGAACCTTCAACTCAGGACATCAATGTGGCACAGCCGCATTGCTGATAAAATATTGATGTTTTACCGCTTTATGCTTGTGCGCTGGTGAGTTCAAATCTATTTTTGATTTTTCTATCATTTTATGCAATTTTTTTGAATTTTTCAACTGTAATTTTATGGGATTTTTTTGAATTTTGAAGCTATTATCTTATGCAAATTTTTTGGAATTTTGGAGTTATTATTTTATGTGAATTTTTTGGAATTTTGGAGTTATTATTTTATGTGAATTTTTTCAGAATTTTGGAGTTATTATTTTATGTGAATTTTTGGCATTTTATCATTTTATGTGGATTTGTCTCGTGAATATTTCCAGCTTCTCTGTGGGGATTATATTTTTTGATTTTCCTTGTGTGTAGGACCGGGGTGCTTGTTGATCTTGGCCCGTCCTTATTTTAGCACGGCTTTCTTGGCAAGTCGAAGAATGACCAAGATGCCGTCTTGGGAGCGCATGCATCTGTCGGAAGTGATAGAACGAACGAAAAAAAGGAAGTGGGGGGGGAGCGGTCTTCCCATCTGGCCCGTACCAGGCCTAAGACCCGGCCAGAGTGCCTGGCACAACTATTAGTTGCGCCAGGCCATTATGGGGCCAAAAATAGCCTGGCGCAACTATTAGTTGCGCTAAGCTAAAGGAAGGCAAACATTTGCCTGGCGCAACTATTAGTTGCGCTAAGCTAAAGGAAGGCAAACATTTGCTTGGCGCAACTATTAGTTGCGCCAGGTTTGGCTAGGTAGTTAAAACAGCCCGAACTCGGGCTGTGGGGGCTTTATTTCGAATTCTTCCCCCCTCTTCCTCTTTGAAACCGAAAAACCGTTCCCCCTCCCCCTAGGGTTCCTTTACGTTGTTTTGCTTGCGGATCGATCATGGGCCTACGCTAGACCAAAGACCCCTTTTTCTTCATAAGGTAATCATTTAAAACCTATTTTCTTTGATTTTTCTTGCTTTTTCTTGCAAATATGATCATGATCTTGCATTCCTAGATGAAAAACGGTTTATTTTTGTTGTAAGCATATTGATTGATGATGTGTGAATGATTTTTCATGAATAATACCTTCTTCTTTTCTTTTTTTTGATTTCATGGGTTTTATTAATGCGTAATATATATATATATATATATATATATGTAAATAATAATTTTTTTGTTTTTATTTGTGCCTAGAAAAGGGGTTTTATTTTTGTTATTTTTTGTTTTTATCTCAAAGCAAGGATTTTATACATCCTTTTGACAACTAGTAGGAAAAGGGAATTTCTAACTTCTTCCTTGCTCTTGAAAAGTTAACTAAAAAATGATTTTTGGTTTCTATATATTGAAAATTAATTAAGGAGAACATTTTTTTTTTTTTAAAAATTTCTCTTAACATTAAAAAGGATTTTGCTTTTTTGTTTTTTTTTGAAAACTAACTAAGGTATTGATTTATATATATGTAATATTTATTGTTTTAGTTTTTTTTTGTAAAAGAGGGATTTTTTGGGTTTTATGGACACAAAAGGAGGATTTTTTTGTGTCTGTTTTTTTATAGTATGCAAGAAGGATTCTTTTTTCTTGATTTTATGGTCCATGAAGAAAAGGATTTTTTTGTTGTTTTTTTTTTACCTTTGTTTTTCTAAACATGAAAGAAAGAGATTTTTTTTGTTTCCTGATTTTAGAGATATAAAGAAGGATTTTTTGTTTTTATGATTTTAGGAATATAAAATGAAGGGCTTTTTTTTGTTTTTGTTTTTTTTTTAGTTTTTCTAAACAGAAGGAAAGATTTTTTTTGTTTCCTGATTTTAGAGGCATAAAGAAAGGATTTTTTTTGTTTTTATGATTTCAGGAACATAAAATGAAGGACTTCCTTTTTTTTTTTTTTTTTAGTTTTTCTAAACAGAAGGAAAGATTATTTTGTTTACTGGTTTTAGAGACATAAAGAAAGGATTTTTTTGTTTTTACGATTTTAGGAATATAAAATGAAGGACTTTTTTTTTTTTTTTTTAGTTTTTCTAAACAGAAGGAAAGATTTTTTTTGTTTCCTGATTTTAGAGGCATAAAGAAAGGATTTATTTGTTTTTAGGATTTTAGGAACATAAAATGAAGGACTTTTTTTTTTTGCCTTTTCAATCCAAAAGGGATTTATTTTTATTTTTTTTTCTTTTGACTTATGTATGTGTTCATCTTTATTTTCTGATAATGAACAGAAAGAGGGTGAGCATACTTACCTTCCCTTAATGTTGTGCTTATGAATAGTTCCTTTGTCACTGATCTGCTTTGATGTGACTATTTTGTTGCCCCAGCATGTCGGGCGGTGATGAGTACGTTCCCGAGGAGGGCCATGAGAAGGGGCCCGAGATAGTGTATGGTTCGCGGGGAGAGCAGTTCCTCTGGGTAGAGCGGAGAGCAGGCCCATGGCTCGAGATGCAGGGTGAGGCTGCCCGGGTCAGCCTCCTCCATCAGCAGCACACCCATATCTCCAATTTCGGAATAGCGGGCAAGGGAAAAGATAGGTTCAGTTTCTTTCCTTTGCGCATTTTTTTTTCTTTACCTCTGCCATCTGATGTGTATTTCTTTGGGTGCAAGAGCTGCCCAACATTGTGTTCCGTGGGGGGTGGCTTGACTTCCATGAGTTCTACCTTTATGTCCCCCTGTGGTGAAAGTTTTGTTGGAGCAGGTGCGCTTTGGGGAGTTCTTGTCCTGCCCTGCCATGAGGGCTGATGCCGCCTATCTGAAGGCCCTTATTGAGAGGTTTTGTCCTGAGACCATGACGTTCCACATGCCGTATGCCGAGCTGACGCTGACACCTGTTGATTGGGCCATGATTACTGGTATTAGGATTGGCGGAGTCCCGATATCTACCTTGGAGGTATCGAGCCGGGAGGACATCATTCGATTGATCGGGGCCTATCCTCCTCGTGGGCAGACCCATGGCACAGAGGTCAAGATGTCCTGGCTGACCTCCCTCTTTTCTGCTGATGAGTTGGTGAACCTGGGCCAGCCAGATCGGGTGCTTTACATCGCGCCAGAGCGGGCGATCGTTTTAGCTCGCATCACCCTCCTACTCTTGCTGGGCAAGACCCTTTTTACAAATGCCAGCGGGGGACGGGTCAGCCTAGCCCTATTGAGTGTGATGGATAATTGGGGCGATGTTCCCAGGCATGACTGGGGAGGGGTGGGATACGCCTGGCTGATGTACAACTTATCCCGGGTCACGACCGGGGACTCGAAGTCTGCAGGGGGATTTTGGGCTGTCCTGGAGGTAATTCCTCACCCCTTTGCTTTTATTATTGCTATCATCTATTCATCAATTTTCTTTTTTTCTTGATTGATCCATTTATATTACTGACCTGGTCTCGTGTCATGCCCCTTTTTTCAGGTATGGGGATATCACCACTTTCACCCTGAGTGCCTGCTCCTTTTCTTGGAGGTGCTCACCTATCCCCTCCTCAGCAACTGGCATCAGGCCCGATGCCGTGACGTGGGCCTAAAGCACCTGGGAATGGGCCTAAGGTCTCAGCTTGATTTGATGGTGCCTGAGCAGGTGATAACTTTTCAACCCTTGTTTACTTTCAGCTTAGGCATTTCTTTTGATTGAGGTGTTGCTTACTTGGTCTCTCTTGCTTTTTAATTTTGAGCAGATCCTCCCTGATCCATTCCTAACATCCCCCTTCTGGGATCGAGCAGCCGTGGGTGCCTCCCACCTATTCAACAATCGCCGCATCGTCTTCTTCTATGGAGCGTGGGCCAAATGCTAGTATTAGGGGGAGCACGTGGTGCATCAATTTTGGGCTACTACGCCATACCCGTGGACCCACCGGCTGACGTTTAGAGTCCTGCTAGCAATATTGAGGAGTTGACAGCAGCCTTTTTCAACAATGGGTTCCCCATTCACGCTTTCCATGTGCCTGGGGATTATCATGCTTGGTACGAGTGCCTGCCCTACCGGTTCATCCTGCCGCGTTTTGTCCCTAGTGCTAATTTCCTTGCGTTCAGGGGCCCACTTGGTCAGGTAACTTCTTCTCAGCTTGGATTAGTTTCTCTTTCACTTTTACTCGGCCTTAGTCTTCTCTGAATAGATTCTTGTCTGGTTCACAGTTTGCTCCGGGAGATGGTTCGGACGGTGAAGGTGGGCCGAGTGCTGCTGACATGTCAGGGGTAGATCCCTCTGGTGCTGGTCCTTCTGGTGTGTGTCCCTCGGGCGAGGGTTCATCAGGTGCTGGTCCGTCGGGTACCTCTTAGGCGGGTGTCCCTGGTGGGGGTCCATCTGTAGCTTATGGGACCTTTCGGCGTCTTGACGATGGCTTCCTCTCAGACCTCTGTGCCGACGTAGACCGACAGGCACGGCTCTCTGCTGAGGCGGCCGATGTTCCTCCTCCTGAGGTGGTCCCTCGGGTGAGTTTCTAGATGAGCCGCTTCTCCTTTATTTTGGTTTCCTTCGGTACATGCTTTCAGGAGTGTTCTAACAATTGAATTCTCTATCGTAGGACTTCAACTCGGCTATGGAATATGTGGAGTACCATCGTCATCTGGCAGAACTTCGGGAGGTGGAGACAGTGAGTACCTGGCTGCTCGACTCCTCTCTTTTTCTAATTATTTTTTTCATTATCATTGGCCCCTTGACTGATCTTGTCCTTGACTGTGCCTTGCAGCATGCTCGGGCTAAGGAGTCGCGTTCCCTGCTTAGCAGGATTTCGCAGGCGTGGTCTAGAGTTGGGGACATGAGGACTTATCAGAGCTCTTCTCGCAGCCGCGAGAATTCCAAGGGAGAAAGCAAGGAGTAGGCTTTCAGTTTTTTGCTTTTTAAAACACAGTATTTTGGATTCAGCATTATGGGATGGATGATATATTATTATTTTTTTGGGACATGTATCTTTTGAAAATATTCATTATTTTAATGCCTTTGTTTTGAGTTTATGCCATGGTTTCCTTGCCTTCTATATTTGTTTCTTCGCAGGATGTGTCTGCCCAGTACCCCCCCTTTTTTGAAAAAAAAGCGGTCTTTTGGGTTGCATGCCTCAATGTAGGATCAATCCTTAAGTAGGTCTGAGATGGCTGTAGAGGGGGGCCTTTTGGGTCGCATGCCTCAATGTAGGATCAATCCTACACATAACAAAATAATTCACAAGCCATTGATGGTCGGAAGTGTCGACATATATAAAATCAATAAAAAGGGCAGAAGTCCCCTCCTCGGTTTGGTCTTGAGATGGCTGTAGAGGGCGATTTTAGTCTTGCGCAAGTATTAGTTGCGCCAGGCTAAAGTGCCAGGGAAATTTCACTGGCGCAACTAATAGTTGCGCCAGACCAAACTGGGGATGTAACGCACTGGCACAACTATTAGTTGCGCCAGGCCAAAATGGGGGCAGTAATGCGCTGGCGCAACTATTAGTTGCGCCAGGTTTGGCCTACGGGCAGTGGGGCCTTATATGCCCGAATTGACCCAAAAATTATTTCTTTTTCGTTTGATTTGGCTCCTTTGACCGACATCTTTAGCTCTTATCTCCCTACATTGATTCTTATCTCCCCAAAAGATCCTTGTACGTTCATGGATCCACCTCCTGACCCTCCCTTACGTGGAGGGCCTGGAGCCAACGTATCCTCTTTGTTGGGCCTGGGGCCCAAGTTCCTGGTGGCTTGGTTTGGGAGTCTGAACGAGAGTGAGCTCGCCGACTTGGGGCGCCTTGGGCTATCTTGCCTTCCTTCTTAGAGATTCCTCTTTGGTGGGAACTCCTTCACGCCGCCCCTTCGTGCTGGGATGTGAACCTCCATGTATTCTATTTTGGGAAGCGGGAGCTTACCCCAACCCTTGAGGAGCTATCCAATCTGTCTGGCCTGAAGCTTCATAGGGACCTTGCAAGAGTTATGCCTCGGCCTGGGTATTCCAAACACCTTACTCTCGATTTGAAGAAATCCGAGAATGAGAAGAACCTCGTCGGGGGGCCCACAAGGTGTTCATTGAAATTCCTCAAAGAACTTTTCGGTGATGAAAGCCTCCGAAGATTGCCGGTTAGGAGTGTCTTTAACGTGAAAGCTCTAGCACTTGGTCTCATCTCTGAAATCCTCTTCTACACCGGGGGAGAGAGCTTCTCATTGGTAGTTTGCGATATTTTGATGGAATTGGAGGTGGGCTGGCCCATGATGCATTTGGTGCTTGCCGAGCTATACCGATCCCTTGATTCTTTTGCCTTGGGCAAAGTGGAGGGCCCTCGGGGATGCCCCTTGTTGCTCCAGGTCTGGCTAGGTGAGCATTTTGCCATTTTAGGGCCTGTGCCTCGCTTCTATGTTGATCGAGGTGAGGTGGCCCAATGTTTTTTGGGTAGATGCCACTTACTCCCCCAGGGTGATACGTTGGCTCTGAAACTTTGGTTGGTCGATGTTGAGCTGACATGGAGGCTTCCTTGGTTGGATCGGACCTTCCCAGTGATTCGTTCTAGAGACCATGACGGTATCACCCTCCTAGGACTGATCGGCAGTACCTTCTACCTCCCATTCTAGGTGCTACGCCAGTTCGGTTGCCCTCAGCAAGTGCCTTGTGAGGCCAGACCCCCTTTATCTGATTTGATCTTTTCTAGGGGATCCTCTGGGGACATAGATCGGATTGCTGCTCTTTGGGAGACACGTCAGTCGACACTGATGTGTGATTTTGAGCAGGGAGGCTTAGTTAGAACTTCTCCTGAGTACAAGGCCTGGCTGTTGACTGAGCAGCCTACCGCTGATGGCCCAGATTTGTCAGAGATCATTGATACTGCAGGCCCTTGGCCAAAGAAAGAGGCGGCGCTCCAAAACCGTATCGAGCTATTGGTGGATGAGAAGAGGGTCTTGCAAGAACTCTTGGCATGCGAGAGGGTTGGAGCAGACACAGCGGAGAGCGAGGTTCTCCATTTGAAGGAATCACTGAGCGTTGCTTTTGGAGCCGCCGACTCTTCTCGAAAGAGGTTCAAGAGCTTGCATGGTCGTTGGCTGACTGAGAGGAATGCCCGAGAGGATGATCTTTATGCTGAGATTAGTGCTTTGAAGCGCGAGTTGGGCCATTAACTCCTTCCTGCACACAGAACTTTTTGCACATATCATATACACAGAAAAAAGGGGCGTAGAAAACCCCTTTACAGATACACACACATTTTTGGTATACATATATATATATATATATATATTTATTATACTTGTAAAAAGGGAAACACGCTAGTCATCACATCGACTTTTTTTTGAGATGTGGTGCAAGTGATACAAAAGGCAGTTATATGCATCTATACAGATCTTTTTTTTTTGGTTTATGTATTATCTTCTCTTTCTTCTTTTTTTGTTTCTTGCCTTAATCATTGGGTGATACTTTGGGAAACCTTGGGTCCACCTTTGAGCATGGTCGACCCCCTTTTTTGGAGTCGGACCTGGATGGGTTTCCGGATTTTGCCAAGGCCGGGATATTGATCCCTTTAGATTGAGTTAAACCTTTCTCCTTGCCTTGGGTCATACGTTTGACGGTGCGGGTTTCATAAAGACAATTTTGGTCGAGACCTGATTTGAATTAGCATGAGCAGCCCCCCAAAAAACAAGGGGGGCAAGGGTAGTAACCAAGGAGGCTCTTCAATAATTTCTATCAGTCCAAACCTTTCCTTTTTCTTTTCTTCTTTTTTTTCATCTCCCCCCTTTTTACCCAGGGCGCCCTTTCAGGTTTTCACCACGTCCATGGGTTTAGCTCTCTTACCTCAAGCGCCCTTTCGAGTTTTCACCTGGTCTGCACAAACTCGTTGTCTTTACTCGTAGCGCCCTATCGAGTTTTCACCACGTCCATCTTTCTTTGAGCTTGTAATTTTATTTTATATATATTTTTTCATTTTCTCATTATTATTTTTTCAAGTGCCACGACATAGATGTCAATTCCGTCATAGCCGCTTGGATGGGGCTCTGGTGTCGTCTCACGACTCGGCTCATGTTGACTTAACAGATATTACGACTGCTTGCAAACCCACAAAGAGGGCTTCCTTCAGGATGTAGCTTGGCCATGGGCCAGGTTAGGATTTGAAGGTATACTGGGTAAAAAGGATTTCCTTGATACAGCTTCAGTTTTCTCAACATACTTTCTTCCTTGGGGGTTTTACTGTACATGCCCCGTGATTCTTCTACATTTTTTGTTCTTTTTGCTTTATTTTAGGCAATCTCTTTTTGAGGTTTTGCTTTTTTGATTTTTTTTTGGATTTTGATAGTAACTCTACTTCATCTTTTCTCTCTCTTTTTTTTGGTATATGTACACGTATATATATATATACTTTTTGGGGAATGGGTCTATTGAAAGAAAGGCCCTGGCTCAAATGGGGTAGCAAAGGATATCATCATTTTTAGGGATGTTTTTGGGCTACTGTGCTTGGAATGATGGCCTCTTTTGGGTGGTTCTTAAGCAGTCACATATCTGTTTCGTCAATACTTACCTTAGCGCGATAGACTAAAAGTAGAACCGTCGGACGTATCCAGCGTTGATGGGCTCAGGAAGATGATCTCCGCCCAAGGTGGCGAGGCGGATGGCGTATCCCGACAGCACTTCTCGGATGACGTATGGTCCTTCCCAGTTTGGCTTAAACTTTCCTCTTGGATCGGCGTGGAGGGATGGGAAGATCTTCTTTAGCACAGTGTCTCCTACCTTTAGATCTTGACTGCGGACACGTTTATTATAAGCGTGTGCGATTCGCCCCTGGTAAACTTCAGTATGGCATAAGGCTAGGAGTCTTTTCTCATCTAGTAAGTTCAGTTGATTAAAGTGTGATCTCTCTCTTTCTGCTTCAGGTAAGCCTGATTCCATGAGGATTCGAAGCGTGGGTACTTCAACCTCTATCGGGAGGACGGCCTCGGTTCCATACAGAAGGGAGAATGGTGTTACCCCTGTAGCAGTACGGATCGACGTTCGGTAGGCCCACAAAGCAAATGGCAGCATTTTGCTCTAATCTTGATAAGTGATGACCATTTTAACAAGGATGCAGACAACTGTCTTGCTTGCGGCTTCCACGGCTCCATTAGTTTGAGGCCGATAAGGGGATGAGCGATGGTGCTTGATCTTGTATTGCTCGCAGAAGTCTCGGATGAGCTTATTCGCAAAGTTTGTGCCGTTGTCCGTGATGATATCTTTGGGTACTCCAAATTGGCACACAATATTATTCTTAAGAAACTTCTCAACGTGACTGGCCGTGATGTTGGCATATGACGCTGCTTCTACCCACTTGGTGAAGTATTCAATGGCGACGAGGATGAACCGATGTCCATTTGATGCTTTTGGATTAATCATTCCGACAACGTCAAGGCCCCAGGTAGCAAATGGTCAAGGAGTGGTCATGCAGTGAAGATCAACGGCAGGAGCGTGTATCAGACTGGAGTGTTCTTGACACTTGTAGCATTTTTGAACATGTTTGCAATAATCTGATTCCATGGTGGTCCAAAAGTATTCCTGCCGTAGGATTTTCTTAGCGAGCATGTGACCGCTGATGTGGGCTCCACATAGTCCCTCATGGATTTCTTTCATAATATTGACCGCTTCACTTTCAGTAAGGCACCTGAGTAAGATGTTATTGTATGATCGCTTGTAGAGGCATTCCCCGCAAATGATGTAACCTATCGCTAAACGTTGAATGGTTTGTCTGTCTGTCTTGGATGTACCCTCCAGGAAAGTTGGGGTCTAGAGGAAATTCTTGATATCTGAGAACCATGGTGGCTCATCACAGGCTCAGTAGGTTCCTCAATCTAGAGGCAGAAGGCTGGCTCATTCCTCTGCTCGATCACGATCGGCTTCATCTCAACAACATAGGGGGTTTCAATCATTGACGCCAAAGTGGCTAACGCGTCGGCAAAGCGATTCCTTATCCGGGGGACGTATGAGAAAGTCACATCTTGAAAGCAAGCTATAGATCCTCGAGGTGTTCATGATAGGGGATCAGTTTCTCGTCTTTCATCTTCTAGTCACCATTCGTCTGGCATACGATTAACTGTGATTTGCCAGATACTCGAAGGTGAGTTACATTCAGATCGAGAGCCGCCTACAGACCAGCGGCTCAAGCTTCGTACTCAACCATGTTGTTAGTGCAAGGAAAGTTGAGCTTGATAGAGATCGGTACATGGGATCATTTTGGTGAAATCAGGATGGCGCCAACTCCTTTGCCCTCGATATTTGTTGCTTTGTCAAAGTGCATTACCCATGATTCTTCTACTTCTTCTATATCGTCTTCCGTCATGAATAAGATATCTTCATCTGGGAATTCGGTTCTTAACGGCTCATAGTCAGGTAAAGGATTATCAGTAAGATGATCAGCAAGCTCCTGCCCCTTGATCAATTTCTGAGTGACGTACGTGATGTCGAATTCAGATAATAAAAGTTGCCATCGTGCGATTCTTCCAATGAGAGCTGACTTTTCAAATAGGTATTTCAATGGATCCATTCGGGCCAAGAGTAGAACGGCCTGGGATAGTAAGTAATGGCAGACCCTTTTAGTAGCCCATTCAAGAGCTAGGCATGCTTTCTCCAGGTGAGAGTAGCGCATCTCGTAATTAGTAAACTTCTTGCTCAGATAGTAAATGGCCTGCTCTCTTTTTCCCGTTTCATCGTGCTGCCCCAAAACACATCCCATCGAAACTTCCATCGTGGAGAGATACATCAAGAGTGGTCTCCCTGGCTCAGGTCGTACCAAAACAGGTGGATTAAGGAGGTAGCTTTTAATTTTTTCAAACGCTGCTTGACAAACGTCATTCCATTCAACGGGCAAATTCTTCCTTAGTAACTTAAAGATCGGCGTGTAGATTGGAGTTAGCTATGTAATGAACCGACTGATATACTATATTCTGCCTAGAAACCCTCTAACCTCTTTCTCGGTAGACGGAGGTGGCATTTCAGTGATGGCCTTGACTTTGATTGGGTCGACCTCGATCCCCCTCCTGCTGACGATGAACCCCAGAAGTTTCCCTGACATAGCACTAAATGCGCACTTCTGTGGATTCAGACGTAGTCGATACTTCCTCAGCCTTTCAAACAGCTTCTCAAGGTTTACCAGATGGTCGCTTCGCTCCGGTGACTTGGCTATCATGTCGTCGACATACACTTCAATCTCTCGGTACATCATGTCATGAAATAGTGCAGTCATAGCTCTCTGGTACGTTGCACCGACATTCTTCAACCAGAATGGCATGACTCGATAGCAGAAGGTTCCCTAGGGGGTAATGAACTCTGTCTTCTCGTGATCCACCTCTGCCATTTTGATCTTATTGTATCCTGAGAATCCATCCATAAAAGAAAGCATCCCATGCTTAGCTGTGTTGTCTACCAAGATGTCAATGTGTGGTAGTGGGAAACGTCCTTTGGGCTAGCTCAGTTCAAATTACGGAAATCAATGCACATGCAGACCTTTCCATCCTTCTTTGGTACAGGCATAATATTGGCTAGCCACTGCGGGTACTTGGATACCATGAGAATCCCCGCGTCATACTGCTTGATGACCTCATCTTTGACTTTCAACATCCATTCTGGTCGGAGACGTCTCAGCTTCTGCTTGACTGGCTTCATATTAGGGTAGAGGGGCAACTCATGCTCGACCAAATCAGTGTCCAGACTAGGCATGTCCTCATATGACCAGGCAAAAATGTCTTGGTATGACTGAAGGAAGTCGATCATGCTTTTTCTTTCCTCAGGAGATAGTGATGTTCCGATTTTGGTTATTCTGGGAACCTCCTCAGTTCCTAGATTGACGTCTTCGGTCTCTTCGACAATGGGGGTAGGGCCATACTCAAAGTTGGCAAATCAGTCAAGGAGCTCATTGGGGAGCTCCTTGAAGGGAACATCTTCGTCCAGACTTGTGATCCCTACCTCTTCTTGTATTTCTATAGGGAAGGGGTCCATTTCACGTGGGACAGGCATTTTGATTAAGGCATCCTTTTGTGGGACATTTTCTGGAATTTTAAATGATAATATTTTTGGACTTTAGATTTTTTCAATGTTTTTGAGATTTTGTGTTTTTTGTATGTTTTTGAGATTTTGTATTTTTTCCATGTTTTTGAGATTTTTGTTTTCTTCGGAGACGGACCCTTGGCAACGTGAGTTTGTGTATATACAAGGTATTGCCTGCCAAGGGCTTATCTCACTTTTTATAGGTTATTTTTTTTTGGGAAACAGGTGCCAAACTTCAGACCACTTCCTGCTTCCAGAGCTTGGGGCAAAGATGCCCAGTTGCGTACATTAGGGGCCGCTTCTTTACCTGTTGAGATGGAGGGTGCTAACTGATATGGCTCATTAGAGTCAGCCTCCATCATATTGATCCCTATTTCATTTGAGATGATATCCTCAAACGTTAACATGACTTTGTGGTGATTCACCACAGGGGGAGTTTGTTCAGGTACCGACTGTCGTTCCTCGAAAAGGGACAATGCGGCCAAATCTATCTCCAAGCTGGGAAGGGAGATCTGGGGATTGGTGGAATGGACTGGGGCTATGGGTCTGTGTGGGGTCAAATGGGTTGCCCCATTTCGATCGATCTTTACGCCCCCTGCGTTGATAAAGGACTCCCTGATGTGTGGCCTAGGGCGAGGTTTCTCCTCTATGTTGATTCCTCGAGCTCTTACAGCCGTGGCGACCCTGGCTTTCTCTTTGGCCTCTCGGACCTCTTGCTCTGTGGGCTTATATCCTAGCCCGAATCTTACTTTTTGTCCCTTAGCCACAACTGGCTCTCTTCTGCCTTGTAATTTAGGTCCTAGACCCCTTCCTTTCTGATAGTCCCACTTTTGGAGCATTGTCACTGCTGCTACCATACTGCCTCCCGTTTTAGACATGATGCCCTCAATGGGTTCAGGGAGTATAGCTGACACCTCATACTCAAAACTGTGGAGGTCGACGTCCTCAGCAGTGTGTGGTACATCCAACATATTGGGTTTTTCAACGCTATTGGTGGCCTTTTCTTTCTCACTGTGCCCCTCTCCAATGATTGTGATAATCTTATGCCCTGATGCAAATTTGAGTTTCTGGTGTAATGTAGAAGGTATGGCTCCGACTTCATGTAGCCACGGGTGCCCCAATAACAGATTAAATGAGGATTTGATATCCATGACTTAAAACAAGATGGAAAAGGTCATTGGCCCTATCAATAGCTCAAGATAACTTCTCCCATTATTTCTCTCCTAGTATTGTCAAACCCTCTAGCACTGGTTCTGGTGGGCCTTAGCATGCACGTATCAACCCCGATCTTGGTGGCGGTTCTTAACGGGCATATATTCAATGCAGATCCATTATCAATTAGTACCAAGGGGATAATCATATTTTCGGACTCAACGGTTATATTCAAAGATTTTGAGTGACTATCTCCTTCCTCAGGTAAATCGGCATCAGAAAATGAAATGGCATTTGGAGCCATTACTTGACCAATTATCTGCCCGACTTCGTCTGCGCTAACTTGGAGTGATACATGTGCATTTTTGAATGCCCCCATTAATGCTTGGAAATGGAAGGGGGACGTCATCAACAGATCCCATACAGTGATATGGGCAGGCATTCTTCTCAGCTGAGTCTCCAGTATATGTTCTCGACTCATTTTCTTGAAGGGGTTCACCGCGCTGTCTTTCTTTCCTTCTGGTTGGGCCTGTGTTACTACTGGTGCTTTGGGCTGCTTCGATATTCTCCCTGACCTGGTAACAAAATCTACTACCCCATCTCTGTTGCTACCGCTGGTATTGACATCTGTTTGTTCGTAGCTTAGCGGGACCTGATAAGGATCATAGGTTGGTCCTGAGAGCTGGAGTGGTGTGGCAGCCGGTGCTTGAGGTACTTGTACTATCGGCTCAGGAGGTGTGGGCAATACGTGATTCACCTCAGTGGCAGTGGGTTGGGTGTAAAGATTGGGGCGGTGAAGCTTGAGGGTGGTGGCATTGGAGGGAAGGAGGTAAAAGTAGGCCATTGATAGCTAGTGGGTGCTGGCAACAAATGGGAGATCTGATTGGCTGTTAGGTAATTGACCGGAGTGATGGAACTTGCCGGTGGTTGAGCTGGGGGTGAGGGAGTGGGCGCAGGCCATTGATAACTGATGGGTGTGAATGTTGGATTGGGGGCCTAGTGGCTTAAAGGGTAATCGATGGGGATTGTGGTGTACGGTTGGGGGTTGTGGTGAAACGGGGCGGGCGCACGCCATCGATAACTGGTGGGTGCGGGTGTAGGATTGGGGGCCTATTGGCTCATTGGGTAATTGATGGGGGTTGTGGTGCACGGTTGGTATGCATTGATATTCACATAATTGACAGGTGTGGGTGATGGAAAGTATGCCCTGAGATCCAAGGGTTCAATTTGTGGAGTCGAGTTGGGGAAACAATCTGACAAATTTAGGGTTCGACTACCCCTATATTCCTTTCTTCATCATTCCTCGGCCATGGTGCCACATAATTCTCTCGATCACTGATGTAATCGGATGGGTCAAATTCAAATTTCTCCTCATCTTCTATCATTCCGATGGTGGGTCTGGGACCTGCTCCTCTGGTAGGATGTGGGGGTAGTGGCACTTGGTGAATATTAGCATGATGAGAAGGTGCAGGGGGAATGATTTTCCCGGCATCGATCAAATCCTGGATGGCGTGCTTCAATGGGAAGCAGCGATCAGTAGGGTGACCTGGACCCTGATGAAAATTGCAGTGGGTATTTGGGTCATAGTTCTTTGGGATCGGGTGAGGAGGAGGTTGCACTTGGCGGATAGCCACTAATCCCTTTTCTACTAACAAGGGCAAAAGTACACTCAAAGATTGCCCCAGAGGTGTAAAGACTCGGTCGTAGCGGGCTCTCCTCTATTCTTGGGTCATTTGCATTCCTTGCCCATTCCCCATTCTTTGCATCTGCTCAGGCGTAACAGGTGCTGGTAGGGCTACCTGAAATTGAAACGGAGCAGTATTATTATTGGGCCTGGTGTTGGCTATGTTTTGGATATCGCCCCTTGTTCTCTTCTTGTTCCTCTGCTCAGAAAATCTTCTGACCCCGTTGGGGCCCCCTGAAGTATTCTTACTCAACCGCCCTTCCCTGATGGCATCCTCACAGCGGTTGGCATTCTTCACCAAATCAGCAAAACTAGACTGCTGTTGGTATACAAGAAAATCAGAGATGACTGGCAGAGTGTTCTTTAAAATCATCTCTATCTGCTCATCATCCGGTATTCTATTTCTTACTTGAGCTGCCAGTGCTCTCCATCTCCCTAAGTAGTCACTGAAGGTCTCGTTTGGATTTTGCTTTAAACGGGCCAAATTAGACTTGCGTGGTTCAATATCAGTATTATAGACATACTATTCCTAGAACAAATGCGCTAAATCTTTCCATGTCTTCATCATGGACGGTACAAGAGATGTGAACCACGTCAGGGCTGGTCCGTTCAAACTTTTCTGAAAGACTTTTATTAGCAATCTTTCGTCTCGCCCATACTGGCACATGTCCCTACAATAGGACTTGAGGTGTGCGATCTGATTGCCTGTGCCATTGTACTTGTCGAATACTGGCATTTTAAATTTGGGGGGCAAGGGGACCTCAGCGAACAGGCATAGGTCTGTGAAGTCCGTGGTGTGGATTTTAGCACCACCCATTTTCATTAGCTATTTTTGTATTTTGTCTAACTGTTCTTTCAACTGCTCTGACTCTTTTGATATAGGGGCCGCTTTCTCGGCCGTCAGTCGGACTTCACTCTGGGCTACCAGGGGGTGGGCAATTACTGGTGGAGGGTTGAGGCTGGTCAATGCCCCAACATAGGCCACGCTGTTCCTAATCTCGTCCTCTTCAAACTGCTAGTTAGCGTAATGTGCAGTGAAGGTGGGATTCTCCTGTTGGTGTTGCATGGGTTGGACAGGAATAACATGAGTGGGGGTTGGGTGAGCCCATTGGGGGTGAGGAAAAGTTTGTTGGGTGATGGGCATTTGGCTTTGAGGTGGGGCCGGATAGGGCCATTGGGTGTGAGGGAAGGTTTGGGGATGGCCTTAGGGTGTGGGGCCATGGGGAAATTGGGTTTGAGGTATGGCATGGGTTTGACCCAAATGTGAAGGTTGGGTTAAATGTTGGAGGTATTGTGGAAGGTATGAGTGTAGGGTTTGGGTTTGGGTCATGAACCCTTGATCATTTTGGGCCATAGGCCACTGATGGGTTTGGGCCATGGGCCCCTGGTAGGTTTGGGCTGGGTGGGTTTGGGCCATGGGCCCTTGGTGAGTCAGGCCCAATGAGCCTTGATGGGTTTGGGCCATGGGCCCTTATTGGGTCTGGGTTATGGGCCCTTGGTGGGTTTGGGCCATGGGCTCTTAGTGGGATTGGCCCAATGGCCCTTAATGGGTCTGGGCCATGGGCCCTTGATGAGTTTGGATTTGATGGGTTTGGCCCAATGGGCCCTGGGGGATATGGGTAATGGGGTATTGGGCCAATGGGCCTTGGGGATGTTGGGTAGTGGGGTATTGGGCCATGGGGCCCTGGAGATCATGGATGGTGGGGTATTGGGTCATGGGGCCCTGAGATGTGTGGGAAAAGGGGGTTTGGGTCAATGGGCCTTGGGGTATGTGGGTGATGGGGGTTTGGATGGTGTGGATTATGATTATGGGAGGTTGATGGGGGTCATGGGGGAGTGAAGCATGGAGGTTTGCTAAGGTATGGGATGGATTCATGGATGTGGGGTGTGGAGGAGAGATATCTTGGGAAGCCCTCCATGAGGAGTATGCTTGGAACATCTCCTCCATCATGGCCATGGAAGGGGGGTGGGATGTGGATGGTGGATTTAAGGGGTGATGGGGTATAGATGGGATGGAGGTGGTGGAAAAATTAGGCATGGCCCCGGTATAATTGGGCATGGCCACGGTAGGTGGGGGTGTACTGGGTGGATGAGGGGATGTATTGGGTATGTTTTGGGATGATGGAGGGCATGATGAGGAAGGATGAGGAAAATTAGGCATGGCCCTGATAAAAATGGGCATGACTCAGATGGATGGAGGATTTTGCTGGGGGTTGGATAGGGTGGAAGTGGTGTATGTGAATGTGGGTGGATTGGGTCTATAGGGGGATGATGGGAATTGGGGCATGGATGTGGATTGGGAAAATGGGATTGGCATGGGCATGGTTTGGACAAAATATGGGGAATGGGGGGTAGGATTTTGGATATTTTGGGGGGTATCGGTTGGTAAAATGGGGGCGCCAAATGGGCCGGTAACGGTAAAGGGGGGTTGGGTGAGGGGGATGGTGGAAAAGACTTCTCCCGAGTGGGTTGGAGAATGTGGTGGGGATGAGTCGGGATCGGCGTAAGCCGAGTCCGCTACCCACAACATTCTACCGGAGCGGGTCGGGTAAGGGTGCCTTGGATAAGGCCCAAAAATCCTCCTCCTTCTTCCCCTACGGGACGATGGAGGTCCAGATGATGCCGTTGTGCTGGCACCACAAACTATATATTTTTGATTATATATATATATATATATATATTTTTTTTTTTTATGAAAACGTTTTTGAAAAACAAAGGTTCCGAGGCCTTGGAATTCCCTTTTCGGGTGGCTCTCGTACCCTAATTCAAGACCCGCGGTGACGGTTTCGATGCACTTCAAAAGAATCGAAGGAGAGCCTTTGATCTATTAAAGGCAGAGAAATCGAGGCAAACGACCCGATATCTCGAAATGAGCCAAAAAGAAGTTGCCTTCTCTTGACCAGTGGGGGCGTATTGGGTGTCGGAGATGGCAGGGCCTAAGCAAGGCACTATGCACACTGATCGGGGAACTAGGGAGGTGGAAAGGGCCAAGGATTCTGTGTCTTAATGCACCAGACTGGCAACTAATACTTCGCCAAGTTGCGGGGAGGAATTTTACACTGGTGCAACTATTAGTAGCGCCAAGGTAAAATTTTGGAGTTTAAAGCTAGCGCAACTATTAGTTGCGCTAGTTATAAATTCTAGCTTTTTGTGCTGGCACAACTAATACATGCACCAGGCAAAAACTGCCTCTCTAGAACAGAAAACAGCAGCCACTGATGCCCGAAATGAGTCTCTTTTTTGGTTTTTTGTGGAAGCTAGGCTTCCAGGAACTGAGCTATTTTTTGGTGATCGATTCTCTCCTCACCGCACCTAAAGAATTGAGTTCGGTATAACTCGCTAACGCGCTCCCCAAGGGTTTTAAGCTTCGGAATGGGAACCCACCCGATATACCTCCAGTGCAAGCGCTTTCTCAGATACTAGGTGGGCTGGGACTTTTCTGGATCATCACCACTAGGGGCTGCCACCATACTAAGACCCGGGTGTTTTTATGTGTGCCTAAACCAACCCCTTTGAAAAATCTAACTCGCAAAACAAATTAATTAAGCTCCCTAACCTGGTTCAATTTTAATTTTTTCAAAGCTTTTTTTTTTTTTTTTTTTGGAAGTTTTCTTTAGTTCAAAGACCAGGAGTGATTATCCCGTGCCGCCATTACGGGTCGGCGTCCACTGTTAGGATATGGAAGTACAAAGAAAATGAGGGGGCCAGTCAAGCGACTAGGCGGGAAATGTAAAGTGCTGAAAATTAAAGCCGAATTGTAAAGGGAAGTAAGAAAAGTGCCAGTCAAGTGACTAGGCGAAAATTGCTGAAATTTAAAGCGGAATCGTAGGGGTAAGTAAGACAGGTGCCAATCAAGTGACTAGGCAAAAATTACTGAAATTTAAAGCGGAATCGTAGGGGTAAGTAAGAAGGTGCCAGTCAAGTGACTAGGCGAAAATTGCTGAAATTTAAAGCGGAAACGTAGGGGTGAGTAAAAAAGGTGCCAGTCAAGTGACTACGCAAAAATTGCTAAAATTTAAAGCCAAAACGTAGGGGTATGTAAAATGACGTAATCGGAGGGGTAAGTGAAAAAAATAGCAAAAATAAAATAAAAAAAAGCAATAAAATATTAGAAAAATTAAAAGAAAGGCCTAGTTCAAGGGGAAGCTCTACTAGCTACCCCCCAGCAGAGTCGCCATCTGTGCAACCGTGGGAATCGATGCGATCCCGTCGCGACGATGCGCCCTCTAACGATAAAACATATAGAGTCGCCACCCGGAGCTTTCGGTGTCCCGGGATACCTAGTTCATTTTCATGAGCACCGAAGTGCTAAAAATATGACTCTGAATCCGGTCCACACTAAAGGCTCTTGGGTAGGGGCTTCGGTTATTGATCGGAAAGGTGTTAGGAACCCGCTTAACGCGGTCTCTACTTATGGCAAAAAATAAAATGATGGAAAAGAAAAGAAAATAGCTTCCTCTTGCCCAAAAGGGCCTAGAATCCTATTTGTGCCCCTCCGTTCCTACCAAAAAATCGGCAGCGTAATGGCACAAATGGCAGGATGGAGGGAGGTAGAAAGAGATAGGAGAAGAAAGGGGAGAGCCAGAGCTCTTGGGCCCTTGTAGCACCGTAGAGGAGCCTTGCGTGGCTTGCTTTGATGAGCTCTTGAAGGCTTTGTATGGTGGAAGGTGGGGTTCTAACTCTTAAGGCATGAAGCTAAGAGGTAGGGAAGGGAGGCTAAGGGATCACACACACCTAGGCTAAGGGTTTTGGATGCAAGAACAAGCTTGAAATGAGGTTAGGAGGTTCTAGAATTTGGGTGAAAATAGTGCACAAAAGGGAGAAAGAACTTCTCACTTTGAGCTCTTTCTCTCTTAAGCAAATTTCTCAACCCTTAAACCAAGGGGTGGGGGGCTCTATTTATAGGAAAATAGTGGATTAGGAGGCTGCATTGATGCTAATTGAGGTCAGCAATTAGGTAATCTCAAATCTAAGGTTTCCTAGGATTTTGAGAGCTTGAAAGGGTGTGAAGGTGGTTCTAATGGTGGATGATGGGGTGAGGCTTTAGGCCACTTGGAGGGTTGCAAATAGGTAAGGAATGGGTGCAACAGAACTATCAAAACACACCCCAAAGGTTGAGGTGGTCAACAAGTCAAACTCCAGTCACGATTTTTGGAGTAAATTCCTAGAGTTACTGTTCATATGCACAGTAAAATAGTGAAGAATAGTGTCTAGAAGTTAGCTCGCGGGGTGGGGACCACTTTTTAAACATGGCACAACTATTAGTTGCGCCAGGCTTAAAATATGGGAGAATTGGCCTGGCGCAACTAGTAGTTGCGTTTGGCAAAATTTATACCTGGCGCAACTATTAGTTGCGCCAGGCCATTTCTGGGGAGGCGCGCCAAATCCTTAAGGCGTCTTCTCGAAATTACCTTCCTACCCTCCGAGTTCGGACTGCCATATCTTCTGCTATATACCTCTAATTGGGTCAATTCCTGGACCGTTGGAAAGCTGACGACCTCTACTCTTCAATGGTAAAAGATTTGGTCACTGCAGAGGGTCGTGGTCAGTTCTTGTGCACCCCTCCTCCTTATTGCCTAGGAAGGTTAGGTTAAGGTTTGAAAAGGGTTCTAAGGGTTGGGGTTGGTTTCTAAAGGTTCAGGGTAGGTTCTTGGGGGATTTAGGGTGATTCCTAAGGGTTCCATACACGCCATCAAAAGCTCAGAAATGCACCTCTCTCGAAATATGTTTCGATCGGGCCTTAGGCCAAATTTGGGTGTCTACACCAGTCTGTTGGTACGAGCTTTTTCTGGGTTCCTTTCGGTCCCTAAAAAGAGTGGCCCAATTCGGTCCAAGTGGACTCTGGCAAAGGCAATGATGGAGTAATAAATTAGGAATTGTTAAATGCTGAAAGGAAAAGGCGAATATTAAATGGAGAATACCTGGTTCGTTGCGATTGCTAGCTGTAAATATTTATCGATGCTGCAACATATCACTGATCAAACTTTAAGGGGAGCGGGGGACTTGCAGGTTGAACTCCTTTATTGAATCGTTAGCCTGCCAACGTTAGCAGCTATGGGCTGCCTTGGGGTTTAGCTAGTTTGGTTTTCCTATTCCCGCTGGGAGTTTAATTGATTCTGTCTTCTGATTCTTCTCTAAGTTTGGCTGGCCGGGGGTCTCCTAGTGTTATTCTAACTCTAATTAATTTAGTTTCCTAATCTAACTAGGAATCTAATTAATCTTCTCTCCTGATCGTACTGGAAGTCTAATTAATCTAGTCTCCTAATTCTACTAGGAGTCTAATTAATCTAGTCTCCTAATCCTACTAGGAGTCTAATTTAAAAAAAGGTCTCCTAATTCTACTAGGAGTCTAATTTAAAAGAGGTCTCCTAATTCTACTAGGAGTTTAATTTATGTAAATATCCTAATTCTACTAGGACTCTAGTTAATTAGAAAAAGGGGTTGTGGCCCGTTATGCTAAGGAGGATCGGCCTCGTTTCCGGGTACTCTCCGTAAGCTCCCTTGGGCAAATCGAGTGGTTAGGGATTATTTTAGTAATAATATGGATTGAAAAACTGATTTTTATTTTGAAATTAGGAACTTATAAATTGAAGATTAGAATTTTTAAGGATTATGAATTAAGACTGAATATTAACAGCTTGAATTCGAAATTAAGAATTAGGGAAAAGACTGAAAAGTTTAAAAATATGGTTTAAAAACACTAAAACTAAAGACTGATTTTAAAATCTAAAATCAGAGATTAAAAATAAGAGTTTGAGTCTAAAAATCTATGACTTAAGATTTAAAGCCTAAAATTAAGGGTTTAGAACACCAAACTAAAAAATTAAAGTTAGAATTTAGGGATTAAAGACCCAAGGACTGGTTCTAGAAACGAAGAACTAGAACTAGATAAATAAGAATTAAATTAAAAAAGTAGGAGCTGGTTCTAGAAACTAAGAACTAAAGCAAGGAAAAAAGGTAAAAATTAAGGACTAGAGAGATTTAAAATCTAAGATCTAGAATTAAAAATTTAAGAACCTAAAGTCTAGAACCTATGATCTAGAACTAAGAACTACGAACTAGAACTAAGGAAGTTAAGAACTAGAAAGAAAGTAAACCTGAGGCCAGGGCCGCAGAGAGAGATCCCGAGTTCCTAAGTTTGGAAGTAGGAACTCGAAAATTTGATTGTTGACTATGTGGTGATGTGTTTTTGGGATGAGGTGGTGGGTCCTATTTATAGGTATTTGGCCAATTGCGCACCCCGTGGGGTGCACTCAATTGGTCGGTGAGTTCCAATTACGTGCCCTATATCAGGCACCCAATCACTTTGAGTCGGTGATCGACTCAATGAGTGATCGGCTCAGTGGCTTAGCTGGGTGTCCCAGTCCTAGTCTAATTAGGCTGATTGCACACCCTGTTTAGTGCGCACAATCCAATTAAACTCCATATCAACTATGTTTAATAGGGGAGTTTTGCTGGTCTAAGGATTTAGAGACGAGGTTCGCTTGGGAACCGATTACACGCATGTTGTGGGGCGCATAAATATATTATGTGCTCTCAATAGAGCGTGCAATCAGGTCTCGAGGCAGTTTCTAGAAGGGTAGAAGGCCAATCCAAAAGGGACTAATTGCACGCTTAGTACCAAGCGTGCAATATGATTGCGCGTGACTAGCAAGGCGCGTAATCAATGCCTAAGGCGGTCCTCAAGAAGTACAATCCTGGCCCAAGAGGGACTAATTGCACGCCTACCATGAGGCGAGCAATCATGTTACGCGTGCTAGATAGGGCGCATAATTAAGGACTTTCCTGGGTTTGAGCCGAGTCCGAGCCATAGAGCTATTGTTTCTGCTTGGGTCTTAACCATGTACTATTGTTTCAGTGGATGTTTCCCATATTAGGGTTTTAAAGTTTTAAAGAAGGTTAGTCCTTTTCCGGAGATCATGGGTCCTTTTTCGAAGATCACGGAGGCATATATGTCTTGAACATACAACCCAAACCGAAAACCTAGAACCTAACCTACAACTTAAAACAAACACGGAACCAAAAACGGACACAAACCCAAAGCACAATGTGCGGAACGTCTAATTAGAAGCAACAAAAAAGCAAAGGGAGGATTGGTTGGGTAACACCCTTTCCATCCATTTGGAGGACTTCCCTCCCACCATCTTCACCTCCTAACAATAATGATGGATGTATACTGCCACTCAATCCCAACACCTCCAAACCACAGCAACATCTCCATTCACACCACCATTAGAAACCACTTCAGGACAAAGAACAACCAAAACGACGTAGATTGAAAGAAACGACATCAAAATTAGATTGTCAGATCTAAAAATATTGCCAAAACACCAAAATCAAGAGCTCTAGGAAGGAAGAAAAAATAAATAAAGAAGCTCGGACATATATAGGTGCTTGGCTAATTAAGCGCTTAAAACACAACTATAGACACCCCCATTTTGTCCTCTTGGAGTATATAAGTTTGTTCAGTCAACCTTTGACCTTGACTATGACTCTTTGGAAAGGACATACCTTCTCTGAAAGTTTCACAACCCTAATGTGGGGACCATGCACTGAAATAATAGTATATGGCTGAACACAGGCTGAAACAATAGCTCTGTGGCTTAGACCCCCTAACCCTAATCCAGGGACCATATATTGAAGCAATAGTACATGGCTGAACATAGGCTGAAACAATATCTCTGTGGCTCAGACCCCCTAACCCTAACGTGGGAACCGTGCACTGAAACAATAGTACATGGCTGAACACAGGCTGAAATAATAGCTCTGTGTCTCAGATTCCCAATGTGGGGGACTATATACTGAAATAATAGTATATAGTTAAAATATAGACTGAAACAATAGTCTTCCATTTTAGACCCGGGACATACCTCGAATTACGTTCCTTAAACCAAGCGCGCAATCCTATTACATGCCACATCACCGATGCGCAATAAGTCCCTTCTAGACTAAATTCCCATTCTTTAGACCGCCTCGAGACTCGATCGCGCGCTCCACACAGAACGCGCAATCGGATTAAGTGTCGTATCACCACCGGGCAATTGGTCTCTCCCTGACCTAGTCTCCCAATCCTTGACCGCTAAAATTTCATTATTAAGCAGTAGGTTTGAAATGCTTAAGCGGATTGTATACGCTAAATGAGGCGTGCAATTAGCCCTAATGTGATTAGACTAGGAAACTCGGCTAAGCCAGTCAGCCGGTTGCTCACTGAGTCCGTGACCGACTCAAAGCGATTAAGCACTTGTAATCCGGCACGTAATTGAACGCCTAGATTAAGGCGCGCAATTGAAGTTGACTGGCTAATTAAGCGCAACCCACATGGCTCGTAATTAGCAAAACACCTATATATAGGACCTTTTACCTCAATCCTAGGGACACAAGTTTTTTTCTTCTCTTCCAAGCTAAGGGATTTTGAGATTCTCTCTTTGGCGTCCAACTTTAGGTAACCTATTAGTTTCTAATTCTTAGTTCTAGAACTTAGGTTCTAGTTCTAGATTCTAGATTTCATTCAATTTTTTAATTTTTCCCTACGAATCGCTGGTTCTAGCTCTTAATTACTAGAACCAGTCCTTAGCTTTAGCTTTTTGATTTCCCTTTCAGATCTTAGATTTTAATTCATAGTTTTGATCTTAATTTTCTTCTTAATTTCTAAAACTTAGGTTTTTTCAATCTTAATATCTAGGTTCTAGATCTTATTTTCAGTTTTCGTCCTAAAATCATAGATTCTAATTCCAGATTTTTTTTTTAATCCGTAATCCTTAATTCCCAATTTCTAATCCTTTAAAATTTATGATTTTGATCTTTAAATCTATAATTCCTAAATTTAAAATCAAATTTTCAATCCTTAGCCACCCGATTTGCCCAAGGGAGCTTACGGAGGGTACCCGCGAACGAGGCCAATCCTCCTTAGCATAACGGGCCCAAACCCCTTTTTTTCTAATTAATTCAATTTTTAATTAAAATTAGGATATTTAAATTAATAAGACTCCTAGTAGAAGTAGGAGACCTTTTTTTAAATTAGATTCCTAGTAGAAGTAGGAGACCTTTCTTAATTAGACTCCTAATAGAAGTAGGAGACCTTTTTTTAAATTAGACTCCTAGTAGAAGTAGGAAGCCTTTTTAAATTAGACTCCTAGTAGAAGTAGGAGACCTTTTTTAATTAGACTCCTAGTAGGATTAAGAGACTTAATTAATTAGATTTCTAATAGGATTAAAATATTTAAATTTATTAGACCCCTAATAGGATTAGGAGATTTAATTAATTCCTGGTAAGATTATGATATTTAAATTAATTAGACTACCAGTAGGATTAGGAGACCAAGTTAATTAAAATCCCAGCAGGAATAGAAAAACCAAACCAGTTAGACTAAACGCAACCAACAAGTGCTGATATTCGCCGGTGGATGATTCAGTAAAGGAGTTCGACCTACAAGCCCCCGTTCTCTTTAAAGCGTGATCAGTGATATGTTGCAGCGTCAATAAATATCTGTAGCTGGCGTTCGTACCTTCTCAAGTATTCTTCATTTAGAATTTACCTCTTTAATTTCAGCAATTTAATATTTCCTAATTTATTATTCTATCATCGCCTTTGCCAAAGTCCACTTGGACCGAATTGGGCCACTCTTTCCGGGACCAAAAGGAACCCGGGAAAAGCGCACACCAACAGACTAGAGATCATGATGGGAATCTTTTTCGCTAAGGTTGCCATGGTTTAATTAATTTGGTTTTCTATTTTCCTTGCTTTATTTAATTTGGTTTTATATTTTTTCCTCTTTATTTTGATTTCTATATTGTTCCACTTTATCACTTTTCTACACACACTTGCATGTGGGTAAATTATTTTTTTCTTTCTCAAAAAATAAAAAATAAAAAAAGAAACTATTTTAAAATGGTCGACATCAGAAAATTAAACTTTAATAATATCGACCCACCCGTGTGGGGCTCCTCTAGTGATCCTGAGTATAACGTTAGGCCGTCTTGCTAGATAGCTGTTAAGCAGTGAAAAATATCAATTTTCACCTCCCAACCTAACCTTTAATGGACCCTTGCGTTGACTAATAAGGTGTTTTAAGTGTGTTCTGTAGATAAATAATAAATTAAAGCCTTAGTACAAACATCCATCTAAAAAGGCCAAAGAACCAATCTGCTGCTTAACATATGCTCAGACAGCCCAAAGGCCAGCCAATTAAATAGTCCACAGAGCTTTAGAAGGTCATGAGAAGGTCATGGGCCCAACTTGGGGTGCTTGGGACCAAGTGCAGTTGTAAGGAATGAAGATTGAACCCACCAAGAGGCTGCTGAGTGGTGAGCAAATGAAGAACAACACACCAAAGATGTGTGCCAGCTGTGGAAGCACAAAGCAGAAGCTGTCGAGAGGTTCCATTAAGCTGTCGTGAGGTTCTGGAAGTATAGGCCTACCTATCGAGAGGTACTGAGTGGGAAATGTGAAGACCTCGTGAGGTTCTAGTTGCCTATCGAGAGGTTGGAGGCCAGCAGTGGATCCTGTCGAGGGGATACCTAGAGGTGCAGAAGAAGTCGAGAGCTTTCCAGGACCAGTCGAGAGGTTCTGAGAGAAGGGGATGAAGCTGTCGAGAGGTTGGGTGTTATATATGAAGCTATCGAGAGCTCCCTAGTACCTGTTGAGAGGTTTTGGAGGTGCAATATAAGCTATCGAGAGGATACCTAGAGGTGCAGGGGAAGTTGAGAGGTTCAATTGAACCTGTCGAGCAGTGCAAGACAACCTGTTGACAACTTACCTGAAGCTGTGCTCATTAGCGTGAGGATGAACCAACTTGTCAAGAGGTTCAGAAGATCTTGTCGAGAGCCAAACTAAAGTAGTATAACAAGTCGACAGGTTGATTATAACCCGTTGAGAGGATGAATGAAAAACTGGACAGAAGATAAGAAATGCTGTCAATCTTGTCGACAAGTTTAAGAGAACCTGTCGAGAAGTCCCCAATCCTGTCAAAAGCCACATGAACCTGTCTAAATGAAAACCAAATAGACTTAGAACCTGTCAAGAGGTTCCTTGAACCTCTCGACACTCGAATTAGGAACTTCCCAGTTTCTTTCACAGTAGCTACCAAACTCCAGTGCTTTGTGCACACATTCCAAAGCATGTCAGTGACCCTTGGGAGTATTTTTAGAGCGCAACTGGGCACGAATGGGAACCCTAACCACTTCACATGTACTTGTCCAGTTTGGACCAATCAGTGAAGAGCTTCTAGAAGAGAAATCAGCCACATAAGCAGCTCAGAATAATAGAATTATTCTCTTGAGCTCTGATTGGCAAAAATAGATCTAAGGACAGAGAGGAAGACTATAAAAGCCTGAAGAATTTACAGAGCTACCATCCATAAATTGAGAGAACCAGAGCCAAATCTGATCTCCATTTTCCCTCCAAAAATTCCCACTCTCTTCCTTCTTCCCCCATTCTCTTTTCAGTCAATCATGGTTGGCTAAACCCCTTCAGTAGCTAGGGTGAGGTTGAGAGTTGTAAATCGAGAGTTTTAGAGGCTGTGTAGATGGATTGTAAGTTGCACAGATTGCAGATCTGAGCACAATAGGATTGTAAGTTGTGTTATTATAATGTAATTATGGTTGTTAAAGGTGATTTTGATCTATATTTCACTTTTTCGTATTTGATTTTCCTGGATTAGATATTCTTGTGGATGCTTGAGCTTGTAGCCTGGCACCCACAACATATGTAATAGTTTACCTGTTCCAATCAAGATCCTGGAATTGGAATAATCTCTGGGATGATATGTGGCCACCGAAATGGACAGATCATAGCCTTAGGATTGCTTCAATTCTCTGGTTGAGAGTGGATTCTTATACCTTGCATCAGAGCTTGTAGCCAGATGAAGGATTGCTGCAAATCTGTCCTATGCACTAGCTTTGATTCAATTGATTTTCAGTAAAGGCCAAAATCCCTAGCTGCTGCTCTCCACCTTTTGATTTTAATCTTTTCCATTCCCTTGAATTTGAGTTTAATCAGTTCTGGATCAATTTGCTTTTAATTTTCATAGTTCTTAGTAAAGTGACAAATCTTAGAAACCTCTCCTCTTTCCTGTTTTGATTAAGTCTAAATTAGGTTAGAGTGTCAGATCTGTCATAGATCTAGAGATTTACCTCATTTCAAAACACATTTTCCCTCTGGACCTACCCTAACTTACCTATTAAAACTTGCTGCAACAACCTTGGTTCTTGTAGGACTGCTTGCTTGCCTTAAGCCCACTTTGCTGTAGTTTGTTCATTTAATTTACTGTTCTAACTATTTAATAATTGTAAGGTAAGCTAGACACCAACAACCTAGCATCGTGCCCGAGTAAATACGATTAATGAGAGCGAAAAATACCCCTTCACTCCATGAAACTCAAATCACAGCAATAACACTGAAAAAAGTGGTACTGAGTGAAGCTACCCCGATAGTCAAGTTATGGACCACACTCCCAATGCACTCATAAAAGGAGGAAAAGAAGCCGATGCATTGCTCCAATCCCAAAGATAAGTTACTCCGAGTAACAGATAAAAGGAAAGGACGCCGACTCCTCCACATGCTCTGACTCTCCTGACACATAACACATATACCTCTGAAACCTTCCACAAAAACAACTATCGAGGACAACCCTCTCCCAAGGCACCTAGAAAAGACACCGCCATAAACACAAACAACCTCCACCAATTTCTAGATGACTACATGGCTAACAAAGAATGCTCTAGTCACACTTTTGGATTCGACAAATTTTGTCAAGACATCGACTTCATTATACCTGCTAGTTTTAAACCTCTAAAATTCAACAAATATAATGGTACGGGAAACCCAAAGCACGATTTGGCCCTATTCTGCAATGACTGTCGACCAATCCGCACCAATCATAGGCTCCTGATCCAGTACTTTCCGAGATCACTAGAAGGAGAAGCCCTTGACTGGTTCACGGCCTTACCTTTAGCCGAAATCGAGACATTCAAAGACTTAGCCGACAGATTCCTAGATCAATACCAGCACCTGACTCATGAAGAAATCAGTCTCGCTGACTTAATGCACAGAAGACAAGAGGACGATGAAGACTTCTTGACATCGCCAACAGTTGGAGAAGACTTGCCGCTCGAACGGGGAATCAAATAAAAGAAAGCGATGCGATAGAAATCATCATTAGTAATACCCAAGAGCCTCTTCGGAGTGTTCTCATCCTAAGTGACTATCACGATCTCGCTAGCCTTTATCAACGCGCCTCATGCATAGAACGTCGACTGAAGAATAGAGACCTCAGTCTTCCTACCTTAACATCCAACGAACCCTCTTCCGACAACCTCGAGACAAACACTCTAAACGAAGCCATAGACTCCGAACAAATCAATGCGAACCAAGAACAAAACCAAACTAACCCACAACCATACCACCTATATGACCATGCTCAAGATCTCTACACAAACCTGTACCCTGACTATAACCAACCTCTATACCCTGACTAAGACCAACCACTATACACCAACCAATACATGAACCCGTACTATGACCAAAACTAGTGCCCCAATGAAACACAAACTAACATTACCTATTACAGCCCATTGTTCGATCAAACTCAACTCGCATACGATACTATACACTCATTCACCCCCACCCCATTCCACCCAGCTAGCCTGATCCGAAGAATTGAACCTCCCTCAGAGCCAGACCATACTATTCACATACAACCAACCAACCCTATCCCTCATACCTATAAATGAGAAATTACCTTTCGCCTGGAACTGGTCACTAAGACCACTAAAATTCAAAATATCACTGAATCTACCCCTAAACTAACTCAACCCATCACCAAACTCATCGCCAAGCCTAACACACTTATCTTTGAACCAACTCAACCTACCCTTGAATCCGATAACCTACCAACAAACGAATCAATCCCCACACCGCTTGAACAGACGCCCAAAACAATGACACAAACTACCCCTGAACACGCTCACGTGCCGACTTTAGAAGTAATTTTTGAACCAATCAATCGGTATTATATGACGTCATTCATACTTAAACCAATCACAAAACTAAACTCTGAACCCAAACCAGTAATCAAATCTACCCCCAAAATCACCAACCCTGTCGCTTTCAAATTAACTTTGAAACTAACCCTCAAAACTGAACACATTGTCAAACACATTGCCCCACCAATCTCAAAACCAGTCCTTGAACTAATCCCTACATCAACTTCAAAACTTGAACTCAACAACAAACACATCACACCACTAACCTCAGAATCAACTCTCAAAGTAACTTCTACGCCCACTTCAGAACCTAAACTCATTACCACCAAACCAACTTCAAAACAAAATCTTGAACCCGAATCTGTTACTAAACATACCTCCGAACCACCCATTTCACTCACTTCAGAATCAACCATTGAATCGATCTCAAAACTAACTCACAAATTAGTCTCTACACCCACCTCAAAACCTGAATTCACCACCGGACTTATCACCTCTCCAACCACGAAATTGAACCCCAAACTCAAATCTATTATAAAACCTAAACTTATCACCAAACCTAAACCTATTATAAAACCTAAACTTATCATCGAGCCTAAACCTACTATCAAAACTAAACCTATTATAAAACCTAAACTTAGCATCAAACCTAAACCTACTATCAAAACTAAACTTATTATCAAATCTAAACATATTATCAAACCTAAACCTATCGTCGAACATGAATCTATCATCGAACCAACACCCATCCTCAAGCTCGAACCCTCCATCAAAGGCAAACCCGCCATCAAATCCGAATCCATTGTCGAACCTGAACCTATCGTCAAACCTAAACTGATCACCGAATACAAAACTGACTTCAAGCCTCCAACTATCAACGAATCTAAATCGATCCTCGAACCTAACCTACCGTCGAACCTAAACAAATCACCGAACACAAACCTGTCATCAAACCTCAAACTATCAACAAATCCAAGCCCATCAACAAACTTAAACCCATCATTGAACTCGAGCCTGTTATCGAAAATGAACCTAGTATTAAAACCGAACCTATTCCTATAATGCCAACTCCACTCACCTTTGAGCCTACCACAAAATCTATCAAGGAGTTTATCATCGCTCCCACTTTTGAAATCAAACCAAACTGAAATCTTACGATGCCAATCACCATCCAAATCAACGTTCCTCAAATACCATCAAAACCTGTGGACCTCACAACTAAAATTGCTTCTAATCATCAGATTTAAATCTCTATGGACCTCATAATCAAAACCTTCACCGAACTCCAATCGGTGACAAAACTACTACGTCAAACTTCTGAGACCCAACCTCCTTGAAAAATTATAAACAAAACTTTAAAACAACCTCACGATAAACCCAAAGTGTGAATCAAATCAAACAAGCATAATCAAATAAAACTAGACCGCCCCACAAGTAGGAAAGGTCAACCTTGGATTACGCCCTCGCGTCTCCTCTTCCTACTCTACCTCTGCCTTATCTTATCACTACCTTTACAACACTACCATCCCTGTCAACGGTTTCTATTCTAACTTCGGTCACAAACAGCTTTCCAACCACCCACAAACGACCCTGAAGAATTCTTTAACAACTCTATGCTTCATCTCTACGAGATGCCTCACTCCGTTGAAAAATAAAAGAAGGTCCCTCCCAATAAGGAGACCCCGAACACAAAAGACCTATGAAAGGAAGAAATCAAATGGCGCCACACCTGTTTTGACAAACCTCATATCATCCAAATTACAAACACAAACATAAATGCATCTTCTCTCTCATCCCAGATCAATCAGATCGAAAGGGATCGAGGACCCCAAAAGAATATCATAGAACAGTCACTTCGACCTCCCAACATGTCCCACCAAGCGGACTTCCTGAATCATTCCCCTACTTAAGGAACTAACACTGTCCTCTAACGCAAAAATAATAATAATAAAGAAAATGAAAAATATATAGAAAAGTCACAAAAAAAATCAAAGTATAAATGCTCAAAACGTAAATACTCTTTTATGCCCCAACCCTTCGGACTCATACACGACCGAGAGCTTGAAGTTAGGGAACTAGTGCTAAGAAACCATGCCTGTACAACCACCTCGCCTGGAGGAAATCAAAGCCCACATAGGAAATACTTATATTATCTCGGCAACATGCCCAAGAAATAGCCACAAGGGAAGGACTTCCTGACCTTTGAAATTATAAGTCAATGACCATCTTGTCTCGTAGCCTAAACAAACATACTTATATACTTATCATCCTCGCAGTCATCTGACTCATTGACCACCCTCCTATTCAGGCAAGTTGATCGAAAGGATTAGTGGATCATGAAACTCTCTTTCTGAAATATAGGAAACTTTGGATTCTCATACACCCCCTTCAGCCATTGGAGTCGATGTTAGAGCATAAAAAATGAAAATGTAAGGTTCCATCAAACTTCACAATTCTTTCATTAGTAGGTTGTTTAAAAAAAAAATATAGAAATGAAGCACAACTGAGCGAGAGCAATATGAGGAATGAAGAGTCAATGAATTCAGGGAAGTATAAGCAAATTGTGAGGGCATTCCTAGTAATCCTATTAGGAGAGTATAAGCAAGTCGCGAAGGCATCCTTGACATCTTTACACTACTAGATGTTGTCGTATGGTGACGGGAGGAGGACAAAACTCCTGCTAACCATAGAATTTGATGATTTGATGGTGTTGGACCATGAAGGGGAGCTCAATTATGGCATCGCATTATCCACCAGAGAAGAAAGTAGTTGACTACTATTTTAAAAATCAGTTGCATAAGACGCTACCCTCAGATCAATAAACCTTACCTCTTCTTCACCCTTTATTTTCTTTTCGGACAATGAGTCAAATAATTTTCAAAATCTCTTTGAAATAAAATTGAAAACTCTCAAATGATAAGTGATGCAATCACCCATTACCTACAATTCACCTCGATCTTATTAAAAGCTACGATATATGATGATCATTCAACACTTACAAAATCGAGCCTGGCATGTAGCCAAAATAATTGAGCCACCTCCCAACTAGGATCATCACAAATATATTCTAGGACATCTGTGAGGCTAATGAAACTCCCACCGTCACTTGACACAGGGGCATTTTTTTTTAATAGCGCTAGCACCTTGGTAGAGATACTAAGGTCATAAGTCCGATATCCCAAATTGGGGTATTTTTAAATTTTTTTAAAATTTAGTTCTTGCTTCCCCACCTTGAATACCCAAGAAATACACAACAATAAATACAAACAAACATCAATGAAACAAACACAATAAATAAACACACCTTTGTATTTATTATACAGGTAGCACCGGAGGCATACCTCCTGAACATACAACCCAAAACGAAAACCTAAAATCCTAATATACAACCCAAAATGAAAACCAAGCCCAAAATGGATACAAAGCGAGGAGCAGACCCTGCTCGGAGCGTCCAATCGGAAGCTTTAGAAGAGGAGATAGAGGATTGGTTGGGTAACACATCCCTCCACTTGTAACACCTCCTCTTCCACCATCTTCACCTCCTCCGCCGCCGCCTCCTCAACGCTGCCTTCACTGCTCCCTAAAAGGGATCGATTTGAAGGCTAATCTCCTCTTTCCCAATACCTTCCATTCTCAAAGTTACTCCAACACCGAGCACCGCCTCCGACTGAAGAGCAAGAGAAATAACAACATCTAAAGAAACAACATCATGATTAGACGGTCAGATCACACAATATCACAGACACACTTATATCTGAGTGTAAGGAAAACATGAAAAGTCAAATGAAACTAGAAAACATGAAAAGAATAAAGAATCTCCCCCTTCTATAGAGCACGACTCAATCACGCGCCCGGTACCCGATGCAAAATTCAATCACGCACTGTCCCATAGGTGCATAAACCTAATCTCGCGCAGTAGACAGAGCACGCAATCTAACTTCCACCCACCCAGCGGGCACAACACCCTAATCTCTCACCCTGATAAGAGCATGTAATCAGATTGTGTGCAACATAAATGGCACGCAATTTGAAAGGTCACCCACACAGTGACTTGGTGACGCCTCAATCACGCGCTCCCATTAGGTCGCATAATCAGATTACTTGCACACAAATGCGTAATTTACCCCTTCAAATTCCCAGTCACGCACTCCCACACAGGCAGGTAGTTTAATCAAACGCCCATAAACAGATGTGCAATACCCAACTTTACATCCTCCCACCTTTTATTCCCGTCTCGGACAAGATCTTTTCTCCATGCCCCATCACATAGCCCTACAGGAGAAGGAAGCATTGACCGCACCCCCCTTGTCCCATCGCATCAGAACACGCACATCATCAATATAAATTAATGTACCCTATCGTGGCACCATAAAAGCAGAGAGCATGCTACTTATCTCCTCACGATCAGAACCACTTCCCCCATCCCATTGCGATATGACCGAGACATCTCCTATGGTCCCATCGCAACCGAACCCCCCATTTGACAAATTTGTAACCTCTCAGAACCCCTCCTTCTGTCCTGCCCCATCACGTAGCCTTACAGGCCGTTTAGAGAGAGAGAGAGAGCTAATCACGCTCATGTCCCATTGTAATGCCAAACCAGGCACGTGATTGAAAGCCAAAGACGAGTCTAGTCACGATGCAACCGTGACATAGTCTCAAATAGCCCAAGATCCGCCAAAGAAAGAAACATAGCAATTACATCTATCAACGGTCAACACCTCATCGTGATATCTCACCAAGCGATCCGAACATCTTGCACGTAGCGGCTATCAACCCTATCACTCAATTGCATCACGCAAGTCCCATCACGACACATCAACTTCATCTTGTCTTACAGTCGCGACATTAATCACACCTCCCTGAAACCCTCATCATGAAACCTTGCATAGAGTCAAACCTTCCAAAAATCCCATCGCTAACTATGCTCAACTAATGTCCTATCACGGAAGCAGAGAGCCTACCCCCAAACCCCTAGCTATGCAGCACTCTACATACACTTACCAATGGAAGAAGAGGGACTCCTCCCAAATCCCATGGCATCTCAAACACAAAAAAAAATTCCATTAGGATCCAAATGCCCCTAGCAGACCTACAACCATCAGGACACATCCCAGCATGCAACCGCAACGGGAAAGGACCTCCCACATCCCATTGCAAACCTCACTTCCCCAAGACATTGCATCACGGCAAGGGACACCATGTCCCTGCTGCAACAAAAATGAAGAAAAGAAGGGAAACCCTCTGAACGTCCCATAGCGACATCACAACAACCGATTAGTCCCATCGCAGGCTACACAGGTAAGTATCACCACTTCAGGTAAGTGGCATACCTTCTCTTCTACTTGATATTGTTTATAAAAATATATAGTTAGTAATGATTAAATCAAAATGTTTTCAAAACCTATCTCTCTTGGCTCGTGAATCACTGTAGCCCTCCCATAAGAGACAATCATTAGTATTCGACGAGAAGGCTAGATGGAGAATCCAGCATGCCAAGTGTTGTCTTGACAATCACATAAATGATCGGGTCCACAAATCCTGTACTGGTGGATCTGCTCAGCAACGTCTCGGAAGCCATGTTTTCTGAAGATTTACCACCGAATTGGTCATAAGTTAAAATTCTTGAACTTCCAAAACCAAAACAAAAAAAAATAACAGAAAAAATAAACTAACCAAAATAATAATAAAAAAGAGACCTCTTACCTACCAAAATTCAACTAACTCACCACTTATCCAAACCAACCATTCCCCTTGGGAAACCGAGCAATGAGTATATTTAATCTAAGAATTTACAAATGCCTATTGGAAAAGGAATGCCTGATGTGCATTGGTGTGAGCAATCACGCGTCCGGTCTGACATGACTTACGAAAGCCTTTGCCATTACATGATTATATTTTTTATTATCGATCTTTGACCTTATTTATGGACATTTGTATGACGCCCCCCGATACCTCAACTGCGTTATACCCCTTTATTTGACTACCCCTTATAGCAGGTCGAGACACACTACGGCATGTGCCTTGTACCCACATATTAGGATATGGTGATTCTACTTTTTGCTTGACTGTCACTCGCAGCAGGTCGCGGCACACGATGGGATGCCCCTTGCACCTGCAGATTAGGTTACGCTGACTTTCCTCGTCAACTATCTATGATAGCGGGTCACGATATGCAACGGGATCACTTACATCCGCGGCATAAAATACACCTTTTGACAGCTACCACTAGGCCCCTAATACTCCATTTTAGCTTACGTTGATAGATAAGAAAGCCAAGCATGTCATGTTAGCATCCCCAGTTCACATTTGTGATTTTTCAAGAGAAGTGAGAAGACACCTCGAATGAGGAGTGTCTACTTCTTCGACACATTCTTACTTCACAAGAGTGCGCCGAAGAGGGGCATCTATAGACACCCCCATTTTTCCCTCTCAGAGTATATAAGTTTGTTTGGTCAACCTTTGACGTCGATTGTGACTCTTCAGAAAGGACTTACCTTCTCTGAAAATTTCACAACCCTAATGTGGGGACCATGCATTGAAATAACAGTACATGGCTGAACACAGGCTGAAATAATAGCTCTGTGGCTCAGACCCCCTAACCCTAATGCGGGGACCATGTATTAAAATAATAGTACATTACTGAACACAGGCTGAAACAATAGCTCTATGTCTTTGACCCCCTAGCCCTAACTTGGGAACCGTGCAGTGAAATAATAGTACATGGCTGAACACTGGCTGAAATAATAGCTCTGTGGCTCAGATTCTCAACGTCGGAGACTATATACTGAAACAATAGTATATAGTCGAAATGCAGATTGAAACAATAGTCTTCCATTTTAATCCCAACCCGGACTTGAGACATACCCCGAATTACATGCCTTAAACCATGCCCGTAATCCTATTACACGCCACATCACCGGTGTGCAATAAGTCCCTTCCAGACCAAATTCTCTTTCTTTAGACCGCCTCGAGACTCGATCGCATGCTCCACACGGAACGCGCAATCAGATTAAGGGTTGTATCACCGGCACGCAATTGGTCTGTCCTCAACCTAGTCTCCCAACCCTTGACCGCCAAAATTCCACAATTAAGTGCTAGGTTTGAAATGCTTAATCTGATTACATATGCCAAAGAAGGCGCACAATTAGTCCTAACGTGATTAGAACTAGGAAACTCGGTTAAGCTAGCCAGCCGATTGCTGACTGAGTCCGTGATCGACTCAAAGCGATTAAGCACCTACAATCAGGCACGCAATTCAATTAAATGCCTAGATTAAGGCGCGTAATTGAAGTTGACCGGCTAATTAAGCTCAACCCATAGGGTGCATAATTAGCAAAACACCTATAAATAGAACCTTTTACCTCGACCCAAGGGACACGAATTTTTTTCTTCTCTCCCAAGCTTAGGGATTTCGAGATTCTCTCTTCGGCATCCGACTTTACGTAACCTTTTAATTTCTAGTTCATAGTTCTTGTGCGACCATGGATCCTCTCGAACCCGTCGTGGCGATGCGCTCGCTTTTGATAAAATGTAGAGTCGCCACCCGGAGCTTTTGGTGACCCGGGAAACCTTCAAATCAATATTTTGAGCACCGAAGTGCTAAATATGACTCTGATTTACCGATCTTTGCGAAAGGCTCTAGGGTAGGGGCTTCGGTTATCGATCAGGAAGGGTTTAGGCACCCGATCAACCCGCATGTAGCGGTCTCTATCTATGGCCAAAAAGAAAAATAAAAGGGCAGAGTTTCCCCTTGCCCGAAGGCAATACGATCTTATCAAGCTTTGAGCCAAACCAAAATTTCGGTGGCGTAACGGCTTGAATCCTTGGACGGAGGAAGCACCAAGAAGGTAGAGGAAGAGAGGGGTGAGCCGGAGCTCACGGGCCCTTGTTGCACCTTGGAAGACCGTTGCTTTAGCGTGCTTCTGATGGCTCAAATGGTATTGAAATGGACTCTAATGCAAAGATTTGATAGATAGGGAGGGTAGAGTGAAGCTAGGGAATAAATTTTGTCTAAAAGAAGGTGATCTAATGGTTGAAATGGAGGGGAATAGGTGATCTAAGCTTGCTGGAATTCTGGAAAATAAATGGCATTTTCTCTCACTAGGACTCTCTCTCTCCCTTAAGCTCTCTAATCAACCAAATTTTCAATCAAAACTTCAACCCCTTGGGAAGAGGGGGGGTCTCTCTATTTATAGAGGAGGGATGGATTAGGAGATTACTTAAGAGCTAACTGGTTTAGCAATTAGGTAATCCCCCATCTAAGTTTTTCTAGGTTTTCAAGGTCCTAGGGTTTTGGGAAATTGATTTTAATGGAGGATGATGGGGTGAGACCATGGGTGACTTAAGGGTTACCAATAAGCTCAAAGGGGGTGCAACCAACCTCAAGACACCCACCCCAACAAAGGGGATGGTCAAAGGGTCAAACTAGATGAAGGAATTTTGAGCAACTGATGACAGTTATTGTAGCTAAGCTGGGCATATATATTATATACGCCCAGTTTAGGAACAGTAAATTTCACCAAGAACAGGGGAGCTTTGAGAAGATGAAGCCCGTGGTGGGTCCCACCTATGCTGGGCGTATATATTATATACGCCCGACCAAATTTCCCTCAAAATAGGCAGGCGTATATAATATATACGCCAGACTAGTCTGGGGCTAAATTGGCTGGGCGTATGTAATATCCACGCCTGAGCAAAAGTTTTATGATTTTATGTAAAACTTCAAACGACCATAACTTTTGAACCGTAGCTCCAAATTGGGTGACCTTTGGCTTGTTCGAAAGCTAGAGAAGTCCTCTTTCCAATGGTATATGTCTCATCATTGGTAATGGTCTGTGTAAAATTCTATAGCTCTCATCCCATCAACTACTCAGAAGGGTTTAAGTTAGGTCTGGGAAGGGATTCTAGGGGTTTAGGGGTGATCTCTAAGGGTTGGGGGAATGGTTCTAAAGGGTTTGGGGTGATTCCTAAAGGCCTAGGTAGGTTCCTAAGGGTTCAAAGGTGCCATCGGAAGCACAGGGTTACATCTCTCTCGAAGTACAGATTGATCGGGCCTTAGGCCGAATTTGGGTGTCTACAGATGCCCCTCTTTGGTATTCGATTACTAATGATCGGATGCCAAAGACAAGAGACATCCGAAGAGGTCCAAGGCACGTTTGATGGGTCCGCCTAGTTCCACTCAATTCTCAAACATCCATGGTGATGGTGAGTATACGTAAGCCCTCTCATTTCGGGATATCGTCCGTACCTCAAAGCTAATAGTCCCCAAGCGCATTGCGACATTACTGGGCATAACTGCGATGATCACAAAAAGTGTAAGCCCGCTAGCCGAGATATCATCCACTTCCTGAGGGAATTTATAGATTTGTGATGTTGAGTAATAATCTGAACCAGACAGCTCCATGAAACGGATGATCGATCTATGCTTTGGAATTGATGCGAAGCACACAAAGCGAAGGTCTAAACAATGTGTCCAATCCTATGGGGTATTGACAGCTCCATTGGATTGGGCACGGGTGCCCTTACCTAGGTAAGGCTCGAAGTCTTTGGGCTAACCCATCAACCTCAAGGTTATTTTAGCACGCTTTACCCGAGTGAAGCGAATATTGATGTCGCAACACTTCTTGGGAATGCATGCCCATTTTATGAGTGAATTTTTTGTGTCTCCTTTTTCCGATTTTTTTTGTTCCGAGGCCTCTAAGCAAAGCCCAAGGACCTCTGACAACTTTATTCTTGATCAACTCTTTAAGTGGATCAAATGCCAATTGATACGCTTTTAAGAGTGCGTGCGCCATGCTGGGGATAGGTACACCTTGGGGATGTGCTCGTTCTGGTGGCGAGGTGCTCCGGATTCACATGAACCAGAGTGCCTTAACTTAAGACAAAGCTAAAGATCGGGCTAGGACCGATTATCCCTTGAAAGAGATGGCCAATTCTAGCCTCCATCCCTAATGAAATCACATCTTACTAACTATGCACATACAGACACCCATCAGGGGCGATAAGTAGCAAAATAGGCGCGAATGGAAGCCTTGACCTAAGGTACAATTTACGAGGACAAACGACCATCCTGCGGATACCCAGACGCAAGTGCGTACATTCAACAGGGACACCGTGCCTATACAGGTTTTAAGCTTGTGTAAAAGGAAATAAAAGGGAATGAGCCCTTCGTTCTGTATGTTTGCACATAGTTTGGTTGGTGGTAATTTAATTTTTGATGGATCAGTTTCAACTGACAATAGACTTTTCGAATGGTCTGAAGTCGGGGGCACTCTTGGTCAACATAGATCCGAAGGGGGGGGACCAGAGTGAATGCTTGGAAGGTGGGGTCAACCCACTCAGGATTTTTACTAAGCAGCAACAGGTTGTTATTTCTTCTCCCCCCCTTTTTTTTTTTTCTTTTTTTTTCTCTTTTTTCTTTTTTTCATGTCAAGTTGAGACTCTGGGCATGGTCAAACTGCCTTTATTTCTGCACGTATCCTTAGGCGAATCAACTTACCATGTTGATATACCTTAGGGACGTGTGCATTCCGGTGATGGTTTGCCTGCCGGATTAGGGCTCGACCTCTGCTGGGGGAGATCTGGGGCTAAGTGTATACTCCAGGAGTGACCGGTGATGAATGAAATTCATTTGCCTACTGGATCAGGTATGGGGTGTCCCTGTGTAAGACGGGGTTCGAGAACTTTCGGGTGGACCCTGATCATTCCGAATTGATTCAACACGATTCTCGGAGTGGTGCAAATGGTCATTGTAGCGCTCTTTTGAGAACTAGTGTCACTTTAAGCATTTTCTTTCCTCTTTTTTTTTCTTCTTTTTTTTTTATTTGTTTGATTTTATGGGCCCAATAGGTGGGCACTTACGGACCTAGATCCGTTTATTGTTGCACGGTCCCTTTGGGCCAATGGAAGGGAACTTGAATGGTCATTTGGGGATGCATGCACCCTTGCCCGATGATACGTGGGCCTCTAAGGGGGGGCTGGACCGGGGTCTATAGCATACAAGGGGGTCCGTCGGGCCTCAAAATCGAAAATAGCCGGGTAGTTAAAAAAACTACCATTTCTGGTCGGGCGTTTATTTATATACACCTGGCAAATGTTCAGCAGTAATGGCCGGGCATATATAATATATACGCCTGGCAAATCCATAGTTAAAATGGCCAGGCGTATATATTATATACGCCTGGCAAAATGTTTCAAACTTTTGCCTTGGCGTATATAATATATACGCCTGCTATAATTTGGGCTCAGCGGGCTCTTTATAACTCGAGCCTGGTCCCCCCTTGCCTCCTCCTCCATCCTGGTTTGGCCTTTTTGCCCTTCCTTTCATCTTTTCCTTCCCTTTCTTTTTTCTAGTGGGTTCATCATCATACATTGACTGATTTTATAAGGAACATCTTTGTACGTCAATGGACCTGCCTTCGAAAAGGGGCCCAAGCTCTTATACGGGGGCTAGTATACTTCTCTGTTTGGACCCGGGGCCCAATTTTTTGCAAAAAGGGCATGATAGCTTGGCTGAGAGTGAGCTTGTTGTTCTGAATTGCCTCGGGTTGTCCCACCTTTCCTCTCTCCTTGCTATCCCTCTGTTGCCCAACCTGTTGCAAGCGGCTTTGGCGTTGTTGGACCATAGGGCCCATGTCTTTAGATTTGGGTCTAGGGAGTTGACCCCAACCTTGGAAGAGCTGGCCTCTATTACTGGCTTGAAGATGCATCGAGGCCTTGCAAAAGTGGTGCCCAAATCGGGGTATGCAAGGCGGTCCACGTGGTTCTTGGTTTAAAAAAGGGTGGGTATGAGAAATGTTTCGCCGGAGGGCCCACTAGGTGTTCGGTGAAATTCCTTAGAGAACTTTTTGGCGACTCGAGTTTTCAAAAGTTGCCCATTCGAGATACAGGTTGGCTTCCCAGGGATTGTTCTAGTCTTCTGTCTTTCCCTTTAGTCATGCATTAGACGCTGCGGTAGAGATGACATACTTGATCAGGATCTGATCTAATTTTTACATGAGTGGCCCATCGCAGAGGGGGAAAAGGGGCTCAAGGGGTTCAAACTGAAATGGGCGGGCTAGAATAGATCTTCTCTTAATCTCTCTTTTCTTGACATTTTTTCTCACAGCGCCCAAGACGGGTTTTTGCCATGCCCGTCATCCCTGTTTTTACCCGTAGCGCCCTTTCGGGTTTTCACTACGTCCATGGGTTCGTTTTCTTACCCCAGGTGCCCTTTCAGGCTTTCACCTGGTCCGCATGAGTTCGCTGTTTTTACCCGTGGCACCCTTTCGGGTTTTCACCACGTCCATCTTACTTTGAACCCAAATTAATTATCTTTTTTCTTTTTTTTTTCTCTTTTTTTCTTTCTCTCTCTTTTTTTTTTTAGAACCAGAAGGCCACGACATGGACGTTGATTCCGTCGTTGCCGGCTGAATGAAGTTCTGTGTGGTTTGTTAACTCAGCTTGTTCTGATGCAGTAGATGTTATGACCGCTTGTGGACTTTAAAGAGGGCTTTCTTCCGGGTTGTAATGTGGCCGGGGTTCAAATGGGTTGGGTTTTTTCTGGGGATTTGGATCTAAGTTTTGAGTGAATTCTAGATTCGGGGACTCCTCTTTCTTTCCAAAGGCTTTTTATGCCCCAGTCATTTCTTTTTCCTTAGTCCCCCTCTCCTTTTTTTTTTTGGGGGGGGGGTTTGCTTTCTTCTTCTTCTTTCTCTTTTTTTCTTTTTTTTGGTTTAGATTTTCCCTCTTTTCTCTTTTCTCTTTTTCTGAAATTTTGGGAGGGGTATATGAAAGAAATGGTTATTGGCCCGACGTGTGTAGCAAAAAGGGTGAAGGTTTTCAGGGAATGTTTCTTTTGGGCTACTTGTCTTTGAAATGATGGCCTCTTTTATGGGGTCCTTAAGCGGTCACGCATCTGCCTTTATCAAAACTTACCTTGTCCCAGACCTATAAGTAGAACTTACGGAGGTATCCAACGTTGATGGGCTCAGGAAAGTGGTCTCCGTCCATGATGGCGAGGCGAACGGCGTATCCCGGAAAAACCTCTCGGACGATGTAGGGTCCTTCCCAATTCGGCTTAAACTTCCCTCTCGGATCGGCGTGGACAGACGGGAAAATTTTCTTCAGCACAGCGTCTCCTACCTTCAGATCTCGACCGCGAACACGCTTATTATAAGCACGTGCAATTCTTCTCTGATAGATCTGGGTGTGGTACAAGTCTAGGAGTCTCTTCTCGTCAATTAAATCCAACTGCTCAAAACGGGCTCTTTCCCTCTTAGCCTCAGGTAGATGGGATTCCAAAAGGATACGGAGCGACGGTACTTCGACCTCAACGGGTAGCACGACCTCGGTCCCATACTCGAGGGAGAATGGTGTTGCCCCTGTTGCGGTACGAATAGACGCTCTATAGGTCCAAAGTGTGAAGGGTAACTACTCACTCCAATCTCTGTAAGTAACTACCATCTTCTCCAGGATGCGGATCAGAGTTTTGTTGGCTGCCTCTACAGCTCCATTCGTCTGTGGCCTGTATGGGGATGATCGATGATGTTTGATCCGAAACTGCTCACACAAGGCTCGGATGCGCCTATTATGAAATTAGTGCCATTATCAGTGATCATATATTTGGGTACGTTGAATCTACAAATGATGTTGTTCTTGATGAACTTCTCAACATGACTAGCCTTAATGCTCGTATAGGAGGCTGCCTCTACCCACTTCGTAAAATATTCTACCGCGACGAGGATGAACTGATGTCCGTTGGAAGCCTTAGGATTGATCTTGCCGATGACGTCTAGACCTCAGGTGGTGAACGGCCAAGGAGTGGCCATGCTGTGCAAGTCAATGGCTGGAGCGTGTATTAGACCGGAGTGCTCCTGGCATTTGTAGCACTTCTACACGTGCTTGCAGCAATCGGTCTCCAAAGTGGTCCAAAAGTATCTTTGTCTTAGAATTTTCTTCGCAAGCATGTGTCCACTGACGTGTGCCCCGCATACCCTTTCATGGATCTCCTTCATGATCTCAACCGCCTCTTTCCGGGTTAGGAATCGGAGCAGAATATTGTCGTGAGACCGTCTATACAGGAGATCGCCGCAGATGATGTAGTTCGTTGCCAATCGCTGGATGGTGCGTTTGTCTACCTTTGATGTTCCTTTTGGGACAGTTCGGGTCTCGAGAAAATTCTTGATGTCCGAGAACCAGGGTGGTTCATCATCTAACTCTGTAGGTCCTTCGATCAGGTGACAGAAAGCCGGTTCGTCCCTCTGCTCTATCATGATCGGCTTCATCACAACTCCGTATGGAATCTCAACCATAGAGGCCAGGGTGGCCAAGGCGTCAGCAAACCAATTTCTTGCTTGTGGCACATAGGAGAAGGTGGCTTCCTCAAAGCAGGTTATTAGATCCTCAAGATATTCATGGTATGGGATCAGTTTCTCATTCTTGGTCTTCCAATCTCCGTTGGTCTGGCATATAATTAACTACGAATCTCCAAAGACCCTAAGGTGAGTTATATTTAGATCAAGAGCCGCTTGTAAACCAGCTGTACAGGCTTCATACTCGTCCATATTGTTGGTGCATGGGAAGTTCAATTTGACTGAGATGGGTATATGTGATCCTCTAGGCGAGATAAGAATGGCGCCAACTCCTTGGCCCTCACCATGCGATGCTCCATCAAAGTGCATTACCCAGGACTCCTCTGTTTCCTCTGTATCCTCGTCAGTCATGAACAAAATGTCCTCATCGGGGAATTCGGTCCTTAGAGGCTCATAGTCCGGCAGAGGTTCTCAAAGAAGATGATCGTGATGCCCGCCTTTGATCGACTTCTGGGTGACATAAGTAATGCCAAATTCGGATAGGAGTAGTTGCCATCATGCAGTTTAGCCAGTGAGTGTAGGTTTCTCGAATAGTTACTTTAGCGGATTCATCCGTGCTAGAAGTAGGACGGCTTGGGATAATAGGTAGTGTCGAAGTCTTTGAGTAGCCCAAACGAGCGCCAAGCATGCTTTCTCCAGATGAGAATAGCATGTCTTGTAATCAGTGAATTTCTTGCTTAGATAATAGATGACCTGCTCTCTTCTTCCTATCTCATCATGCTACCCTAACACACAGCCCATGGAAAACTCTATCGTGGACAAGTACATTATCAGGGGTCTATCAGGTACGAGCGGTACCAATATCGGAGGTTTCAGGAGGTAACCTTTAATCTTGTCGAATGCAGCCTAGCAGTCATCATTCCATTCAACTGGTGAGTCCTTTCTCAGCAGCTTGAAGATTGGTGTGCATATCGGTGTTAACTGTACGATAAATCAGCTGATGTACTGGATTATGCCTAGAAAGCCTCTGACTTCCTTCTTTGTAGACGGTGGTGGCATTTCGGTGATGGCCTTGATCTTGGTTGGATCGACCTCGATCCCTCTCCTGCTGACAATAAAGCCCAACAACTTTCGTGACATAGCCCCGAAGGCGCACTTCTGGGGGTTCAACCGTAACCTGTACTTTCTTAACCTCTTGAACAGCTTCTGAAGGTTTATCAAGTGGTACTCCCATTCTGGTGATTTGGCAGTCATGTTATTAACATACACTTCGTTCTCTCAGTGCATCATGTCATGGAACAGGGCCGTCATTGCTCTTTGATAGGTTGCCCCAACATTCTTCAGCCCGAATGGCATTACTTTATAGCAGAAGGTTCCCCAAGGGGTAATGAATGTTGTCTTCTAGCGATCAACCTCTGCCATCTTTATCTGATTGTATCTTGAGAATCCATCCATAAATGAGAGCATTCCATGCTTTGCAGTGTTATCGACCAGGATATCGATGTGGGGTAGTGGGAAGTCGTCCTTAGGGCTCGCCTTGTTGAGGTTGCGGAAATCGATACACATGCAGACCTTTCCATCCTTCTTCGATACGGGGACGATATTAGCCAGCCACTGTGGGTACTTGGATACCATGAGAAAACCTGCATCATACTGTTTAATGACCTCGTCTTTCACCTTCAACATCCATTCGGGTCGGAGGCATCTCAGCTTTTGTTTAACTGGCTTAACATCGGGATAGAGTGGCAACTCATGCTCAACCAGATCGATATCCAAACCAGGCATGTCTTCATACGCCCATGCGAAGACATCTTGGTATGACCGAAGGAAGTCTATCATACCTTTCCTCTCCGTAGGGGACAGCGATGTTCCGATTTTGGTGATTCTGGGGGCCTCTTTGGTGCCCAAATTGGCAAATTGTTTGAGGAGCTCATTGGGGAGCTCATCGGTTTGACCTTCCTCATCCAGACTCGTGACTCCTACCTCTTCGTGTATTTCTACAGGAAAGGGGTCGGCTTCACGTGGGATGGGTATTACGACATCAATTTAAATTTTATTAGGAATTTTAAAGGACAATATTTTTGGAATTGGTATTTTTTCTATTTTTATGGTCTTTTACATTTTTTCGGAGGTCAGCCCTTGGCGAGGTGGATCTCTATATATACAAGGTAGAGTGGTCCAGAGGCTAACCTCACTTTTTATAGGTTATTTTTTTTTAGGGAGTCAGTGCCGTCTTCACGGTATTTGGCGGCTCCTAGGAGTTGGGGCAAGGATGCCCAGTTACTCACCTGCGAGGCTTGGCCTTTACCTCTTTGATTGGTAGCGGCATCAGTAGGCTCTTGCAGTTCCTCTCTCAGCATATTTACAGAGGGATCCTCTGGGACCCTATCCTCCATGGTTAGGACGGGCCCAGGGTGGTTGGTGCTGGGGTGATGGGTGGACCGGGAAACTTCTTCCTCAAATAAGGAAAGGGCGGCTAAGTCCATTTCAATGTCTGGGGGGATGATGTGGGGATTGGTGTGGTGGACGGAAGCAAGCTTATGTGGAGTAACTCTCATCTCCCCATTTAGATCAATTTTTACTACCCCGACGCTCACGAAGGTTTCACGGATGTGGGGCCGAGCGTGGGGTTCCTCTTTCAGGATGATTCCTCTGGCCTTAGCGACTGCTGCGGCTCTCATCTTTTCCTTGGCCTCTCTGACTTCTTCTTCTCTGGGCCTGTAGCCTAAGCCAAATTTAGTTTGTTACCCCTTGGCCTTGACGGGGTCTCTTCTTCCTTGGAGGCGTGGGCCCAGCCCTTTCCCTTTTTGGTGGCCCCATCTGTGGAGCATAAACACAGTTGTGTCCATTCCTCCTCCAATTTTATCTGGGGTCTTTTCGGTTGGTCCGAGGGTGACGACTGAGAAGTCATACTCAAATCGGTGGAGATTGGCGTCCTCTGCTGTGTGTGGTATGTTCAGCACTTTCAGATTCTCAATGTGCAGAGTGCTTCTTTCCCTGTCTTCTCTGCTCTCACCCAAGATGGTGATAATTTTTCCTTTCGAGATGAATCGGAGCTTTTGGTGCACGGTAGATGGTATTGCTCCAAGCTTATGTATCCATGGTAGGCCCAACAACAGATTGAACGTAGACTTGATGTCCATCACCTGAAAGGGGGTGGTGAAGGTTTGCGGCCCAAGGATCAGGTCGAGGTCTACTTCTCCTATGATTTCTCTTCTGGTGTTGTCTAATCCCCGGGCGTTTGATATGGATGGCCGGAAGGTGTCGGGGTTCGCCCTAATTTTGATTGCCGTTCTCAGAGGGCATACGTTCAATGTCGACCCATTGTCTATTAGGACCAATGGCACCACCAAGATTCCTACTTCCACTGTTATATTCAAGGGCTTAGAGTGGTCATTCCCCTCGATTGGTAGGTTCGCATCAGTGAATGAGATGGCATTTGGGGCCAAAACATGCCCTATTATTTCTCCTACTTCATCCGGAGTTACGTGAGTGGAGACATGTGTGTCCTTGAGTGCTCCCATCAGGGCTTGAAAGTGGAGGGGGGACGTGATTAACAAATCCCACACAGTGATATGTGCGGGTGTTCTCTTAAGCTGTGTCTCTAGTATGTGTTCTCTGGCCATTTTTTCAAAGGGATTCCCTGTGGCCTGTTCTTTCTTCTTCTCTTCTCCTCTGACAGCCCCTGATGCTTCTGGCTGTGTAGAAATCCAGCCCGATCGGGTAACAAATCCAACTGCCTCCTCTTGGTTGCACCCGACATTCATGTCTGTCTGTTCATAGCTTAATGGCACTTGATGCGGTCATAGGCAGGTTTTAGGATAAGGAAAGAGTGCATGGTAATTCTGGGGAGGATTGGGTTGGACACGCCAGTTTCTTGGGTCCCACCTGGTAGACTCCAGTGGGGGGCAAAATGGTAGTGGTGGGAATTGGCGGGGCTGACTTTGTGGGTGCAGGGGGGGCTTGTACAGGTATTGCCTGGGCTTGGTAAGACCAGTGGTGATTGGGAGCAGGTGATAAGGGGATTGGGTGAGGGGTTGCTTGCTTGGGTGATGGTGGAGTTGGATTGGGGCCAAAATAACGAAGGGATGACGGGAGTGTGATTGGGATGGAGGGATGGGGAGATATCTGAGGAGCGGGGTGATAGGGATATGAAGGGTTTGTATATGGGGTGGCAGGGTGGGATGATGCCAGATTTGTGGATGACGTGTGGTAAATTAGGGGTGATGGAGTTGTGCATGGAGCGGGATGATTGGGGCATAGCGGGGTAGTGGGTGGAATAGGGGGATATGAAGGGTTTGTGGCATGGTGGGATGATGAGGGGTTTGTGGATGAAATGAGATAGATTAGGGATGATGGAGTTGTGCATGGAGCGGGGTGATTTGGGGGTGACGGAGGGGTGTATGGTATAAATTGGGTGGTGGGGTTTGAGGGCGTGAATGGGATGGGGTAACTTGGGGATGGCAGAGTAGTGTATTGGGTGGGGAGATTTGAGGGTGTGTATGGGGTAGGATAATATGGGGATGGCGGAGTTGTGTACGATATGGGATGATTTGGGTGTGACGGAGGGGTGTATGGGGTAAATTAGGCGTGGGGTGGATATGCGTATGATTGCGGCGGGGCTGTGCCCGTTTGGATTTGATAGGCGGGAGCAGGGGTGGAAAAATACTGCCCTAAATCTAAGGGCTCCTCTTGGTATGCCAGTGTGGGGAAATAATCAGCCAAATACAACGGCTCGATCACCCCAACAAATAGTTCATCTTCGTTTGACCTGGGGAATGAAAATTCCTCCTGATTACTGATATAATTCGAAGGGTCAAACTCCTCTTCTTCCTCTTCTATCCAATGAATGTTAGGCCTGGGGCCTCCTCGGTGCGGTGGTAGAGGGGCTTGATGGATATTCTGATTCTGCCCTTGAGAAAGTGGCAGGGGAATATTTTTCCCACCTCTATAAGATCTTGGACCGGGTGCTTTAACGGAAAGCACCGGTCCGTAGGGTTACCCGGTCCCTGGTGGAAATTACAATGCAGATTCAGATCATAGTTCCTCCGTATGGGATGGGGTGGCGGGCGAGGTTAGAGTAAATTGACCAGGCCTTTTTGTAGCAATACCGGTAATAAGACACTCAAGGATTGCCCCAGCGGTGTGAACACTCGTTCAAAATGTGCTTTCATCTGCTCCTGGGTAAACAGGGCTCTTGGTTCATTGGTTGGCCTTGGTACTTGCTCGAAATGGGTCGGGGGTGGTTGTTTAACCTGGAGCTGTATCGGAGGGGCATTGGTATTGGCCTGGGGATAAATAATGTTCTGTACCTCTGTCCCTGGTCTTCTTTCAATTCTTGGTTCCACAGCTTTACGAACCCCGATGGCCCCGTTGGCCACATTCCTTCCTAACCTGCCCTCTCTAATGGCGTCTTCGCAATGATTGGCATTTCGGATCAGATCAACAAAACTGGACTGCTGCTGATATATTAAAAAATCTGCAATGACCGGGAGGGCTCCCTTGGTTATCAATTCAATCTGCTCATCATCGGGAATTTGATGAGTTACCTGAGCGGCCAATGCTCTCCACCTTCCCAAGTAAGCGCTGAATGTTTCATCATGTCTTTGCTTTAGACGGGCCAAATCTGACTTCCATGGCTCTATGTCCATGTTATAGACATACCGCTCTTGAAATAATCGTGTCAGATCTTTCCAATTTTTTATCATGGACGGTTCAAGGGATGTGAACCATCTCAGAGCTGGGCCCGTTAGACTTTTTTGGAACACTTTGATGAGGAGTCGTTCATCTCTGCCATACTGGCACTTATCCCCACAGTAAGATTTTAAATGGGCGATGGGGTTGCCAGTGCCATTATACTTATCGAATACTGGCATCTTGAATTTCTATGGCAGGGGGACATCGGAGAACAAACATAAGTATGAAAAGTTTGTTGAATGCAGTTCTACTCCTCCCATCTTCATCTGTTGCTTCTGTATTCTGTCTATTTGTTCTTTCAACTGTTCGGGTTCCTTTGAGGCTGTAGTGAGAACTGCTTCCCCCTGATTTTGTTCGGCCCTAGGTGTGATGATGGTGGGCCCAAGAGGGTTGAAGCTGGCAACTCCTCCACTATTACGAATCTCATCCTCCTCATACTGTTGGTTATGGTATTGGTGAGGGGCGAGTTCTGCTATTTGGACTTGGGGGGGTGAGGGGTTGGATGACCTGGTGGGGCCATATGGTTTGTAGGGGATGAGAAGGGATAAATGGATGAGCTGTTTGTGGGTAAGTGATGTGCTGAGCTGGGTGCACATTCTGGGGGTGAGGGATGTGTGGTTGAGGTGGCGGGATGTTGTGGGTTTGGGGAATGGGATGGATTGGATTTCCTGTTGGAGGCAGGATGGGGGCGTAAGGGGTATAGGTGAATGAAGGGTATTGGTGGTGGGGTATGGGGTTGGTGAATGGGCCTTGGGTTTGAGGGATTTGGGTTTGATGGTTTCAAAAGGCTTGGATTGATGGGCCTTGGGCTTGGGTGTGAGGGTTAGTATGAATCTGGGTCAATGGGCCATGTTGGGTTTGGGCTAATGGGTTATGAGGGGGTTAGGTTTGGATCTGAGCCTAATGGACTTGGGTCCATGGGCCTTGGGCTTGGGCTTGGGCCCATGGGCCTTGAGGATTCTGGGCCTGGGTTTGATGGGCTTGGGCTTGGGTCCATGGGTTTTGAGGGTCTTGGGCCTGGGCCTGATGGGCTTGGGTCCATGGGCCTTGAGGATTCTGGGCCTGGGGTCTGATGGGCTTGGGCCTGATGGGCTTAGGCTGGGGCCCATGGCTCTAGAGGTGTTTGGGCTTGGGCCCATGGATTTGCATGGGTTTGGGTCTGGCATTGATGTGGGGGATTTTGGGAGGTATGGATGATGGGCGGTTGGGCATGGTTAGGAGGGAAGGGGGTATGGAGGTTTTGGAGATTTGGATGTGGGGTAGGAGATGGAGGGTTCCGAGAAGCAGCCCACAAGGCGTACATCGTTATCATGTCCTCCATTGAGGGCATGGATTCAGGTGTGAGATTGGGGGGTGATGGCTCACTTAAGGATGGTGGGGTTGGGAGAAATTGGGCATGACCTGGTAAATGGGGGTATGTTGGGATGTGGATGGGCCATGTGGAGGGAATGGCATGTGAGATGAGGTGGAGGGGATGTGGGATGTAGGGGTCATGGATGATGAGATGGATGGGACGTGGGAAGTAAGCGGGGGATGGGGCTCCCTATGGGGTCTTTGGGAGTATGGGGGTGTGGTAAGGGTGGATGGATGGGAGATGGGGATGTATGGATCGACTGGAAAATAGGGGGTTTCAGTAGGGGATGAAAAGGGGGTATGTTGGGAGAATGTGAGAGAGGGGGATGGGGTGGATGTGAATACGGGTGCCGCAAAGGGACCCGTGATATCTAACAGGGTTTGGGTGAAGGTGTCGGGGATCGGGTCTTCTCCTACATGGGAATGGGATGGGGATGACGGTGGGGATGTATCGACTCTTGACATGATCTGCTGACGAGTATTGTATCGATGTCACGGATAAGGGCCGAATACCTTCCTTCTACGGGACGAGTTTGAGTTGCCGTAGTGACGGTCACTCCAAAAATTTTTTGTGTTTGTTTTGTTTGTTTTTGCTTGGTTTTTTTTCTTTTTTTCTTTTTGGAAAATGATGATTTTTTTTGTTTTTGAAGAGAGATTTTTTTGGGTTTTTTTTTTTAAGATGATTTTTTTTTATATATACGTCATTCGAGAAGTGCTGTCGGGGTACACCATCGACCTCGCCACAATGGACAAAGATCATCTTCCTGAACCCATCAACGCTAGATACGTCCGACAGTTCTACTCTTAGTCCATCACGACAAGGTAAGTGTTGGTGAAATAGATACGTGACTGCTTGAGAACCACCCGAAAGAGGCCACCATTCCAAGCACAGTAGCCCAAAAATATCCCTAAAAATGATGATATCCTTTGCTACCCCATTTGAGCCTGGGCCTTTCTTTCAATAAATCCATTCTCCCAAAAAATATACGTGTACATATACCAAAAAAAGAGAAAAGATGAAGTAGAGTTACTATCAAAATCCAAAAAAATCGAAAAAGCAAAACCTCAAAAAGAGATTGCTTGAAATAGAGCAAAAAAGAAAAACAAAAAATATGTATAGAAGAATCATGGGGCATGTACAGTAAGATCCCCAAGGAAGAAAGTATGTTGAGAAAACTGAAGCCGTATCAAAGAATCACTTTTTAGCCCAGCATACCTTCAAATCTTAACCTGACCCATGGCCAAGCTACACCCTGAAGAAAGCCCTCTTTTTAGGTTCACAAGCAGCCATAAAATAAAAATACAAGCTCAAAATAAGATGGACGTGGTGAAAACACGAAAGGGCATTATGGGTAAAAACAGAGAGTTTGTGCGGCCAAGTGAAAACCCGAAGGGGCTCTTGGGGTAAGAGAGCTAAACCCATGGACGTGGTGAAAACCCGAAAGGGCGCCATGGGTAAAAAAGGTAAAAAATTAAAAATAATAAAAAATTAAAAATAAAAAAAAAGAGAAGAGAAAAAAATTGAAAAAGAAGGGTTGGAATGATTGATTGATGTTTGAGGAACCCTTTTGTTACTCTTCCTGTACCCTCTTATTTGACTGGGCCGCTCATGCTAGTTCAATTTGGGTCCCGACCAGAACTGTCTTTGTGAAACCTGCACCGTTAAACGTATGACCCGAGGCAAGGAGAAAGGTTTAACTCAATCCAAAGGGATCAACGTTCCGGCCTTGGTCCGACTGCATGAAAGAGTTCGACTATGCTCAAATGGGACCCGTTACTCTGTCTCACTATCAAGGCATCAAAAACAAAAAAAAAAGAGAAGAAAAGCCAAAAACAAAAAATCAAGAAAAATCCAAACACCAAAAAAAAAATGTGTATATATTTCTACTCATTTTCATGTACATATTTCCAGCATCATATTTCAATCTCAAAAATGAAGAAAAATAACAAAAAATCTCCAAAAACAAAAATCCAAAAAAAATATATCCTGAAAATGAAAAAGTGTAGGTAGAAATCTACTTTTCCTTTCATTGTTTAGGATGCATTTTCTTTATATGTATAAATAAAAAAGGGACTGACATTTTCTCTAGAATATGCAAGAACATCACACGGTCCAAAGCCTCGAAGCGGGTAACTTCTCACCGATGGACAAATCAGATGAAGCATCTCACCACCAACGTCAAGTCTAATAAAAAAAATGATGAAAATCATTTTGAAAAGAAAAAGAAATCTATGTTTTCATGCTACGCACAGCTATGCACTCGCATATTTTCGATGCGTTAAGATGTCAATATGTTACCGGCAATGCAGCTGTGCAAAATTAATGTCTTAGGTCTAAGGTTCACCTTAGATCCATGGATCCTATTTCAAAATAGGAGCGACAATATCAGTCCCAATCAAATAGTCAATGTTTCGATCGAGTCGACTCCACCGCTAAATCTTCTCCCTGATCGCTCCATATTTTGGTTTCAGGAGAACTTCAGTGCCTTGTACTTCAAGTTCGTCACATGATATTTTTGGAGGTGTAGACTCCTTGTCCTCGCAGTCTGGGCATGCGCCCTACGGGGTTTGAGGTTCGAATACCTCCGTCCTCGAAAAGATCCATTGTTGGATTGATTCCAACCTATCAGATATGAAACTACGTCAGACAACTATGTGCAAACATGCATTCAGAAGGGTTCATTTCCCTTTTATTTTCTATAGGCTTAAAACCTGTATAGGCAGCGGTATCCCTATAAAGTGTACGCCATGTGTCTGGGTATCCGAATGATGGTTGTTTGTCCCCGTAAATTATACCCAGGCAGGTCTGGGTCAGGGCTTCCATTTCCTTTGTTGCTTATTTCCCCTAATGGGTGCATGTTTATGCATAGTTGTTCATTTGTAACTTCATTGATGACGGAGTCCAAGACTGAGTATCCTTCAGTGGACACCCAATTCTGACTCAGTCTTTTCGACATCACACGAACTTGAGTACGTTGGCTTCAGTTTCGTCGCAAACTATTGCGGAGGCACGGGCTCTTGGTATGCATTGTCTAGGCGTGCACCTCTTGAGGTTCGAGGTCCAGATAATGCTTGTTTAAAAAAAAATGAAAAAAAGCAATCTTTAAAATAAAAAAAAAAAAAAAAGAGAAAAATAATAAATTTGTGCTTCGCCACAGAGCGACGCACATGCGTGTTCTGATGCGGTAAAAATGTCGATATTTTATCAGCAACACCATTGTGCTATAATAACATCCTAAGTCTAAGGCACGCCTTGGATTCTGGATCCTACTTCAAGGAAAGAGCAACAGTGTCAGTCTCGATAAAACAGTCAATGTTTCGATCGAGTCGACTCCATTGCTAAATCTTTGCGATGAGGGCTCTGTTTTGGATTCATGTGAACTTGAGTGTCTTAAGCTTCGGATTCTCCGTTGGAAGGTCATCGTTGGTTGAGACCAACCTGTTGAGAATGAGATTATGTGTCAATCAAACTATGTGCAACCATGAATTCAAAAGGGATCATTTCTCTTTTTATTTTCTGCAGGCTTAAAAACTGTATGGGTAGCGGTATCCCTATAAAGTATACCCCCTGCGTCTGGGTATCCGTATGATGGTCGTTTGTCCTTGTAAAGTATACTCGGGCGAGTTCGAGTTGGGGCTTCCATCGCCTTTGTTATTGCTTATTGCCCCTGATGGGTGCATGATTATGCATAGTTAGTTGATGATTATGATCATTGTCAACAGAGACCAGGATTGGATGCGCCCTTTTAGGAGGTGCCCAATGTTTAGTTGGATCTGTTCAAGGAAGTCGAAACTGGATACTCTAGGTCATGCTGAGTTGAGGCATGCTTTCAGAAAAATGGCACGTACTCCCAAAAAGCATTGTGACATCTATTCACTTTGCTCGGGTGATCATGCTAAATAAACTTTGGGATCGATGGGTTCGCCCAAAGATCTCAAACCCTGCTTTCAGCAGGGGCAACTGTGAATAATCCAATGAGGTCATCAAATGCCTTGTAGGATTGGACGCAAACTGTGGAGCCTTGGTATGTTTACTTCCCGCCTATCTTTGAATGTGGGTCGATCACCCCTCTTACTTACGAAACTATTACATTCAGAATAAATCTCAAACATCAATCACCTTCAAATCATCTCGAGAAGCGGATGTTTTTCCTGACTAACAGGCTTTTGCAACTCGAGAGGCGAACATTTTTCCCAACTATTGGGCTTTCGCAACTCATTCCACCTCGGTTATGCCCAGTAATGTCGCTAAGCGCTTGGGAACCGATTACCTCCAGAAATGAATGATTAGCCTGACACCCCAGGGCTTTCATTTTCTCACCGTGTTACTCACCCGATGTTTGAAGTTCATTCTGAATATAGCGGGCCCGTCAGTAATGCCTTAGGCCTCTTTGGATGTCTCTTTTCTTTGGCATACGATCACTAGTGATCGAATACCAAAGTGGGGCATCTGTAGACACCCAAATTTGGCTCAAGGTCCGATCGAAACACCTTTCGAGAGAGGTGCAATTCTGAGCTTTTGATGGCATGTATGGAACCCTTAGGAATCACCCCAAACTCTTAGGAATCATCCTAGATCCCTTAGGAACCTACCCCGAACCTTTAGAAACCAATCTCGACCCTTAGAACCCATTCCGAACCCTAAACCTAACCTTCCCGGGCAATGGATGAACAGTGGTGTACTAGGAATAGCTGAGGTCTTTTACTAATATCAAATCATATACCATTGGAAAGAAGACTTCTTCGGCTTTCCAATGAGCTAAAAATCGCCTCAATCGGAGTTGTATATCAAAAGTTATGACCATTTGAAAATCGAGGAGAATTTTAGGTTTTTTGCTTGGCGCAACTAATAGTTGTGCCAAGCCATTTTTCCCATGAATTTGCTTGGCGCAACTAATAGTTGCGCCAGGCTTCCTTCCCCCAGAAATGGCCTAGCGCAACTAATAGTTGTGCTAGGTATAAATGGGTCCCCCCATCCCTGCACATTTGCCTGGCGCAACTATTAGTTGCACCAGGCATATGAACAGTAACTGTTGGTCTTTGCCCCGAATTTTGTATTTGGGGTTTGACTTGTTGACCACCTTGACCTTTGGGCTGTATTTTGATAGTTCTGTTGCACCCATTCACTACCTATTTCCAACCCCTTAAGTGGCTTAAGGCCTCACCCCATCATCCACCATTGGAGGATCCTTCACACCTTTTCAAGCTCCAAAAATCCTAGGAAACCTTAGATGTTAGATTACCTAATTCTTAACCATGCTTAGCATCTAAACACCCTCCTAACCCACCCTTTTCCTTTAAATAGAGCCCCCCACCCTTTCGTTTAAGGGTTGAGAATTTTGGCCTAAGAGAGAAAGAGCTTAAAGTGAGAAGATCTTTCTCCCTTTGGTGCGCACTTCCCATACAAATTCCAGAATTCCAAAACCTCCTTTGAGTGATATTTTTCATCTTAAATCCCTTAGTTTACGTATATGCTACCCATTCACCTTCCCTCTCTAACTCCTAGCTAGTAGTCCTTAGTGGTTAGAACCCCTTTTTCCCACAATTCAAGCCTTCAAGAGCTCATCAAAGCAAGCCACGCAAGGCTCTCCAACGGTGCTACAAGGGCCCGAGGGCTCCGCCTCTCCCCTTTCTTCTCCTATATCTTTTTGGCATTCCCTACTCTTTCATTTGTGCCGTTATGCAGCCAAATTTTTGGTAGGAACGGAGGGGTACAAATAGGATTGGAGGCGCATTTGGGCAAGAGGGAACCATTTTCTTGTCTTTACATCATTTTATTTTTGGCCATAAGTAGAAACTGCGTTAAGCGGGTTGATCGGGTGCCTAACCCCTTCCCGATCGATAACCGAAGCCCCTACCCAGAGCCTTTGGTGTGGACCGAATTCAGAGTCATATTTTTAGCACTTAGGTGCTCATAAAAATGAACTAGGTATCCCGGGACACCGAAAGCTCCGGGTGACGACTCTATATTTTTTTCGTTAGAGAGTGCATCGTCGCGAGGGGATCGTCTCGATTCCCATGGCTGCGCAGATGGTGTGTGCGTGATCAAGAGCGATCATACGCACCTTAGGCATGAACCTAAGCCGAGCCCAACAACCCAAGTTTTGAGTTGAAGTTAAGTTTTCCAGGAAAAAACTTAAGTTTTGAGTTGAATAGCCATACCTTAGAGCCAGATGTGAACTCTTTTCTCAACAAATTTTTATCATAGAAAGCCTTAACTTTTTCTTTGTAAGATCTTGCATTGGTGTATGCATCCATTCTCAGCTCTTCCAACTTAGCGAGCTATAGTTTCTTGTGATTACCAACAGTAGTAAGATTCGTGTTCAAAGTTTTAATAGCCCCAAAGGCCTTATATTCTAACTCCACTAGTAAATGGCATGCTTTACCAAAGACCAATCTGAATGGGGACATGCCAATTGGGGTTTTATAGGCTGTCCTATATGCCCACAATGCATCATTCAGCTTAAAGGGCCAATCCTTTCTGTCCTTCTTTACAGTCTTTTCCAGTATATGTTTGATTTCTCTATTGGAAATCTCCACTTGTCCACTAGTCTGTGGATGATATGGAGTAGCTACTCTATGAGTCAGAGTACTTTTTCAATAGGACTTCAAATTGCTTGTTATAAAAATGGCTTCCCCCATCACTGATAATGGCTCTGGGGGAACCAAACCTGGAAAAGATGTTGTCCTTTAAGAATTTCAGGATAACTCTGTGGTCATTGGTTTTAGTGGCTGTGGCTTCAACCCATTTGGATACATAATCCACAACTACTAAAATGAAATTAAAACCATTTGAAGGAGGAAAAGGTCCCATAAAATCTATCCCCTAAATATCAAACAATTCAACTACCAAAATGGGCTGTAAAGGCATTGAATTTCTCTTGGAAATGTTGCCCAATCTCTGGCAGTTCTTACAGGACTTACAGTGCTGCAGTGCTTCTTTGAAGAGTGTGGGCCAATAAAATCCATACTGCAAAACCTTTGCAGCAGTTTTGTCTCCATTAAAATGACCTCCACAGGCTTGTTCCTGACATATGGAAAGTATGCTCTGAAAATCTTCTTCATGGACACATCTTCTAATTATTTGGTCTGCATAAATCTTGAACAGATAAGGATCCTCCCAAATAAAATGTTTAACCTTTGAAAAGAAGAGATCTTTATCCATTTTATTCCAGTGTTGGGGAGTCCTCCCAGTAGCCAAAAAATTGACTATATTTGCAAACCAAGGGGTATGCACACTGATACCAAAAAGTTGCTCATTAGGAAAAGAGTCATTGATGGGCAACCTATCAATCTCAGCAGTTATAATTCTAGACAGGTGATCAGCCACCACATTTTCCACACCCTTTTTGTCTTTAATCTGCAAATCAAACTCCTGTAATAGGAGGATCCACCTGATTAATCTTGGTTTGGTATCCTTCTTAGACAAAAGATATTTCAGGGCTGAGTGGTCAGTGAACACCACAATTTGTGAACCCAAAACATATGACCTGAATTTCTCCAAAGTAAAAACAACTGGCAGCAGCTCTTTCTCAATTGTTGTGTAATTAAGTTGTGCATCAATCATTGATCTACTGGCATAAGTTATGACATGAGGCAGCTTATCCTTTCTCTGCCCAAGAACAGCTCTCAAAGCATAATCTGATGCATTACACATCAGCTCAAAAGGCAGTGAATAATTTGGAGACTGTAGTATTGGAGCTGAAATCAAACTATTTTTTAAGAATTCAAATGCCTTAAGGCATTCATCATTGAAAACAAAAGGGACATCTTGGCACAATGAATGGCAAAGAGGCTTGGATATTTTACTGAAGTCCTTAATGAACCTCCTGTAAAATCCAGCATGCCCCAAGAAACTTCTGATTTGCTTAACAGTTTTGGGAGGAGGCAAATGTGCAATTAAATCAATTTTTTGCTCTGTCCACCTCAATGCCCTTATGGGAGACAACATGACCAAGGACAATGCTTTGGGTGACCATGAAATGGCTCTTCTCCCAGCTCAAAACTAAATTAGTTTCCTCACATCTCTGTAACACCAAGCTGAGATGTTGTAAACACTGGGCAAAACTATCTCCATATATTGAAAAGTCATCCATAAAAATCTCCATAAATTGGTCAATCATATTGGAGAAAATGGAGTACATGCATCTTTGAAAGGTAACAGGAGCATTACAAAGACCAAAAGGCATCCTCCTATAGGAAAAAGTGCCAAAGGGGAAAGTGAAGGTGGTCTTTTCCTTATCTTGTGGATACACAAGAATCTGGTTGTAACCAGAGTAACCATCAAGAAAACAGTAATAAGCTTTTCCTGCTAGCTTATCTAAAATCTGATCAATGAATGGAAGAGGGAAATGGTCCTTTCTGGTCATTGTGTTTAGCTTTCTGTAATCAATAAAGACCCTCCAACCAGTTGTTTGTCTAGTTGAAATGAGATCACCAGAATCTAAGATTACAACAGTGATCCCAGATTTCTTAGGTACCACCCAAGCTGAATCTGAGATGGGGTTGCATCCAACAATTTAACAACCTCCTTCATGACCACTTCTTGCATATGAGGATTCAGCCTCCTTTTCATTTCTCTAGAAGGCTTTGCATCTTCTTCCAAGTGAATTTTATGCATGCAAACAGCTGGACTGATTCCTCCCAAATCAGCAATAGTCCAGCCAATTGCCCTCTTATGCTGTTTCAATACAATCAACAACTCTTCTTCCTGCTCCTTAGTGAGGGAGGAAGAAATAATCACAGGCAATGTTTTATGGTTTCCTAAAAACACATATTTCAAATTTTCTGGAAACTGTTTCAGCTCTACATCAGGTGGGCTGAGTAAAGAAGGTAACAAAGGTACCTTGGTTGTTTGTGGAAAGGAAAGAACAGCAGGTTTCCATGAAGAAAACCTTGCTGATTGATCATGAGTTCCTTGCACAGCTTTGACCTCCTCAGACTTTGAGGCACAAACTATTTCTTCCACAACATTTCTCCAAGCATCTTCAAAATCTGTAGTTAAATCTTCACACTGCAAAAATTGTAGTAAAGTTTCTTCTACCAGTTCATCCAATAAATCAACAGGAAAGCATTCCTCAGAACTGAATTGAGGCTGGGTAACTGCATTGTAAACATTTAACTTTACCTTCATATTCCCAAAAGACACTTCCATAATACCAGACCTACATTGAATGCAAGCATTGGCTGTAGCCAGGAATGGTCTCCCGAAAATGATAGGGATGGAAGTTCTGCTTTTTGTAGGTTCCATGTCCAATACCAAAAAATCAGCAGGGTAGAAAAACTTATCTACTCCCACCAACACATCCTCAATCACCCCAACTAGCTTTCTTTCAGATCTGTCAGCTAGTTGTAACACCACATGAGTGGGTTTTAACTCTCCCAAACCTAGTTTCTCATATACAGAATATGGAAGCAGGTTGACACTAGCACCCAAATCTAATAAAGCCTTTTCAATGGTATGTTCCCCAATAATGCAACGGATTGTGGGGATTCCAGTATCTTGAAGTTTAGGAGGTGTGGTAATGGACAAAACTTGTTTAACTCTTTCCACAACAAAGACCTTCCTGGATAACTATATCCTAGATTGTCTTTTGTGAGTGCAAATATCTTTCAAAAATTTTACATATGCTGGGACTTGCTTGATTGCATCAAGCAAAGGTAGATTTATCTTGACTTGCTTGAAAGTCTCCATCATTTCGTCTATTTTTGTATTCCCTTTATCAAAAGGGGATGCAGATTTCATGGCATGGGGAAATGGTAAATGAGGAACTAGTCCTTCATTTATAGCTTTAGAATCATCACAAAAAAAATTTTTATTTTTGTTTTTTCATTTTTTTTTTTTTTCTGAGGTACATCAGTACCCCCAATGCTAACATCATGCTGCTCCTGCTGCATATCTCTAGCAGTTTCTTTAATTTTTTCTTCATCTTTTTCAGTATCTACATTGTTATCTACAACTCTTCCACTTCTCAAGGTTGTGATAGCTTTTACTTCTTCATGTGAAACAGAAGCCTCTCCAACCATGAACTGTCCTTTAGGATTGTTCAAGGGTTGGCTGGGTAACCTGCCTTCCTCTCTTTTGGCCAAAGTATTTGAAAGTTGACCCAATATTTCTTCAATCTTCTTTATGCTCTGACTGTGAAAGTTTACAGTCTGAGTTAAAGATCCTAAATTCTAGAGTGAAGTTAGAACTTGGTCTTCAAAAGAAGGGGATCTGAAAGGGTTTTGAACTGGAGCAGATTGCTGCACAGGTTGTGCCATCTGTTGTGGAATGGGCTGCTGAAAATTTGGCTTGGTATAAAAATTCTGCTGGTATGGCTGAGCAGTTTTGAAAGGTATTTGGTTCTTTGGTTGCCGCTCCTGTGGTGATTGATAATTGCCCTGGCTCCACCTTAAATTGGGGTGCCCTCTCCATGCATATTCATTCGATTGCATCTGTCCAAACGATTGGGCAGCATGAGCTTGCTCCACCACTAGATCTTGGAACTGTGGTGCAGCTGGACATTGATCATGGGAATGAATAGGGGACTGGCATATCAGACATGCCTCCTTACTCTAACAACCAATGAATTTTTAAGTGAGTCCATCAATCTATCAAACTTAGTGGTCAAATTATCCATCTTCCTTTCCAACTCATTCACCTTATAATTCTTTCCCTTGGTGGTCTGCTGATTGTTCAACCGAGCAGGATTCTCAATGTCTCTTGACAAAGATTCCTGTTGAGTTGAATTTTCACCAATCACTTCAAATATCTCCCAGACCTCCTCAACTGTTTTTTGCAAATAGGTGCCTCCACAGGAAGCATCTACCATATTCTTGCCCTTTTGATCAATTTCCTGATAGAAGCTTTGAACAAGCTGCCATCGGGGAATTTGATAATGAGGACATTACCTTAAAAGTTCTTTAAACCTTTCCCATGCTTCATGAAAAGTTTCAGTTGAGTGTTGTGAGAAGGAAACAATATTCTGTCTCAACTAGCTGGTCTTAGACATAGGGAAGTATTTGGCTAAAAATTGACATCGCAAATCATTCCAAGAAGTAATGTTGTTTGGTGGTGTTGCCATGCTCTAGGTTTGTCCTTTAATGAAAAAGGAAAGAGCCTAAGCTTGGTTGCCTCTGGACCCAGTCCGGCTATGTTGAATGTAGTACAAAGAGACAAGAAATCATCCACATGCTTGTATGGATCTTCCTTACTCAAACCATGGAAGGAAGGAAGCATCTGGATAGTTGATGATTTGATCTCATCATTTCCTTCAATGGTAGGAAATTGGATACAAAATGGGGAATTATATGCACCAGGTGCAAAGTAATCCCTCAAAAGTCTCGGTTGCTCACCCATAGTAGCAGTCTCAGCAGAATTTTGTGATGTTTGTCTGGTTCTTAGTAGCCTTTCAACTTCTAAATTAAGAGGGACAATCTCAGGATTGAGAGTCCTCCTGCCAAACATACAACACAGAAACAGAGAGTAAAATTATGCAAAATAAAGCTTCAATATTCCTTTCACAGTAGATTCCACGCTTAAATGTATAGGAATAACTGCACAGATTTAAACAATAGAACAGTTAGCACTGATGTATCAATAATAATAAGAAAAAACTTAGGTCTACCAATTTTAAAATCTATTCCCCGGCAATGGCGCCAAAAACTTGTTGTTGTTCTAAGTGTGCATGATTTATTTGTGTTTTGAAAATAGATTTGCAAATGATGAATTATACTGAATTTGGAAAACTAAAAAGAATAAAGAAATATCAGCACAGAGCGAAGTAAATTAGCCTGCAAGATCAGGGCCAATTGTAGCAAGTTTTAAATGTAAGTGAGTAAAAGATCGTCCACAGGGAATTGATTTAAAATGTAAGATAAACCTCCAGATCTGAGCTACCAGATCTGACCTCGTATCCTATCTACAAAGCACATAAGATGGGAGGTTGAATTTGTCACATTAACTAAATGATAAAAGTAAAAATTAAACTAAATGATCCAGATCCGAGTTGGGGAGATTTGATGTAAATTAATAAGAATGGAGAAATAATATCTAACTTTGACTTAGTACTTGATTGCAGAATGAGAAAAAAAATGTTAAACAAATGAGATATTATCCAATCTTCATCTAGCTACCAGCACAGATGCAAGAGAAAGTAATCCAACTCAAGGATTAGAATTGAGTTGGATTTATGGCTATGGTCTGTCCACTTCAATGGACACAGATCATCCAATAGTCTTCAACCGAATCCTTGATTCAGAACAAAAAACACCACTACTAATGCTGTGAGAAATTAGGTTACAAACACAAATTCTCACAGGGATAATGAATTAAGGGAAATTGCTTTAAAAATAGTAAATCTAAAGGACTCTAATAAAATAAGGAGATCACAGGGAACCCTCAACACGAATTCGATTGAGAACGTACTATTCACAGCAACTTTTTAAAATTCACCATTACAATTACAGAGCACAGCTTAAACAGCTCTCAAATTTGTAGTCTTGAATACAATTCTCACTTGAATTACAGAAGTATCTCATAGTTCTCAGTTACAAATAAAAGCTAGGCTATTACAGAAGTTTCAGACAAGCTATCTGAATTAGAAATGGGGCAATAGAAATGAAACTCAAAATCTGGATACCCAAATTGGGCAAATGGTTCATCTATTTATAGTTTTCCCTAAGTCCAGCTCAGATGTGTATTAACCAATCAGAATTGGTTAGATCTGTATCAACCAATAGGAGTCGAGCACAAGGATCCAGATCTGTTTTGGTCAATCAGAACTGCTTGATCTGGTTCAGCCAATCAGGTGACAGAAGCATCAATTCTGTTATGTAATTCAGAAATCTGTTTGAGCTTCTAGAAGTTCCCGCCAAGTAATTTCATCTTTCAGTGTCCACATGGAGTGAAATATGCCTTTGGTTCATGCTCAGAATCTTTCAGAATGTCCTTGGGTTTTTAAATGCATTGGGGCGCGTGCAGAGATTATCGAAATACCCTTGAAAATGTTGGGAATCTTCAAAATACCATTTTGCATAGTTTGGAGACCTTTTCGAAAGGTACTGTAACTTCTGAAGCTCTTTTCGCACAGTTCTGGTACTGTTCGCAAGGAGTTCTCTTCTTTTCGAATAGGTCAGGGATCCTTTCGAATAGTTCAGGTGCTCTTCGAAAACCAAACCTAGAGCTTTAGTTCTATTCGCAATGTTCAGGTTCTTTTCGAATAGATCAAGGATCTTTTCGAATAGAATGCTGTAATGCATTCTTCTCTTCGAATAGCTTAAAACTTATTTCTAGGTTGAAAACAGGCTTTTGTCCTCTTTATTCTAGGCATTTTGACAGCCAATGAGGTTGTCCTTTCTCCTTCTTCCTCCAGATCAAGATGAGTCATCCTCTTTTTGGCACTTTTAAGCTGCTTTCAGGGTTAAGCCTGCGTTTGTTGTTAGCTGTAAAATAAACACTTAAAACACTTATTTAGTTCTCTCAAGAGTCTATCAAGGCCCAGATTAAGGGGTGGAAAATGGTATTTTCCAGTTCTCAACAAAAGCTCCGGGTGGCGACTCTATATTTTTTTTGTTAGAGAGTGCATCGTCTTGATTCCCACGGTTGCACAGATGGTGTGTGCGTGATCAAGAGTGATCATGCACACCTTAGGCATGAACCTAAGCCGAGCCCAACAACCCAAAATAATATATGTTAGCATGCATAGATATAGATCTTGAAATTCTGAACCCTAACCTAGTACATATTTGGCTTGGCATACAATGCACGCCTTAGATTTGTAGAACATGTTAATTGTGAAAATCCGTTATGCGAAAGGTTCATGTATTAAATTGTGTGAATAATTATGCAAGCTCCGTGAGAGCACCACTGGTTAACGACTTCAATAGCATGTTGGAAGTCCAGGGATCAAAACATTTGGAGTGGGTTTTCACTCTCTATTTTGGACCCTTAAACAACAACTTATACACTTGTTGTTAGTGTACCGGCTCAACACCCAATCGGAGTCACCGGAAGTTAAAACCCAAGGAAAACAAACCATGCAAAGGTAAGTTGGGAATTTGTTTGGGAGTGGAGAACATAACCAAGAAGGAGAAGAGCCGTGTCTCCTCTTATCATTTCTCTTTGTGTTATCCTAGCCCTTTGATTTCATTTTAAATCCTTCCTTCTTCATTGAAACCAGTCATCGATTCCATCCTCTCAAACCATCTTCTTCTCAATTTTCCCTTTTGGTGAAATCATCGCCATCGATCTATTCGCAAACCCTTTTGCCCTATGTTGTGTCATGAGAAAACTCTGATGTTTGACGCCATGGGATCGAAGAGATCGATCAGCGGATGAGCGGCATCGATTCCTTCGTTTTCAGCCATCGCAATCTTCCATGCGCACTTGATGAAGGTAAATTCAAAATCCTTCACATGCATACGTAAATCTTGGAGTGATTCGTGAAATTTAAGTTTGATTAATGTATGCATGGATGTTTATGAAATATCTTCGAGAAATCAAGCTCGGATAAGGGGAATCGAGTCACCATAGAAACAAGGAGTTTAGGCGTCGATCACTCGTGACATCGGCAACCTGAAACACCGGCTTTCCGATGATCGACCGCCAAAATCATCGCATGTGTGAGATTAGAGGGGAGGTTTTTTGCTTTTTAATGTAGGGTATGCTTAGGTTTATATCGTATGTGAATTGAACATTGCATACCTTATATTTTGAAAATTTTCTAACCCAAAAAGGTCGCAAAAAGTCTCTCACAGTCGCCTCGGCGAGTGAAAAACTCGCTATGGCTTGACCTTGTCTGAACCACTCACCGCCGCGAGTGCTACAAAGAAATCTAGGCTAAAACAACATTGTCAAAACTCACCGCGGCGAGCTACTGTTCACAGCGATTGCACCTGCTCGTTATTTTGGTCATAACATTCGACCCTGAACTTCGATTGGCGCGATTCTTATGGCGTTTGAAAGAGGACAACGAGCCCTATAACTTTCATGAATTAACAAATTCTTGAAACAAATGTTTTAAAGGTAAAAAAAATGGTCGGCAAGTGTGATAAGTTCTACATGAACATCCAAAATTTGCAAGGACTTGTCCAGTCCGCCTATCTAAAATTTTTCCTTGATAAAGCATGAGGAACCTTGACTTATTCGAATTCTTTGATGCTAACATATGGTTATGAACCTTTCGTGATATAGGTTGAGAACAAGAAGAATTTCGTAAGTATTTTGCCTTGTTTCGCACGATTTTGACACTAAGGTAGGGGAAACTCACTACCCATTTGCATTCTTGACTTTGATATCACAGATGCTTTTAATGTTTGTTTAGAACTTTGACTCGTATGCTATGCACTTGATTTTAAAATGATTTTTGAATTCAGAAATTAACCATCATTGAATATGAAAACGTCAAAGTAATGTATTAGTTTCTGAACTCTTGGAAATACCGAACACTGTTTGATTTGCATTTTGAATTTGAAGAACTAGAACTTTGACTCTGACATTGAATATTGAACTTTTTGGCTCCGAACTCTAAATGCCACATGAAAATACTTTCGGAACTCTTGAACTTTAAGAAAAGATTAATTTTGCAATTGAATCCGAATCTCCGAAAATGATCTCTGAAATAAGATACCTGAATTAGAATCTGTTTATCTAGAACGATACTTCATACATGAATCTGCTATGAACCAAGAACTTGTCACGAATATGTGTCCGCACTAAACTCGATACGAGTATGAATCCGACATGTAAATTCAAAATTTTTATGTGAATCTGTAAATAAATCTGAATCTGGGCTCTGTATAAGAACTCTGAATTGAGTATTGAATCCGACATGGATTAAGAACTCCGAGTATGAATTTTGAATCCATTGAATCCGTAATTTGAATCGGTGTGGCGGTTAATCCGTAATTTGAACCGATGCGGTAGTTAACCCGTAATTTGATTCGGTGCGATGGTTAATCCGTAATTTGAGTGGTGTGACAATTATTCAATGGGACTGGTACAACATTATATTTGTAATTTGAACCTGAGACTGATACAGTAGTAGATTTGTAATTTGAATTTGAGACTGGTATAGCAATATATCTGTAATTTGAATTTGAAACTATGAAAATATGAAAATCTGAAAGTCTATAAATTTATCCTACGAAACTCCAAATTCTGAAACTTTGAAGCTCTAAACCCTATGACACTCTGCAACCTAAAACATTGAAACCTTGAACTATGAACCCATGGACATGACTTCTAAACTCTGAGACTTTTGACATTCGATTTTGTTTCGCTTCCATTTTTGCCTATGCTAAAGTGAATGAGAAATCATAGCCCACGAAGTTTTGAAAAAATTCATTATTTACAATGTGATCTGAAATTTTTGGTTTTAACAAGAAAATGGCCTTGAAATCAGTTTCTATTTTAATTTGAAAATGCCTTCAGCTTCGATATGAAAATGATTTGAAAGACCGTTTTACTACGAAGTCCGACCCCTATTTTGTAATTCAGTTAGAATCTTGTTTTGAACTCTATCCCTTAATTTATGATGCATTAGAGAAAAATGTGAATTTTTTTATGAATTTCACCTACTGAGCTTAATCTGTTAGCTTACCCCTCGACTATACGTCACAGGTGCAGGTCTTGAGTTAGATCTGGAACTTGAGGCGAATCTTCTACCATAGACTGGTGGATTTAGACTTGACATAGTTTTTGATTCAAGGTTTGGGCTTGGTATATCCAATCAATTTTGTAGAATGTAGAAATAGATTTTGATGTACATACTTTTGTGTACCACTATTTAGGTGATGGTCGGTCATCACCGTGGTTCAGTTTTAGCTTTTAGTTACACGTTATGGGTAGAATTAGAAATTTTTATTCTGCCAAATACTAATTGCTTTGATTTTTCACATTTTGTGGATATACCGAGTATTGACGAACCAACTTTTTCAGAGTTCCGTGACAAAAAAAATAAAAATAAAATAAATGAGCCGGGAAAATCGGCGCGTCACAGTATCCAAAAGTTGGATAATTTCTTCCCACTTGTATTTTCTTTTTTTCATTTTTCTTTTGGTACATCCCATTTTCTTCAGTTTATTTTATTTCAGGTATCCTCTTGTAATCTCCTTTGGAAACTTTTTGCTTCTCTTTTTGTAGAATCCTATTTACGATTTTTTTTCTTTTCTTCTCTCCCATATTTTTAGAAATTTTATATCTTTTAGCTGTACTCTTTTCTAGATTATTCCTTATGTATTATTCCATACCCCTTTCACTCCCTATTTCTCTCTTTTGTTCTAAAATTCTCAGAAAAAATTAAGGGTAAAAGTTGAAAGCTTTGGGTAGTACATATAGTTAAGGGTTTATAAAGTTTTGGTACAAAGAAATTCAGTTTAGGCTTCTAATATGGGTTTAAGGGATAAATTTTTTTTGGAGATTTTGTCTTTATGGCTCAAACAAATTAAAGATGGCCTTCAATCATTTCCAAGGCTGCTAGCAAGAATATCATATTGCTTTGATGCATATAACACACAGTTCTAGAAAAACTAACAACATAATAATAGAAATTTGATTCAAATAACAACAATTGAGATTTTCATTGGAATGCTCGTCTAGAAGTTCAAAAGAAATTTAGAATTAGATAATAGCAGTCGCTTTCCAAAGAAAGAATATTAGTTCAATTGCCCATTGGGTATAAATTTTTTTGAAACTATTATCTAAATTCTGTAATTTAAAGCAATGTATAGTTTCAAACAGTCAGTTATGATACAATGTACAAGAGAACTAGACATGAATATCAACTGCTTTATATCATTAATGTTTGAACTTCTTCTATGAGGATGGTTATGTAGATGGAATCTAACTTCAGTTATCATAATTCACATGCAATGGTTAACTAAAGAAAAATTTTAAAACAAAACTATCCTAAAAAGAAATTCAAAAAACAGAATTAAGAACTTAAATTTTTTTTTTTTATACAAAAAGCAAAAATAGTATACACAAAGAGTGTATCCCCCTCCAACTTAAATAGGACAATGTCCTCATTGTTCGCAAAGCAAGGGATACTAAAAAAAAAAATTATTAAACACCTATGAGGCTTCAATATAGAGAAATTAATTTTTACACACTAGGTGATGACGGGTATGGTACAATTGCCACCGATGGGGGTACTGGTAGGGCTAGCAATGGGGAAGGGCTGCTTGACAATTCCTCCTCAGACTTTGGCACCACATCGATAGAGCTTGTCTTGATTCTTTCTTCTTTAGGGGTAGGTTCATCATACAACTTAGGCCTAACCTCCTTGTAGAGAGCATTAGTACTCTCTTTCTCTACTATCAATGTGTTATACTTTTCAATTAAGGTCTGCAACTCCTTAACTTTTTCTTTCGCTTTCATGTCATCTTGCAGTTTATAAAGCACATTAAACTTTTCTTTGCCCTCAATTCGCAACTTATCTGCTCCTGCTTTTAATCTGTCTGTTGTGACAATGCTATTGTTGATGATTGTTTGTATCTGTTACTTTTGGTCTTCACACATCCGGACTAGGGAGTCTTTATCTTCTTGAAGCTTTAGTATCTTCCTGTAGACACCCAAATTTGGCCCAAGGCCCGATCGAAATATACTTCGAGAGAGGGGCACCCCTGAGCTTCCGATAGCTTCTCCCATACCCTTAGAAAACTTCCCAGACCCCTAGGAACTTGCCCAAAACTCTTAGGAATCTTTCCAAACCCTTAGGAACTTGCCCATACCCTTAGGAATTACCCTCATCCTCTTCGGACCTATAGTTAACCCTCTCGGGCAATGGTTAGAGAGAGATAAACGAGGGTTGGCAAGAACCTCTACTAAGACTGAACCTTATACTATTGAAAGTATAAGTTCCCAGCTTTTCAACAAGTCAAGAATCACCTCAATCTGAGTTATACATCAAAAGTTACGGAGATCTGAACAATGCCCAGGAACCACACTTGACTAGGGCATATATGACACATGTATTAGATGCGCCAAGCCATTTTTCACCAAAAATGGCTTGGCGCATCTAATATAAGCGCCAATTATATGTGTGACCCACCTCAGGCTCTGAACTTTCATACACTGTAGCTATGCTTGGCGTGAGTAATACTTGCGCCAAGCTTAGCTACAGTAACTGTTGGTTTTTGCTCGAATTCCACTTTTGGGGTTTGACTTATTAACCATCTCAATATTTAGGATGGGTTTTACTAGGACTGTTGCACCCCTGATTAGCTTATTTGCAACCCTTTAGTCATTTGAAACCTCACCCCTATCATCCACCATTGAAGCCCATTTCCCACATTTCTAAGCTCTCAAAATCCTAGGAAACTTTAGAGTAGAAGATTACCTAATTGCTAATCCTAATTAGCACTTAAGCACCCTCTTAACCTACCGTTTTCCTATAAATAGAGAGGCACCCCTCTTGGATTAAAGGCTTAAAAATTTTCCAAGAGAGAGAAAAGAGTAAGAGATCTATCCCTCCCTTGTGTGCACCAAATATCCATACAAATTCCAAAATTCCAAATCATCTTAGAAACCCAATCCTTCTTCAAAATCCCTTGAGTTTAGGAGAACACTACCCCTTAGCTACCAAGCTTTAGAGTTAGAACCCTTCATTCAACCATCCAAGCCATCGAAAGCTCACTAAAGCACCCTCACGCGAAGGACCACAGTGGTGCTATAAGGGCCCGAGAGCTTCGACTCTCCCCTCTACTCCACTACTTTCTTATCTTTTGCTCTATCCTTGAATTTGTGTCATTACGCCACCGAAATCTCGTTAATTGCGGAGAGGCAGAAATAGGATCATAGTGGCTTCGGGCAAGAGAAAGTGCTCTTTTTATTTTCATTTTCCTTTTATCTTTGGCCATAAGTAGAGACAGCTTTAGAGCGGGTTGACCGGGTGCCTAACACCTTACCGATCAATAACCGAAGCCCCTACCGAAGAGCCTTTGGTGTAGACCGCTGAATCAGAGTCACATTTTTGGCACTTCGGTGCTTATAAAATTGATCTAGGTTTCCTGGGACACCAAAAGCTCCGGGTGGCGACTCTATAATCTTTTCACGAGTGCGCATCGTCGCAATGAGATCGTTAAAAATCCCATGGTTGCACATATGGCGACTCTACAGGGGATAGCTAGTAGAGCTTCCCCTTGAAACATGGCTTTTTCTTAGTTTTTACTAGCATTTGCTTCTTTTTTCTTATTTTTCACTCGCCCCTATGATTCCGTCAATTTTCTCACCCCTACTTTTCCATTATTTTATGTGCCTTAGCCGATCGGCGGGCCTACTTGCGCGTTGTCTTTACAATTCCTCTATTTTCCGTCATTTACGTGCCTTAGCCGATTGGTGGGCCTACTTACACATTGTCTTTACGATTCCTTTACTTTCCTTCATTTATGTGTCTTAGCCGATTGATGGGCCTAGTTGTGTATTGCTTTATGTTTGATCATATCTCATCAGTGGACACCGGCTCGTAGAGGCAGCACGGGACCATCGCCCCCTATTTTTGAACTTTAAAGAAAACTCCCCTAAAATCTAAAATTAAAACTGAACTAAGAGGGGACTTAATTGAATTTTTATGGGGGTAGATTTTCATGGGTTGGGAATTCTAGGCAAAGATACGAATGTCCTAGTTCTTAGTACAGCGGCAGCCCTTAGTGGTAATGATCCGGAAAAGAACCACCTCACCTAGTATCTGAGAAGGCCCTTGCGCCGGAGGTATATCAAGTGGGTAACCTATCCAGTTACGAAGCCTAAAACCCTTGGGGGAGAGTGTTAGTAGTCCCGAATTGGCCTTGTATCCCTAGGTGCGGTGAGGAGAGACCCGGTGCAACTAAGAAATCAGTCCTCGGAAGCATTGCTTCTAGAAAGCTAAAAAAAAGAGACCAATTTTGGGCTACTATTCTGCTGTCAAAAACAATTTGACCCCACTGTTTTTGCTTGGCGCATGTAATACACGAGCCAAGCTACCATTCCCCAGGTTTGCCTTGGCGCATGTAATACACGCGCCAAGCTTGGAAAGACCACTTTTGCTTTGGCGCATGTAATACGCACGCCAAGCTTAGTCTAACCATTTTTAGCCTAGTGCATGTAATATACATGCCAAGCCTGACCTAAGCAATGCAACCCGAGTTTGAGGCCTTTTTCACATCCCTGAGCTCCTCGCTTAGTGGTTTAGCACCTCTGAGTAGGTCCCGAATTATCCAACACCCAATACGCCCCTACCGGTCAAAAAAGGGTAACCTCTTATCGACTCGCTTCGGGGGATCAGGTTGTTTACGTTGATTCCCGTGCCTTCAATAGATCAAAGGGTAACCTCTTATCGACTCGCTTTCGGGGATCAGGTTGTTTACGTTGATTCCCGTGCCTTCAATAGATCAAAGGGTTCCCCTTTGATCTTCCGAAGTGCGTCGGGGTCACGCCGCGGGATTTATTTAGGATACAAATACCACCCGAAACGGGAATGCAAGGGCCCTAGAGTTGTTCACCATAAAAATCCACTTACAAAATCTTCAAAAAATAATAAAACAAAAATATTGAAAAAAAGAAACCATTGTGGTGTCGGCACAACGATATCGCCATATCATCCATCATCCTGTAGGGGAAGAAGGAGAAAGCTTTACAAGCCCCATCCGAGGCACCTGTACCCCACCTGTCACCAAGCTATGTCGTGGGCAGTTGATCCAACATGCGCCGATCCCGACTCATCCCCACCACATTCTCCAACTCATTCCCATACAGAAGAGATGTTCACATCTATCCCCCTCACCCAACCTCCCTTTTCCGTCATCGGCCCCTTCGGTGCCCCTATCTTCCCATCAACACTTCTCAAAACACCCAAAATCCGATACCCCATTCCCCATCATTTTCCCAAAACATGCCCATTTCCCCCCATGTCCATGCCAAATCAATCACAATTTCCATTCACATCCATTCGAAACCCGACCCAATTCCCTACCTTTACCACCAGCCCCACTTTCCATCTTCCCAACATCTACCCAATCCACCCGCGTTTACCCATGCCACACACAATTCTCCCCATATCCCCAGTTTTTCCCACACATCCACTTCACCCATACCCCACATTCCCTCAAATGAACCATTTCCATCCACCCCCTCTCTAATGGCCATGATGGATGAGATGGTTCGGGCTTACACTAGTTGGAAAGCCTCCCAAAGCATCCCCCCTCATTCTAACCACACATCCTCCAACCCATCATACACACTCTCAAGTCTCCATGCTTCATTACCTCAAACCCACCAAGGCCTAACAGCCCAAACCCCCATTATCCACACCCACCAACGGCCAATGGCTTAAACCCCCCATCATCCACACCCTTAAAGGCCCAATGGGCCATATCCATCAAGGCTCAATAAGTTAGACCCATCAAGGCCCAATAAGACATACCCACTAAGGCCTAATGGACCAGACCCAATAAGGGCCAATGGCCATACCCATTGAGGCCCAATGGGCCAGACCTACCAGGGCCAAATGGCCCAAAACCAATAAAGCCCAATGGGACAGATTTCCCAAGGCCTTTTAGCCCAACCCCCTCCAAGTTCCTTATCCAATACCCAAGCCTAGCAAGGCCCAAACCTTGGGTCCACATACCCATACCCTCCACAATTCCCTCAATATCTTCCTCACACACAAACCTCCCACCGACCCAAGGCGAGAGCCTGGCACCTATCCTCCATCAACCCCAATTCACCCATGCCCCTGCATCCCAAAGCCATCTCCAAGCTTTCCCCCAGACATAGTGGCCCTATCAGGGCTTAGCCCAAAATCCAAACTCCACTCATTCTATCACTCCACAAAACTTCCCCTAACACCATTGGTCCCACCCGGCACCTATCCAGCCTAGCCAGCACCAATAAGAAAATCTCACCCTCACAGCACCATATGTAGACCCACAATATGAGAAAGATGAGATCAGGAATAGCGAGGCTTAAGCTGGGACATTTGCAAGCATCAATCCTCCACCCATAATAACCACCCCAACAGCACAAAGTGAATCAAGGCCGACGATTGAAAAAACAGTCCCACTGTCTAAAGAGTCTGAGCAGTTGAAAGAACAATTGGACAAAATCCAGAAGCAGCTGTTGAAGATGGGTGGAACTGAAATCCATGCCACAGATTTCTCGGACTTATGTTTATTTGTAGAAGTTCCCTTGCCTCCAAAATTCAAAATGCTGGTCTTTGATAAATATAATGGCATGAGCAACCCCATCGCACACCTCAAGTCCTATTGTGGGGACATGTGCCAATATGGAGGGGACGAGCGTCTGCTTATAAAAGTCTTTCAAAAAAGTTTGATGGGCTTGGCCTTGAAGTGGCTCACGTCCCTAGAACCATCCATGATTAAAACATGAGAATATCTGACGCATTTGTTCCAGGAGCAGTATGTCTACAACATAGACATCAAACCTCGCAGGTCTGATCTGGCCCGTTTAAAGTAGAACTCTAATGAGACCTTTAGTGATTACCTTGGGTGCTGGAGAGGCACTAGCAGCTCAGGTAAGAAACAGAATACCTGACAATGAGCAGATTGAGATGATCTAAAAAATACCTTGCCAGTTATCTCAGACTTCCTCATTTACCAATAGTAGTCCAGCTTTGCTGATTTGGTGAGGAACACCAATCATTGCGAGGACGCTATCAGAGAAGGGTGTTTAAGCAAGAATGTATCTGGTGGGGCCGACGGGGTCAGGAGATTCTCTCAGCAAAGAAATGATAGAAGAACTGAGACAGATGTACAGAATGACATGAATGTCAGGCCCAACACCAGCATAATACCATTCCAATTTAAAGTTGCACAGCCAACTTCAATCAGAAGAAAATCGCTATAGAGAACTGGGAATGGACAGGGGGCGCAGATGACCCCGGAACAGAGAAAGGCTCGCTTTGACCGAGTGATCACACCTTTGGGGCAATCACTGAATGCCTTGTTGCCCTTACTAATAGAAAAAGGGTTGGTCACAGCACTCGAACCGCGGCCTCCACCAAAACCCATCCCAAGGAACTATGACCCCAACACCCATTGCAACTTCCACCAAGGGCCAGATCACCCTACTAATCGATGGTTCCCATTAAAGCATGCAATACAGGATCTGATAAAGGCCGATAAAATCATTCCTCCCACACTTCCCTAAACCAACCAACATGCCAATATTCACCAGGTACCGCTACCCCCGCACCCACTAGGAGGGGTAGGTTCGAGGCCCACTATCGGCATGGTGGCAGAGGATGATGAAGATTTTGACCCGTCAGAATACATCGACGATCAAGGAAATTTTGTGGCACTACTATAGAAAGATTGGAGAGATAGAAGTATTGGGGTGATCGTACCCTTGAATCTGGCTGATTACTTTCCCAACCTCGCTCCACAAATAGAACCCTTAGATTTTAGGGCATACTTCCCAGTGCCAGCTCCTGTTAACTATGTCCAAAGTAACTCCTGTCAATCATACACGACGTCCTCCACCAATTACCCAATGGCTGATTATGTCCCCCATCCCCCTCCATCACCCATTAGTTATCAATGGCCCACCCCCGTCACATCAACCCCAATTTAGTCATCCACGATCTCCGTCAATCCTATTTGGCCCACCTTCTCCACCCTTCTAGGAGTTAACTAGCTATTACCCACCCATTCCAATCCCTCATAACCAATATGCTGAAATAATAGTATATGGCTGGACGCAGGCTGAAATAATAGTTCTGTGGCTCAGGCCCCATACCCCTGACGAGGGAACCATGCATTGAAACAATAGTACATGGCTGAACACATGCTGAAATAATAGTTCTGTGGCTCAGGTCCCAATGTAGGGAGACTATATACTGAAGCAATAATATATAGTCAAAATGCAGACAGAAACAATAGTCTTGTATTTCAGACCCCCTTTGCCCTAATGTGGGACCATATGCTGAAACAATAGTATATGGTTGGACATAGGTTGAACCAATAATTTTGTAGCTCATGCCCCCTAACCCTAACACGAGGACCATGCATTGAAAGAATAGTACATGGCTGAACATAGGCTGAAACAATAACTCTGTGACTCAGATCCTAACGTAGGGAGACTCTCTACGGAAACAATAGTATATAGTCGGAATACAAACTGAAATAATAGCCTGACATTTCAAGCCCGACCCGGACCGGGACAACCCGAAATTAAGTGCCCACAACCACACGCATTATTTGATTGCACACCAAACCACACGCGTGCAATCAGTCCCTTCTCAGACCAGACTACCTTTTCCTAGACCACCTTGAGACTCAATCATGCATTTATCATGAGACGCATGATCAGATTTAGCGCCACACTACCAGCGCGCAATTTTCCTACGCCCGACTTAGCCTCATGTTGCTCTTTCTGGTGTGCATGATTTATTTGTGTTTTGAAAATAGATTTGCAAATGCTAAGTTAAAAAGAATAAAGAAATATTAGCACAGAGAGAAGTGAATTAGCCTGCAAGATCAGGGCCAATTGTAGCAAGTTTTAAATGTAAGTGAGTAAAAGATTGTCCACAGAGAATTTGTTTAAAATTTAAGATACACCTCCAGATCTGAGCTACCAGATCTGGCCTCTCATCCTATCTACAAAGCACATAAGATGGGAGGTTGAATTTGTCACGTTAACTAAATGATAAAAGTAAAAGTTAAAGTAAATGATCCATATCTGAGTTGGGGGAATTTTGATGTAAACTTATAAAAATGGAGAAATAATATCTAACTTTGATTTGGTCCTTGAAACACAATGAGAATGACTGTAGATCAAATGAGAGATGATCCAATCTTCATCTGGCTACAAACACAGATGCAAGAGAAATAAATCTAACTCAAGGATTAAATTTAGGCTTATGGCTATGGTCTGTCCACTTCAATGGCCACAGACCATCCAATAGTCTTTAATCTAAACCCTTAATTCAGAACAAGAAATATCACTACAAATGCTGTGAGAGATTAGGTTACAAACACTAATTCCCACAGGGTTAATGAATCAAGGGAAGTTGTATGAAAAATAGTAAATCTAAAGGAGTCTAGTGCAATAAGGAGATCAAAGGGAACCCTTAACACGAATCCAATTGAGAACATACGGTTTACAACAACCTTTTCAAATTCACATTTACAATTACAGAGCATAACTTAAATAGCTCTCAGATTTGTAGTCTTGAATACAATTCTCTTTTGAATTACAGAGGTATCTCATAGCTCTCAATTGTAAGTAAAAGTTAGGCTATTACAAGGGTTTCAGACAAGCTAGCTGATTTGAAAATGGGGGAATAGAAATGAAACTCAAAATCTGGATCCCCAAATTGGGCGAATGATGCGTATCGACGAATCAGAAGTGCTCAGATCTGTATCAACCAATGGTAGTCGAGCACAAGGATCCAGATCTGTTCTGGCCAATCAGAATTGCTCGATTTGGTTCAGCCAATCAGGCGACAGAAGCATCAATTCTGTTATGCAATTTGAAAATCTGTTAGAGCTTCTAGAAGTTCCCGCCAAGTGATTTCATCTTCGGGTGCTCACATGGGGTGGAATATGCCTTCGCTTCGTGCTTAGAATCTTCTGGAATGTCCCTAGGTTTTTAAATGCATTGGGGCACGTGCAAAAGATTACTGAATTACCCTTGCAGAAGCTAGGAATCTCCAGAATACCATTTCGCATAGTTTAGGGAACTTTTCGCAAGGTACTGTGACTTCTGAAGCTCTTTTCGCAAAGTTCAGGTTCTGTTCGCAAGGAGTTCTCTTCTTTTCGAATAGGTCAAACATCTTTTTGAATAGGTCAAACATCCTTTCGAAGAGTTCAGGTGCTCTTCGAAAACTAAGCCTGGAGCTCTTAGTTCTCTTCGCAGAGTTCAGGTTCTTTTCGAAATGTTCAGATTCTTTTCGAAAAGCACTCTGTAGTGCATTCTTCTGTTCGAATTGCTCCACATTTCTTTTCTGGGTTGAGACCAGGTCTTTGCGTCTTCAGTTCAGGCATTTTGACAGCTAGTGAGGTTGTCCCTTCTCTTTCTTCCTTTAGATCAACATGGTTTATCATCTTTTTGGCACTTTTAGGCTGCTTTCATGGTTAAGCCTGTCTTTATTGTTAGCTGTAACACAAGCACTTAAAACACTTATTTAGTTCTCTCAAGGGTCTATCAAGGCCCAAATTAAAGGGTGGAAAATGGTATTTTCTAGTTCTCAACACCTCACTGTTCTTGACCCCTAAGTTTTCTCAATTAAATGCTTCGAGAGTGGCGCTTAATTGGATTATGCACCCCAAAATGGGTGCGCAATTATTCTAATGCTATTAGGACTAGGAAACTCATTGAGCAAGTCAGTCGGTCGCTCACTGAGTTGGTGACCGACTCAAAGCGATTAAGCACCGGGAGACCGGCGCGTAATTCAATTAAACGCCTGAAATACGGTGTTTAATTGAAGAAAAACCTATAAAAGTTTTTTTTAATTTTGACCAAACAGAACACGGAGAGGCTGACAATTTTCGAGAGAGAACGGATTTTTTTGGGATTCCAAAATCAGAGAACTCTGAGAACAAACCCATGGAGCAACCTAACCATGATTTCAAAATTCAAGCACCGAATCTTCAAGGTTTCTCTCTGCAACCCCGGTCCTAGGTAAAAATTTCAGTTTTTGACTTAAGTTCTTTCCCTTAGTTTTAATTTTCAGTCTGAGACCGTAGCACCTTTTTTTCAGACCGCAAATTTTTATATCTGGTTCTAATTCTCTGAATTTAGAACTAGTCCTTAATTCGACGGTCTAATTTACCGCCCTAGGCTTCAATGCCATTATAAAATCTCAATTTCCAGTCCTATCATTAATTTTTGGTTCTAATCCTTGGATTATATAACCAATCTTTAATCATATAGTCTGATTTTCTGATTTCGGGCTCGAATTCAATCCTAGAAATTTAAACTTTAATTTTAATTCCTTATTTTAATAACTCCAAAAATCATAAATATTAATTTTAGCTTCTATAATTCTAGTTCATAATTTAATTCACAATTATTACTCCAAAATCGACTTTGACAAATCCAAAAATACTATTTTACAGTCTAAAATCTAATTTATCTTTAACCTCAGCCATCCGATTTGCCCAAGGGAGCTTACGGAGGGTACTCGGGAACGAGGTTAATCCCCCTTCCCCTTTTTTTTAGAATTTTAGAATTAATTAATTGTTTTTTCTTATCTTTTTAGTATAATTAATTAGTAGATTTATTTTATTTCAGCATAATTAATTGATTAAGTTAATTAGATTTTAGTATGATTGATTAATTTCTTTAAATCCGATTTTAATTGGTTAATTTCTTGCTTTAATTAGAATTTCAGTCTGATCAATTCATTGCTTAAATTAGAGTTTTAGTAAAATTAGTTTTCTATTTCAATTAGAATTCTAGTAGGATTGTAGTACCTGCTTCAATTAGAATTTCGATACAACTAGCATACTTTCTTTACTTTGAATTTTAGTATAACTAGCATGCTCAATTTAATTAGAGTTTCATCAGAACTACTACATGTGCACTCCTGGTACAATTAGGAGACTAAAATTAATCAGACTTCTAATGGGATTAGGAGACTAAAATTAATCAGACTTCCAATGGGATTAGGACACTTAATTAATTAGACTTTCAATAAGGATAGGAATAGTAAAAAATAAACTAAACTCTTAATAGGATTAGAATAAACTTATATAACTAAACTCAAAACAGAATCAGGGAAGTCTAAACTAACCAGAACTATAACAATAATGGGAAATAAGAGAAAGCTTAACTATTTAAATTATAAGAAAAGATGTAACTGCCGACGTTCGCAGGCGGACGATTCAGTAAAGAAGTAACCTACACCCACTCTCAAGCGTGATCATCGACGTGTTGCAGCGTTGTTAAATATCTACAGCTGGCGATTGCAACTAGGAACCTTCCTAGAAAATCCTTTCTTTTACCTCTATTATTCCAAATGCCACATCGCTAGAGTCCACCTGGACATAATTGGAACCACTGATTCAACGGGGAGCTAGAGGAACCCAGAAAAAGCACGCACCAACAGACTGGTGATCGGGATGGGACACTTTTGTAAACTCTTTCTCTAGATGTTAGTTTTCATCTTATTTCCCTATTTTTCTTTCCATCATGTCATTTAGATTCCCTTTTATATATGAGTCTTCGTCAAAGACTCGAGATGTCTAGTATACGAAGAGTGAGTTTAGGAGACCCACTATTATGGGGATATCATGACAACCCCACGTACAAAGAAGAGCCATTCTAAAATTCTAACCCACAACAACCTGAGATTAACATGGCCGGCAAGTAAGAAAATCCCTTCTCCACCCCACACACCGGTAATAATCATAATGGGAGAGATGGTAACATCGAACAAAACCTCACCACTCAAAAGATCGTAGAACTTGGGATTCAAAGAATACAAAGAGGAGATGACGACTCCGAGGGTTCGCCGTATACGAAACCATTAGGTCACGACAAGTTTCAGAAGAACAAGAGTGACAAGGGAGGCCACGTCCTACCCTGAGCACGGTGTCAGCCCGCGCCACACCATTGAGACAACCTGCCCACACATTCTTCAATGATGACTCTTTAGATAAGGTTTGTTCACGGGTCACTCCTAAAGACAACACCATTAAAATTGAAGATCTCCCAAAAATGCTTGACGAGTATATGGCCAAGAGAGAGTGCCCCGGTCACTCATTCGGATTCGACAAATTTTGTCGGGACATCGAGTTTAATTTTCCAATGGGATTTAAGCCACTGAAATTTACTAAATATAATGGAACGGGAAATCCGAATCATCACTTAGCCCTCTTCTGTAATGATTGCCGACTCATACGTGATAATCAAGGACTTCTAATTCACTATTTCTAACGCTCATTAGAAGGAGAAGCTTTAGATTTGTTTGCAGGACTTCCGCTTTATAAGATAGAAACTTTCAACAAATTAGTCGTTCAATTCCTAGACCAATATAAACACTTGATCCAAGAGATAGTCAGTCTCAGTGACCTAAGGGCAGCCAAGCAAGGACCTGATAAAAAATTTACCGACTTTGTCGCCAGATGGAGAAAACTCACTGTTAGGATCGACGCCTCAATGAAAGAGAAGGATTCGGTGGATATTATCATCGATAATACTAGAGAACCATTATAGAGTACACTTGTCATTAGTGATTGCCCCAACTTCACTGCACTCCACTCCCAGGCATCCCGACTAACGCGACACAATAAAGGAGAAGACCTTGCTCTATTCATAGTCACATCGAAAGTGGGCTCTTCAGTGAATCGAAATTAAAAAATAATAAGAAAGCCTAAGGAACCGAATAGGTCAACACCGTTGTTAATCAAGGATAAAACCCTGGGAACGGAAATTTCGACTGGTGAAACTTTGGGCAAAATCAAAATCAATAACGATACACGTACAAAAACTAAGGCACTAATCAATAAAGAAATGCAAACCAAAACCAGAGCCAAAATCAGAATCAAAGCCAGCATCATAATAGAAATCAATATCCCAACACCTACCAGAATCAGAATATGATGCAGAATCGACCGACCCACGTGTCGAATTACAATAGTGTGCCCCCATCGTGGAACTTTAACCCAGCTAGAGGCCCCTACTAGCCGATGCGGGAACACTGTCCCCCTTTGTCGGATATGATTTCCAACATCTTATATCTCCTTAACACTTAGAATCTCTGATTCCCGCAGGAAATACCCCGCCCATGGCTGACAAATCTAGACTATAGTAAATATTGTGCCTTCCATCGATACGCAGGACATAACCTAGAAGACTGTTGGGTCCTCCGAGATGTAATATATAACATGAATGACCAAAATCAAATAGACTGGGAAGCGCTTAGGAATCTTAACCCTAGCAATAACCAACCCCAACAAAATTTAGGGATCATTAATAACCCCATGCCCAACCACAACCAAGCAACATCGGCTCAGGTCACCACCGTAGATCTCTCCCGTCGATCCCCCTTCCAACCATCCACCTTAATCACTTGCATTCAACCCTCTGCTACTCCTGCCAAACCAACGGGAGCTCCTTAACCCTCGCATCCCTCTACCCTGATCACTCGCATCGCCCTGCAGAATCTACCTCTTTATCCAAAATTCACTCAGATACGAGTCTATTCCTTTAAGGCTAGGAGACCATTCCTCCGTAATAACCCAACAGAGCCTTCAACCCCTCCAAATCTTGAACCATGCCATTACCGCTCCCTTTGTTTGATTCTAAACCTAAGTACAAAGATCACGTTCTCCAAACTGTGGCCCAAATTGCTGCATGCGTAGAAAGTGTAACCCGAAAGATTCCAAGCCAGGACAACGAAACAACCACCAAGAGTTCACTGAATCTAAAAGAAAGCAAGCCAGAAGAGCATCCTGACCCATGCGAGATGCTGGCCTCTGCTTTCCTAGAAGAGGAAGCCTACACATAGTACCTCCCACCTTAGAGCATCACCATTCAGATATGCGTTCCAACCTCGAATTTCACCCATTTTACAAATACATCCACGTCAAGCTATGCCAGGTTCAGTCCACAACTGATTGCCCGACTCTCAAATAAGGAACCAATTACCCACCTCTGCCTTTCTCTCGAAATAAGGATTTCACGAATGCACAACCACCAGAGGGGAATGTGAGAGAAGGAGAAGTTAACTTGCCTCCCCAACCTCACATCATCCCTCCACCAATTCCTGCATCTCAACCATCGCAACCATGCACACCTAAGGCCCATCGGCCAGGCAAAGAAACTGCGCTCAAGCCAGGGCAAGAATACGACCTTCTGCGGTATCTCTAGAAGATCTCGACCCAGATATCCATACTAGAACTCACCAACAAATTGCCTGACCATCACCGATTGTTGATAAGGACACTCGAAGACACGAAAGTGGATGAGGATACAACCTTAGATAAGGTTCATCAAATCACTTCGGTCATGGCGCAACCTCCGATGCTCACTTTTACAGACGCAGACATGCCTAAAGAGTCACTCTGCGGGAGTGCGGCCCTCATATATCTTACGGTCATAATTAGAGGATTCTCTGTACCACACACACTAGTTGACATGGGAGCATGACTTAACAGCTGCCCTCTCACCATGTTAAAAATGCTTGAATACACGAAGCAGGATGTCATGCCCTCCGCACTGTCACACAGATTATGATGGGTCAAGTCGCTTTGTCAAAGGAACTATCAAGCTACAGGTTCACCTCAGACCTGTAAGGAAAGACGTTACCTTCCATGTTTCTGATTCCGCTAGTACATACAATCTCATTTTAGGAAGGAAATGGCTAGAGTCAATGAAGTCCGTCGCATCCATGTACCATCAATGCATCAAATTCCCATACCAGGACTCCATCGTCCGTATATATGCCGATGCACCCCTCCAAGAGATGGATACTGATTACGTGGCGAGCATACCAATCGTTCACGATTATGTGTTGAACACGGGTCATATTAAAAAGACTCGAATCCCTGATGAGACAACAGTTGTGGAAGTCCTTCCTCCTACCCCTCCTAGTTTTCTCCTAATGCATTGACAAAAATTAATGAGAAGAGAGGTTGGCCCAGACCTCGCCAAACTCTATGCCATTAACCCTATCATGACAAAAGGGTGGTACCTTATGTACCAACTTAGATATGTTCCCCACACCGGACTCGGTAAAAATAAGCAAGGTCATGTAGGACCCGTTATCCCAAAGCAAATACGTAAGCACATAGGGTTAGGTTACCAATCGGGCGGCCCGCAAGCCGACTTGTCCCCTACCTCCCCAAAATGGTCTCTATATGACCATTTCACATATGGGATCACTGAGAAAGTAGATATAACAAAGCACAAGGAAGTGTCCTTCACTAGATCCCAAGAAGTGGAAATTGAGCGAATGGCTAAAGCACTTAATGATTTAACCAAATTAAACAACGATATTGATAAATCGCTCGAAGGAGTCAAGCCCATGTTTGACACTGAGGAATTTATAGAAGAGAGGAGAAAAGAACCTCCATAACTCGATCCACGAGTAGAAGATTGGGAATCCACCGACGATGAAGATTTTCGCATAATATCCTTGCAAGATAGTGAAGAGCACTTATACTTAACACGAGAAAAAGATGACACTCCACAAGAAAATACTAACTCATTTAGCATTTGCCTCGGCCTTGGCCGTGAGGGATAGGAATGTACTTGGGACTCCCCTTGTACTGCTTACGCATACCAACCCGGTTGTAGGGCATGCGCTAACATATTAGAGCGCTTCGCTAGTTGGACCCAACATTCTACGATAGAAGAATCGAATCACTTTAACCTCGTGACCACTGACACAAGTAATGACCTACCAACTCAGCTACCAGCATAAGAAGCAGAAAATCCCAACAATAATTTGGTTGAGCTAGGGGGAAACACTCGCATTGCCCTCATAGAATTTGAAGAGGAACTTGAACTAGACACTTTTACATTCTCAGATTCGCCGCAACTCTAAATATTTTAGAAATCTCTAAAGGAAGAGTGGCAACCTCACCCTCCCTTGTAGACTATCCAAAATAAAATAAAATGACCATGTCAGAATGATCAGGAGACCAAGCCCACATAATACAAAAAAAAAGCATAGATTAACTCACCAGGAGCCGTCGAGTCTCCACTAGCCGAGCCCCCAACTCATCTTTTGCCGCCCTAGCCTGAGCAACCAAGGACGCTAAGGAGTGCAGCATCTCCTCATCCGGATGAGGAGCACACCCCATCCGCTCCATCGCCCTATGGAGGGCATCTAATTCCCCCCCGCATGCTCACGTTGAGATGGCCCTGCTCCAACGCAGCCAACCTCTCCCTCATAGCCGACGTCGACTCCTGCCCACCGATCGCGAAAGAGCCACTCTCATGGAAGGGACGTGTGAAGAGGCGCTCGCCACCCAATGCACTAAACCACCACACATACTCTCAGGCGTCCGACTCGTCACGCACCTTTGTAACCCTGGTCCCCCCAGCTCTAAAATTCGCTATCTGAAGCGCCATCCGCTTCACAAAATTTCTGCCAGGAGGGCCGGTCATCCTCTTTGCCACTCTATGGTGAATCTCTGGAGGGACTCCCTGAGTGAGCCCCAGCTGCCATACCACTGGAGATGTGTGGATCCTCTCCACCCTCTCAAAACAATGAACCCATATGTCTACATCAAAGAAGGGCCGGCTAGACTGAATCATTGACATGCTCGCATCCTCCTCATCCGCATATGGTCTCCAAATCACCGACAACCAAGCAAACGAGCCGACCCCTCAATGAAGACTTAGATCCTAAAAGACTAAAACAACACAAAATGTACAGGATGATATGTACTTGCCACACATGCATATCCTCAAAGAGACCACGCGCCGTCTGAAGATACGAAGATCAACGGCGACCCCTCAACGCCTCCCTCCACACGTGCATCCGCAAAAATGTGAACGACACCTCCAACTGAACTCCCGGACGAAGAAAAGAAAAATGGTCATACGCCTAAAACTAAAAAAAAAAAACACAAAATAGAAACGCTGAATAGTTACTATTAAAAGACAAAGAAAATGAAGACGCTATGATATCAACTAACTAAAACTCACCTGGAGGAAAGGAAGGAAACCTTCGATCGATGTGACACCCCATCACCGACGGTAAAGCTGCTCATAGAGATGTGGCAATGCGGCTGCACCCCTCATAGGTGGGGACTCGATCCAGTCCCCGAGAACCATAAAAAATAACCCGGTGATGCATCCCCGAGTCGAAGAAGAGAAGAGTACCGCACCAAGGAAGTGCATCAAGAATGATCGAAGCACCCTATCCGCAACCAACCTCGGCTCCACCCTGGGCTCTCGGCCCGCCACTATCACACAACGTGCATCGTACAATGCCCTCACCTCCGAATGGTGCCTCAGGGGGACGAAGCCACTCGTAAACATATAAAAAAATATAGTGACTCAAACTACACCTCGCCCTGATCCGCTTGACCTATATGGCAAACCCAAAAATCTCCTCACACACTGCTAAATACTCTCCTACCATCCGCCCTGTGATCGGCTCACCCTCAAAACGAAGACCGGTAATGTAGACCCAATCCTTTGGCGTCGGCAACATCATACCATCTGGAAAGAGAGCGCCTAATGCCTCTCCCTCCACCTCTCCAAGGTCCCCGCGATCAGGCCACGATCGACCTGAAAGGGCTCCAGCACTAGGATAGGCCTAAAACCAAAAGACACCAACCGCGCACACTGAAACTCCAGGAAGGCACTGTACCAAGTATGAGATTCGGTCCATGCCGAGCTGGTAGCCAGCTGCGGGGGCTCCTATTGAACGAAACACAAACAATAACAGTGAGACTAACGCATACCTATGACGAAAGACAAATGAATTTACAACTAAAAGCAAGTCAAATATGCCCCAAACACAATAACAATTTACAACAAACACACAAAACGTGATAAGGGCAACTGAATAGAGACATGACCTATCTCTAGGTGCCGTCATGATGCATGAGTGAGCACAAAACCAAGGATCAATGCAGGTTTGATGTAAATTAGAAGGGTTTCCAGTGCCTAATAAGCCTATGTCATAACCTAAATGGCTAAGAAAATTAAAGAACTCTTGCTCATGGATGCTTACGTAGCCTCGAGCGAAGAAATCCTCCAGCGAGAAGTGTCTGCGATCTCAATGCTCCTCACCCTGGTGCCCCTCATCTCTCTCACCCTCAGGTATCTCACCCTCATCCTTAGCGACCTCCTGCTCAATCTCGAGCACCTCCTCCCTGACCCTTGACTGGTCAACCTCCAGTACCTCCTCTCTAACCATCTCCCCAACATCCACCTCCCCGATAACGTCGATTCGAGACTTAGAAGTCTCACCCATCTCCACCCCTAACATCCTCTCTAACTCAGAAATAGTAATATCGTACCTACCACCACCCTCAAACTCTATCTTAGAACAAAGAGCTCAAAAAACTAAAGAAAACAGAAGAAACGATGCCTGAAATAGACGATCGGATGGTAAAATATCACGAAAATACGAAAATTAGAGCACAAAGAAATAAGAAAATAGAGAATCGAAGACTAAAATGGATCGAATGACAAAAATAAAAAGTTTTGAACTATTTAGAGGACCTGCCAAAATCACTCGCATAAATTCATGCGCTCAAACCAATCACGCACCACTGTCACCGCGCTTAATTCGGATCACACGTCCGGTCTTCAGCGCGTAACCTAATCGTCGCCTGCTCAAACCAACCCAACCATCCAGTTGCGTGCATCGTACTAAGCGTGTAATTGCTTCAAGCATTCACACAGTGGCGCGCGAATGCCAATGCTCACCCGTACAGTGACCAGCCACCGCCTTAATCACGCACACGGTACCATGCATTTAAATCAGTCAAACGATCGAAAACTTGCGCTTAATAACCTTTCAACTCCCTGGAACACGCGTCCACCCTATGGCGCACAATTAATTTATGCGCTCGGAGTGAAGCGCGCAATTCCCCAGAAATACAAAGAAAAAAATGCCCAGGACAGCACGTTCATTGGCCTAAATTGGGTGATCTCAAACACTAATTATTAGCCTAAACCATGCCCTTGTTATGCCCGATCCAAAACATTCCAAACTTAAAGAAATATGCACCCTGATAACTAAAAGAAAATGCTCCAGACTAAGACCAAACTAAAAAAAATACCCCGACACCATTTACACACTCCAACCAAAACTAAACAAAAAAAAACTTGCCCCAACTAAGGCAAAACTAAATAAGAAAAATATCCCCATCGTTCATACACTCCAACTAAGCCCAAACTAAGTTAAAACAAAAAAAATGCTCCTAACATGCCCCAATCCAAAATAAATGAATAAAACAAGTAAACCGTGCGCTTAAAACAAATCAAATAAGCTACAAAATAAACTAAACCTGAATTTGCAAGAAAATTAATTTCGTCATAAATGAATAAAATAGTTACAAAATACACCGAGGGCACACCCTCTAAATATACAACTTGAAACAAAAAACTAAATAAAAAATAGCTCGTTCAGGCAATACCCGAATCCAAATTTATTCAGGAAACCATAAATCTCGAAGAAGCTCGGAGGTAGGAAGCCCCTTGAACGAATTCTAATCGTAATAACCTCTTCCCCTAGCCCCGAGCCGGCTGAAAAGAATGAATGGCTCACGGAGAGCCACCCATGACCTACGGGATCCACCCTTAGAAGTTAACCTTGGAAACCATAATGAGGAAGAGCAACTAATACGGAATCTGCAGAGCCTATCGAGGAAAAATAGGCATCGGTCACAAAAATTCTGACCCTGCCTTATCCTTGGGTTTCCTTTCTACCACCTTTTTCTCCTTCCCCTCTTCCCTTAGGATAGTAGCAATTCAACTACTACCCTGCATTCCCAATCCCGTCCATTCTCAATAATCCACTCAATAAACGCAACTCTTCGGGTCCAACACTGGGATACAAAAAAAAAAAAAAAGACATTAATGAACAAAAAATGCCCAAAACAAAGAATGCCCCAAAACATTTAATCCCAAACTTGGAATAAAATTCAAAACAACAAGAACTCAAAACTTTTAGCTCACACATTTATAAACTATACCTCTTGAACTACCAAATGACAAGTGTCACACCTTTAAACCCTTCCAATCTAATTAAATCTAAACCAAACACATACCCCTTTTGAAAGACCACAATCCATGACTGACTCAGATGAATCAATAATCGCACAACACTTAACCCCTTAAGAAACATCAATCCCCCCAAGCCTAGATCAACCAATACGATTTAAACATTTAACACCCATCTAGAACCTTTGAAAACTCACACTTTTTAAGTCTCATGTTGAATCAAATAAAAGACCAAAACTCAAGTTAAATCAAACCTTCAACTAGCCAAAACTTTAAACAAAAAGAAAACTCTCTAAAGAGAGACCTTAGCTTGTTTGGGACAAAAAAAAAAGCCCCCAACAAACCAAACATAACCAAGTAAACCCCCTAAACTAAACTCAATAAAGCAAATTAACCTCGGGATAAGCCCTGAATAAATTTGGAATGAATCCTAAAACTCTACGCTAAATAAAAAATAAGTCAAACAAATCAGATAAATCCAACTAATCCGCTAATAAGTTTAAATGAATAAACGACAAAATAAAAATGCATCTTTATTCATAACTCAAAAATTTTATAAGTATCACCGGAGGCATACCTCCTGAATTTACAATCCAAAACGAAAACCTAAAACTTTAACCTACAACCAAAATGAAGGCTGGGCTCAAAACCGAGACGAAGCGAGGAGCAGCTTCCGCTCGAAGCATCCAATGGGAGGCTTCAGGAAGAATTGGTTTGGAAACACATCCCTCCACTTTTTACTCCTCTTTCGCTATCTTCACCTCCTCCACCGCCGCCTCCTCTACGCTGCCTTCACTGTCCCCTAAAAAGGACTGATGTGAAGACTAGCGCTCTCATTCCCAATATCGCCCATTCTCAGAATAATGCCATCCACGAGCATCACCTCGGGACGAAGATTACGCGAAATAATGAGTATAGGAAGAAACAATATTCCAATCGGATGGTTAGATCACCCGATATCACTAAAACATAAATTCCATAATATAAGATATCCAGAAAAAGGTTAAAACTCGAGACTAAACTAGAGAATGAAAAACAAATGAAGGCTCTCTCTCTTAAATAGAGTATGAACTCAATCACGCGTCAGAGCAGAGGCACTTAATCAAATCACACATCACGCACAATCCAAAAGACGCACTATGACCCAAGCGCTCAATGAAACCATCGTGTGTGCCAATGGTGTGATGCTCTGATCACACGAAACCTATAAACCATGCAATCAGATCAAATGGCTGACCTCGACAGTGCCATACGAAATGTCACCTGTACACTGACCTGGTGACGCTCCGATCACGCGCTACGATTATAGCGCATAACACAATCACACGTGTAAACAACCTCTCAAACCTGCGATCGCATGCCATAAAATAGGTACGTAATTGTATTGAGCAACCTAAAATAGGCGAGCAATACCTTACTTTGGATGAAATCTACACCCTCACACCTTTGTATCCCATCTTGGTCCAAATTCTTCTATCCCATTGCGTAGCCTCACAGGCTGTTCCGATAAAAAAAAAAAAAAAAAACACTTACTCACCCATCCCATCGCGTACCCTTACACGAGAAGGAAGCGTTGACAGCACCCATCCCCATTGCGATAATGTGTACACATGCGATATCACCCCAATATTCAGTCCAATCATAATAAATTAACCATACCCTCAATATCATGTCCCATTACAAGAAGCTGAAAGCAAATCTCTCGAGAACGCAAGCACGCCACCGCTAACTATGCTCAATCGACATCCCATCGCGAACATCACTACCTGAAAAAAAAAGCTCTAACAGCACATGCCACAAAAAGAGGGAAAGCTTGAGCATGTCACACCGCTAAGGCAAAGAGCTCTCTCTCTCCTGAATTGATCCCCACATCCCAACAAGACTCACCCAGCTTGCAGCAAAGAAAGGGAGAACCCCCAGGTCCCATCACGACATCATTTCTCTCAAGACATCACATCACAACTACCAAGCCCTGCCACAGCAGACCTAAAGAAAAAAAATCTCCAAAGTCCCATCGCGACACTATGGTGTCACAAGATCGTACAAACAACGCACAATCCAGGTAAGTATCACCCCCAGGTAAGTACTACCCACTTTTTTCAATTACTTGATATTCCTCGTAAATATATAGTTAGCTATGATTAAGTCAAATGTTTTCAAAACTCGTCTCTCTTGATTCGCGAATCATTGTAGTCCTCCCATAAGAGACAATCATCAGTACTCGCCGAGAAGGTTAGATGGAGTATTCGGCATGCCAAGTGTCGTCTTGACAACCATAATAACGGTCGAGTCCATAAATCTCGTACCGGTGGATCTACTCAGTGACATCTCGAAAGCCATATTTTCAGCCATTTTACCATCGAATTGATCTTAAGTTAAAATCCCTAAAATTTCAAATTTTCAAAACCCCTTACTTCACAAAACAAAAACAAGAAAAAGAAAATAAAAAAAAGAGAAAAAAAGAAGAACAGAGCAGCAAGATAAATAGACCTAACTCGCCTTTCTTTAAATACAAAAAAAAAAACTGATTAAGCGCCCCATCACCCGCGCACAATAAGTTATACTTAAACCTAACCTTTAACTCCTAAGACCCCTGAACTAACAATCAAGTGTATATCCCACTGCATAGAATTGGATCAAGCACATACTCCACTACACAGAATCATTTGTTCAGACACATTAGGACTAGAATTCCCAACTTAGAGGCCGACTCCAGATGAATCAAGCATACGCGCCACTTCACAGAATTCAAATGAGCACACCTCACAAGACCCCCAACTCAATTACCAGCCCAAACCAGCCATTTCCCTGGGAAACTAAACATTAAGTGTATTTAATCTAACAACTTATAAACGCCTATTGGAAAGGGAACTCCTGACGTGCATTGGTGTGAGCAATGACGCACCCGGTCTGACAAGATTTGAAAAAGCCTTCGATATTACATGATACTTTATTTTATTATTATCGATCTCTGGACCTTGTTTTGGACATTTGATTGATGCTTCGGTACCTCGATTGCATAAAATCCCTCTGTTAGCCTACACCATGCAGCGGGATGCACCATGCACCCATAAACCCGAAATGTGTCCTTCGACAACTACCATTTACGCTTCAAATGCTCCATTTTAGCTTGCGCTGATAGGTAAGAAAGCCAAGCATGTCATGTCAGCAACCAATGTTCACATTTATGATTTTCTAAGATAAACGAGAAGACACCTTGAATGAGGGTTGCCTACTTCTTCGACGCGTTCTTACTTCACAAGAGGGAGCTGAAGAGGGGTATCTGTAGACACCCCCATTTTCCCCTCTCGAAATATATCAATTTGTTTGGTCAACCTTTGACCTCATAACCCTGATATGAGACCATATGCTAAAACATTAGTATATGGTTGGACACAGGCTGAAACAATAGTTCTGTGGCTCAAGCCCCATACCCCTGACGTGGGAACCATGTACTGAAATAATAGTACATGGCTGAACACAGGCTGAAATAATAGTTTTGTGGCTCAGGTCCGAACGTAGGGAGACTATATACTAAAACAATAGTATATAGTCAAAATACAAATTGAAACAATAGTATTGCATTTCAAGCCCCCTTTGCCCTAATGTGGGACCATATGCTAAAACAATAGTATATGGATAGACAGAGGCTGAAATAATAGTTTTGTGGCTCAGGCCCATAAACCCTAATGCGGGGACCATTCACTGAAACAATAGTACATGGCTGAACACAGACTGAAACAATAGCTCTGTGGCTCAGATCCTAACATAGGGAGACTATCTACTGAAACAATAGTATATAGTCAGAATGTAGACTTAAATAATAGCCTGGCATTTCAAGCCCGACCCGAACCCGGACAACTTGAAATTAAGCGCACACAACCACGCATGTAATTTGATTGCACACCAAACTACACGCGAACAATCAGTCCCTTCTCAGACCAGATTTCCTTTCCCCAGACCACCTCAAGCCTCGATCAAGCATTTATCATGAGATGCGCGATTGGATTGAGCGCCACACTACTAGCGCGCAATTGGCCTACGCTCGGCTTGGCCTCACTGTCCTTGACCCCTAAATTTTCTCGATTAAACTCTTTGAGAGTGGCACTTAATTGGATTATGCACCCTAAAATGGGCGCGCAATTAGTTCTAACGCTATTAGGACTAGGAAACTCGCTGAGCAAGTCGGTCGGTCACTCACTGAGTCAGTGACCAACTAAAAGCGATTAAGCACCGGGAGACCAGCACATAATTTGATTAAACGCCTGAAATAGGGCATTTAATTGAAGAAAAACCTATAAATGTTTTTTTTTAATTTCAACCAAATAGAACACGGAGAGGCTAGTAGTTTTTGAGAGAGAACGGATTTTTTTGGGATTCCGAAACTAGAGAACTCTGAGAACAAACCCATGGAGCAACCTAACCATGATTTCAAAATTCAAGCACCGAATCTTTGAGGTTTCTCTCCTCAGCCCCAGTCCTAGGTAAAAATCTTAGTTTTAGACTTAGGTTCCTTCCCTTAGTTTTAATTATAGTTTTAATTTTCAGTCTAAGACCATAGCACCTTTTTTTTAGACCGCAAATTTTTATATATGGTTCTAATTCTTTGAATTTAGAATCAGTCCTTAATCCGACGGTCTAATTTACCAACGCTAGGCTTGAATTCCGTTCTAAAATCTCAATTTCCAGTCCTATCATTAATTTCTGGTTTTAATCCTTGGATTCTAGAACCAGTCATGAATCATACGGTTTGATTTTCTGATTTCGGACCCGAATTCAGTCCTAAAAATTTAAACTTTAATTTTAATTCCCTATTTTAATACCTCCAAAAATCCTAAATATTAATTTTAATTTCTACAATTCTAGTTCATAATTTAATTCATAATTATTACTCCGAAATTGACTCTGAAAAATCTAAAAATACTATTTTACAGTCCAAAATCCAATTTATCTTCAATCTCAGCCATCCAATTTGCCCAAGGGAGCTTACCGAGGGTACTCGGGAATGAGGCTAATCCTCCTTAGCATAGCGGGCCAAATCCCCCTTTTTTCTGGAATTTTAGATTTAATTAATTGCTTTTTCTTATCTTTTTAGTATAATTAATTAGTAGATTTATTTTATTTCAGCATAATTAATTGATTAAGTTAATTAGATTTTAGTATGATTGATTAATTTCTTTAAATCAGATTTTAATTGGTTAATTTCTTGCTTTAATTAGAATTTCAGTCTGATCAATTCATTGCTTAAATTATATTGTTAGTAAAATTAGTTTTCTATTTCAGTTAGAATTCTGGTAGGATTGTCATACCTGCTTCAATTAGAATTTTGATACAACTAGCATACTTGCTTTACTTTGAATTTCAGTATTACTAGCATGCTCGATTTAATTAGAGTTTCATCAAAACTACTACTTGTGCACTTCTGGTACAATTAGGAGACTAAAATTAATTAGACTTCTAATGGGGTTAGGAGACTAAAATTAAACAGACTTCTAATGGGATTAGGACACTTAATTAATTAGACTTTCAATAAGGATAAGAATAGTAAAAAATAAACTAAACTCTTAACAGGATTAGAATAAACTTATATAACTAAACTCATAATAGAATCAGGGAAGTCTAAACTAGCCAGAACTATAACAATAACGGGAAATAAGAGAAAAAATAAATGATCTAAATTATAATAAAAGATGTAACTGCTAACGTTCACAGGCGGGCAATTCAGTAAAGAAGTAACCTACACCCGCTCTCAAGCATGATCATTGACGTGTTGCAGCGTCGTTAAATATCTGTAGCTGACGATCGCAACAAACTACGAACCTTCCTAGAAAACCCTTTATTTTACCTCCACTATTCCAAATGTCGCATCACTGAGTCCACTTTGACATAATTGGAGCCACTGATTCAGCGGAGACCGAGAGGAACCCAGAAAAAGCACACCAACAGCACTGGCGCCAGCAGCAGCCCGACTAGAGGGAAAGAAAGATACCACTGTAGGAAACCAATTTCAAAAGATGAGCCATATGCACATACTTGAAACCCAGCTTAGGAGGATGTCGACCCATATCATGGTTTGGGATCTGTTAATGACGTCCCTGCTCCATTTCCAAGCTCTAATGGGGGTGTTAAAAAATGCACACGTCTCACTCCAAGTAATCCCAGATGAGGTTGGGCAGATAATCGGACAGGTGATGGCTCCGAATGCCATCTCTTTCTCGGATACGGATCTACCGGAGGAGGAACATAATCATGCTAAATCTCTCAACATCATCGTACAGGCTGGAAACATGGTGATTCCACTGGTGTTAATTGATAATGGGTCCGCCCTAAATGTGTGCCTCTAAGAACCACCACCAAAATAGGCATGGACCCTTGTATGTTGAGACCAACAAGAAATAGCGCTAGAGGGCTTGATAATATAAGAAGGGAAATAATTGAGAAAGTTTATTTTGAGCTCGTGATCGGGCCAATGACGTTCTCCATACCTTTTTAAGTGATGGACATCAAATCTTCTTTCAATTTGTTATTAGGACACCCCTGGTTTCATGAGGTTGGGGCGATACCTTCGACACTGCACCAGAAGCTCAAATTTGTGTCTAGGTATAAGGTCATCACCATCATAGGTGAAGGGCATGAGGAAAAAGAGAAAGCTACCCACAACATTGAGAACCCCAAAGTGTTGGATGCGCCGCACACGATCGAAGATACGAACCTCCATAGTTTTGAATATGGGGTATCAGCAGTAGTCTCGAAACCCCCAGAAAGCATCACCCTAAAAATTAGAGGCGGAATGGTAGCAGCTATGGCCATGTTCCAAAAGTGGGGCTTTCAAAAAGGAAGGGGATTGGGACCCCGATTACAAGGCATGAGAGAGCCAGTCAAGGCCAAAGGCGAACAAGTTTTATTTGGGTTAGGATACAAGCCCATAGAAGAAGAGGTCCGAGAGGCCAAGGAGAAAACCCAAGCCGTTGTAGCTGCAAGAGCCCAGGGATTCAATTTAGAAGAGGAGTCCCGTCCTAGGCCTCAAATCAGAAATACCATTGTGAGCATGGGGATTGTAAAGATCGATCAGAATGGGACAACATAATTAACCCCACACAAACCCGCTGCCCTTGTCCACCCACAAATCCCTAAATTTTCCCTCCCAGCCTAGAAATAGACTTAGCCACTCTGTCCCTTTTGAAGGAAGAGTCTTCCATACCCGCACAATCTCCCCCTATGGTAAACCACCACAAGATCTTGTTGACCTTTGAGGACAGAGTCCCAGACGAGCCCATGATCAACATGATGGAGGCTGACTCCAAAGAATCATATCAACCACCCCCTCCATCCGGACAGGTAAAGGAGCAGCACCACAGGTACGAAATTGGGCGTTTGTGCCCCAAACTCTGAAAGCGACGAGTGGCCTAAACTTTGACACCCATTTTCTAAAAAAAAATAACCTATAAAAAGTGAGATAAGCCCTTGGCAGGCAACACCATATATATATAGGAGCTTGCTTCGCCAAGAGCCTATTTTCGAAGAAAATGAAAATTGCAAAGATAGAAAAAATTTAAAATCTAAAAATATTGTCTTTAAAAATTTTGAATAAAGTTAAAGAAAATGATGCCTTAATAGAAGAGCCCGTCCCACGTGAAATCGACCCCTTTCTTATAGAAATACAAGAAGAGGTAGGAGTCACGAGTCTGGACGAGAAAATCTCTATTGAGGAGCTCCCCTATGAACTCCTTGAGTGACTTGCTGACTTTGAGCATGGCCCCACCCCCATTGTTGATGATTTAGAGGACGTCAATCTAGGGACTGAGGAGGTTCCTAGAATCACTAAGATTGGAATATCGCTATCTCTCGAGGAAAGAAAAAGCATGATTAATTTCCTTCGGTCATATCAAGACGTCTTCGCATGGTCATACGAGGGCATGCCTTGTTTGGACACCGATTTGGTCGAGCATGAGTTGCCACTCTACCCTGATATTAAGCCAGTCAAGCTGAAATTGAGGCTACTCTGACCTGAGTGGATGCTGAAAGTGAAAGACGAGGTCATTAAGCAATATGATGCAGGATTTCTCATGGTCTCTAAGTACCCACATTGGTTAGTCAATATCATTCTAGTGCCAAAGAAGGATGGAAAGGTCCGCATGTGAATTGATTTATGAAACCTGAGCAAGGCGAGCTCGAAAGACGACTTCCCGTTGCCACACATCGATATCTTGGTCGATAACACTGCTAAGCATGGGATGCTCTCCTTCATGGATGGCTTCCCAGATACAATCAAATCAGGATGGCAGAGGCAGACCGAGAGAAGACAACAATTATCACTCCTTGGGGCACTTTCTACTATAAAGTCATGCCATTTGGGCTAAAGAATGTTGGGGTAATATACTGGAGAGCTATGACGGAACTATTTCATGACATGATGCATCGAGAAATTGAGGTGTATGTTGACGACATGATCAACAAGTCACCAGAGCAAAGAGACCATCTGATAAACCTCCAAAAGCTATTTGAGAGGCTAAGAAAATATAGGTTACATCTTAATCCTCAGAATGCGCATCCAGCACCATGTCAGGAACGTTGCTAGGATTCATCATCAGCAGGAGAGGTATTGAGGTGGATCCAGTCAAAGTAAAGGCCGTCACAAAAATGCCACTGCTGTCTACCGAAAAAGAGGTCAGAGGTTTCTTGGGCAGGATATAGTACATCAGTCAATTTATTACACAATTCACCCCTATCTGCACGCTGACCTTCAAGCTAGTAAGGAAAGATTCTCCCGTTAAATGGAACGACGATTGTCAAGCGACATTCGATAAAATCAAGGGCAACCTTCTCAACCCTCCAGTATTAGTACCACCCGAGCTAGGGTGACCACTCTTAATGTATCTATCCATGACGGAAGTTTTGATGGGATGTGTCCTAGGGCAACATGAGGAGACAGGAAGAAGAGAGCAGGCCATCTATTACCTGAGTAAGAAGTTCACTAACTATGAGACGCATTATTCTCATCCGGAGAAAGCATGCTTGGCACTCGTGTGGGCCACACAAAGGCTCTGCCATTACTTGCTATCCCAAGCTGTTCTACTCCTAGCAAGCTTGGATCCATTAAAGTACTTGTTCAAAAAGCCGGCCCTCACTGGGCAGACTGTGCGCTGACAACTTCTCTTATCAGAATTTGACATCACATATGTCACACAGAGATCGATCAAGGGGCAGGCGCTCACTGATCATCTTGCCAATAACCCTTTACCCAATTATAAGCCTTGAAGAATCGAATTCCCAAACAAGGACATCTTGTTCATGACAGAGGAGGATACATTAGAGACAGAGGAGTCCTGGGTGATGCACTTCAACGGAGTGGCAAATGTCAAAGGTCAAGGAGTTAGAGCTGTCTTAATCTCGCTAAAGGGATCCCAAGTACCAGTTTCCATCAAACTCAACTTCCCCTGCACTAACCACATGGCCAAGTATGAGGCCGGTGTTGCTAGACTACAAGCAGCACTTGACCTGAGAGTAACCCACCTCAGGGTATTTGGTGACTCACAGTTGATCATATGCCAGACAAATGGAGATTAGAAGACGAAGGATGAGAAGTGGATCCCATACCATGAACACCTCGAAGATCTGATAGCATGCTTCGATTATATTACTTTCTCATATGTGCCACGGATAAGGGATAGCTTCACCGACATGTTAGTAACTTTGGCATCGATGGTAGAAATCCCGTATAGTGTCGAGATGAAGCCAATCATGATTGAATAGAGGAACGAGCTGACCTTCTGCCTCCAAATTGAGGAACCCCCAAGGTTGGATGATGAGCCACCGTGGTTCTCAGATATTAAGAATTTCCTAAAAACTCGGGCATTCCCTAAGGGGACATTCAAAGAGGATAGACGGATCATTCAACATTTAGAAGCAAACTACATCATTTGTGGCGAGTGTCTCTACACGCAGTCATATAACAATATCCTACTCTAATGCCTAACTGAAAGCTAGGCATCGAACATCATGAAAGAGATTCACGAGGGACTATGCAGTGGCCACGTCAATGGGCAATGCTCGCTAAAAAGATTTTATGCCAAGGATACTTCTGGACCACCATAGAATCTGATTGTTGCAAGCATGTTCGGAAGTGCTACAAATGCTAAGAACACTGCAGTCTAATCCACACTCTGGCTATAGATCTACAAAGCATGACCACTCCATGGCCATTTGCTACTTGGGGCCTCGACGTCGTCGAAAAAGCAAATCCGAAAGCATCAAACGGACATCAATTCATCTTGGTTGTCATTGCATACTTCACCAAATGGGTAGAGGCAGCTGCCTACATGAATATCTACGGCTCGGCATGTTGAGAAATTCATCAAAAGTAGTATTGTTTGCCGATTTGGCATACCCAAGGATATCATCACAGACAATGGCACGAACTTCGCGAACAAGTGCATCAGGGCCTTCTATGAGCAGTACAAGATTAAACATCATCACTCATAACCGTATTGGCCATAAACCAAAGGGGTCATGGAAGCTGCTAATAAAATGGTCATCCGCATCCTTGAGAATATGGTGGTCACCTATCGAGATTGGAGCATAATGTTATCATTCCCTTTATGGGCCTACAGAACATCGATCCACACGGTTATAGGGTCAACACTGTTCTCCCTTGTATATGGAACTGAGGCTGTCCTGTCTGTGGAGGTTGAAGTACCCTCACTTCGTATACTCCTTGAGTAAGGCCTACTCGAAGCAGAAAGAGAGAGATCCCGCTTTGAGCAGTTGAACTTGCTGGACGAGAAAAGGCTCCTTGCCTTGTGTCATACCCAAGTGTACCAGAAGCGAACTGCACGCACTTACAACAAACATATTCGCGGTTAAGATCTGAAGGTAGGAGACACCATACTCAAGAAAATCTTCCCGTCCTTCCACACCGATCCGAGAGGGAAATTCAAGCCTAATTGGGAAGGACTTTACATCATCCGAGAGGTGCTCCCAGGATACGTTATTCGCCTCGCCACCATGGACGGAGATCACTTACCTAAGCCCATCAATGCTGGATATGTTCGATAATTATATTCCTAAGTCTCAACGACAAAGTATTGACAAAGATGGATATGTGACTGCTTAAGGATACTTTAAAAAGAGGCCATCATTTCAAAGCCCAGTAGCCAAAAAGCATCCCTGAATACTCATACCCCTTGCTACACTAGTTGAGCCGTTAGCTTTTCTTTCATTAACCCTTCCCAAAAAAAAAAGTGTGTGTATATGCCAAAAAAAAAATGAAAAAGAGTTACCATTAAAACCCAAAAAAAATCAGAATAGCAATATCCCAAAAAGAGGATGTCTGAAAAAAAAAGAAGCTAAAAAGAACAAAAAAAAAGAAAAAAAAAAGTGGCGCATGTACAACCCCCAAGGAAGAAGTGTATTATGGCAGCTAGAACCCAATCAAGGAAACCTTTTTGAAAACCCAGAATACCTTCAAAATTTCTAACCTATCCCATGGCCATGACACATTCATAGAAAAAGCCCTCTTTAAGGTCTATGAGTAGTCATAGTATCCATTAAGTCAGCGAGAGCCAAGCTGACCAAAGAATTTCATCTGGCCGACCATGACGGAATTAACATCCAAGTCGTGGCCTTTGATAAGATAAAAGAAAAAAAAAAAAAAAAAAAAGCTCAAAACAAAGAGGACATGGTGAAAACCCGAAAGGGTGCCATGGGTAAAAATAGCGAGTTTGTGCGAACCAGGTGAAAACCTGAAAGGGTGCTTGGGGTAAAAATGCAAACCCATGGACATAGTGAAAACCCGAGAGGGCGCTACGGGTAAGAAGAGGGAAACAACGAGCACGATGGAAACCCACCTTGGGCATTGGGAGTAAGAAAGTTGAAAGGAGGAAATGAAAAAGAAAATAAAAAAAAGATCCCCTCTGTTCCCCTCCCGCATTACCCAATTCCCGATTGGGCCGCTCATGTTAGCTCAAATCCGGGTCTCGACCAAGAATGTCTTCGTGACTACACCGTTAAACGTATGATCCGGGGTAAGGAGTAAAAGGTTGATTTGATCCAAAGGAATAAATGTTCCAGCCTTGGAAAAAATTGCTGAACTTCACTCAGGACCAACCATGAAAGGGGGTTTGACCATGCTCAAAGGAGGACCCGTCATCTCCCCTATAATTAAGGCATCAAACCAAAAAAAAAAAAAAAAAAAAAAAAGCCAAAAGAGAGAGAGGTCAAGGAGACCATTTTTATCAAAAATAATAGATTTCCCTTCCCCATTTTTCACACCCACACTGTGGGTGCACCACCATAGGGCAAGGAGCCCCTTTTTGTAAAAGATAAGAGACTTTCTTTTCTGTGCCCATACTATGCACTTTCCATCTCAAAAGAGGTCCATCAATCAAAGAAATGAAAAATTACACTATTTTGTAAAATAATAGATTTCCCCTTCTCATGTAGAAACTTGTATACAGCTGACACCACATCCCAAAAAATAATATGTGACTGTTGCTGCAAATCCCAAAGGATCTGAACAACTATAACATTAGGTGTATTGTTCGGTGGACTAAATTGTGGCTGTGTAGCCAAAATTTGAGGTCTTTGGTGGAAAACTTAGGGCTAGGGAAATCGGGGTTGCACAACCGATGGTGCTAGTTGTGCCCCACTCGTAGAACCATAGTTAAATCCTGGGTGATTCCTCGATGACGAGTTATGGGTATTCTCATAATCTCCCCTCTGAAAGGCCATTACTTGTTCTTTTTCCATCATTTCTGAGTATGATGATGCAACTGGGCTCTCAGTTATGGCAAAAGTTAGGTTCTGGTAATTTGAACAGGCTGTTATAGGTCTTTTCGGGGTGCTTGGTTTGGTAGCCATTAATGATGCTATTTGTTGCTCAAGTTCTACAACCGTAGCACTTTTGTCATCCTCCTTTACTTTGTCATTGCTGACATCGTAGAGGCCACCCCTCACGAGCGGGGTGTGGGGAATCACATCAGGGCCTAGTAAAGCTTGTTTTTGCTTTAGATTTCCGACTAGTTTCTCAAATAAGTTCCAAGATTGCTGGCCATTCTGAGCCATGAAGGCTCCTCCACTTACAACGTCAACTGTAGACTGATTGGTTTTAGTTAACCCCTGATAGAAACTTTGTGCAATAGACTAGTTTGGCACGTCATTGTGAGGACATTTTCTCTACAAATACTTCATCTGTTCCCTGCTCTCATGGAATAATTCTCCAGGCAATTGTTGAAAGTTCTGAATTACCTGGCGAATCTTATTAGTTTTACCAATCGAAAAGTACTCATTAAAAAACTTGAACTGTAGTCCATCCCAGGTGATAATACTTCTAGCGGGCAACGAGATTAGCCATGCTTTTGGTCTTTCCTTGAGAGAAAAGGGAAATAACCATAATTTAATGGCCTCATCATTAGCTACTGTCAACTGTAACATCGTACAAAGTTCTATAAAATCCCTTAAGTGTTGATAGGGATCCTCTCGATCAAGCCCATAAAAAGTGGGTAAAGCTTGAAGCGTATTGAACTTGATCATGTAATTTTGACCAGTTGCTACCTCTGGTATTACTATACAAGAGGGCGTGGCTAGAGTAATTGGGCTGAACTGTGCCTGAATAGAGCGATCGTCAGCCATGATTTTGGGATTCTCTTCCGGAATATCTATTAGATGTTAGATTGTGCAAGAGAGTCCTTTCAATTTCTAGGTCACGCTCGAAGAATTCTAAACTTCGAGATCGAGTGTGATGCAGACACAAGAAATGAATACATTTTTGTGTTTTTAATTTTTCTGATTTTTATTTTAGAAAGCAGGGAGAGAAAACAAATCTGAGCCTTTAGCTTCTATTGTCAAAAGAAGTGTCAAAACCTTTGATTCGCTGCTCCGAATAACCCTACAAAAGTTTAAATAGTGATTTAAGAAAATAAAATAATAAAGAAAAATAAAAAGAGAGACAAATATTGGCTTTCGAAATAAGATTAAATTTTTTTGCTTCCCCGACAGTGGCACAAAAAACTTGTTCGTTAGCTGTTGTTGTACTTAGCGTTAACCTATTGCAAGCACACAAGGGAAATTGTAGCACTAATATAGGATCGTTCCGACGAGGAAGGTCAAAATTTCGTACGTTTTGAATACTTTTATTTGTCTTTTGAGAATCTAATCAGTTAGAGAAATAAGAATAAAAGAATGGTTATTTAAACTGATTGCAAGAAAAGTAAATCTAAATCCTCCTTCCAGATTATGGTTGTTAATCGCAATCCTTCAGTTCTCGGATGCTTAAAAAAGTAAAGTACCATTACACTGTATCTCAGTCCTCTAGAATTTGGGTGTCAATCAAACTCAAGATTTTCTCAACACAGACTTATACTAATTAACAATCTTCTTGGAACAAAAGATTCCTAATAAAAGTAAACTCCTAAAATAAAAGATTCCTAAACTTCTAAAACTGCTAATCCTAATCTTCCTTCCTTCGAATAGTAGATGCACACAAGACTCTTTCCTTTATTTCAACAGCAGTGATCTTCAAGATTTCTTTCACCAATCTTCTCAGATCCGTAAGATGCAAGCCTTCTAATTTAAGTGTTCTTTATATTTTATGCATGGTGGTGCAATCTTCACGTGATCTGCAGCGGCAGTGAGCTTTGATATTACAAAATCATAAATATGATTTTACTTCTTTCTCTGTAAGATTCTTAGCTCTCGAATGATCGTATCCTCACTTCGTGCTTTCCAATCTTGAGCATCTTCTATAGAATCATAGTACGACTCCTTCTTTTTCTTCTTCGGTTTAGCTCTCTCGAGGTTACGATTGGATCGTAGGCTCTCTCTTAGCTTACAGACTGGTTCTCTGACACGATTGGGATCGTATCTTTGTGCGATTGTACTTCTTATTGCCCTTTGAGTTCATTTTGGCAAAGATTAGCACTTTGGTTATTTTTTGCTTACTGTTCTAAATATCTACACATCAACATATCATTAGTAGCAAACTAGGGTCTAGCATCACTAAGTTAAGGGTGGTAAAATGAAAAATTATGTGACTAATCACCTGTGTTGGTACCACCAGCTCTGGGAGACCACTCTTGATTTACCTCTCTATAGCGAAAGTTTTGATGCAATGCATCCTAGGGCAGCACAATGAAATCGGAAGAATGGAGAATCCTATTTAGTCCCTGAGCAAGAAGTTCACTAATTATGAAACACACTATTCTCTTCCGGAGAAACATGTTTGGCTCTCGTTTGGGCTACACAGAGACTTCGTCACTACCTGCTCTCCCACTCGAATGGACCCCTTGAAGTACTTGTCTAAAAAGTCAACTCTCAGTGGCGAATTGCATGTTGACAACTTCTCTTATTAGATTTTGACATTACATATGTTACCCAGATATCGATTAAGGGGCAACCACTTCGTAATCATCTTGCTAAGAATCCCTTACCTGAATATGAATACATGAGAATCGAGTTCCCTGATAAAGACATCTTGTTCATGATAGAAGATGACACATGAGAGATAGAAGAGTCCTGGGTAATTCACTTTGATGGGGTATCGAACACTGAGGGTCAAGGAGTCGACACTATTTTAATTTCACCGAAAGGGTCTCACATACTAGTCTCTATCAAGCTTAACTTCCATTGTACCAACAACATGGTCAAATATGAAGCTGGTGTTTCAGGCCTACAATCAACTCTCGACATGAATGTAACTCATCTTAGGGTGTTTGGTGACTCACAACTAATCATATATCAGGCCAATGAAGATTGAAAAATAAAGGATGAGAAATTAATCCCTACCATGAGCACCTCGAGCATCTAATCACGTGCTTCGATGATGTTACCTTCTCTTATGTCCCACGAGTAAGAAATCTCTTTGTTGATGCACTAGCAACATTAACATCAATGGCCGAAATCCCCTATGATGTCAAGATGAAGCCAATCATGATTGGGCAAAGAAACAAGCTTGCCATTTGCTTCCAGATAGAGGGATCAGCAAAGACAGATGATGAGCTTCTATGGTTCTCAGATATAATGAACTTCCTCGAAACGCAAGCCTTCTTTGAAGGGATGTCCAAGACCGACAAGTGGACCATCCATCATTTAGCGACAAATTACGTCATCTGTGGGGAGTGCTTCTGTAAGCGATCCTATAATAATATCATGCTCAAATGTCTAACTGAGGGGCATGCATCAAATGTTGTGAAAGAGATCCATATAGGAGTATGCAGGGCCCAAGTCAATGGGCATATGCTCGCTAAAACGATCCTACGATAAGGGTAGCTCATTCCTTTGCGGGTCTCGGGGAAGAGTCTGCACTTCTAGAAGTCTAAAAGGTAGCTCAATCCCTTTTGGAAGCCTCAAAGAGAACCTCAAATTTTCTCAAAGGGAGAGGTTTGAAAGAAAGAATAGTAAATTATTTTTGTGGCTAAGATTAATTTTGAAAAGACTGAGTTTGTATTGATGATTAAAGGCGGAAGGACTAAAATTTGAGAATTTGAAATTTTAAGGATTAGGGATCAGGAACTAAGAACAGAGATCTAGAACTTAAGAATTAAGAACTAGAATAAAAAAATTAGAAACTAGCATAAAAATTGAGAACTAGGATCTAGAACCTAAGAATTAAGAACTAGAAACTGGAAATTAAGAACAAGAGACTAAAACCTGAAAGATTAACTAAAGTCGGGCACCGAAGAGTCTCGAAATCCCTATGCTTGGAAGAGAGAAACTCGAAAATTCGATTGTTGGATGTCCTTTTTGGGCGAGGTAGGGGGTCTTTTTATAAGTAGTAGTTAATTTTGCGCATGTAGGAATGTGCGGGATTGGTGAATTCTACGCAAGTGAGGCTAGGCTTACTTGAATTTCACGAAAGGGTTCTGCGCTTAATTCATTTAAGTCGGTCACTGACTCGGGAGTGACCAGCTGACCAGCTCAGAATCCTAGTTCCATTATGCTTTGGAATTAATTCCGCGCATGTATTGATGTGTGGCATCCAATTCCATAAGGGGGATTTGCGCGAGATCGAGGAGTTTGAGTGGTCAGGGGAATTAGAATCTCAGTCCAAGTCTGGACGAATTTCACGCATGAAGGGATGCATGGAATCAATTCCGTGCAGGTTTATATGTGCTAAATCAGGAACTTCAGGTGGCACACGGTTACTTAGGCCAAGTCTAAGTTGGACTGATTTGGCACAATGGGTCACGTGCTTAATTGAATTATAAGCAAGCTGACCCGCGCGTAATTCGAGATTGATTGCGCGCAAGTAAAACCTCACGGAATTGAATTAAGCGCATGCTACTATGCACATAATTTAGGGTTAAGTACAAACAAGCATTTCAGGTTAAGGATGGACAGGTAGTGTTAAGTAGTGAAAAATACCATTTTTCACCCCTAAACATGAGCCTTGAAAGACCCTTGAGAAGACTAAATAAGTGCTTTAGTGTGCATTTTACAGCTAACCAATCAGACAGGTCCAAATCCGAAAAGCATCCCAAAAAGATCAAAAAGCTGACAGCTCATGTCAAGTTTAAAGAAGGAGTGAAGAAACAGCCTCAGCAATGGCTAAAGAGGGTCTAAAAGAGCAGACAAAGACCTGAAGCAAGAGAGAGTTCAATTCGCAAAGAACTTCTACTATTCGCAAAGAAGAATGGGAGCCTAGAGTTCAATTCGCAAAGAACTTCTACTATTCGCAAAGAAGAATGGGAGCCTAGAGTTCAATTCGCAAAGAACTTCTACTATTCGCAAAGAACCTTGAACTTTGCGAAAAGAAGAAAACACTCCTCGAAAAGAAGATTGAACTTTGCGAACAGAGCTTCAGAAGTCATTGAACTTTGCGAAAAGGCCCCTGAACTCTGCGAAATGGCATTCTGGGGATTTGCAGCTCGTCCGAAGGGTATTTCAGGAAACTTTGCACGCGCCCCAATGCAATCAAAAGACCAGGAACATTCCGGAAGGTTCCAATCAAGATCCGAAGGCATATTCCAACCCATGTGAGCGCCCAAAGTTAAATTACCTGGCGGGAACTTCCAGAAGCTCAAACAGAATTTCAAACCCATAATAGAATTGATGCTTGGCACTTGATTGGCGAACCGATCGAGCATTTCCATTGGCCAAAGCAGGTCTGGATCCCGTGCTCAACCCTCATTGGGCAATCCGGATCTAAAGCATTCTGATTGATCAATCCAAACCATGCGCAGATGGAGGAAAAGTATAAATAGAGAAGCCATTCGCCCAAATTGGGTATCCAGATTTTAGAGTTTTCATCTCTGTTTCCCTCATTAGGTCAAATAGCTTATCCGAACCCCTGTAATCCCTTCTTGTAGTTTACCTTTGAGAGCCATTGTGAGTGATTTGTACTTCCAAGTTCGGATTCAAGGCGTAAGTCGAGGGCTCTCGAGAAGTTGATTTGTAAGTCGAGGGCTCTCTAAACCGTGCTCTGTAATTGTAATTTTGGATTTTAAAAGGTTCTTTGTAATTTGTGTCTTCTCCATTGGAGTCATGTCGAGGTTACGAATGTTCACCTTAGTGCATTAGACTTCTTTAGATTCACTCATCCGCATGCAACTTCCTTAATTCATCACTCAAGTAATTAGCGTTGGTAACCTAATTCTAGCGGCATTTACTGATGATGTTCATGTTCGAACTAAAGAATAGGCTGACTGTGATCTGTGACCATTTAAGTGGAATGAGATCACATAAGTCTAAACCTATTCCTTAATTCGGATTTATTTCTCTTACATCTGTCTTTGGTAGCCGATGAAGATTGAATCTGCTCTGTTGAACTCTGATTCTCCATTAAAATTCGTGAGGCTAAAGTACATGAAGCTATTATTTCGCATTTGTCTTATTTTAAACATCTCCCCAACTCGGATCTGGATCATGTAGTTAGTTCTTTTCTTTATTTGCTTATAGTTAAACGTGACAAATTCAACCTCCCATCTTATGTGCTTTGTAGATAGGATCAGAGGCCAGATCTGGTAGCTCAGATCTGGAGGTTTATCTTAAATTTTAAATCAATTCCCTGTGGACGATCTTTTACTCACTTACATTTAAAACTTGCGATCTTGCAGGCAGTTGTTAGCCCCAATGTCTTGATATCCCTTTCATAAGTTAACATCCATATAACCTAGCATTCTTTAATTCTTTAATTTTTGATTCATAATGCACACAATTATGGCACACTTGGAGCGACAACAAGTTTTTGGCGCCGTTGCCGGGGAATAGATTTTAAAATTGGTAGACCTAAGTTTTTCTATTTTGTAGATTTGATTTTTATTTTAATTTTTGCTTTAAACCTGCACTTTGCATTCCAAGTGCTTGATTAAATGTCTACAGCAGTTTTGTATAGAAAACCTGTTTTACTGCAGCAGAATTTTTATTTTTTTATTTTTCTGAGTTTTTATTCTTTGCCTTCTAGTTATTTGAATAAATGCTGCTGCCACTCTTTTGTCTTTTTGTCAAATTTGGGCGTGCTTTGAGTTTTCTTTTATTTTTGCCAATACTTGAATAAGGTCTGCTGCAGTTTTGGATGTTTGCAGATCCGGAGCACCCAACAAGGAGCATCTGGACCAAAGTGGAGCAGACCGCTTGAGTTTGCATCCTTCTCCTTTGTATTCATTTTCTATTTTAAATTCTTGAGAACCGAATTTCTCTGTGTTTAATGTTTGTTTTGATTATAATTTCATTGTCTTTTAGGCATGCTGATTTTTTTTTTTTACAAAACCAAATACAAAATAAAAGAAGCTGAAAACACAAATAGAAAATCTCTGAGTTGTTTCTCATTATTTTCAGCAGTAGTAAATAAGGGCTCTTGTTGAGCCCGGGCTGATCCAAAACAAGTAAAAATAATAATAATAATAAAAAATAAATAAAAAATTATAAAAACAATATAGATATCTTCCGGATGGGCTGTTTTTCTCCATTTGCATCCACTTTTCCCATCTGAACCTGCTGAGATCATTTTTTTTTTTAGGAATCATGTAGGATAATGAGTAGTGAATCATAGGCTGTTTTGAATATTCAATGGACCCACTAATTTTATTTTCCTTCGAGATTTCTTCATCATAAAGGGGTCTCAGCTGAGGAATGTTTCCATGTTGACATCATTGATGAGCTGGTGGAGGAGTCTTTACAAACATTTCTGCAAGGTAAAGACTCCACCACAGAATTTAAAAATGATTGGGGATCCACTGAGAAAGAAGGAAAAGGGAGATCAAATTCAACGGGAGTCTGCTTTGTGCAAGGCACTCACCAACAGTCATCAAGTTCTCTCTCTTGGAGACTGCTCCTCTCCCTCTTCCACAAGTTACCATTTTGCCCTCTTTTCTCGGCCCACGAATTGGAACTCAAACAGCTCCCCAAAAATCTGAAATATGTGTTTTTGGGAGATCATCAAACACTACCTGTGATTATTTCTTCCTCCCTTACAAAGGAGCAAGAAGAGGAGTTGTTGGTAGTTCTAAAACAGCACAAGAAAGCAATTGGCTGGACCATTGCTGATTTAGGAGGAATAAACCCAGCTGTATGCATGCATAAGATCCACCTGGAAGAGGATGCCAAGCCTTCTAGAGAAATGCAAAGAAGGTTGAATCCTCACATGCAAGAAGTGGTAATGAAGGAAGTTGTCAAGTCGCTAGAATCTTTGGGGTCATTTACCCCATTTGATTCTGCTTGGTAGCACCCACATGTGTGGTGCCTAAGAAACTGCATCATTGTAGCTGGTTACAACCAGATCCTGTGTACCCACAGGACCAAGAAAAGACCACCTTCACCGCCCTTTGGCACTTTTGCCTATAGGAGGATGCCCTTTGGTCTTTGCAATGCCCTGCTACTTTTCAAAGATGCATGTATGCCATCTTTCCGACATGATTGATCAATTCATGGAGATCTTCATGGATGACTTTTCAATTTATGGAGCGGCTTTTTCCCAATGCTTACACCACCTCAAGTTGGTGTTGCAAAGATGTGAAGAACCCAATTTGGTTCTAAGCTGGGAAAAGAGTCATTTTATGGCCACCCAAGGCATTGTCCTAGGACATGTGGTCTCCCATAAAGGCATAGAGGTGGACCAAGCAAAAATTGATCTAATTGCACATTTGCCTCCTCCCAGAACTGTTAAGCAAATCAGAAGTTTCTTAGGGCATGCAGGATTTTATAGGAGGTTCATCAAAGATTTCAGTAAAATTTCCAAGCCACTCTGTCATTTACTGTGTCAAGATGTTCCTTTTGTGTTTACTAATGAATGCATGACCTTTGAGGTCCTTAAGAAATGTCTGATTTCAGCTCCCATCTTGCTCCCCCGACTATTCAGGTGCCCTTTGAGTGATGTGTGATGCATCAGACTATGCCCTAGGAGCTGTCCTAGGGCGAGAAAGGATAAGCTTCCCCATGTCATAGCTTATGCCAGATCCATGATAGATGCCCAGCTCAATTACACAACAATCGAGAAAGAGTTTGGCCATTGTGTTTGCATTGGAAAAATTCGGCCTTATGTTTTAGGTTCACAAATTGTGGTGTTCTTGACCACTACGCCCTAAAGTACCTTCTGCGTCTAAGAAGGATACCAAGCCAGTTAATCGTGGATCCTCCTATTACGGAGTTTGATCTGATTAAGGATAAGAAAGGAGTGGAGAATGTGGTGGTCGATCACTTATCCGTAATTCTCAATTCGAGGATGATAGCTTACCCATTAATGAATCATTTCACGATGAGCAACTTTTTGCCATCAATACCCATCCTTGGTTTGCAAACATAGTCAACTTCTTGGCTATTGGATGATTCCTCAACATTGGAATCGAATGGATAAAGATCTTTTCTTCTCACAAGTTAAACATTTCATTTGGGAAGATCCTTATCTATTCAAGAATTGTGCAGAACCAAGTGATCGAAAGTGTGTCCCGGACCATGAATTCCACGGCATATTGTCAATGTGTCATGAACATGCTGTGGAGGCCATTTCAGGCAATAAAACAATGCAAAAATTCTGCTGTGGTTTCTATTGGCCCACAATCTTTAAAGATGCCTTACAAAGATCAGAAATCTTGCCGTAATCGCCAAAATCGGGTAGTATTTCCAAAAGAAACTCAATGCCCCGCACCCAATCCTCGGTAGTTGAGTTGTTTGATGTTTGGGGCATAGATTTTATGGGCCCCTTTCCCTTCTAATGGAAACAATTTCATCTTGGTGTGGATTATGTCTCCAAGTGGATTGAGGCCATAGCTACCAAATCCAATGATCACAAAGTGGTTTTAAGATTCCTCAAAGACCACATTTTTCCAGATTTGATTCCCAGCCATCATTAGTGATGGGGAAAACACTTTTTGAGGTTTGACTCTCTATTAAAAAGTACTGTCACTCACAGAGTAGCCACTCCCTATCATCCACAAACCAAAGGATGGTGGAGATTTCAAATAGAGAGATCAAACACATTTTGGAAAAACTGTGAAGAAGGACAGAAGGACTAGTCCTTTAAGCTTAATGATGCTTTGTGGGCATACTGAATCGCCTACAAGACTCCTATAGGATGTCCTTTCAGATCGGTTTATGGCAAGGCATGCCATCTACCAAGAGAATTAGAATATAAGGCCTTGTGGGCAATCAAAACTTTTAATATGGATCTAATGCTGCCGGTAACCATGTGAAGCTTCAACTCACCGAACTGGAAGAACCGAGGATGGATGCCTACACTAGCTCCAGATTGTACAAAGAAAAGGTTAAATCATTCCATGATAGGAGCCTCATGAGAAGAGAGTTCATACCGGGTCCAAGGTATGGTTATTCAACTCTAAACTTAAATTCTTTCCCGGCAAATTGAGATCCGGATGGGAAGGGCCATACATCATCATCAAGGCCTCCCCTCGTGAGGCGTGGATATTCAGATCCCAAGGATGGAAGAATACTCAAGGTAAATGGTCGAGGCTCAAACCATGCATTGAAAACACCTGTGAGCCCTTGCCGCCCACCTATCATCATGAATCTCCAAAAATCGATGGTAGAAAAGTGTATAATATATTTGTACAACATTGTTTTTCTGATTTTTGCTGTTTCTGTCTATTTTTCTTGCACGCATAGTGTAAATACACTTCAAAGTTCAAATCGCAAAGTAAAAAGTACTTTTCGAAAAGTTCAAAGTTCTATTCGAATTGATTCTGGAGCTGTAATGAACTACTCGAAAAGAACCATGTTCTGTTCGAATAGTTAAAATTTCCTTTTCGAATAGAAAATCTGGGGCGAAGTCCTTTGCGAAAAGATCTTTCTGGAGCACAAATTCTTTTTTTTTTTGTATCAACACTTTTCTTTTTCTTTTTTAACTTTGTATTCAGTCCCTTACCTTGCTTTTACTGTTTCTCTTTTATTAGCATTAGTTTCCTTTCATTTGCATAGTAATCCTTCTATTTGTTAGATTTTATTTAGCAGTTCTAGCATTGTTTTGTTGATTTTTCTTGCATTTGTATATCATGTTTTCCATTTCCTTGCTCATATCTTCAGTTTTACATTTTTATTTTTTCTGCTGCATATAGTTTAGATTTCTTTGGGTCTTAGTTTTCCTTTCTTCTTTTACCCCGCCCCTAGTCTCTCATTGTCTAGAACAATGAGGACAATGTTCATCTTAGGTTTGGGGGTATGGCAACCAGGTCCTGCCCATGGGATAATTAGCATAAGGGCATCACAATCACCAAAGTAATCAGGAAATGAATCAATTTACTTAAGAATCATGACAATGTGGAAATTTTAAAATTTTCTTTGCAAGAATTTAGACATTCTAAACCCTACAATATTCCACATTTCCATGATGTTAACACCAGGAAAATACACTTATATTAGCACATACAGCAAGTCCACAGTGAAGAGAAAAGGTAAAGATATACTTAAAAGCTCAAGGAAAAACCATAACCAAAGGAGAATTGAGCCTATATGTTTTACATCTCTGTTGAAGAGTGACTGAGGCAACCCTTTTCGATTCAAAGGAGGGCCGAGGCATTAGATCCACTAGAAATTAGGAAACTCCAAATCAAAACAAGCAAAGATTCATGAAACCGAGGAAAAGATCAAGGCCTTCTTTGGACAAATTGAGCTTAATGAGAACCAACCAAGAAAGATCTGCCCTTGTTTGTACCCCAATTGAGCTATAAATCCTACAATGCTTCATCAAAACACCCATTTTTCTTGCACCTGAACCAATGGAACCAATTCAGCCTTCCCTCACCTTGAGAATTCAAGAGTTAAAGGAGAAAGAAGTAAAGATGGAACATTTCTGGGCAAATATCAAAATAAATGAAGAAGAAATACCTCAAAATGGGCAAGAGGACTGAGAAAGTAAAAGAAAAACAATGTGAAAAAGAAGCAAGCAAAAAAAGGCAAAAGGGGAACTTTATGTTGAAAATTCAAGATCAAAGGAAGAAGAACTGAGTACATTGAACACGAATCTCAAAAGAAGCTAAACTCAAGAAGGTGGAGTCATGAACCACCTCCTTCAATTCTCGACTTCTCAAAAATCCAAACACTGCTCAACCTTCCTATCCTGAAACCTCACTCCACGAGAGCCATACAACAAACCCAGCCTAAAAGTCCTTGTGATCCAAAGTTGAGTGAATCACATGTGGAGATAAGCGCTTCCCAATCTATGGTGAGGAGATGTCAAGGATGCCAAGACCGAGAATCATGCCTATGCTCATGCTTACAAATCCATTTGGGAGATGTAACGCTCTTGAGCTTGAGTGAAAATGAACCCTTCAAAAAATCTTGATGAGAGTACACCGGGTAAGTGTTTGGGTTGGAACTTGAGCACATTAAGTATGACTTATAACCTAATTTTTATTCAAATGATGAACTACTACACATTTGCATGATTTCTATGGCTGCTCATGATTGGAAAGAGTGAAACATTCATAAGGTTTATAAATGTTGAAATCCCCTTGCAAACAATAAACCTAAATTTCTTTAAACATTGATTCAAGAGTAACTAATTTTGATCTTTGATTGCTCATGGGATGACATTGCACTAATGCCAACTGTCCCATGGAGAAGTTTGTGGGTACCTTTTTGAAAACCCTCGTGAGACTTCACTCCTCCTCTAGGGATCACCTAGGGGTTTAAAAGGCTTGTTGCATATGCTAAATGCACATGCTTCCTACAAAAGTGGCTCTTTATTTTGCTTTTACGTTTCTTTTGCTCAGGACTAGCAAAGCTTAGGTTTGGGGGTGTTAAGTAGTGAAAATACCATTTTCACCCCTAAACATGAGCCTTGAAAGACCCTTGAGAAGACTAAATAAGTGCTTTAGTGTGCATTTTACAACTAACCAATCGATGTGTCCAAATCGAAAAGCATCCCAAAAGATCAAAAGTCGACCTCATGTCAAGTTTAAAGAAGGAGGAAGAAATGAAATTTCAAAGAATGGCTAAAGAGGGTCTAAAAGAGCAGACAAAGACCTGAAGCAAGAGAGAGAGTTCAATTCGCAAAGAACTTCTACTATTCGCAAAGAAGAATGGGAGCCTAGAGTTCAATTCGCAAAGAACTTCTACTATTCGTAAAGAACCTTGAACTTTGCGAAAAGAAGAAAACACTCCTCGAAAAGAAGATTGAACTTTGTAACAGAGCTTGAAGTCATTGAACTTTGCGAAAAAAGGCCCCGAACTCGCGAAATGGCATTCGAGGATTTAAATTTCGTCCAAGGGTATTTCAGGAAACTTTGCACGCGCCCCAATGCAATCAAAAGACCAGGAACATTCCGGAAGGTTCCAATCAAGCTCCGAAGGCATATTCCAACCCATGTGTGCGCCCAAAGTTAAATTACATCTGGAACTTCCGGAAGCTCAAGCAATTTCAAACCCATAATGAATTGATGCTTCGCACTGATTGGCCGAACCAGATCAGAGCATTTCCATTGGCCAAAACAGATCTGGATCCCCGTGCTCAACCCTCATTGGGCAATCCAGATCTAAAGCATTCCTGATTGGTCAATCCAGCCATGCGCAGGATGGAGGAAAAAGTATAAATAGAGAAGCCATTCGCCCAAATTGGGTATCCAGATTTTAGAGTTTTCATCTCTGTTTCCCTCATTCCGGTCAAATAGCTTATCTGAACCCCCTGTAATCCCTTCTTGTAGTTTACCTTTGAGAGCCATTGTGAGTGATTTGTACTTCCAAGTTCGGATTCAAGACTGTAAGTCTGAGGGCTCTCTGAGAAGTTCGGACTGTAAGTCTGAGGGCTCTCTAAGAAGCCATGCTCTGTAATTGTAATTTTGGATTTTAAAAGGTTGCTGTAATTTGTGTCTTCTCCATTGGAGTCATGTCGAGGGTTCTGAATGTTCACCTTAGTGCATTAGACTTCTTTAGATTCACTCATCCGCATGCAACTTCCCTTAATTCATCACCCACAATGTAATTAGCGTTGGTAACCTAATTCTAGCAAAGATTTACATGATGTTCATGTTACAACTAAAGAATAGGCCACACTATGATGAGATCCGTGACCATTTAAGTGGATGATCACGCCCATAAGTCTAAACCTATTCCTTAATTCGGATTTATTTCTCTTACATCTGTGCTGGTAGCCAGATGAAGATTGAATCTGCCCTGTTGAACTACAGATTCTCCATTAAAATTCAGAGGCTAAAGTACATGAAGCTATTATTTCTGCATTTGTCTTATTTTAAACATCTCCCCAACTCGGATCTGGATCATGTAGTTAGTTCTTTTCTTTATTTGCTTATAGTTAAACGTGACAAATTCAACCTCCCATCTTATGTGCTTTGTAGATAGGATCAGAGGCCAGATCTGGTAGCTCAGATCTGGAGGTTTATCTTAAATTTTAAATCAATTCCCTGTGGACGATCTTTTACTCACTTACATTTAAAACTTGCTACAATTGGCCCTGATCTTGCAGGCCAGTGTTAGCCCCAATGTGCTGATATCCCTTTCATAAGTTAACATCCATATAACCTAGCATTCTTTAATTCTTTAATTTTTGATTCATAATGCACACAATTATGGCACACTTGGAGCGACAACAGGTAGGTAAGCAGGTTGGGATAGTCAGGCATATATATTTACATGTAATATCACTAATACCCCATTTGAATTCAATAAAATTAGTCTCGGATCAAAAATCTCAAAGAATAAATAGTCAACTTTCTATTTCAAGAACAAAATCTAATTTTTTGCAATTGGGTCAAATTTCTAACTTTTAAATGGCAAGCATTTTTGCAAAACCTTAAAGCCCATAAATTCTATCATATCAAAGTATTAGTAAAATACCAAAGTTCAGTAAAAAAAATTTCACATCTAGGCTTTATAATGGGGAAATATTGTCAGGGTCCTGGCTCGAACTTTGACCATCGGTCAACAAGACCTGGGGATTAGTTATATACTATTGTTATGGAGCATAATTCTCAGATTATGAGGTTTTTAGGTTTTAAGACTTTTAGAGAGGATTGGTCCCTTTCCAAAAGTCATGGGCAAGGTCAAGGTTTGACCGAACGGGTCGCATACTCCGAGAGGGCAAAAATGGGGTGTATACAGATACCCCTCTTCGGCGCATTCTTGTGGAATAAGAATGCGTCGAAGAAGTAGACACCCCTCTTCCGAGGGTGCCTTCTCATTTCTTTGGGAAATCACAAGTGTGAACTGAGTAGCTTACATGTAATGCTTGGCATTCTTATCTATCGGTACACGCTAAAGGAGAGCATTCGGGGGCCCAGTAGTAGCTAGTGAGAGGTGTATCCTCATCTGTGGGTGCAAGTGGCACCCTGTCGCATGTCTCGATCTGCTGTAAGGGGCAGTCAAACGGAGGGAAATTGAAGTCATCGACGTACCAGGGGGCATTATACGAATGTCCAGAGACAAGGTCGAGTGACCAGATAATAAAATGTAATATGATGGCGAAGGCTTTCACAAGTCATGTTAGACCGAGCATGTCATTGTTCACACCAATAGCGCGTCAAGGGTCCTTTTCCAGTGGACATTTGTGATTTCTCATAGTTGAGTATATTTAGTATTTGGTGTCCCAACGGAATGAAGGGATTGGGGTGATGAGAGGTGAGAATTTGGTAGATAGGAGTTTTTGAAAATTTGGGTTTTTTTAACTTAAGATCAATTCGGTAGTAAAACTTCATAAAATGTGGCTTCTGAGTCGTCGCTGAGTAGATCCACTGGAGCGGGATTTTGGGACCCGACCGTGTGCGTGTTTGTCAAGATGACACTTGGTATGCCTGATACTCCATCTAACCTTCTCATGAATATTGATGATTGCCTCTTATGGGAGGACTATAGTGAATCGCGGATTGGGAGAGATGGGTTTTGAAAACTTTTGACTTAATATTATCTAATTATATTTATAGAGAAAATATCATGTAGAGGGGGATGATAATTACCTATTTTGTTATTGGCGGGAAGCTTTTGCTTGCGATGGGGCTTGTTGGTTGTTTCCTCCGCGGTGGTCATGCGATGGGATGTCAGAAAGTTTCTTCTCTTTTGGTTTTTGCCGTGGCAGGGCCCGATGGTTGTTGGCGGGCTCAGGTCTTGGCTTTTCGCGATGGGATATTGGTTGAGCCCTCCTTTAGTCGCACGGTGGGACTTTGGTGGTTATGCGATGGGTCAATTTTATTGTGGTCCTTTCTTTCTTTAGCAGATGATGGGATCGGGTTGTAGTTGCATCACGACGGGACTGGTCTTTCGCATTATGGTGCGGTAGAGCTTTGATGATTGTGTGTATGGATGTATGGTGAGTATATGTGATGTTTTGCGGTGGGGCAGTGTCGCGATGGGACTATAAGGGGAGTGATGGGACATTGGTTGAGTGTGTGATGGGATGAGAGAGTGATTCCATTTAGGGTAGGACATTATTTTTGGTAGCAAATCAGGGGGTGATTTGGTCACGATGGGTCTGTGGGGAGATGTCCCCACCCTTGATTGTTCTGCGATAGGTCAAGGTGATTATATATGTGCCTTATTGCGATAGGACATGTTGTCTTGCGTGTTTATTTTATTTAAGGTTTTGTTTAGGGCATATGTTTTTTTTATTAGGGTGTGTTTTGGTCCATGGCTAAAAAGTAGAAACAAACTGAAAATGAAAAAATGCCCCAGTTTGGGGTGTCGGTCTCGTGACTTGAGTATCGCTACCAAGGTGCTAGAGCTCTTAAAAAAATGCCCCTGTTTCAAGTGATGGTGGGACTTTTATCGGCCTCTCAAATATCCTAGATTGTGTTAGTAATGATCCCATGCCGGGAAGTAGTTTGATTACTTTAGCCACATGTCAGGCTCGATTTTATAAGTACTGACTGATCGTCATGTATCGTAGCTTTTTAGAGAGGTTGGGATGAATGGTAGGTAATGTGTGATTGCATCACTTGTCCTTCGAGAGTTTTCGGTTTTATTCCAAAGAGATTTTGGAAATCATTTGACTCATCGTTCGAAAGAGAAATAAAGGGGTGAAGAAGAGATAAGGTTTATTGATTTGAGGGTAGCTTCTTATTTAATCGATTTTTTAAATAGTAGTCGACTACTTTCTTCTCGGGTGGGTAATGCGGTGCCATAATTTTGCTCTCCATCATGGTTCAACACCATCAAAGTCTCAAATTCTATGGTTAGCAGGATTTTTTCTCCCTCCTGCTACCGTACGAAGATATCTAGTAGTGTGAAGAGGTCAGGAATGCCCTCACGGCTTGCTTATACTTCCCTAATAAGATTGCCAGGAATGCCCTCACAATTTTCCTATGCTTCCTTGATTTTATTGATTGTTCATTCATCGTATTACTCTTGCTCGGTTGTGCTTCTTTTCTATATATTTTTTTAACAACTTTCTAACGCAAGAATCGTGAGGTTTGATAGAACCTTGCACTTTCATTTTTTCTGCTCTAACATCGACTCCAATGGCTGAAGAGGGTGTATAAGAATCCAGAGTTTTCTACATTTCAAAAAGGTTTCATGATTCATTGACCCTTTCAATCAACTAGCCTGAATAGGTGGGGTGGTTAATGAGTCAGATAATTTTCAAAATGGTTCAAAAGAATAATGACCTACGACTGGCACATGCCTTGCGAAGACTACGAGGATGATAAATATATAGTTATGCTTGTTTAGGCTATGAGACATGATGACCATTGAGTCGTGATTTCAAGGGTTAGGAAGTCTTTCCCTTGTAGCAATTTTTTGGGCATGTTGCCAAAATAGTGAAAGTACTTCCCATGTGGGGTTTTGATTTCCTCCAAGCGAGACGATTGTGTAGGCATTGTTTCCTTAGCACTAGCTCCTTGACTTCGAGTTCTTGATCGAGCAAGAGTTATAAGTCAGAGATATTGTTGGGCAGATGATATATGTATATATATTTTTTTATTTTATATATTTTTGTATTATTTTTGTTATTATTATTGTGTTATGGTACAATATCAGTTTCTTAAGTAGGGACTTAATTAGAAGGTCTAATGGACAGAGTGACAGTTGGATAATCCGTTTCGAGGTTCTCGATCCTTCTCGATCTGATATGAAATTTGTCGAAATAGGTGTGGTGTCTTTTGATTTATTCTTTTAATAAGTCTTTTACAGTCGGGGCCTCCTTGTCGGGAGGGATCATCTTTCATTTTTTGAAGGAGCGAGGCATCTCGTAGAGATGTTCAAGGTTATTTATAAGTTGTTGGAAAGTTGTCTGCGGGTGAAGTTGGAGTGGGAACCGTTGAGAGGGAGCGTGGTGTTGTAAAGGTAATGAGAGGATAAGATAAAGGTAAAGTAAGGGGATGAGCCATGAGGGTGAAGGCCAAGGTGGACCTTTCCCTTACGTGGGGAGGTTTAGTTTTGTCTGAGTTTGCTTGTTTCGTTTAATTTGCACTTAGGGTTTATCATGAGGTTGTTTTAAAGTTTTGTTTATAATTTTCAGAGGAAGCTCTGTGTCGACTGTTTGACGTAGCGATTTCGTTGCCGGTTGGTGTTCTCTGAAGGTTTTAATTATGAGGTCCATAGAAATCTGGATCCGGTGGTTAGAATCAGTCTTAGTTATGATGTCGACTTTGTGTTGTGGTGGGATTTGAGAGTTCGATGATATGCCAATTTGAATATTGATTGGTTTGATTTAAGTTTGGTTTGATTTCGAGAGCGGGAGCAAGATTTAAGTTTTGTTTGATTTCAAGAGTGGGAGGATTGATCGGCTCCTTGATAGGTTCGGTGGTTTGCTCAAAGGTTAGTGGAGTTGGTGTTGTAGGGATAGGTTTGGTTTTAGTGACGGGCTCGTGTTCGATAACAAGTTTGAGTTTGACAACAGGTTTAGGTTTGACAATGGGTTCGGGTTTGATGGCGGGTTCACCTTTGATGGTGGGTTTGAGCTTATCGATAGGTGCAGGGTCGATGATAGGTTCGGGTCTAGCTTCGACGACCGGTTTAAGTTCAATGATAGGTTTGGTTTTGTGTCCGATGACAAGTTCAAGTTCGATCATGGGTTTAGGTTCGGTGATAGGTTCATATTCGAGGATAGGTTTAGATTCACCAATAGTTTGAGGCTTGATGTCAGGTTTGTATTTGGTGATTAGTTTAGGTTTGACGATAGGTTCAAGTTTGATGACAGGTTTAAATCTGATGATAGGTTTAAGTTGAATGACAAGTTTAGGTTTGATGATAGGTTTAGGTTTAGTGGCAAGTTTAGGTTTAGTGGCAAGTTTAGGTTCAATGATTGGTTTAAGTTGTTGATAGGCTTAGATTTTGTGACAGGTTTATGTTCGATCGTGCATTTAGGTCTGGTGACAATGTCGATTCTGATAATAGGTTTAGGTCTAATGTTAGGTTTAGTGACAAGTTTATATTCAACGGTAGATTTAGGTTTGGTGACAATGTTGGGTCTGATAACAAGTTTTGGTTGGTTGATAGGTTTGAGTTCGATGATAGGTTTAGTTTTGATAATTTGTTTTGTTTTAGGGTTCAGTTTCATGGTTGGTTAGGTGATAAGTTTGATGGTGAGTTTAGGCTTTAAGGCAGGCATAGAGATTGATTTATGAGCTGGATCTGAGATCGGTTCGATAGTTGATTCTGGGGTGAGTGAAATGGATGGTTCGGGGGGGTATGTTTGATAACAAATTTTCAAGATTTTGTTTTGAAGTTGGAGAGGTGGTAGTTAGTTTAGGTTCTGAAGTGGGCGTAGAAGTTAATTTGAGAGTTGATTCTGAGGTTAGGGGGACGATGAGTTCATGTTTTGAAGTTGATGTAGGGATTAGTTCAAGGGTTGGGTTTAAGGTTAGTGGGGTGATGTGTTCGATCATGTGTCTGATAACGCGTTTGGGCTTGGGGATTAACTTTAGAGTATGTTTGATTAGGGGTCTTGATTTGATTACTGGTTCAGGTTAGGGGGACGATGAGGTCATGATCGGTTTAAGTATAAATGGTGTCGTAGTATTTTGGTGGATTGGTTCTGAAGTGAGAGGGTTGGTGATTTCAGTGATAGATTTGATTACGGGTTTGGATTTAGAGTTTAGTTTTGTGATCGGTTTAAGTTTGAATGGTGTTGTAGTATATGGATAGATTAGTTCAAAAATTTCTTCTAGAACCGATATTTAAGTTTATCAAGGTATCGGTCGAATGGCTGGTTTAGGTGTAAGATCGGGGAACGCAGTGGTTGACTCATTGGTGGGTAAGTTATCGAGTTCGAAGGTAGGTCGAGTTAGTTTGGGGGTAAGTGTGTCGATTTTGGTGATGGGTTGAGTTAGTTTAGGGGTGAATTCGGTGATAGGTTGGGCTTAGTGATCTTGGTGGCTGGTTCAGAGCGAAAGGTGATTTCGCGTTTATAGGTACGCGGGACAGGGTTAGTTGGTCGAGAATTGATGGTATGGACATGCTCCAATGCATGTTCAATTCTGCAAATCAAGCAAGCTGGGTGGGATGGGGTAGGAGTGAATGAGTGTACGACATTGTATGCGAGTGGAGGGCTTGATGGAGTTTGGTCAAATAATGGGTTGTCAAAGGTAACATTGGTTTGCATGGCGTTGGGGTGCTGGTCTTGATCCTGGTTAGTGTATGGTAATAGGTTTTGGTTGTGGTATAGAGGTTGGTTATAGTCAGGGTATAGGTTTGTGTATAGATTTTGAGCTTGGTTATATGGGTGGTATGGTTGAGGGTTTGTTTAGTTTTTTCCTTAGTTTGTGTTGATTTGTTCAGGGCTTAGAGTCTCATTTAGGGTGTTTGTCTCAGGGTCATTGGAGGAGGGTTCATTTGATGTTAGGGTAGAGAGATTAAGGTCCCCATTTTTTAGATGACGCTCTATGCGTAAAGTGTGTTGCCAAAGGCTTGTAATGTCATGATAGTTGCATATGATGAGAGTGCTTTGAAGGGGTTCTCCGGTATTTATGATCACATTCTCTATCGCATCATTTTCTTTTATTTGATTCCATGTTTGGGCTGCGAGCCTCCTCTAGTGGTTAGTGAACATCGCGAAGTCTTCGTCGTCTTCTTGTCTTGTGTGCATCAAGTTAACAAGACTGATTTCTTCATGAGTGAGGTGTTGGTATTGGTCTAAGAATATATCGGCTAAGTCTTCAAATGTCTCGATTTCGGCTAGAGGAAAGGCAGCAAACCAGTCAAGGGCTTCTCCTTCTAGCGATCTCTGAAAGTAGTAGATCAGGAACCCATGATTGGTTTAGTTCGGTAGGTAGTCATTATAGAACAGGGCCAAGTGGTGTCTCGGGTTCCCTATACCATTGTATTTGTTGAATTTGGGTGGTTTGAACCCGGTGGGTACAGTGAAGTCGAGGTCTCGACAGAATTTATCAAATCCGAAGGACTGTCTTGACCATTCCCTCTTAGACATATAGTCATCTAGAAGTCGAAGGAGGTCGTCTATGTTTATGGTGGTATCGTCTTTTGAGGTCTCGGGGGAGGGTTGTCTTTGGTGGTAGTCGTTATAGGGGATGTGAGGGGTACGTGTGTTATGTGTCGGACGAGTCAGAGCATATGGAGAAGTCGACGTCCTTTCCTCTTGTTGACTTCTCTAGGTAACTCATCATTCATCCCTAAGCTTCTGGTTCGCTACAGCTTTGCATGAGCTGGTGAAGGACTATAGCAGGGCATCGACTTATTTTCCTCCCTTCATCAGCTTGTTGGCAGTGTGGTCTATAATTTGGCTAGCCATGGATTTTGTCTGTCATCACTTTCTCCACTGTTGTTGCTGTGATTTGTGTTTCTTGGAGCAAAGGGGTATTTTTCGCTCTCACTGACCTTATTTACTCGGGCACGACGTTTGGCAGTCCTGGGAGATGACCTAACATTATACTCTGGATCGCTAGGGAGGTCCCATGAGGGTGGGTCGATATCATTAAAGTTTAATCTTTTGATGTCGACCATTTTAAAATAGTTATTTTATGGAGAGTTTTCTTATTTTTTGAAAAGTTTATCCACGTGCAAGTGTGTAGAAAGGTGATAAAGCAGAAAAAAAATAGAAATCAAAATGAAATAAAAAATCGAAGAATAAAACCCAAATTAATTAAACCGTTGCAAACCTAACCAAAAGAGTCATCGCAATCGCCAGTATGTTCGTACGCACTTTTTCTAGGTTCCTCTCGGTCCTCGGAATAAGTGGCCCAATTTGGTCCGAGTGGACTCTGACTAAGGGTGATGGAGTAATAAATTGAGAAATATTAAATTGCTGAAATTAAAGAGGTGAATATTAAATGGGGAGTACCTGGATGATGCGATCAGTAGCTATAGATATTTATCGACACTGCAACTTGTCATTGATCATGCTTTAAGAAGAGCGGGGGACTAGCAGGTTGAACTCCTTCACTGAACGTCGATCTGCTAACTTCAGCAACTTTGGGTTGCCTTTAATCCAACTAGTTTGGCCTTCTAACTTCTGCTAGGACTCTAATGAATCTAATCTCTTCATCCTATTGGGAGTCTAATTAATTAACCTAGTCTCCTAATCCTACTAGGAGTCTAATTAAAAAAAGGGGTTGTTATTATATTATATTTTTTAATAATTTTTAAAATTTTTTAACTTAAAAAAAGGACACGTGCCAAAATACTAGCAATCAAACGCATTAACAACCTTCATCTGCTAAGGAGGATTGGCCCCGTTCCCTGGTATCCTCCATAAGCTCCCTTGGGCAAATCAGGTGGCTAAGGCTTGAAAACTGGAAGAGGTTAGAGATCTAATTGGCTCTAGGCTAAGCGCTTCCTCCTTCAATACTTCTTCGAGAGTTAAGACTAGAGGGCTAGGGTCACTAGCTTTACTACCTAGGGGTCTCGGGGAAGAGTCCGCACTTCTAGAAGTCTGAAAGGCAGCTCGATCCCTTTTTGGAAGCCCTAGAGAGAACCTTGAATTTTCTCAAAGGGAGAGGCTTGAAAGAAAGAAGAATAGTAAATTATTTTTGTGGCTAAGGTTAATTTTGAAAAGACTAAGTTTGAATTGATGATTAAAGGCAGAAGGATTAAAAATTCAGAATTTAAAATTTTAAGGATTAGGGATCAGGAACTAAGAACTGAGATCTAGAACTTAAGAATTTAGAACTAAAACAAAAAAATTAGAAACTAGCATAAAAATTAAGAACTAGGATCTAAAACCTAAGAATTAAGAACTAGAAACTAGAAATTAAGAACTAGAGACTAGAACCTGAAAGATTACCTGAAGTCAAGCGCCGAAGAGAGTCTCGAAATCCCTAAGCTTGGAAGAGAGAAACTCAAAAATTCGATTGCTGGATATCCTTTTTGGGCGAGGTGTGGGGGGGGGGTCTTTTTATAAGTAGCAGGCTAATTCTATAAATGTGGGAATGAGCGAGATTGGTGAATTTTGTGTAAGTGAGGCTGTGCTAAATTGCATTCCACGCAAAGGGTTCTGTGCCTAATTCATTTTCAGTCGGTCACTGACTCGGGAGTGACTGGCTGACCGGCTCAGAATCCTAGTTCCATTATGCTTTGGAACTAATTCCGTGCATGTACAGATGCGTAGAATCCAATTCCGCGCAGGGGGATTTGTGTGAGATCGGGGAGTTCGTGCGGTCAGGGGAATTAGAGTCCCAGTCCAAGTCTGGACGAATTCCACGCAGGTGTATATGTGTGAAATTAGGCAGCACACGAAAACTTAGGCCAAGTCTAAGTTGGACTTATTCGGCGCAATTGGTCACACGCTTAATTGAATTACGCGTAAGCTGTCCTACTCATAATTCAGGACTGATTGCGCGCAAGTAGAACCGTGCGGAATTGAGTTAAGCACATGCTGTCATGCGCGTAATTTAGGGTTAAATACAGACATGGATTTAAGGCTAAGGAAGGACAGACTGGTAGGCAGGTTAGGACAGATAAGCATATATATTTACATATAATATCATTTAAGTAAATGCTTTCCATTTACTTAAGATATTACATGCAAATAATGAAATACCCCCTATTTGAATTCAATAAAAATAGTCTCGGATCAAAAATCTCAAAGAATAAAAAGTGAACTTTCCAGTTCAAGAACAAAATCCGATTTTTTGCAATTCGGTCAAATTTTTAACTTTCTAATGACAAGCCTTTTTGCAAAACTTTAAAGCCCATAAATTCTACCATATCAAAGTATTACTAAAATACCAAAGTCTGATAAAAAAAGTTCACATCTGGGCTTTCAAATGGGGAATATATTGCTAGGGTTCTGGCTAGACCTTTGACCTTTGGTCAACAGGGCCTTGGGCTTAGCTATATACTATTTTTATGGGGCATAATTCCTTAATTCTGGGGTTTTCTGGGTTTTCTGACTTTTAGAGAGGATTGCTCCATTTCCAAAAGTCATGGGCAAGGTCAATGGTTGATCGAAATGGTTTGTACACTCTAAGAGGGGAAAAATGCGGTGTTTACAAGCATGCCCAAGGTTATGATAATGGTAAAAATCAAACATATCGGCCACAAACCAATGGGAAGATGTGGAGCCTCTGAGTTGTCAAATCATGGGACAAAATCTGAATATAGTACTGTCATGGGCATCAAGGGCTTTGATGTTACCATAATAGTTCGATCTTCCCCTAAGTAGGTATATAGGAAGACCCAAGTATTTGGTATATTCTAGTAAGTGCGGAAGCAAGGAAAATACCCATGAGACAAAGTACACAAAAGACTTTCCATCATTTAGTATAAACAAAAAACTATAGTACCACTGGTGACGGCCAACCATCACCTAAACTGTGGTGCAACTATACATAATTCCATAAGTCAAGTATTAATAATGTACTAAGTACCAAAAGCTAAAAAACATTATATGCAGCATCTATGAGTGCAGATCAGGGATAGAACTCATCAGGTGGCAGGTGTTCTTCTGCCTCTAGATTGTAATCAAGGTCTTCTTCAAGTTTTGGATCCAACTCCAAAGCTACACCTGTACCTGTGACGTATAGTCAAGGGATGAGCTACAGTCCAAGCTCAGTAGGGAGAATACCAATGCCAAAGCACAATTATCATTCTAATTCATAGATTTGATGAAAGCTTGCATTTCTCACATTTATTAGAGCAAATAATACACTAGATTCGAAAATGTGAATCAGAAAACATGTCATGTAATGATGCAGGAAACATGCGGAGAAAATGGTGGCGGAGCAAGGATATATCAGACAACAGAGAACATCTTGGAGTACAGAACATATCATAGAACATAATAAATCAGAGAACAAATATATCGGACAACGAAACATATCACCACACTGAAACATCAGTTCAGAGTATCTAATAACGGGAACAGGGCATCCCGTAGCAGGAACAAGGTCGTTCCTCGGGGCCTCCACCCCTCTCTTGTAGACTCCGCTCCCCTCTGGAACTGGTGTGGAAACATATCAAGCCAAAGTATCCTATAGCGAGAATAGAGCATTCCGTAGTGGAAACAAGGTTTGAAACCCCGGGGACTCCACCCCTCTCTTGAAGACTCCACTCCCCTGTGGAACTTGATTTCATAGTTGACGACTTAAGGATTCAAGATGAACTCACATATAAAGAATCGGAATGCAAGTATTCAAGGCTAATTGACATATCATGATTCAGAATGCAAATGATAGCGCTTCACATGAAATCAGTCATAAAAAAAGTATTCAAGCTTATTGATGCAATCAAGAGTTTAAAATCACCCATTAATTGTCATCACTAACCACGGCTCAAAATAAAACATAATTGTGCAGTGGAATTTTCCCTACCTTGATTTCAAGGTCGTGCGAAACGCTTTCGTAATTCAACTAAGCTCTATCACAGCTTCTCCCGTATTCCACCTAGATCATAATGGTTCATATTTCATGTATTAAATATAAGGAATCTATATAAATCAAGTCTACATAGTCTCTCAAGAAGCAAACTGAAACAGGCTAGAACAGGGGAACTCGCTCAAGCTAGTTCCAACCTTGCTCGAACTAGTTCATGTGGCACCTAAAAACTCGCTCGACTGAGTTTCACCCAATCCGATTTGACCAAAAAATTCACTGTGCACTCACTTGAGTGAGTGCTTTAGAAGGAACCCCACTCGAGTTAGGTCTCTCGCTCGAGCAAGTTCGTTAGCACTTTGCTCTTTTTAAACTTGCAGGGTCCTCACCCGAGCTAGTTTCAAATCTAGCTCGAGCGAGTCTGTTAAGTTCTGAACGTTTCAGAACTCGATATCCTTCCTTAATTTTGAAACTCAACATTCTAATGCATATATTTATGTACCATTTACCCTAGGTCTATCCTATCCGATCAAATCGATCATCCTACCTCAAATTATTACGCATGCAAGGACTTTAGTGATCGATCATAGGGTATATTTGCCTTTCACGATTCTTAAGCGCTTGATCCTCGAAACCCTTGCATGCAGCCCAAAACTCTCAATGATTGGGTCCTAATTTCTGGAATCTAGATTCACATGATCACATTACGAGGATTACCTTCTTAATTTCCACGCATTCGAAGTTCTACATTCAACAGTGTTGAAATTTCTTGGCGCTTAAGCGTTCTTTTGTTCGATCGTTCTATCTTCCTTTACTCCGATCACCATGTTGTTGAGATCGAGACTCCTTGTGATCATAGCAGATGGAGTTTGTCTTGAAGCGGAACGAGAAATTTATGAGAGAGATCGAACGGTTGAGATCTCACGAGGAAAAAGGGAACCAAAGGAGAAGAATGGTCTTCTCTTGTTTCTTTCTTTCAATAGCACTGTGTGCATGACTTATGCGTGGGTAGAGTTGATATACAAGAGGGTCCTGATTCGGTGTGCAGCCGATACGTCAAACATGGTGTATTATGATTCGGTGTGCAGCCTGTACATCAAACATGGTGTATTAGCTCTTACAACAAAAAGTAAAACTAAGGTCTAACGTTCACATTTGGTATTGATACCATGACCTTGCGTTTACTAACTTAATTCTTTTCTAGTGGTGCTCTCAAGGAGCCTGTGTAATACTTACACAATTTAATTCATATACCTAATTACCAAAGTATACTGTACAATTTAATACCATGATTCGTTTTAATCCCGAGCGCCGATCGCTCTAGGTCATTGGACACGCGTACGTATTCAGCTTAATAATTGTGATAAAAAATTCTAGGGTGTTACATCCTCCCCCCTTAATAGAATTTTCATCCTCGAAAATGGATGACGGGTATTTGGGATGGAAGAATATCAATGGAGAGTATCCTTACTGATGATCTACATAATGCCATTAAAATCTATCTAAGAAGTTTAGCAACAAGGTGTGTATTCCCAGGTTCATAAATTTCCTATTAGGGTTTTCACTAAAGTCGCGGAGGACGAATCACACGTGCACAAGCTTACGAGGTCCACAACATGCTGCACATTCTCCAAAAGATGATATTGTCCAAAATTAGAAATTTTACGCTATTGCATGGTAGCATTAATCATCAATTAAACCTATCATAATTCAACTATGTCATTCACATCCACAATTTACGGACATGAGTAAATTAACCATGTGCATCATATATGAAGCAAATGTTCAACTGTTAACAACATTGGTTCTCGCATAGATCCAGGCATTTCAATGCCATAACACTATTTTCCAGCTTAACCATAAGTTTACTATTTGTTACCACAATATAGCCCATTCCTTTACAACCAACATTAAAATAGAATTTAACCCACAACACATATAAGTTAACCATTGTTTTAAGACATCTCAATGCCATAAGAAAATTTACAAATTATTTACCGATAATCAGATTTATCATCAATTTGCATGCTCGCCTGGCTACTCTGTTGGCTACTCATAGTCACGTCCTACTCCAGAACCAGAGTCACTCGCCATATTCCCCTATGTATAGTCTCTCTCCATAGCTATGTATGGGGTGGAGTTGGTCGAATACACTTTCTACATCAGATTTATCAGTATGGCCTCCTGGAAGTCTAGGCGCCGATGAAACATGGTATTCTATTGGTGTAGAGCTCTCATTTGCCTATTGAACTCGGTCAAGGTGAGGACATCGCCTTGTTGGGCAGGTGGTGGTTGAACTGCGATCTACTGAGGTGGGGGTTTGTTAAGTGGTGAAAAATGTCACTTTTCACCCTTTAACCTGACCATTCATGGACCTGTGAGCACACTAATAAGCCTCTGTTGAGTGAACTTGGTAGATAGTAGTGAAGACTAGTAATAATGCAGCAAACCACTTAAGAATGCCCACAAAGAAGCCAGCTCTCAGCACCATGCAGACCCAACAATAGAACAAGGGGAAGGAAGTGAAGATAGGCCCAAAACCTCCTATCGAGAGGATGTCTGAAGACTTCGATAGGAGCTGAGGATTAAAAAGAAAGAATTCGTGCAGCTGGAGAAGGGTTCGATATGATCCGAAGGTAGAAGAAGGATGAATTCGTATGGATTGAGGAGTTCGATAGGATCTCAGAACCTATCGAGCAAAGAAAGGAAAGAAGAAACTATCCTATCAAAAACTTGCCTGAAGTGTCAAAGGAACCTATCGAATGGATCTGAGAACCTAGCGAAAGGACCAAAATGCTCGATTCTAACTTGTCGAAGGCTCCTTGAACCTATCGAAATGAAGATGCTGAAATTGAACCTATCGAAGGATGCTTAAGCCTTTCAATAGGAATGAGAGCCAACCTATCGGGATGATGGAACACAGAGTTGAACCTGTCAAAAAGGACCCCTGGACCTATCGAACTACTCAGTCAACCTATCGAATACTCCAGATAATGGGCTGAGGACCCTGAAGCTTCAAAGAGAAAATTCATCCTATCGGAACCTATCGAAGAGACCAGGGAACCTATCGAAAGGGGCAATAAACTCCTTTTCAACCTATCGAAAGCTTCTCTAACCTGTCAAAATTGCGTGCAGGACTTCTCAGAAATTCAGCTATGCACATACTGTGACTTGGTGATCTGTTACACATAAACCGAGGCACTTTGGTGACCGGCGCAATGTTCTAAATGATGCCTTAGAAAACCCTAACCGACCTACGTGCTTTGGCAGAATTCTAACAAACTTTGACGACCTTGTAGAAGGGATTTTTGGCAGGAAAAACAGAGGAGAAAGCTATATATAGAGATCCCCAATTGCCATTGGGGGGGATCAAAATTCTGAGCAATTTTCCAGAGATCAGAGCTTGCAGCGAGATTCCATTTCCCTCCTTTAGCCCAACCATGGTTGGCTAAATCCCTAGGAGCAGTAAGGAGTGAGTTAGATCTGTAATTTGGTAAGGTTAAGAGTATTGATGGGGTTAATTACTGCACAGACTACAGATCTGAGAGCATTCCATTATAAGAGTGACCTTGTTTGCAATGTAAATATTGTTTTCAATGTTTTAATTAGATCTAAAGCATTTTTTATTCCTTTTGGTGCTCGATCGGGTTTGTGTAGAGGAGTTGGTTGATCAGCTCACCCGCTTAACTGGTAGACCTCTTGGATATCATTTGAATTCCCTAGATCTGATATCCTTGTAATTTCCTGTGTCTGTGACCTAGAAATTGCAGCATCTATAGTGGTTTTAATTGTTCTTATTGAGGCTCTGGCTTTGTAGGAGATCGCTAGGATGGTCTGTGACCATTAAAGTGGACGATCATAACCTTAAGGTAAATCTAAGCTCAGGCCTCAATTGGATTCATCCATTGCAATCCATGGATTCGATAAAGTCTCTAGGATGGTCTGTGACCATTAAAGTGGACAGATCATAACCTTAAGACCAGGTGGATCCTGTGATTTGGAGTAGAATTTATGACCTACAGTTGTGCTTGTGGCCAGCTCAGGGACTTGTGTGCTTTTATGCCCCTATAATACGCTTAGCTCCACCTAATTGCAGTCAACACAACCTCCAAGTTGTTCTTCTCCATTTTTTTGAGTTTTTAAACCATCCATCTGTAAGATCTGAGGCTCCAGATTCAATCTAAGACAATCTGTATCTTAATTGTAGTTCAGTTTAAGTGACAACTCATCTCAAACCTCTCCCCTGTCTTTTAACTAAAGTAGAGATAGCTAGGGATCCAGATCTCTTATAGATCTGGAGATTTATCATATTTCTATCCAGCCTCCCTATGGACATTCCCTTACTTACCATTCTTTTAAAGCTTGCTACAACAGAATACTTACAGGTCTATATGAGTGTGTCTGCCTAGTTTTATTATTGATTTTTGACCTTCATTTGAGGGTAGGCAAACTTCCCAACCAGGTTTTGGCGTCGATGCCGGGAAGGAAGTTTATGGAATTGATAGATCTAAGTTTTGATCATAGATTTGTAGTTTTTGTTTGATTTTACTAACAGAATTTGTGAGTTTTACTGTTTTTCAGTATTTCTTGTGTCCATTTCACCAGATCGGAGTACAGAGTGAGAGGAGAGTTGTGCTAAAGGCTGCTCTATAGTTCGCATCCCCTCTCCCTTGTTTATTTTCAGATCTGCTGATTTCTAGATTAGTTAATCAATTGTGTTATTTTTATTTGTTGTGTTGAGAATTTACTCTGCATTCAGTTGTGAGTGTTGTATGTTTGGTAGAAGAACTTTGCAACCTTAGATTATTTTACTAAATTTAGAGGTTGAAAGACTTCTGAGATCTAGACCAACTACATCCCCAGCTGTTGAAATTGAATCTGTTGAAATGGGTGAGCAACAGCAACCTCGACCTCTCAAGGAATTTAATGCACCAGGGATTTACAATTCTCCCTTTTGCATTCAGTTCCCTGTTGCTCAAGGAAACTATGAAATTAAATCTTCCATCATTCAGATGTTACCCTCATTTCATGGCCTGACCAAGGAGGATCCTTATAAGCATATAGATGAATTCTTAGGACTGTGCACCACTTTCAACATCACAGGTTTGGGGGAGGCGGCCACTAGGATGAGACTCTTTCCTTTTTCATTAAAGGACAGATCTAAGACCTGGTTATCTTTGCTTCCACCTAACAGTATTCAGTCCTGGAGTGATCTTCAATGTCAGTTTTTGGCCAAATTCATTCCTATGTCAAAAACCAGCCAGTTGAGGAAGGGTATCATCTCTTTTATCCAATATCCAACTGAAGACTTTCATCAATCATGGGAGAGATTTAAGGAACTCCTCAAGAAATGCCCCCACCATCAAATCCCTAAATGGCAATTGATTCAAAGCTTTTATCAGGGAATTGATTCGAAGAGCAGGGACATGGTAGATGCCTCTTGTGGAGGCACCTACCTCCAAAAGACTGTTGAGGAGGCATGGGAGCTCTTTGACATCATTAGTAAGAACTCTATGCAAAGGAAAACCTTAGAAAGAGATCTAGAGCCTCCTAAATTGATGAAAGAGAACACCTCAAGAGGAAAGATATATGAAGTGAGTGTACCAAATGATTTGGAAAGGAAAGTGGACAGCCTGACAGTGAAATTTGATAAGTTAATGGGAGCAATGCAGTCACCAATGGCTGCTAGAGTAGAGGAGGCATGTGCCATATGTTAGGCCCCTGCTCATCCCGTGGATGAATGCCCATCAGCTGCCCAATTTCCTGATTTTGTAACAGAGCATGTGGCTGCAACTCAAGCCTATGGGCAGCAGCCTGCTACTGGGTGTCAATGGAGATACCACC